>CM060911.1:205390508-206640508 GCA_030737875.1 Allium sativum
TAAAAATCATATAATAAGATTATTCTCTCGAATCTATGGCTTAGTCCATGATTTTGAATGACTTTACATAACATTATATTCTTTTGTATTTCCCAATGCATCATTTTGTTATGAAAATAAATACCATATTATAGTTTTATTTCATAATGAATATGCACAATGTTAACATTGAAATATAACTATGTCTATTTCTTATCGATACTAAAATAGTCATTATTTCACAAATAATGTTCAGTACGTTCTATGAAACAGTTTTCGTAATATGATGCAACCATTAAGTGCTTTTTGGAATGCTTCCACTATTTCCACCATTATTGTAATAGTGTATTAAATTTGGAGGTCTGTTGTTCACACACACACACACACACACACACACACACACACACACACACACACACATATATATATATATATATATATATATCACATATTGCAGCTAGTTTACTATGAAGAGTCTTTAATCAAATATCGTGAACTCTAAGAAACAAATCTCATGGAAAACAATTTTCTATATGAAAATACATATTGGAATATAAATCATATATCTCATTCCAATGTTAGGTATCAACCACTATTATTACAATTCTTATTTCCATAATTTCTTTATAAAGAAGAAATGACTATTCACTCTCTTCATCCAAACTATACCTTAATTTACATTTACTCTAATACATTCATTTTTTCTTTCTAAATAGTCAAACCATTCAAAATAAAATCCTTACTACAATACCATGACAAACACTTTACGAAACCGCATTTGATTATCCATAACATTTATGGACATAAAATATGTTGCTTTCACGTAAATTGGTCAAACTGACATTTCAACCATTAAATTCTTAGAATTACACTATAGTTCAGGCCTTATGTTACACTTGACACAATACGATATTTTATGTAATCAATCAAATTGAATACTCAATCTCATAGTATAGTTTATTTGTTTACTTCAAATGAACTATATTCATTGAAGTATCTTACACTATGAGCTCTGACCGTTCACCATATAACATTTATATATGATAGTGTATGGATCAAATATCTGTAGTTTCATATTGCTTTTGGACTTCAACACTCATTAAAAAAATACAGTATCAACCAAACAAACATGTAAGTGGTCATTTTGTGAATGTATTAAGTAAATGTAAAAATTAGGCATTTGTGTGGATATAGAAAACAATAACATGCAATAAGCGTTAAATAATGGATATAATATTTCCATATGTCAATGTTTAGTTTAGTTCATTTTTATGTGTTAATTGATAAATGTTTTATCAATCATATTAAATGCACAAATTAATCATTGTAGATAATTATAACAATATTTAGCATATGTTATTACAATATTATAAAGGTTAAATGTTGCCATTTTATTTTTCTAATAAGGCTTCCACTAGTCTTTCTTGTTTGACCAAAGTCTAAGCGAACCATAGAAGTCTTTCAACTTCACTATTGGGTGTTAGGACTCTATGCCTTGAGATTCTGTCCTTAAGGAAAGCTCAACAAATCATAGGCCTACAAACGATGGATAACTCTTTATCATTTGTATCACATGTAACTCCTAACCACAACACAAAAATGGCTAATTCGAAACGGTATAGAAATGTTGCTAAAAAATTTAGAAACAATTTTAGGGGTTGCAGATTAGTATGTTGCAGATTTTTGAAACACTTACAATATGTTTCAAATAGACAAATTGAAACACTTATTACATGTTTCAGACTGATAAATAGAAACACTTAGCAAGTGTTTCAGATTAACGGATTGAAACACTTATTAAGTGCTCTAGATTAAAAAGCTGCAACGCTTAATGAGTGTTTCAAGGTGATAATCAGTAACACGTAATGAGTATCTCAAGTTGATAATCAACAACACTTATTGAGTGTTTCAAGCTGATAATCAGCAACACGTAATGAGTGTTTCAAAATGATAACTAGCAACACTTACTAGGTGTTTCAAATTGACAATCTGAGACGCTTATTGTATCACATCAGAAATATATTGTGAATTTGAAATATGAAAAATATTTTAAAATATACAATTGATACCTTCAGTAACATAAATAGATTTAATCATTTTCCAGATTAAAAGCTATAAAATATCAAAAGAAATTTCATAATCAAATTTACTGTAAACAAATTACTATAAAACAGAGATGAATCATATCTTTAAAGGAACAAAAATTACAAATACACCACAACAAATCAAGGTTACACAAGTATAAGGTCCACAATATAATATAAATAATAGATAAAGATAATGAAACGTGCTCGCAAACACTTTCTACGCACGATGCTTTATCATATTATCATTTTGAAATCCATATCTGCAAAAAGAAAAAAAATCATACCCTATGTAATTTTAATCAATAACCCAGTTATAACAACCATGAACGTTAGTACATAAAAAAACAAGTAATGCATTAAATTAAATCAAAACTTGGTTTCAAAACCAAATTCTAGTCTCAATTTCAAAACTGAAAATGAGTACCGTATTCGATTTCAGTTTCGAAACTAAAACCAAGTCCAGTATTCGGTTCCAGTTTCACTTCAGAAGAAGATGAAACTAAGAGCTGCCAAGCCCACCCATAAATAAAAATTTCTCTAGAATAATTAAGATATTCTATATGAAATCTTTATCTCTAGCATAAAACTAATTGTATATACTTTCTTTGCGCTTCTATTCTTACCTGCAAGTGCTTTTCCATCTATTGTAAAAAAAATGTAAAACTCCCAATACATGTAGCGACCCTCCCTCTCGGTCGGTCCAAATCGATTGTTAAAGCGACTTAAATCGAACCAAAAAGGCGGATAAGATAACTTTGGGCGCACAACACATCAGAACAAACAACAGAAGACTTTTATAAACATCATAATAATGTTACATCAGAGTACATAATATCAGAGTATCGAAAATAATATACAGCGGAAAATAAATTTACAATAAATGTAATACAATGCAGCGAAAACAAATAAACTAACACAGCAGAAGACTATCAATGCTCTGGACACAGCTTTAAGCTTCGATCCATAATCCTGCTAAATGAAATAATCTGCAAAACCAAAACTACTGATTGCCCGTGTGGAAAATATGGGCACCCAGAGTTTAGGTGAAAATAATAAACTCCGAGCCAGTCATACGACTGGTGTGAGAACTCAAAACAATTATTATACTTTGCTGTAAAATAAGGTAAATCACGAAACCACGCCGTATGTCATTGAACGGGTTTCCTCCCAAGGATACCGATGCATAAACAACAACTAATAACAGTCATATAGATCTACAATGCATCATACAACATGCAATTCCTCAATCTGCCCATTTAGGCTTAATCCCAAATTTAGATTTTTCAAAATCCAATTCACTTTACATAAATTATTCCTTTGGACTTTATTTACCGATTTCATATTTCAAATCATTTGAAATACATATCTAGATTTATATCAAAGTAGATTTCACTTCGGGATCTCAAACCAAAATCATTGGAGATATGAATTTCTAATATCACAATGCATACAAACAAGTATGCAACCAAATATCGGGCTCCCCTTAGGCAAGGCAAAGGGTACACTCCTCACCAACTCTATATATAAATGTGCACCTCCCACTATGGAACATGCTACATTGACCACTCGCCAATTAAGGCCCAGGGTCTCTCTCGCCGATACTTTTAGTTGTTCGGTTACTCGAATATTTAGCCACATACCAAATCATTTCATATCCACAAGTTGGGAAAATCATTTCACAACCTAATAATCACAAGTGCTTTCCAAAATATTGTACTTTACGTTAGCAATTCACACATATGATCAGTCACTATTAATCACATAACCTTTGAGCTCGTACGTCTCAAAGAAGGGTGTTATGCAAGAGAATAAATTCTCCGCCACCAAAAAGATACATCATCAATAGCAACTAATTGGTTACGTGATGAACCACAATGTCAAACACATAATACAATTTGAAATCATTTCGACAACATCTGGTTTAGCCCTCGAAATCGTTTCTATTTTATAAAACATTCCCTGTCCAAAATCAGGAATACATTTCTTTTCACTTAAGAAAGATATCATTTCAAAATCATTCATTAAATTTGAAATGAACTCAATAACATCTCTAACACCTCATAGTCAAATCGTGAAGTGTTTCACAAGATGTTAGCATACAAATATCTCAATCCAACCTAATGCTAAATGTAAAAGCATATTTTGCTCGTAACCTGGTCGAGCACAATCAAAACAATTAATCAATCACAATCAATATCAACAACCAAGTATATTTGGTTTATACCGCACCTCATGTTTTGGTAAATTTAGTTACCATTCATTCATTCCAATCTAGTTAAATATTTATTAAAACTCCTCTTCGTTTTAATCTCCAAAAATTATTACGTAATGATTATTCAACTTTTAGGAAAATTAATCCTGCCTTTAACTAGGTTAAAAAAATCAGTGACCTTTAATACAAAGTTCACGATAAACCCAAAATCATCTTCCATCAAAATGGAATCTTCACGGAAATCATAACAGTATATAATCAATATAAATTTCCGTATCAAACTAATAATATATATGGAATTGCAGCAAGGTCTTTTAAATTTCATATATAGTAATGGTCTTCCTTCACAGAAGCTCATCTCGATTATTACCAAATCGAATTCCGTTCAATTCCAATTTAATATTTTAAATTGGAAAACTTTACTTTGGAAAATTTCCATTAAATCTTAATAAAAATATTTATAAATTCCAAATCATATCTTCACCATTAATTGGGTTAAAGAACTATTGTTATTTAAAACCCAGTTCACGATAAACCAAAATTCCAATTCCAATTTAATTAATTAATTGGTAAAATTCACTAAATCTTAATTAAAAGATTTATTCTTTTCTCAACTTGGTTTAAGAACAGTGTTAATGAAGACGCCATTCAGGACAAACCCAAATTCCAATTTGATATTAAATACAAGGATTTGAATAGAAATTGTATCGACTAATACTCAATATCAAATTCTGAAACCAACAAATATCATATTGGGAATAATGATATCTTCCAAATTCCTCGAAAATATCCGTATAATCACGGAATCCAATATCGAAATATTCCGAAGATTATTTCCATTCAAATCCATTCCAATTTATTCATTGGAAAATTCAAGTTATTTTAAAACCATTTCAATCCAATTTATTTATTTAAAAACATTGGATTATTATTCTAGTTAACAACTAGTTCATTTTGACAAAAATATCCTTTATCTTTTCAAAACTAGAATTTTTCACCCAAACTCTTTCCAAATCATTTATTATGATTTTACACAATTATTCCATATTTTTAATAATTATTAAGGCCCTTACAGTCGGTTTCCAATAACGACCACCGAACTGTATCCATAGCGACATTTTTTTAAATTGATTTTGATATATTTCAAGATTCAACCATTCAAATTTAAATCTCTTATATTCGTTGGAAAGATCTTTTCGATACGAACCTAACGGTTCTATTTTTAGGAGAATCCGACGGTTGGATCTCCCGTTGCGTCAATTTGAAGTTATTAGTTGAAATTCGCGAACAGTCGCTGCGCGGCGCGTTCTATTCAAGCCATTATATATATAATATATATATCGTCGATTTCCAATTAGAATGTACTTTATAAATCGTTTATGAATTCGTTTTATAACATACAAAACATATATCTTTTATACAACGCATATTATTTTTTACAACGTATATATATTTTATTCATATCTCATATATATATATATATATTATTCTCATCACATATATATATTATTCACATCGCGCATATATATATATATTATTCACATCGCATATATATATTCTATTCACATCTCATATATATATTTTTCACTGTTTAAATTATAAAATGATATTTATAATTTAATTTTAACCACTACAAAAATATTAATATTATTTTTAATATGTTAAACATTTCAACAAAACAAACAAAACACAATACAGTTAATTAAATCGTCTGTGGTCTATGGACGAGGGAGGTGAGCTAACAGGCACCGTACAACATTTGTGATAATTAAAAATAGATAAAAATCAATACTGGTAGTTCATATATGTAGTTATAAAATAAATAACTGTGCAATAATTTTAGTGATAAGTTCTCATACTGATTTCCACTCCACCAGTCTTTATTTCTGAATTTTTGTTCGGTTTTGACTTAAATTCGATTCAAATTCTAATTTGCTCCAAATCGCTTCTAGTCAGTTCCATGGCATAATATTCTTCATTACGATTCCAATGCAATTGGAATCGTTCGATTCTGATCACCAAATAAAAAGATATCAATATTTAAAGATTAACACCCATTTATTAAATTAATTAATTCTAACTAATATTATTTAACTCTATTGTTTCTAAATTCGAATTTTAATGCCTTGAACTCCAAACAAAACCCAATGACAGTCGTCTTTAGCTAAATACCCCTATTCTGACACAATGGGATATGACCCGTAAATCAATTCGACTGTTTTGATCAGTTTTAATCAAAATTAAAATATAAATCAATATAAATTGAATTTAAACGAACATTTTAATTTACCAAGGCCACATACTAACTCCAAAAATTCCAGAAAAATAAATCTAGCTATGTTTTGATGAAATGGTCCTAATAAAACTAATTTCGTTTGATTTGGAGACCGTTTGAAAAATGGTCATTTTCCAGTTGATTAAATTTAATCTGAAATTACCAAACACGTTTAAATTCACCATACTCACATATTAATTCAAAAAATTATGAAAATTCGAATAGAATAATAATTTAACATTCCAGATCCAACGAAAGTGGTTTCATCGAAAAAGGAGGTCGTTTTCAAAATGGCTACGTTTAAGGGTTATATATTATGTTAAAATATATATAAATTCCATAGTGACTATTTTGAATTTTAAACTGGATATAACTTTCAATTCATATTATGAAATATGAATTTTTCGCATTCGTTAGAAAGATATAATTAAACAGATTCAAATATTTCTGGTTTTACTGAAATTCGATTTATTTTGAATTCTATACATTCAATTGAAAATTAAAATCGAATTTTCAAACTACCACGCCATTTCAGGCTTATTTTATAATTAAAATAAATTTATACGTTCTAACTCTAATTTAAATAAATTTTCAGTCGTTATTATTGAAAATGAATCATTTTAAATATTCCAAATCCATAAAAATAGCTAAAATAATTTTTTTGATTGGTTCTGAAATTTCGGGTTGTTACAATCTCCCCTACTTTAAATCTTTTCGTCCTCGAAATGGAACGGAGCTGAAAGTTGTTTAACCAACCAGCTCAACTTTCAATCTGGCTTTCATTCTTCAACTTTTCAGTTTCTAAGAATTTTCTAATTTCTCAAAAATTTGGCTAACACCCTAAATTTTCAAAAAATTTCGCCATAACCTCCTTTGTACAGGGAGACCTTTAAAACTGCAAATAGCCTCACAGGTCCGTCATCAATCCAAAAGAAAAATAAAATGCCAATCGGCTTAGAAAATCATCAAACCCCAATAAATACAATAAACATGTACCTATTTTTCGGGCATACAATTTTATTCCTCTTCTTATCTTCCATGCTATGACCTGTTCACCCTTTCCGTCTGACCATTGGTTTGGGGGTGATAGGCCATGCTTAAGCATAATTGTGTGCCTACAGCCTCCTGCAAACTCTTCCAAAACTCGCTTGTAAAGATAGCATCTCGATCACTCACTATGCTAGAGGGTATCCCATGGAGTCGAACTATCTGTTTAAGATAAATGGGTGCTAGGGACGGGGCAGTCCTTCTACTCTTAACAGGTATAAAGTGGGCGCTTTTAGTGAGCCTGTCCAAAATTACCCAAATACTGGTATTGCCCCTTCTTGACCTAGGCAACCCATCAACAAAGTCCATCGAAATGCTATCCCATTTCCACTGCGGAACCTATAGAGGATGGAGCAGACCACCAGGCTTCTTCTGCTTTGCTTTGACTTGCTGGCATATCAAGCACTTAGCAACGAATTCAGTTACATCCCTCTTCATGCCATTCCAAAGGAAAACCCTTTTTATGTCTTTATACATCTTGTCTCCGCCGGGCTGTATGGTCAACTTAGAATGGTGTGCTTCTTCGAGTACCGTCTTCACCAAATCCCTTGCTTGTGGGATGCATAGCCTTCCATCCCGTCTCAACCAACCCTTGTCATCGATGGAGTATCTATCGAGGAGACTAGAAGTCTCACCTCTAATTAGATTATCCATCATATCAACTAGATGAGGGTCTTCCCGTTGCGCGGTTCCTATTGAGTCCAAAAGAGTAGGCCGCACCTCTAGCGATGCTAACATACCAGGTACAATTTCAGAGGAGGGTCTAAAGTTAAAGTTTGCTATGTACTCCAAGCTTTACCTTTCTACAAAGAGAGGACTTAGGGTCAGCTCCTTTCTACTTAAGGCGTCTGCTACCACATTGCCCGTGCCAGGTGTATAGGAAATCTCAAAATCATATGAGGCCAGAAATTCCATCCACCTTTGTTGTCTTAAGTTAAGATCTTTCTGTGAGAAAAGGTACTTAATGATTTATGGTCAGTAAACAATTCAAACCTTTCTCCTAGTAGATAATGACGCCATGACTTAAGAGCAAAAACAATGGCAGCTAGCTCCAAATCATGAGTTGGGTAGTTCTTCTCATGTACCTTCAATTGCCTTCCCCCATAAAAAACTACCTTGCCTTCTTGCATCAAGACAGCGCCCAATCCTGTGCCGCATGCGTCTGTGTATACGGTAAACATTTTGCTCCTATCAGGCAATGTCAAAACTGGGGTGTTGTTAGAGCCCTTTTCAAACATTGGAAAGAAATATTGCAATCCATATCACGAGCGAAAGTTAGGTTCTTCTTCATCAGTCTTGTGAGTGGGGCTGAGATTTTCGCAGTCTTTAATGAACTTTCGGTAAAAGCCCGCTAGCCTGAGAAAGCTTCGGACTTCGGTTGCATTCCGTGGAACCTTCCAATCTTGCACCGCAACTACTTTTGCGGGTCCACAGCTATCCCCTCTTTGGACACCACATGTCCAAGAAACCTCACTTCTTCTCTCCAGAAATGGCATTTGGAGAATTTGGCTTTCAGCTGATATGCATGAAGAGTATCCATGACTTCCCTTAAATGCAAAGCATGCTCTTCTTCATTCTTCAAGAAAATCAAAATGTCGTCTACGAAGACCACCACAAACTTATTAAGGAACTCCCTGAACACCTTGCTCATCAAGTCAATGAAGTAAGCGGGTGCGTTTGTCAAACCGAAAGGCATGACAAGCCATTCGAAGAAATCATCCAGGGTTCTGAATGCAGTCTTATCAATGTTGTCTTCAGCCACTGTTAGCTGATGAAACCCAGTAGCCAAATCTAGTTGGGAGAAAACCGACGCACCTACAAGCTGATCAAACAAGTCATCTATTCTTGGAAGTGGGTGCCTATTTTTCTTGGTCAGCTTGTTTAGCTCCCTATAATCAACGCGTGGGCGAAGTGAACCATCCGCTTTGGCTGCGAATACTACTGGAGCACCCCATTCAGCAATACTCCGCCTTATAAACCCTTTTTCGAGTAGCTCTTTGACTTGCTTGCTGATCTCTTTTCTCTCCCTCGGAGCCATGTGTCTAACGGGTAGAGCTACGGGTTTTGCATTATCAACAAGGTATATGCGAAAGTCTATCTCCCGCTTCGAAGGTAAGACCTTCACCTCTTCGAATACATCTGAGTATTCACAGACTACTCTAACAAACTGCAAGTTTTTAACAGACGCATCAAGAGATTCTAGGTAGCTAAGTATAATAGAGTGTACGGGATTACAAGAGATTTCAAGAGTGTTACCGAGGCGAGTCATAAGTCTAACCACTATCTTTTCACAATCGAGGATGGTACCATTACTGGATAACCAATCCATGCCTAGAATCAACCCATAGCCGATGAAGCCCAAAACATAGGCATTACATCTAAACCCAATGCTTAGTATAGAAATTTCCAAATCCAAACAAATCATAGACAAATAAGCCGAGCCCCTAATTGGATTTGAAACAACCAAGGGATCCTCTACTATACTGGTGTCTAGGTGCAGAGATACAACTAAAGCAGTGGACATAAAAGAGTGCGATGCGCCATAATCAAAGAGTTTACGAACAGGATGATCAAAAAGATAAACTAAACTCTCAACAGAAATATTTCTACCTCATTCTTGCGGAGGAGCCATGAGAGTGTGAACCTACCCTCCAGAAGTAGATCCAGTCCTCTACCCTTGCCCTTGCTTTCTTGGGCAGCCCTTAGCCATGTGTCCGGTCTCGCCGTAGTGAAAACAACCACCCATCTTCTTCTTTTTCTTCCTGTAGTCCTTAATCAGATGACCAGTAATGCCACAAAAATTACACTTCCTCTTGTCACGGGGTTTGTTGTTCTTCCCGCCCTTCTTTGAGTCTGTCTTCTTATTCTGGGATCCCTCCAATTTCTTATTTTGAGGTACTTCCACCTTTGCCTCTTTCTTGCCATCCTTGTCTTCCTCTTGTAATAGTGTCATGTCCACCAGCCTCTCATAAGTTGCACCCATAGGTATGTGGGACATAGCTAGGCTGTGCAGTGGCCCATTCAACCCTTTAACAAAACGGAGAGCCTTCTTATGAGGAGTGTTCACTAACTCCAGTCCAAATCTAGCTAGCTAGTTGAATTGGTTGACGTATTCCTTGACCGACATACTTCCCTGTTTGAGAGCTAAGAATATCTCCATCTATAGGCTACGTTCAGCTTGTGAGAGGAATTTCATTTCAAACCTCATTTTGAAATCCTCCCAAGTTTCAACTAGTCTCTCATCATCAGTGACTTCCCAACAATAAGAGGCTTCATCTTTAAACAACCACACGACCAACTGTATCTTCTGCCTATCGTCCACTTCGAAGATAACAAACAGATCCTCGGTTTCTTTGAGCCAGTTTCTTGCTTCCACAAATGACTCAGTTCCATTAAAGTTCTTTCCACCCATGGCTCGAAAATCCCTACATATCTTAGAGAAGGCATTCGCACGAGGAGGAGGAGGAACAGCTGTAACTGGGGGAGAAATAACGTCTGCTGGCCAGCATCATTAGCCCTAGCCTCTAGGTACCTTCTGAACTAGCCAGGTACCGTTACACCCTCTGGAAGGTTAAGATCCCCAGACATGCTGAAACGAAAAGGAAAAGATTCAAAAACAAAGGATAGGAAGATAGTGCATATGGCTTTGGGGGGGATTATGCCTTTTTAAAACAACACTTTTTCTTGAAAACGCTTCTTTAAACTTCTTTTTGAAAATTAGTTTCCAAAATTTTTATCTAATCTTGCAACCATCAGCTCTAATACCAAGTGAAACACCCCGCCGTCTTTAAGGTCACTCACAAAGGGAATGCCTTAACTTCAGTGGAGCATTATAGGTAAAAGATACAGATAACTAATAAGACAGACATATAAACAGTGGAAAAAAACTAAATTTATTTCATAAGTACGTGGTTCAGTTAAAACATTACAACAACTGTCTCAAACCAACTTCCAAATTCTTACAACAAAATCTATGTCTTGAATTAAAATATAAAGAAGCATTAAAGCAACAGTAAGGCAGCATAAATCCCCAATAAGAGAGTATCCAAAGCCATAGCCCAAGGAAAAAGATTCCAAGCAATACATCTACTTTCTTCAAGCTGGATATGATCCGATCTAAGCTGAAGTATTCCCTCCCTACGGACCTGGGGGGAATGGAAGAAAAGAAGACGAACGAAAATGGGTCAGACATGAGTCTGGTAAGTCCAGTGATTATTAAGCATGTAAACAAGAAAAAGGATTATGACTTGAATAAACTGAATCTAGGACGACATCCTAGGAATAAGAAAATACGATTGAATATTCTATCGCACTCATTTCTACTTCTCTGCACCCCCTTACAAGTGTTTCAACTAGCATCATGTGTTCTAGATAAATGATCCCCTTTTTATTGATCGGCTCCCACTCGCATATGATTACCACTTGTGTCATTCGGCCTCGCATAATGGTAGATATATGTGCTGGTCCCACCATGGGGTGTATCAAATCCTATGGTGGCAACCCGACACAATTCAAGATGCACAGAGTATAACTACTGATGCCCAGTGCCTGCTTTTTCCACTCCAGAGTACGTGCACGACCGCACTCCGTCGGAACCTACACTGATGCAATACCCGCCGTTGTTTTTACCGCTTATAATCAGCCCAGTAATCGTGCCCCACCCTGCCTAGTTCAGGGTACCATGATACATCTATGTGGGTTACTGCTGAAATGGGTTCTCGTTACTAGGGTTTCCTAATCAACATGTTAAAATGGTTAAGTGTTTAAATGAACCTAACCCCACCCATCAGTTTAGTTAACATGTTGTATTGGTTAAGTGATGCCTTAATTAACTTAACCCTACCATTCATGTCTTAGCTTTAATTCATTCATTAAAGCACCAAGCACTCACATTAGATATGTATTGTTGCGGTTGCTGGATGTGCCGGTCGGTTTCGGGCAGTCTTACACCGCAACTCAATCTAACCTCGGCTTCTTTTTGGGCTTGATGCACTAACCTCTCACATTAGATATATATTGTTACGGTTGCTGGATGTGACGAGCGGTGCCGGGCAGTCTTACACCATAACTCAATCTAACCTCAGGTTAGGCATATTCGTATTTTTTTTAAATTTACATATTTATCTTTCAAATTTATATGTAAATTACCCACAATTATTGCCATTCATGTCACGCCCATTTATCCTCTAAATCATATTTTCAGTTTTTGGTATATAAATTATACCATTTTTATGCCACTAACCATTTATTTATTTATGGGCCAAATTATGCCAATAATAATAATTTCAAAGGTTTTCCCAATGTTACCCCCATCATACATTCGCCAAAATTCACATAGAATGTTAGGCTCGTAACTTAGAATAACTTATATACAAAAGGGGAAAGAAGGGAGCATGTATCATTTACACAACATAAAATAATAAGGATCTAACTAAACATTTGTCATGTAAACGTGGCATAATATAATGAACTTGCATTTTTGGATCCAACTAACATGAGTCTTTAACAATATGAAATTAATTTCTTTATCAAAATGTAGATCTAAATAATGGCAGCCGCTCTTCTCCTTCCCTTTATTTTCTTCCTTCAGGTTTCTCCTTTCGTCTCTTCCCTCTCTTCCTTCCGTCTCGACCTTCATCTTCCTCTTTCTCCTCTCTCCATTCTTCCTACTAGTTTTTTCTTTAGTTTTTGGCCTCTTTACTTTCCCGTTTGTTCCTCCAAAACCTAAACCCTAGATTTGTTTTCGGCCTTCTTCTTTTTTCCCTCTTTTCTGGTTTTCTTCCTCCATCCTCCACCGCTTCCACACCAAACTTACTTGAGTTCAAGCTCCACTACCCCTGCTTGTTTCCTTAGCCTCACCGCCTTTGTTGTTTCTTTTTGGGCGGTTGATCTTGGATCTTGGGTTTCAGTCTTCGTGACTGGTTCTCTCTCTTTGTGGCTTGTTGTCTGTCAGATCTACATATGGTGCTGCTTTTGCAGTTGGCTTAGATGGCTTTGCTTTGATCTCGATGTGATTTGGGAGTGCAGCAAAGCCAATAACCGTGAATCTGCTCCCGACTCGTCCATCTTCGTCTGGTAAGCTGAAACTCTGTCACTTGCCTTAGCATTCTTCGCCTTGCGCGGGTGGCTATCTTTTCTGTTTTGGCTTCCCCAGTCTTTGGCATGTCTGTGTTGTAGCGATTTGAGGTGCGTTGGATTTATTTGCACCTCTAGTTGTCATCTTTGTCTCTGCATTGTTTAACGGTTCTTTGGCTTTGGTGGTGGTTGTGCTTTATGGTGTATTGGGGCTGTTTCCGGCTTGCTTGGTTGTTCTGTGGTGGCTAAGAAGTGTGCTTTCTGTTTGTTGGGGGTGTGAGCTTGAAGTGATCGTGCTACTGCACGACTTGCTGTGTTCAGTGGTTTCTTTTGCTTTCTGGTTGGTGTGGAGCTTGTGCGGTGGATGGATGGTGTTTTGTTGTAGTCGTATCTAGGTTGTTCTGTAGTTTGGGTCTGTACGGTTTCTCTTTTTCCTTATTTCTGTTTGTGTTGTTTGTCGTTGGTGTCTAGTCTGTGTAGTCTGTAATTGTTCTCTTGTTTTAATGAATTGCTGTTTTGATTTAAAAAAAAAGAATATGAAATTACCCAAATCCAATTAAGCATGTAAATGTAAACTTTTATTTTGGGTCCAATAAACATAAACCTTAAGCATATAGAATTACACTAGTTCAACTAGACATGTGAATGTGAACTTATTAACTTGGATCTAATAAACATGAATCTTAAACATATGGAATTACACAAGTTCAACTAAACATGTAAATATGGACTTTTATTTTGGATCTAAATTTCATAGATCTAAATGTAGATCTAAACATAATACATGTCTTGGCCTAACAACTTGCATATAACATGAATAAGTCGCCAATTTTACATGATTTGTTTACGTCAACATAATAACTACAATAGCCTAACAACTTACATGTATGAATAAGTCATCAAACTTTACGTAATACATGATTGGTTTAACATCAACATAATAACCACAATAGCCTAACAACTTGCATGTAACATAACATGAATAAGTCACCAATTTTACGTGATTGGTTTACATCAACATAATAACCGCATAGCCTCACAACTTGCATGTAACATGATTAAGTCACCAATTTTACATGATTGGTTTACATCAACATAATAACCACATATAATCTCATAAGCATATACGATAGAATCGTTACAAGAATAGGCATGAATCGACATCATCATTATCTTACAACTAGGAATAACGCTAGTTTTCACTTTAATACAAACCATAACTTTTTAATCGTTCACATCTAAATAATAACAGGACTTACAAAGAAAAGAAAGTCTTGTTTTCTGGGATCTGTTTTCTAAATTTGACAAGCAATCCCTTGAAGAAGACTATCAATTCTCTAAGTTAATTTTGATTCGTAGCATTTGACTCGTTTTCTAGTTGAAGAAGAAATGGTGGCTAGGCTAGAACGATCATGGACAGCATAGTAGCTCCATGGAATGAATTTGTGTGATTTAGGGTTTGAGGCTCAGGGTTGCTTTTATAGAAGTTTAATCTAATGTGAGTCGTTAGATCATTTTAGGAGCAATCACAACCACCCAAACAAGATAGAGTTACCTAGAATTGCTACCCAAGCCCTAGTGACTCAGCAATAGGTCCAAAAGGACTCAGCAACTAGTCAGAATCGTCACATTTTTGGAACTGAGCTAGGGGGTAGGTCGACGCCTGGTCGACCTGTGTAAGGGAGGTCGACCCCCTGGTCGACCTGGCCTGGGGCGGAAAATTTCCCACCTAGCCCGCTTCTTCGTCTTCCGTTTGAATTTTGACTATGAACTGTTTTAAATTTATATAAATTTTTGAAACTTCAGAGAGCCATAACTTCCTCATACGAAGTCCGATTTACGAAAACTTGGACTCTATTCCAAGAAGAATTTCGAGACGAATGCAATGGCGTAATTGTTTCCCTTAATTCTCACTTTAAAAATTATGTGTTCTTTAATTCGTTCTTTCAATAGACATAGAAAATTCAGGGTGTTACACATTTGTTTGCAGCGTGTAAACCGTTCCCCTGTACAAAACGCATCTTCCCAATTTTAAAACGTACTGCCTCTCCTTATCACTCCCTTGGCCCTTAAAAAGTAAATACAATAGCCTCCCTCCGGTACAAACGCTTGGAACTAGGCTCACCTCAAAATCTTCAATCTGTCAACCGTTATGTCATTTTTCCATAATAATATGACCGATCCCAGTAACATATTCTATTTCGAAACATGGGCCTTCAGATGCCGCTCCAGGCATATGCTTTGAGTTCTATTTCCATGCATTAACTTAAATTACACTTAGGCGTTTATTTCAACAACCAATACCCCCACATCCTCACCTGCTACTTAAAACACAATTAAACCTCCCCATTACTTCGTCCTAGACGCAACCCACTCCAATCACATACCCCACCTACACTCCACACAACTTCCATGTACACACCATACATGTTGCGTTAGCAAGCCTTCCGTATTTACCACAATGAAACTGCATTTCCCATATTCCATCACGAGGAAATGACACATCAACCTTTAAACCCCACGCGAGCTCCAGCTTTCTTAATCTTCCACCGGTTCCTCTCACCCATTATACTCTTCATGTTTTCAAACTGTGCAGTATCCTATTTCAACGTTCTTCCTTCACTGGTGTGCTTTATGTACACACCTCACCTGCTGCTCAGACTCGCACAAGCTTCACCATGTCGCACCCTTTCCCGCTTCATGCACAGTGGCCTTCTACCCACAGGAACCACACTTTTCTTTCAACTTTGATTTGCACTCATGCATGTTGTCCAATTATCTGTTGATAATAGCTTTTGAAGCTTCCACTTTGAAGATGCCATGGAAACAATCTGGCTAGTTTCTTTTTACTGAAGCCAAAATCGTGACTCGAGAGGCCAGCGTGCTTCGAATTGCTTTACATTATACTTTCTTTTGAACCATGATAATAGGAGGAGAAAGAGAAATGTTAAGGCTTGGTTTTGTTCTGGAGGTTACAGATATGGCTTGCGGTACAACTCGTGTATATATACTCGAAAAAAGGACATTTTACTTAGTTAGCCCTGTTTGTAAAAAGTATTACACCAATAGCCTTGTTCTACAAGTAATTACAGGAATAGACCTGTTTGGACTTAACGAAGGCGAGTTTTCAAAACTCGCACGAAGGCGAGTTTTCAAAGCTCGCCCTTGTTCATTTTGGTATTAAATTCCGTAGCGACTTTCTGGTAATTTGATTTGGACATAACTCAATATCTATAATCTAAAATCTCCCTTTTTTTGTTCCATTACTAAATTATAGTTGTATAGATTTGAACTTTTTTTGGTTCAATGAAATCCGACATATAACAATTCCTATATATTCGAACGAAGTTCAAAACGTTAAACTACGAACTACTGCGACATCAAAATAGTATGTAGCTTAACCAAATAACATAAAACAAATACCAAATTCTAGCATTCAAATATAAGAGAGATACATAGTTCGATTAAGGAAAGATAAGTTCGAAACATAAGAAATACGGATACACGAAATGTAAGACTGAAATCGCATCAACAAACATACGTCTCCATTTTAGGCTACTGAAGTACACTGCTTTCCTTTATGTCCCTGCGATCCACATTTGCTGCACCTGTTGGTTTTGGGTGTTTGATGCTCGTCCATTAAATTTTTTGAATCTCGTTGATTTAGGTCGCCCGGCTTGTCTTCTTATACACGGAGCAAATATTCGTGGCCTATTGTACGGGTCTTAGTATTTCTTATCGCATATAGGATTAAAATCTGGGTCATATGTAGCTCTATAATTTTGGACAGAGTACCATTCAGAAGCAAGATCGTGATGTTCTCTATTACTACCAAAATCTTGTGCTGAACAAGCCGCCATCATATGAGCACATGGCATTTTCTGCAGAAGTGGGATTCTACATGTACAGGTGACATTAGAACCTTCGATCTCAACATCAAATTCATCTCCGTAATAGTGAATCACTTGCCATTTATATCGATCAAATCGAACAAGTCTACAACGCCTTGCTTCAATAGCACGAGCTTCTATTTTAGCTTGCCACTTTGGAGTAAGTTTTGAATTCATACCCTCACCTTTTTCCCGCCTCTTATAGAAGTATTCAACTGATTGGAAGAACGTTCTTGCAACCAACGCCTTTATAGGCAAGGATCTAGCGCCTTTTAGTACACCATTAAAACTTTCATATGCGTTGGTCGTCATAATATGGAAGCGGTCGCCATTATCTTTGCAAAGAGCCCAGTTTTCTTCACAATTCCCTAGACTTCGTTCAATCCAGGTATGCGCTTCCGGCTTAGTTGCCTTGATTTCTTCTCTAAGTTTAGTGTATTTAACCACTTCTGAAGCACATGCAGCAGCGTAAAACAAGCCCACAAGTCGCTTGTCTCAATGACCTGCAGCTTGAAAATTTGCTTTCAGATGCCTTGCACAGAACCTATGT
This sequence comes from Allium sativum, assembly GCA_030737875.1. Lineage (NCBI taxonomy): Eukaryota > Viridiplantae > Streptophyta > Magnoliopsida > Asparagales > Amaryllidaceae > Allium > Allium sativum. The sequence continues at coordinate 205,408,624 of CM060911.1, forward strand.
TTGTGAGGTTCTTCCCATCTATCCTGCAAAGCACTTGGGATCCCTTTCATTCTATCAGATATAAATGTAATGTGTCGATTTCGTACGCTATAAATGAACACACACATGCATGAAAAGAACCAGGCCCAACTATCATATGATTCGGATTTGACCACCCCATAAGCTAATGGGAAAAGGTAGTCGTCCACATCTAGAGCGGTAGCAACTAGCAATATTCCTTTGTACTTACCGTACAAATGTGTCCCGTCAATAGAGAGCACTGGACGATATTGTATAAACCCTGCAATGGAAGGACCAAATGCCCAAAAAGCACGCTCAAATACCCTAACATCATCGTGTACTATATGTCCTACTGAACCTGGATTGCTTCTCTTTACTTCCTCGAAATACTGAGGCAAGTACGAATACGATTCAACCCACTCAACGTATATTTTTTTCCAACGCTTTATTCAATGTTCGCCAAGCTTTCATGTAACTGATTTTGATGAAGAGTTGCTCGTCGACAGGAACTTGCACGTCCCAGCTGAGATATCTTAATTTGCCTTCACAAAAGACATGATTTTGGATACAAGAAACCCAGAAGTGGCTTGCTTGTGGTTGGAATTAATCGTAGGGTTGACACAGTTATGTTTGTGAGGCAGCTAGCTTTCTGATTTCCCACCATCCAGTTTGTGATTTCTTAGACACTATAGCATGTATTCGCCACGGACAAGTAACATCAACAATACATATAGCGGTGTATATTGTTTTGTTCGACTTGATTGGCTTGTACGAAACACCGTGCAGAATAGACCATTCCGTAAGTTGGTGGAGAAACTGTTCCTTGCTTTGGAATACCATCCCAACAGCAAAACCATTTTGTACGCAGACAACCGAGAGGGCTACGGCTCTCTTCATCTTCTAAAAGTGTTACGGCTCTCGTCCCCAAATCAGTAGGCCAGTTGATCAACAACTCGATATCATATTTGAAAGGGTTAATTTTGGTTGCTTGGAAAACTGTTTCTTTCAAAGCATCAAGTGTGCAACCCCTTCGAACTCTCCCTAGATTGCAGAATCCTCCCACATAACTTCCATTTTGGTTCACATCCATGACCAATTCACCGTCGTAGTAGTAAAGTGCAGTAATAAAAGTAGGCGCCATTGTTGAGTGAGTTTATTTTTCTTGAAGTTATTTGAAGACAAGATTGAAGTGTATGAGAAATAAGGTGCTGAAGAGCTATGAAATAGGAAACCATCTAAGCAACGTCACTGTCAAGTCAGAATTGGCATAGCTTTAATCATGTCATCGATTTCAAAATAAAGTAGAATCAATTTCAAAAGTGACAAGCCTTGAATCATAATTGGGACAGCTTTAATTGTATCATCAAATCCGAAATAAAGCATTGGCTTTGGTCCATGCATTGGCTTTATCACAATGCACAACCATTTTGAAATATTGGATCAATTATAATAGTGTGTAGTCAAATCACCTGATCATATCATCAAATATTTGGCATATCGTACTGTACATAAATAGACAAATCTTTAATTCAAACTAGTTGTCAATTCATCTTTATGCCATAATGTGTAGTGTAAAACTGGCAAACAGACAAAGCTTTAATTCAAAATTCATAGACATAAAAAATACAGTACTTCGTATTAATACTTCAAAGACATAATTCAAACTAAACTTCATAAACATACAAAGACAATGGATGATACAATATTTCAAAATAAACTTCAGAAACCTACAATGACGACGGATAATAGAAACACTAGTGATTACGATTAAATTGCAAGTCCTCTAGGAGTTTTTTGAGACGTCTAATTTCTTGCTCCTGCTCATTGGCATATGCTATGCCCCTAGGACAAAGCGGTTCGTCAATCCATTTTGAAAATTTGCATCAATAGGATAATTGGAACAAAGAAAACTTCGACGACCAATGTTTTCGCCATCATCAGATATGACAACTTCAGCCGTATATTCACAGTGGCTGCAAACTGGGTACGAGTTAACCTCTTGCTCCACCATTGTTTGAGAAGTCATTTTGAAAATATGGCTGAGCTGAGAAGATGTGGTTGAGTATGTTTCGAATTATGAGAAGACTTGTGAGTACATATAAAGTTTGGGAATGACCCAAATACACAGGCGAGTTTTCAGAACTCGCATACAGGCGAGCTTTCAAAAGGCGCCAATATCGCTCCTTGAACAAAGCAGGCTTATATTTGGTATTATTTCTAAAACATGGCTAATCATGTAATACTTTCTGTAAACAAGACTACAAATGTGATTTTTCCTTGAAAAAAAGAAAGATAATATCATTTTCGCTTTCAACATATGGGGTTAAGGGAAATTTTCAACAGTATGGCTGTTTGCTTGAAGAGAACACAATAGGTGATGGGGCTATATTTATTCATATAGGTTTTTTCTATTACAGGGGTTAATTCATGGAGTATGATTGTCCTTTTTAGTCTATTTCGATGACAACACATGTATGGGTTTCATCAGTCTTCCTTTGTCTGCACTAGGGTGGTGCTGTAGATTTTTAAAGGATAGATTACTATATTGCATGTATTTTTAATTTATAATGTTTTTGGAATAAGTCAGAGACAAGTTAGAGAAGTCACTTTTCTTCCTCATTAACTATTAGCTCGCTTTCACATTTTGAATTCTGATTTGATGCCTAATATGGCTTGTTTCGCCTTGTTGTTTGAATTTGTTAGTCGAGCTATGATTCATCAGGTAACCTATCCTTCAGTTGCATGCCATTATCGGATCGGCCTAATATAGTGTGTACAAATTTACAAGACACAAAGGCCATTTGTTGCAATACAGCAAAGGTCATATATGTTGTACTAACAAGGATCTCCCATGTATCAGGATAGCTGGTAACCAATGAACCCAAAGACATATATATATATATATATATATATATATTTCAATTTTAGTGTATTATGGTACATAAGGTTCCTTTCATGTCTGAGCCGCTACGGACAGAAATGAGAATACGATCATGTCAAGTGGTGATGCACGATCCCAAAAAAAATACCGGCAAGTTAAATTATTCTGTGAAACCCCAAAATGCTAATTAAGGGTGCAAAATACTCCAAATAAAAAGTTGCTTATTTTCCAAAATAAAATTTCAGTAAAATTCTAAAAATTAAATTATAACAACGTCTCAAAGAGCTTATCTAAATACAAGACCGATATTTAATTATATTAAATAAATCGTTATGGTCCATAAATGATTCTATAATGATTATTTGAGAATTTGATTTGGATATAACTCACACTATAATGCGAAATCTCCATTTTCACTTCTATTAGAAAGATATAGTCAATTAGATTCCAACGTTTCTTGTTTTGAAAAATCTGACTTATAACGGATCCTGTACACTTCGTTGACATTCAGAACGTAAAATTATGAACAGTCGTGACATTACGGCCTCGTTTCAAATTATATTATAATTAATACGTTCAACTGTCGTTCAAATAATATATTCTGTAACAATCCGGAATTTTGGAGCCAATTTAAAAAATTTATTTTAGAAATTTTTATGGATTTTAAATATTTTAAATAATTAATTTTAAATAAAAACGATTTAAAAAATTATTTTCAATTGAAGTTAGAACGAATATATTTATTTTAATTTTAAAAGGAGTTAGAAATAGCGCGGTAGTTTGAAAATTTGAATTCGAACTTCAACTGACTGTACAGGATGCAAAATAAATCGGATTTTGGTGAAACCAAAAATATTTAAATCTGTTTAAGAATATCTTTCCAACGAATCTGAAAAATTGAAACTTCATTGCGGGAATCAAAAGTTATGGTCAGTTGAATATTCAGAATAGTCGATGTGGAATTTAATATAATATATAGCCCGTATAAATAGCCATTTTGCAAACGACCTCCGTTTTCGACTAAACCAATTTGGTTGGATCTGGAATGTCAAATTATTGTAAGATTCAAATTTTCATAATTTTTGGATTTAATATGTGAGCATAGCTAATATAAACGTGTTTTGTCAATTTCAGTCAAATTAGATCGACCAGAAAATAACCATTTTTCAAACGGTCTCCAATTCCGATGAAATTAATTTTGTTGGGACCGTATCGTCAAAACATAGCTAGATTTATTTTTCGAGAATTTTTAGAGTCCGTATGTTGGCCCGGTGAATTTAAATGTACGATCAAATTAAATAAATAAATAAATTATATTTTAAATTGAAGAAAACTAACTGAAAACAATCGAATAGGCTAACGGGACCTAGCCCATTGCGTCCGAAAAGGGGGTGTTTGCCTGCGGACAACTCTCGTTGGGCTGGATTTAGAGTTGTTAGGAATTAACAGGCTTTTTTGTGAATTAGAGAATTAAAAAATAAAATTTTATAAATAAAACCTAAACCTAAACCCTAATTTTCAAAAACCCAACCGCCACCCTTTTGAACCAATGGCCTACACACTCCGGTCTTCCTTCCTTAAATTCGCAAAATCCGTTCTATAAAATCTAAATCTTCCAAAGGGAATTCTCTTCGCCTTAGAGAGATCTACAATCTCAAAAGACGAATGCCCTAAATCCTACGATTTTCCTTCTCAAAGAGGTCGGGTTCGGGTTCAATTTTTGCAGCAGAGGGTGGTGCAAGTTGCACCATATTGGGGGAAGCCAGAGGAGAGTTCGACGGTGATCGTCGTAGTGGGGTCTGATTGGCGGTTGAGGGCCCCACGTGGCGGGCGTTTTTGGTCCAAGGATTTGAGAAACGGGTCTGTATTGAACGCAGAAGGAAGAAGAAAGGGAACGGTTAAAAATGGTTTAAGGATTTTAATTATTTTAATTATTTAATTAATTATATATTTAAATTACCAAATGTTTGAAAAACTCTTTCATATCAAATCAGAATCGAATGATTTCAGATGCGTTGAGATAGCATCAGCGAGATCTACATTTAAGAACTGACCGGGACAGAAACAGAGCATGTTGGAAATTCAGACAAAATCAATATGAGAAATTATATCTTTTATTATTATTATATAATTAAAATTACATAATCATGATTGTGATATCACCCCTACGCTGTTAAATTCTATTTGTATGATACGTGATTTGATCTAGAATTGATGTTGTTATGTAGATCCATTTATTTGATGTTGTTGTGTTGAATAAAATGTAATTATTGGATTTAAGTTTGTCAATTTTGTCAAATTAGAATTGCTGAAATGAAATTGTCATTTTTGACAAAATAGAATAGTGGAATTTTAATTAGCATTTTTGTGAATATAATTTAGTTAAGCAAAAATATTCATTTTTGTCAATATAGTTTAGTTGAACAAAAAATTTCATTTTTGTCAATATAGTTTAGTTGAACAAAAGTATTCATTTTTGTCAATATAATTTAGTTGAACAAAAATAGTTGAACAAAAGTATTCATTTTTATCAATATAGTTTAGTTGGACAAAAATATTCATTTTTTGTAAATATAGTTTTGTTGAACAAAAACTTTCATTTTTGTCAATATAGTTTAGTTAAACAAAAATATACATTTTTGTCAATAGAGTTTAGTTGAACAAAAATATTCATTTTTGTTAATATAGTTTAGTTGAACAAAAGTATTCATTTTTATCACTATAGTTTAGTTGAACAAAAACATTCATTTTTGTCAATTAGTATAGTTGAAATAAAAACATTCATTTTTGTCAAATTAGAATTGTTGAACAAAATATCCATTTTTGTCAAAACACATTAGTTAAAACCAAATATCTATTTTTGTCAAAACAAATTAGTTAAAACCAAATAACCACTTTCGTCAAAACACATTAGTTGAAACAAAATTTGTCACTTTGTCAAAATATAATAGTTGAACCAAAATTGGCATTTTTGGTCAAAATATAATAGTTGAAACAAAATTGGCATTTTTGGTCAAAATATAATAGTTGAAACAAAAATTACGTTTTTGTCAATTAGAATTGAGTTAGAACAAAATTAACATTTTTGTCAATTAGAATTGAGTTAGAACTAAAAATTACATTTTTGTTAATTAGAATTTAGTTAGAACAAAAATTTCATTTTTGTTAAATAGAACTGAGTTAGAACAAAAAATTACATTTTTGTCAATTAGAATTGAGTTAGAACAAAAATTACACTTTTTTTTAATTAGAATTGAGTTAGAACAAAAAATTACAGTTTTGTTAATTAGAATTTAGTTAGAACAAAAATATCATTTTTGTTAATTAGAACTGGGTTAGAACAAGAATAACAATTTTGTTAAATAAATTTCTGTTAAAACAATAATATCATTTTTGTTAAATAGAAATTGTAAATAAATAAAATTATCATTTTTATTGGTTATGTTGAATAGAAAATGTATGCAAATAAATTATTCTTTTATTTTTCATTAGAATACAAATGTAATAAATAAATATACCATTTAATTAGAAAACATATTTTGTAAAAAAATATGTCATTTAGATAAGAATATGTTTTTGTTAATAAAAATATCATTTAGTTGGAATATGTTTTTGTCAAAATAGATTAGTTGAAACAATACATACATTTTTGTCAAAATATTCATTTTTGTCAAAATAGATTAGTTGAAACAATACATACATTTTTGTCAATATATTCATTTTTGTCAAAATAGATTATTTGAATCAAAATATATATTTTTGTCAAAATATACATTTTTGCCAAAATAAATTAGTTGAATCAAAAATATATACTTTTGTCAAAATATTCATTTTTGTCAAAATAGATTAGTTGAAACAAAATATGCATTTTTGGTCAAAATAGATTAGTTGAACCAAAATATTTATTTTTGTCAAAATATAATAGTGGAAACAAAAATTTACATTTTGTCAAAATATGATGGTTGAAAACAAAAATTACATTTTTGTTAAAATCATCACTTATATTCATTTTGTTAAACTTGAATTGATAACTAAATGAAATTATCACTTTTAATCATTTTGTTAAACTAGAATTGTCGACATAAAAGCAATCATCACTTATATACATTTTGTTAAACTAGAATAGTTAACAAAATGGAATTATCGCTTTTAATCATTTTGTTGAAATAGAATTATCAACAAAAATGAAGGTATCACTTTTTATGCATTTTGTTGAAATAGAATTTGTGTGTAAGTTAAAGAATCATTTATATCGTCAAATTATTCATTAGAATTTGTGCACAAAGTAAAGAGGCATTTTTATATGTTATGTTATACATTGAAACTATATATACAAATAAAATATTTCTTTTTATTTGTTAAAGTTAAAAATAGAAATTTCATACAAATAATGAAAATAAAAATTATCTTTTTATTTGTCATTAGCAAAGATGTCATGTGAATAAAATACATACTTGTTTGCCATTAGAAATATGTAGAAAGGAATGCAAATAAAATATATATTTATTTGAAATTATGAACATGTAGATATGATATGCCAATAAAACATTCTTTTATTTGACGTGTTAAATACGTTAGTGGAATTGTCAAATAGTTTATATTTATATGTAATTATATATATATATATATATGTATAAATTAATATTAAACGAATCACGCATGGTAGTTCGCATTTCGGAATCGTAACTTTAAACGATTATACCGAAAGAACCGACCATCGGATTTTACCAAAACTAGAACCATTAGGTCTGCTTTGGGAAGAACTTTCCAACGATATAAAGTTCGTTAAAATCCAACGGTTAGATTTCGAGGAATGTGTAAATCAAATTTGAGTCAAAACAATGCTAGGGCCGCCCATTGACCCGAAGCGTCGTTAAATTAAATTGCGCTATTTTTATATAAATAAAAATATCGATAAATCGTTATAAAATAATATTAACGATGTGAAATGATTATAAATTATAATTATTCGAGAATTATTTGAAAAGTCAAAGTTCAGTCTCATTTCAAATTATTATACGACGATTTAAAGTCGAAGACATTGAAGACGGTGATTGAAGACCGGCGATCTTCACATCGAATGGATGACTACTGATGCCCTGGACTGATTTGCTCCCACGAAAGAGTTACAGTGGTAGTTTTCCGGACGTACTTGTTGATTATCCGGATAAGCGAGCACCTCTCTTCCGTATTGGACATACGAGACAAGGAATGAGGTGTCTCCGGTTTCATTCAAACCCAGAACAGACTTGTAAATGGATGTGTGTTTGACATTGGATTTCATTCTATGTAAATCGATTTATATTCAATATATATCTGTTTGGTGGCAGAGAATTTATTCTCTTGCTTAACACCCTTCTCTGATATGTACGAGCTCAGAGGTTATATATTGGTAGTTATCAATCGCATGGCATGGATTGTCAATGTGGCATGCCAAGATGCAAATGATCAAGGCTTTTGTTGAAAAGCAGGGCCTTGTGGTTGATGATCAAAGCACAGCCTGTTTAGGCGTAGCTTTGTGTATAGCGTTACTTCGCGAGCCTCACACCTGGTGTGAGTCAAAAACGGGACAAGTGAACGCAAGGAGTGCACACGTTTCTTTCTAGCTAGAAGTGGTATCAGGGTTTTGCAAGCCCTGACATTTTACTTATGAGGATGATGGATTGCGAAACCTCAGTTATATGGGTCTATAGTGACCAATTTTGTAGGTTCAATAGGACAGGGAAGTGTGTGTTCAGGAATTGCAAATCCACTAAAGTATTTACGGACCGACTCTGTAAAGACCCGTAACTTCCCCGTAAAGGAAAGTGTCGGATAGTTCGAGAACAAACCACAACAGAACGCATACGGAAGAACATTTCACTATATATTACAACAGTGCATCAGATTACAAGAATATACAGAGTATAAATGAATATTACACAGAAATATCAGAGATTTAAATTACATTTAAATACATAGCAGCGGAAAAATAATACAATACACAACTAGAAGAGATATACGGATACAAAGCTTTCCGGATATCATTCCAGCTGTAAACCAGGATCCTGTGAATATAAATCTGCAAAACCAAAACTACTAGCTGCCCGTGTCGAAAATAAGGGCACCCAGAGTTTAGGTTAAAACAATAAACTCCAGGTCAGTCATGTGACTGGTGTGAGAACTAAAACAGTTAATCTTTATTTTCAAAGTAAGGTAAATCAAGGGACCACGCCGTATAACACGGAACGGGTTTCCTCCCAAGAACACCAGTGCATAAAACAAACAGCGCAATGATAAATAAAGAAAAATGAAGCTGTTATAAGACCCAGGTCCCATCACACAATGCAACGCAGTCGAGGATAGGGTTTTCCCTTATAACAGCCAAAGAATGCTTGATACGTTTAAAACAAATCATTTGATACTATTATAAGTGCATAGTGTATAAAACAACTTCAAATCATAAGTATCAATCATAGGCGGCATGGGTACCATATATCATGTCGCCATATATAGGTTTACAAATAAAACCGCAAAGTCACGTATTTGGAAATTGGATTTCCGTCTATGAACCGAGGCAAAAGATAGTCCTCAACCGATTCGAGACAATCTAGCCCATGTCTCAGGATCAGAACGCATCAACCCTTTAGATCGTCAGGGCCGGTCCACCGATGTGGATTATTATGCCTGAACAATACGTCTCTCCGCCCTTTGGGGCGTAAGTCTGGTCCGTCAGCCGACCAGAATGCATTCGGCCGAAACCGATATAACCGAGGCGCCTCGCAACAGCAACAACCACATAAGTCAAACTCGTCAGGGCGTGTAAAACCACTGACGCCACTTCTAGCTAGAAAGAAACGCAAGTCCTCCCTGATGTCCTCTCCCGTTTTTGGTTCATACCGGGTGTGAAACACGCGAAGGAAACGTTACACAAAGCTACGCCACAAAGGCCGTGCTTTGATCATCACCACAAGACTTTTCTTTTCAACAGAAGCCTTGATCATTTGCATCTTAGCATGCCACACAGGCAAACCATCCTATGCAACCGATATCAGTCACACAGAATGAAATCCGATGTCAGACACACAGTCCATTTACAAGTCCGTTCTGGGTCTGAACGAAACCGGAGGCACCTAGTACCCCGCATATCCATCGATCTCCAAGTACGTCTGGACGATCACTAACTGTTTCCATCTTCTTGGGTGTACAGCCCAATCAAGATCATCAGTAATTACCCAAACGACGAGAAGACCTCCGGTCTTCGACCATCGTCTTCATCTTCGACTTATCGTCGTATCAGTTATTCAGAATGGGATAAACCCGGTCTTCCCGAATAACTCGCGTATATTTTATAAAAGTGTTACACAAACACAACATACGCCTCATTCCAATTCATTAGTCACTAACCGTAAATTAATCAAGAGAATAATTTCCCAAATATTAACCCCGAAGGCCGAAACCAACATCAGATCAATATCCAGAAAACCATTCTGCTTGGCTAACCGACAGTTAGTTTCTAAATTTCACATTCATAGGGAAAGATTCCCATTAATTTTATCAAAGATAAATTCCTTGAATTTATTCTTTTAATCCATTTTTGAATATCAATTCAAACTAGTCGGGATTAGCGAACCTTACCGAAGTAATCATTTGTTTTAATTTCCCAATCCCAACCTATTCATCCCATGAAGTAAAACTGGTTATACTTCATATCTAACACCACGGTGTTATCGGTAAATTCAATTACCATTTCACGTTCAAATCTAATTAAAGATTTAACTATCGCCTGGAGCAAAACTGGTGATACTCCATTTTCGATCATTTCAATCTAATTAAAGATTCATTAAAACTCCACTTAGTTTTAATCTTCGACTGGGTTAAAGAATCAGTGTCATTTAAAACACGGTTCACGATAAACCCAAAATCACATTCATCAATTATCGGGTTAAAGAACAAGTGTTATTTAAAACACTGTTCACGATAAACCCAAAAATCAATATCAATTCAATTCCAATTAAATATTATTTAATTGGTACACTTCATTAAATCTAAATAAAAAGATTTAATCTTTTCTCAACTGGGTTCAAGAACAGTGTTAGTGAAGACACCATTCACGACAAACCCAAATCACATTCATTAATTATCGGGTTAAAGAACAAGTGTTATTTAAAACACTGTTCACGATAAACCCAAAAATCAATATCAATTCAATTCCAATTAAATATTATTTAATTGGTACACTTCATTAAATCTAAATAAAAAGATTTAATCTTTTCTCAACTGGGTTCAAGAACAGTGTTAGTGAAGACACCATTCACGACAAACCCAAATCACATTCGATATTCAATACAAGGCTCTGAATAGAAAATATATCGGCTTATATTCAATATCAAATTCTACGACTAACAAATGTCGTATTGGAAATAACGATATAAATATATATATCTTTCAAATTTCCATAACAACACCTGTATAATCACGAATTCCAACATCGAAATATTCCGAAGACAATTTCGATTCAAATCCACTCCAATGCAATCATTGGAAATTTTGGTTATTTTTAAAACCCTTTTTAAATTCAATTTATTTATTTAAAAATAAATAGAATTATATTTCTAGTTCAAAACTAGTTCATTTCGATAAAAATCCATTTTTATCTTTTCAAATATGGAGTTTTTCATCCCAATTCTTCTCAAATCATTTCTTATGATTTTACACAAATTATTACTATTTTTAATAATTTTATCAAGGCCCGTACAGTCGATTTCCATCAATGGCCATCGAACTGCACTTATAGCGACCTTTTTCGAATTTGATTTGGACATAATTCCAAATCCAACCGTTAGATTTCTAATTTATCACATTCGTTAGAAAGCTCTTTTCGATACGAACCCAACGGTTCCGGTTTTAGGAGAATCCGACGGTCGGATCTCCCGCAATGCCCGTTTGAAATAACTGGTCGAAATTCACGAACTGCCGCGGCGCGGCGCGTTCTATTCAGGCCATTATATTATATATATAATATATATAATATATTTTTCGTCGATTTCTATTTAAAACGAATTATATAATTAGTTTTGAAATCGTTTCAAATTCTATTTCAACTTCTATTTCAATTCAAAGCAAAATTGAATTCTTCTTTATAAATTCATTTTAAAATTCATTTCTATTCAATTCGAATTTCAATTCAATTTGAATTCATTTCTCAATTCAATTCATTTCGAAATCGTTTTCAATTCAATTCATTTCGAAATCGTTTTCAATTCATTTTGAATTCGTTTTCAATTCAATTCATTTCGAAATCGTTTTCAATTCAATTCATTTCGAAATCGTTTTCAATTCAATTCATTTCGAAATCGTTTTCAATTCATTTTGAATTCGTTTTCAATTCAATTCATTTCGAAATCGTTTTCAATTCAATTCATTTCGAAATCGTTTTCAATTCAATTCATTTCGAAATCGTTTTCAATTCAATTCATTTCGAAATCGTTTTCAATTCAATTCATTTCGAAATCGTTTTCAATTCAATTCATTTCGAAATCGTTTTCAATTCATTTTGAATTCGTTTTCAATTCAATTCATTTCGAAATCGTTTTCAATTCAATTCATTTCGAAATCGTTTTCAATTCAATTCATTTCGAAATCGTTTTCAATTCAATTCATTTCGAAATCACTTTCAATTCAATTCATTTCGAAATCGCTTTCAATTCAATTCATTTCGAAATCGTTTTCAATTCAATTCATTTCGAAATCGTTTTCAATTCAATTCATTTCGAAATCGTTTTCAATTCAATTCATTTCGAAATCACTTTCAATTCAATTCATTTCGAAATCGCTTTCAATATTTATTTTAAAATGAATAAAATCGATATAAATATCGTTCACGTCAAAATGGCGCCAACCTAATCAACACGGCTTCATATATTGATATTTCCAAATATTCCATTTCGAATATTTCTATTTCAAATATTTCTATTTTAAATATTTCTATTTTAAAACTGGAATGAGGCCCAATCAATTACCATATAAAGTTATTATATGGATTTTCATACAACACATGTATAATAGCATTGAAAAATAATCAACCATCAACCAAAGTGCACTACACTGTATAAGCATCAAATATAGATATCTAACGCTTATAACAGCCTGTCAATCAATCGATCGACATATTTAATCAATCAGGATGAGTGAACTTCAAATTTCATCCCAACACCCGTGTGGGGTTTCAAACAATCAAACACAGATTTTATTTGTGCAGTTGGGCGATGTGTAAAATTTATCGACCCAATCAACGTCATTCAAATAGGTGTACATAAACAAACCGTCTGGTTTGTAAATGAATATTTATTTATTCACATTCACGTTAAAAATTATATTTTTAACGATAACACATTTTATTTTAACATATGAATTTCTATTCAGTTCATTCTTTAAATAAAATGCTATTTTTATTTTTCTAACTTATTTTAGAAAATTTCGGCGGCATAACGGCACGATACTAGAAACGGGACAAGGCCTAGCCTTATCCCCGGTCTAGTGAAGGCCCACGCCATTCACATATCAATTTCAATCAATTTCCAATTCAACCAAACGAATAAATCAATCACCCAACATTCAACTAAACAAACAAGTCCATGGTCTGTGGACGGGTGTCGGGTGCTACTAAGCACCGTCTGCATCCTAGTATATATATATAACTAGAAAAGGAATTTGAGAGGTGAGAAATTCTCACATATAGCTATCCTAGCTCCACGGCACTTCATTGATAGAAATCTTCATCGCTATCGCATCTTTGTCGTCTTCGTTGCCCGTAGCCACTACATATGTAAAAATCGAATTTTTAGTTTAAAGTTCAATATATAAAAATCGAATTTTTAGTTCAAAGTTCAATATATAAAAATCGAATTTTTAGTTCAAAGTTCAATATATAAAAATTCTATTTTCTTTCGAAGTTCAAAACATAAAAACTATATTTTTCTTTCGAAGTTCAAAACATAAAAACTATATTTTTCTTTCGAAGTTCAAAACATAAAAACTATATTTTTCTTTCGAAGTTCAAAACATAAAAACTATATTTTTCTTTCGAAGTTCAAAACATAAAAACTATATTTTTATCTCGAAGTCCTATATATAAAAATCATATTTTTATCTCGAAGTTCTATATATAAAAATCATATTTTATTTCAAAGTTCTAATCTCCTTTTAGTTTATTAATCATTTTAAAATCAGTTTTTAAACTTTTATAAAATTCAGTTTTTATACCTTTTTAAAAATCAAATCAGTTTTCTGTTTTAAATAAAATCAAATCAGTTTTCTGTTTTAAATAAAATCAAAACAGTTTTCTGTTTTAAATAAAATCAAAACAGTTTTCTGTTTTAAATAAAATCAAAACAGTTTTCTTATTTAATAAAAATCAGTTTTCTTATTTAATATAAAATCAGTTTTCTTATTTAATAAAAAATCAGTTTTCTTATTTAATATAAAATCAGTTTTCTTATTTAATAAAAAATCAGTTTTCTTATTTAATATAAAATCAGTTTTCTTATTTAATAAAAAATCAGTTTTCTTATTTAATATAAAACCAAAATAAAATAAATAAGTAAAAAAAAAGAAAAAAAAAACTTACAGGGGGCTGTCAGGCGTCGGGATGTGGGCTGAGGCGGCGGAGCTCGTCGGAGCTGGTGGCAGGAGGGCGCGGGGTGCTGAACGGGGCGGTGCTAGGGTTTCTCGATGGGCGGCGGTTAAAAGGGTAGGGGCTGTGATGTCGCGATGGAGGAGAAGGAAGGAAGGAGGAGGTGAAGATCGGAGGGAGGGGGAGTGCGACGGGGCGTGGCTGCCTGGCGCGAGGCGCGGCGGCGCGACGCTGGGGGGGGGGGGGGCAGCGCGATTCGTCGGCCAGGGGTTTTAGGGTTTTTTTTTTTTTTTTATATGAAGCGTTGACTGGTAAAAGGGAAGAGAAGAGGGAAATAAAAGGGGGAATTTTTATATATATATAAATATATTATTTTATTAATATTTAAATTTCGAAATATGTGCTTTCACATACGGACTCAAAACCGGACCCAACGACTGTCGCCCCTAGCTAAATACCCCCATTCCGAACCCAATAGGATATGCTTCGTAACCCAATACGGCTGTTACGATCTGTTATTCTTTAAATTAAAATATAAATCAATATATATTCAATTTAAACGCACATTTCAAATTACTGGGGTCACATACTAACTAGAAAAATTCCATAAAAATATTTTCTAGCTTCGTATTGACGATACGGTCCTAACAAAACTAGTTTCGTCGAATTCTGAGACCGTTTGAAAAATGGCCAATTTCCAGTCGATTAAAATCCACTGAAAATGGTCAAACGCATTTTCCTTTACCACGCTCACATATTGATTCGAAAAATTATGAAATTTGGAATCTAGCAATAACTCAACATCACGGACCCAATAAAACCGGTTTCGTCGAAATCCGAGGTCATTTGCAAAATGTCCATTTTTAAGGGCCTGAATTCCATAGCGACTATTCAGAATTTTCAACTGGACATATCTCTCAATTTTTAAAGTGAAATCTCAATTTCTTACATCCGTTAGAAAGATATTATCAATCAGATCCTAATGTTTTTGGTTTCACTAAAATCCGGATTGATTTGCACCCGGTACATTCAATTGAAGTTTGAAATCGAATTATCGAACTACCGCGCCATTTTCAATTCCTTTTATAATTATATATAATTATTTATAATCTAACGACGACGCGTATAATATATACGTTCGAATTCTATTCAAATAAATTTCTCGACGATATTATTTAAAATAATTCATTTTAAATAATCTAAATTCGCTAGAATTGCCAAAATAAAAATTTTAAACTGGCCCAGATTTTACGGGTTGTTACAATCTCCCCCACTTAAAACTTTTCGTCCCCGAAAAGGAACAAAGTCGAAAGTGGTTTGATTATTCAACTCTACGCTCATTCTGGCTTCCATTCTCTAACTTTTCAGTTTCTGAGAATTTCCAAAACTTCAAAAATTTGGCTAACACCCTAAATTTTCGAAAAATTTCGCCATAACCTCCCCTGCACCGGGAGCATCGGGGAATTTCAAATAGCTTCCCCGGTCCTTCAGATCTCAAAAAGAAAAAGAAAAAGCCAAGCGGCTAGCCAATAGGCTCACAAAATCATCATCACCCAAACAAAACAGTAAATTACGTAGTAAACATGTACCTATTTGTCGGGCAAACAAATTTTATTCTTCGGCTCTAGCCTCCTTGCTATGACCTGTTCAATGTAAGTATATGTATATGCAAGCAAATGTGACCAATTTTTAATATAATTCAATATTTGGTTCAATTAGGCTAAATGGTTCAAAATTAGCAAACAAATAAACAAACAACACAAACATCAATCAGTTAGTGGATTAGAGTTTCAAATCCATAAATTTGATATATATACAAAAATCAGATTTTTGATGCCAAATCACAACAATAGGCCCTATCTAATTTTGGTTCTCACACCAGTCAATAGGAAATATATAGAAATCACACCTTCGGAGCACGAACATAAATATTGATGATGCCATGGTCATTATCAACATCATCTCCGGGCGACTAGAGTGTGATTCTATATCTATCCAGTATATTAAAATTTCAAACACACGTGGATCAGACGTATACGCAAAATCTTTATATACTGGACTGTCCAACTCAATATAAATAAAAAATCAAATACGAATGATTGATTTAAATTTTCAAAACAAAATTTGTTTTCACTTGAAAAATATACTCTTCACACTCGTTCTAGGATACTACTGATCCCATCTCTAACGAGTCATTCTGATTGGATATTACTAATCCAATATCTGATGAATTCTTTCGTATGGTTCTAATGTGCCTTGTTCTCTAAGCTTTGTAAACCAAAGCTCTGATACCAAATGTAAAGACCCGTAACTTCCCCGTAAAGGAAAGTGTCGGATAGTTCGAGAACAAACCACAACAGAACGCATACGGAAGAACATTTCACTATATATTACAACAGTGCATCAGATTACAAGAATATACAGAGTATAAATGAATATTACACAGAAATATCAGAGATTTAAATTACATTTAAATACATAGCAGCGGAAAAATAATACAATACACAACTAGAAGAGATATACGGATACAAAGCTTTCCGGATATCATTCCAGCTGTAAACCAGGATCCTGTGAATATAAATCTGCAAAACCAAAACTACTAGCTGCCCGTGTCGAAAATAAGGGCACCCAGAGTTTAGGTTAAAACAATAAACTCCAGGTCAGTCATGTGACTGGTGTGAGAACTAAAACAGTTAATCTTTATTTTCAAAGTAAGGTAAATCAAGGGACCACGCCGTATAACACGGAACGGGTTTCCTCCCAAGAACACCAGTGCATAAAACAAACAGCGCAATGATAAATAAAGAAAAATGAAGCTGTTATAAGACCCAGGTCCCATCACACAATGCAACGCAGTCGAGGATAGGGTTTTCCCTTATAACAGCCAAAGAATGCTTGATACGTTTAAAACAAATCATTTGATACTATTATAAGTGCATAGTGTATAAAACAACTTCAAATCATAAGTATCAATCATAGGCGGCATGGGTACCATATATCATGTCGCCATATATAGGTTTACAAATAAAACCGCAAAGTCACGTATTTGGAAATTGGATTTCCGTCTATGAACCGAGGCAAAAGATAGTCCTCAACCGATTCGAGACAATCTAGCCCATGTCTCAGGATCAGAACGCATCAACCCTTTAGATCGTCAGGGCCGGTCCACCGATGTGGATTATTATGCCTGAACAATACGTCTCTCCGCCCTTTGGGGCGTAAGTCTGGTCCGTCAGCCGACCAGAATGCATTCGGCCGAAACCGATATAACCGAGGCGCCTCGCAACAGCAACAACCACATAAGTCAAACTCGTCAGGGCGTGTAAAACCACTGACGCCACTTCTAGCTAGAAAGAAACGCAAGTCCTCCCTGATGTCCTCTCCCGTTTTTGGTTCATACCGGGTGTGAAACACGCGAAGGAAACGTTACACAAAGCTACGCCACAAAGGCCGTGCTTTGATCATCACCACAAGACTTTGCTTTTCAACAGAAGCCTTGATCATTTGCATCTTAGCATGCCACACAGGCAAACCATCCTATGCAACCGATATCAGTCACACAGAATGAAATCCGATGTCAGACACACAGTCCATTTACAAGTCCGTTCTGGGTCTGAACGAAACCGGAGGCACCTAGTACCCCGCATATCCATCGATCTCCAAGTACGTCTGGACGATCACTAACTGTTTCCATCTTCTTGGGTGTACAGCCCAATCAAGATCATCAGTAATTACCCAAACGACGAGAAGACCTCCGGTCTTCGACCATCGTCTTCATCTTCGACTTATCGTCGTATCAGTTATTCAGAATGGGATAAACCCGGTCTTCCCGAATAACTCGCGTATATTTTATAAAAGTGTTACACAAACACAACATACGCCTCATTCCAATTCATTAGTCACTAACCGTAAATTAATCAAGAGAATAATTTCCCAAATATTAACCCCGAAGGCCGAAACCAACATCAGATCAATATCCAGAAAACCATTCTGCTTGGCTAACCGACAGTTAGTTTCTAAATTTCACATTCATAGGGAAAGATTCCCATTAATTTTATCAAAGATAAATTCCTTGAATTTATTCTTTTAATCCATTTTTGAATATCAATTCAAACTAGTCGGGATTAGCGAACCTTACCGAAGTAATCATTTGTTTTAATTTCCCAATCCCAACCTATTCATCCCATGAAGTAAAACTGGTTATACTTCATATCTAACACCACGGTGTTATCGGTAAATTCAATTACCATTTCACGTTCAAATCTAATTAAAGATTTAACTATCGCCTGGAGCAAAACTGGTGATACTCCATTTTCGATCATTTCAATCTAATTAAAGATTCATTAAAACTCCACTTAGTTTTAATCTTCGACTGGGTTAAAGAATCAGTGTCATTTAAAACACGGTTCACGATAAACCCAAAATCACATTCATCAATTATCGGGTTAAAGAACAAGTGTTATTTAAAACACTGTTCACGATAAACCCAAAAATCAATATCAATTCAATTCCAATTAAATATTATTTAATTGGTACACTTCATTAAATCTAAATAAAAAGATTTAATCTTTTCTCAACTGGGTTCAAGAACAGTGTTAGTGAAGACACCATTCACGACAAACCCAAATCACATTCATTAATTATCGGGTTAAAGAACAAGTGTTATTTAAAACACTGTTCACGATAAACCCAAAAATCAATATCAATTCAATTCCAATTAAATATTATTTAATTGGTACACTTCATTAAATCTAAATAAAAAGATTTAATCTTTTCTCAACTGGGTTCAAGAACAGTGTTAGTGAAGACACCATTCACGACAAACCCAAATCACATTCGATATTCAATACAAGGCTCTGAATAGAAAATATATCGGCTTATATTCAATATCAAATTCTACGACTAACAAATGTCGTATTGGAAATAACGATATAAATATATATATCTTTCAAATTTCCATAACAACACCTGTATAATCACGAATTCCAACATCGAAATATTCCGAAGACAATTTCGATTCAAATCCACTCCAATGCAATCATTGGAAATTTTGGTTATTTTTAAAACCCTTTTTAAATTCAATTTATTTATTTAAAAATAAATAGAATTATATTTCTAGTTCAAAACTAGTTCATTTCGATAAAAATCCATTTTTATCTTTTCAAATATGGAGTTTTTCATCCCAATTCTTCTCAAATCATTTCTTATGATTTTACACAAATTATTACTATTTTTAATAATTTTATCAAGGCCCGTACAGTCGATTTCCATCAATGGCCATCGAACTGCACTTATAGCGACCTTTTTCGAATTTGATTTGGACATAATTCCAAATCCAACCGTTAGATTTCTAATTTATCACATTCGTTAGAAAGCTCTTTTCGATACGAACCCAACGGTTCCGGTTTTAGGAGAATCCGACGGTCGGATCTCCCGCAATGCCCGTTTGAAATAACTGGTCGAAATTCACGAACTGCCGCGGCGCGGCGCGTTCTATTCAGGCCATTATATTATATATATAATATATATAATATATTTTTCGTCGATTTCTATTTAAAACGAATTATATAATTAGTTTTGAAATCGTTTCAAATTCTATTTCAACTTCTATTTCAATTCAAAGCAAAATTGAATTCTTCTTTATAAATTCATTTTAAAATTCATTTCTATTCAATTCGAATTTCAATTCAATTTGAATTCATTTCTCAATTCAATTCATTTCGAAATCGTTTTCAATTCAATTCATTTCGAAATCGTTTTCAATTCATTTTGAATTCGTTTTCAATTCAATTCATTTCGAAATCGTTTTCAATTCAATTCATTTCGAAATCGTTTTCAATTCAATTCATTTCGAAATCGTTTTCAATTCATTTTGAATTCGTTTTCAATTCAATTCATTTCGAAATCGTTTTCAATTCATTTCGAAATCGTTTTCAATTCAATTCATTTCGAAATCGTTTTCAATTCAATTCATTTCGAAATCGTTTTCAATTCAATTCATTTCGAAATCGTTTTCAATTCAATTCATTTCGAAATCGTTTTCAATTCATTTTGAATTCGTTTTCAATTCAATTCATTTCGAAATCGTTTTCAATTCAATTCATTTCGAAATCGTTTTCAATTCAATTCATTTCGAAATCGTTTTCAATTCAATTCATTTCGAAATCACTTTCAATTCAATTCATTTCGAAATCGCTTTCAATTCAATTCATTTCGAAATCGTTTTCAATTCAATTCATTTCGAAATCGTTTTCAATTCAATTCATTTCGAAATCGTTTTCAATTCAATTCATTTCGAAATCACTTTCAATTCAATTCATTTCGAAATCGCTTTCAATATTTATTTTAAAATGAATAAAATCGATATAAATATCGTTCACGTCAAAATGGCGCCAACCTAATCAACACGGCTTCATATATTGATATTTCCAAATATTCCATTTCGAATATTTCTATTTCAAATATTTCTATTTTAAATATTTCTATTTTAAAACTGGAATGAGGCCCAATCAATTACCATATAAAGTTATTATATGGATTTTCATACAACACATGTATAATAGCATTGAAAAATAATCAACCATCAACCAAAGTGCACTACACTGTATAAGCATCAAATATAGATATCTAACGCTTATAACAGCCTGTCAATCAATCGATCGACATATTTAATCAATCAGGATGAGTGAACTTCAAATTTCATCCCAACACCCGTGTGGGGTTTCAAACAATCAAACACAGATTTTATTTGTGCAGTTGGGCGATGTGTAAAATTTATCGACCCAATCAACGTCATTCAAATAGGTGTACATAAACAAACCGTCTGGTTTGTAAATGAATATTTATTTATTCACATTCACGTTAAAAATTATATTTTTAACGATAACACATTTTATTTTAACATATGAATTTCTATTCAGTTCATTCTTTAAATAAAATGCTATTTTTATTTTTCTAACTTATTTTAGAAAATTTCGGCGGCATAACGGCACGATACTAGAAACGGGACAAGGCCTAGCCTTATCCCCGGTCTAGTGAAGGCCCACGCCATTCACATATCAATTTCAATCAATTTCCAATTCAACCAAACGAATAAATCAATCACCCAACATTCAACTAAACAAACAAGTCCATGGTCTGTGGACGGGTGTCGGGTGCTACTAAGCACCGTCTGCATCCTAGTATATATATATAACTAGAAAAGGAATTTGAGAGGTGAGAAATTCTCACATATAGCTATCCTAGCTCCACGGCACTTCATTGATAGAAATCTTCATCGCTATCGCATCTTTGTCGTCTTCGTTGCCCGTAGCCACTACATATGTAAAAATCGAATTTTTAGTTTAAAGTTCAATATATAAAAATCGAATTTTTAGTTCAAAGTTCAATATATAAAAATCGAATTTTTAGTTCAAAGTTCAATATATAAAAATTCTATTTTCTTTCGAAGTTCAAAACATAAAAACTATATTTTTCTTTCGAAGTTCAAAACATAAAAACTATATTTTTCTTTCGAAGTTCAAAACATAAAAACTATATTTTTCTTTCGAAGTTCAAAACATAAAAACTATATTTTTCTTTCGAAGTTCAAAACATAAAAACTATATTTTTATCTCGAAGTCCTATATATAAAAATCATATTTTTATCTCGAAGTTCTATATATAAAAATCATATTTTATTTCAAAGTTCTAATCTCCTTTTAGTTTATTAATCATTTTAAAATCAGTTTTTAAACTTTTATAAAATTCAGTTTTTATACCTTTTTAAAAATCAAATCAGTTTTCTGTTTTAAATAAAATCAAATCAGTTTTCTGTTTTAAATAAAATCAAAACAGTTTTCTGTTTTAAATAAAATCAAAACAGTTTTCTGTTTTAAATAAAATCAAAACAGTTTTCTTATTTAATAAAAATCAGTTTTCTTATTTAATATAAAATCAGTTTTCTTATTTAATAAAAAATCAGTTTTCTTATTTAATATAAAATCAGTTTTCTTATTTAATAAAAAATCAGTTTTCTTATTTAATATAAAATCAGTTTTCTTATTTAATAAAAAATCAGTTTTCTTATTTAATATAAAACCAAAATAAAATAAATAAGTAAAAAAAAAGAAAAAAAAAACTTACAGGGGGCTGTCAGGCGTCGGGATGTGGGCTGAGGCGGCGGAGCTCGTCGGAGCTGGTGGCAGGAGGGCGCGGGGTGCTGAACGGGGCGGTGCTAGGGTTTCTCGATGGGCGGCGGTTAAAAGGGTAGGGGCTGTGATGTCGCGATGGAGGAGAAGGAAGGAAGGAGGAGGTGAAGATCGGAGGGAGGGGGAGTGCGACGGGGCGTGGCTGCCTGGCGCGAGGCGCGGCGGCGCGACGCTGGGGGGGGGGGGGGCAGCGCGATTCGTCGGCCAGGGGTTTTAGGGTTTTTTTTTTTTTTTTTATATGAAGCGTTGACTGGTAAAAGGGAAGAGAAGAGGGAAATAAAAGGGGGAATTTTTATATATATATATATAAATATATTATTTTATTAATATTTAAATTTCGAAATATGTGCTTTCACATACGGACTCAAAACCGGACCCAACGACTATCGCCCCTAGCTAAATACCCCCATTCCGAACCCAATAGGATATGCTTCGTAACCCAATACGGCTGTTACGATCTGTTATTCTTTAAATTAAAATATAAATCAATATATATTCAATTTAAACGCACATTTCAAATTACTGGGGTCACATACTAACTAGAAAAATTCCATAAAAATATTTTCTAGCTTCGTATTGACGATACGGTCCTAACAAAACTAGTTTCGTCGAATTCTGAGACCGTTTGAAAAATGGCCAATTTCCAGTCGATTAAAATCCACTGAAAATGGTCAAACGCATTTTCCTTTACCACGCTCACATATTGATTCGAAAAATTATGAAATTTGGAATCTAGCAATAACTCAACATCACGGACCCAATAAAACCGGTTTCGTCGAAATCCGAGGTCATTTGCAAAATGTCCATTTTTAAGGGCCTGAATTCCATAGCGACTATTCAGAATTTTCAACTGGACATATCTCTCAATTTTTAAAGTGAAATCTCAATTTCTTACATCCGTTAGAAAGATATTATCAATCAGATCCTAATGTTTTTGGTTTCACTAAAATCCGGATTGATTTGCACCCGGTACATTCAATTGAAGTTTGAAATCGAATTATCGAACTACCGCGCCATTTTCAATTCCTTTTATAATTATATATAATTATTTATAATCTAACGACGACGCGTATAATATATACGTTCGAATTCTATTCAAATAAATTTCTCGACGATATTATTTAAAATAATTCATTTTAAATAATCTAAATTCGCTAGAATTGCCAAAATAAAAATTTTAAACTGGCCCAGATTTTACGGGTTGTTACAGACTCTGCAGGATCCAAGGGTTCACTGCGGGGGATCCTGAGACATTTGCTAGAGTGTCTCGAATCGGTAAGGAGATCGTTCCTAGCCTTGACTCATGGTGGAAATCCAACTTCCAATACGACACTATGCGGTTTTGATTGTAAAACTAGTATGGCGACATAGTATATGGTAGTTATACCGTCTATGATTGATACATTATGATTGAAATATTTTTGAAACATATATACACTAATAATAATATCAAATCCGTTTTTAAAGTATCAAGCATTTTTGACCATTATAAGGTAAAACTTTATCCTCCGGTTTGCGTTGCATTGTGTGATGGGACTTGAGTCTTATAATGGTTTCATTTTTCTAAAAAGCATTGCATTGTTTAACGATTTACTTTATTTATGCACTGGCAATCCAATGGAGTAAACCCGTTCTGTGTTAGCAGCGTGGTCCTGTGATTAGCCTTATTATTAGATAAATTAAGTAAGATTTCTCATACCAGTCCTATGACTGACCCGTAGTTTGTTTCACTTTGCAAACTCGGGTGCCCTCTTTTCCACACGAGCAGTCGAGTAGCTTATTTTGCAGATATATTAAGCAGGATTCTGGATCGAAGCTTAGAGCTGTGTCTAGAGCATTGATAGGATTCCGCTGTGTTAGCTTAATTTTTCCACTGTAGTGTATTACATTTATTATAATTTAATCTTCTGCTGTATTATTATTTATCAATGTACTCTGATATTCTGTACTGTGATGTTGCATTATTATGATGTAGTAAAAGTCTTATGTTATTTGTTATGGTGTGTTGTATGCCCAAAGTTAGCGTATTCGGGTTTTTAAACGATCTTAGTCGATTTTGCGATCGATTAGGTCCGGGAAAAATCCGAATCATTACAGTTGATATCAGATGTAATAACCCGGAATTTTGAACCAATTTAAAAATTTTATTTTGGCTATTTTAATGGATTTTGATTATTTAAAATGAATTATTTTATATAATAACGACGAAAAATTTATTTTCGACGAAGTTAAAACGAATAAATTTATTTTAATTATATAACGAGCCTGAAATGGCGCGGTAGTTTGAAATTTCGATTTCGAATTTCAAATGAATATACAGAATTCGTTTTAAGTTGGAATTGAACGAAACAAGAAATATTTGAATCTGTTTGACGATATCTTTCTAACGGATGTAAGAAACTGAGATTTTACGTTAGAAGTTGAAAGATATGTCCTGTTTAAAATTCAGAAGAGTCGCTGTGGAATTTATATATATTTTAATATATATAAAGGCCTTGAAAATAGCCATTTTGCAAACGACCTCGGTTTTCGATGAAACCACTTTTGTTGGATCCGCGATGTCAAGTTATTGCTAGATTCCAAAATTCATGTTTTTTCGAATCAATATGTGAGTGTGGCAAAGGAAAACGCGTTTGACCAGTTTTAGTTGATTTTAATCGACTGGAAATTGGCCATTTTTCAGACGGTCTCAGAATTCGACGAAATTAGTTTTGTTAGGACCGTATCGTCAATATGAAGCTTGAAATAATTTTTCTAGAATTTTTGGGGTTCGTATGTGACCCCAGTAAATTAAAATGTGCATTTAAAATTAAATATAATGATTTACATTTTAAATTTAACGAAAACTGATCGAAATAGCTGAATTGGCTTGCGATACATATCCCATTGTGTTTGGAGTGGGGGTAGCTAGCTAGGGGCGACAGTCCTTGGGGTTTATTTGGAGGTGGATACAAAATTTTACTTTAGAGAAACAATTAAATAAAATATTATTATAAAATATTATATATGCCTATGTTCTAAACCTATCTCATTTACACCCAGCACCCTCGTTTACTTTTCATCGATCAAAAAGAAAGGCCCCTTTCTCCCATCTCGATCAAATTAGAGGCACTGCCTCCCTCCACCGCGTCACCCTCCCCTGGCGATCACCGCCGCTGACGCCTCCTCCTCGCAGGCGTGTTCTCCACCTCCCCTTCATTCTCCGACCACCCTATAGTGCCTGCGCCGCCCCAAAGCCCAGGCCCCCCAACGCGAGCGCCTTCCCTCCTTCACCGCCATCGTCGAGCGTTGTCGGCCCCTACCATCACGCCGACGACGCTGCAAGCAACCGCGATCCCCCCTCTGGTGCAGTCGACGCCCAGATAATAAAAGATGAGTTTTTTTTGCTCCTTTTTTTAGTATTCTTTAGATCAGTTTTTCTATATATAAAATCAACAAAAAGATAGGAATTTTGAAAATAAAAAGCATAGATTTTTAGAAACAAAAAAAATGATTTTTCCTTTATATAAAAACTGATTTTTCCTTTATATAAAAACTTATTTTTAGGTAATAAAAAACTGATTTTTATTAGTTACAAAAAGAAAAGATGTGATTTTTGAATTAGAAATGTTAGGATTTTTATAGATATGAAAGCTAGAAGAAAATATGAACTTTATTTATTTGAATAACAGAAAAAGATTCGATTTTTAATTACATATGAAAAGAGCGATATAAAAATATAATTTTATATTATAGAAAGGTTTAAAAAATATGATTTTTATATTGTAGAAAGAATAAAGATACGATTTTTATATTATATAGATAGTAAAAATATAATCTTTATATATGTAGCAGAATAAAAATCTGATTTTTTTTATATATGTTGAAATAAAAATGTGATTTTTATAGCGATGATATAAAAATTTAATCTTTACATATGAAGTAGAAATATAAAAATATATTTTTTATATTGAAAGAAGCGTTGTAAATACATATGAAGTAGAAATAAAAATATAATTTTTATTTATTGAAATGAAGTGATAAAAATATAATTTTTATTATGAACAACGTGAAAGGACTACATTAGAATTGCAAACGGATCCAGACGATTCAGCAGTTCAATAGCAATGCACGGCGGAGTGGATCCCTCTGCGAGAACTCCTCACTTTAATTTAATTTTCTAGTTAAAATATATACTAGGATGCAGACGGTGTTTAGTAGCACCCGACACCCGTCGTCCACAGACCATGGACGGCTTGTTTGTTTGTTTGATTTTGATGTGTAGTTGATTGTGTGATGTGGAATGGAATAAAGTATTTACATAGTTAAAAATATTTTATAGTTAAAAATAAATTTTTTAATGTGTATATAAAAGGAAATAAATAAATATAAATAAATTGAACTATTTGTTTATATACACACATTTGACTGATATTGATTGGGACGATAAATTTTACACATCGCCCAACTGCACAATTAAAATATGTGTTTGATTATTTAAAACCCCACACGGGTATTGGGATGATATATGACATACACTAATCCCAATAATTACTTGTATGTCGATCGATTGATTGATAGACTGTTATGAGCGTTAAATATTTATATTTAATGCTTATACAGTGTAGAATGCACTTTGGATGATGGTTGATTATTTGTCATTGTTGATATATACATGCGTTGTATGGAAATCCATATAAATAAAATCTATGGTAATTGATTGGGCCTCATTCCAATTCTGAAATATATTATTTGAAGAGAAATATTTGAATAGAATATTTGAAGAGAAATAAATGAATTCGAATTGGAATTGAATGAAAATCAATTTGAAAATGAATTCGAATTGAAAATGAATTCGAATTGAAAATGAATTCGAATTGAAAATGAATTCGAATTGAAATTGAATAGAATTGAATTCGAATTGAAACTGAATAGAAATGAATTCGAATTGAAATTGAATTGAAAACGAATTGAAATTGAATTAAAAATCGATTTGAATTGAAATCAATTTAAAATGAATTTATAAGGAAAAATTCAATTTTGATTTGAATTTGAAATGAAGTTGAAATCGTTTCGAAAACGAATTTAAAACGATTTACAAAATACGTTTTAAAAGGAAATCGATGAAATATATATAATATATATATTATATATATAATGGCCTGAATAGAACGCGCCGCGCTGCGGTAGTTCGCGAATTTCGACCAATGACTTCGAATGAATGTTACGGGAGATCCGGCCGTCGGATTCTCCTAAAACCGGAACCGTTGGGTTCGTATCGAAAAGAGCTTTCTAATGAATATTAGAGATTCGAAATCTAACGGTTGGATTAGGAATTATTTCCAAATCAAACTTAGAAAAGGTCGTTGTAAGTGCAGTTCGATGACCGTTAATGGAAATCGACTGTACGTGCCTTGATAAAATTATTAAAAATAATAATAATTTGTGTAAAATCATAAGAAATGATTTGGGAAGAATTGAGATGAAAAATTCCATATTTGAAAAGATAAAAATAGATTTTTATCGAAATGAACTTGTTTTGAACTAGAATTATAATTCTATTTATTTTTAAATAAATAAATTGAATTTGAAAAGGGTTTTAAAAGTAACCAGAATTTCCAATAATTGAATTGGAATGGATTTGAATCGAAATTGTCTTTGGAATATTTCGATGTTGGATTTCGTGACTATACAGATAGCGTTATGGAAATTTGAAAGATATATTAATATCGTTATTTCCAATACGATATTTGTTGGTCGTAGAATTTGATATTGAATATAAGCCGATATATTTTCTATTCAGAGCCTTGTGTTTAATATCAAATGTGATTTGGGTTTGTCGTGAATGGTGTCTTCATTAACATTGTTCTTAAACCCAGTTGAGAAAAAGATTAAATCTTTTATTTAGATTTAATGAAGTGTACCAATTAAATGGTATTTAATTGGAATTGAATTTGAATTGATATTTGGGTTTATCGTGAATGGTGTTTTAAATGACACTTGTTCTTTAACCCGATAATTAATGGAATGTGATTTTGGGTTGTCATGATCGGTATCTTCAATAATACTGTTCTTAGACCCATTGGAGTTAAGAAAATCAGAAACTAACTGGAGATTAGTTAAGTTGAATGGTTTCTTGGGTATTGATCTGATGTTGGTTTCGGCCTTTGGGGATAATACTTAGGGAATTGCTCACTTGCTAGTTTACGGTTATGGACTGATTGAAATGTGATGTGATTTTGGGGTTTATCGTGAACCGTGTTTTAAATGACACTGATTCTTTAACCCAGTTAAAGATTAAAACTAAGTGGAGTTTTAATGAATCTTTAATTAGATTGAAAAGATCGAGAATGGAGTATCACCGGTTTTTCTCCAGGCAATAGTTAAATCTTTAATTAGATTTGAACGTGAAATGGTAATTGAATTTACCGATAACACCGTGGTGTTAGATATGAAGTATTACCAGTTTTACTTCATGGGATAAATAGGTTGGGCTTGGGAGATTAAAACCAATGATTACTTCGGTAAGGTTCGTTAATCCCGGCTAGTTTGGATAAACCATAATTTTGTTTGAATTGATATTCAAAGGAATAATAAAGATTAAAATTAAAGAATTTATCTTTGATAAAATTAATGGGAACCTTTCACTAAGAATGTGAAATTTAGAAACTAACTGTAGGTTAGCTAAGTTGAATGGTTTCTTGGATATTGATCTGATGTTGGTTTCGGCCTTTGGGGTTAATGTTTGGGGAATTATTCTCTTGCTAATTTACGGTTACTGACTGATGAATTGGAATGAGGCGTATGTTGTGTTTGTGTAACACTTATTTATTATATACGCGAGTTATTCAGAAAGACCGGGTTTATCCCATTCTGAATAACTGATTCGACGATGAGTCGAAGATGAAGACGGTGGTTGAAGACCGGAGGTCTTCATGTCGTTTGGGTGATTAATGATGATCTTGATTGGGATGGACACCCAAGAGGAGGGAATCAGTTGTTGATCGTCTAGACGTACTTAGAGATCGTTGGATATGCGAGGTACAAGGTGCCTCCGGTTTCGTTCAGACCCAGAATGGACTTGTAAATGGACTGTGTGTCTGACATCGGATTTCATTCTGTGTGATTGATATCGGTTGCATAGCGTTAATTGCCTGTGTGGCATGCTAAGATGCAAATGATCAAGGCTTCTGTTGAAAAGCAGAGTCTTGTGGTTGATGATCAAAGCACGGCCTGGGTGGCATAGCTTTGTGTAACGTTGATTCGCGAGCCTCACTATGAACCAGAAACGGAAGAGGACTGCAGGGAGAACACGTGTTTCCTTCTAGCTAGGAGTTGTGTCAGTGTTTTTACACGGCCTGACATTTTACTTATGTGGATGATGGATAGCGAGGCGCCTCGGATATATCGGTCGTTCTCGAACTGATGGAGTCATTCATTGGCTCATTTACGCCCAAGTGGGCGGAGAGACGTAGTGTTCAGGATTTCATCTAATCCACATCGGTGGACCGGCCCTGAAGATCCACGGGTCGTTGCGTTCTGATCCTGAGACTCGGGCTAGATAGTCTAGAATTCGATAGAGGACGATCCCTTGCCTCGGTTCACAGATGGAAATCCAACTTCCAAATACGTGGCATTAGTGGTTTTGATTGTAGAGCCTAGTATGGCGACATGATATATGGTACCCATGCCATCTATGATTGTATATAAAATTAGAAACTAACTGGAAACGAGTTAAGATGGGTAATTTCTTGGGTATTGGTATGATGTTGATTTCGGCCTTCGTGGTTAATACTTAGGGAATCGTTCTCTTACTAATTTGCGGTTGGAGTCTGATTAAGAATCAAAAGATAAAATTTAGTGTATCAAGCATTCTTTGGCTATTATAAGGTAAAACCCTATCCTTCGGTTTGTGTTGCATTGTGTGATGGGACCCGGGACTTATAATAGCTTCATTGTTCTTTATTTAGCATTGCGTTGTTGTTTTATGCACTGGTGTTCTTGGGAGGAAACCCGTTCCATGTTATACGGCGTGGTCCCTTGATTTACCTAACTTTAAAATAAAGATAAATAACTGTTTTAGTTCTCACACCAGTCCCATGACTGACCTGGGGTTTATTGTTTTAACCTAAACTCTGGGTGCCCTTATTTTGACATAGGCAGCTAGTAGTTTTGGTTTTGCAGATTTATATTCACAGGATCCTGGTTTACAGCTGGAACGATACTCGGAAAGCTCTGTATCTGCGTATTACTTCTAGTTGTGTACGGTATTATTTTTCCGCTACTATGTAATTTATTATAATCTCTAATAATTTCTGTTGTATAATATTTGTTCTACCCTGTATATTCTTGTATTCTGATGGAATTGTAGTAATTAACAATGAAATGTTCTTCTGTCTGGGTTCTTTTGTGGCTTGTTCTCAACTCAATCCGTGATTTCCCGGAAGGGGGATTTCGGGTCGTTTCAACGTGGTATCAGAGCTTTGGTTTACATAGCTAGAGAACAAGACACATTAGAACCAAACGAAAGAATTCATCAGAAATTGGATTAGTAATATCCAAAGGGAATGACTCGTTATAGATGGTATCAGTAGTATCCTAGGACGAGTGTGAAGAGTATATTTTTAAAAAATGAAAACAAATTGTTTTGAAATTTAAATCCTTTTATACGTATTTGGATATTTATATTAAATTAATTTGGACAATCCAATATATAAAGATTTTGCATATATGTCTTGCAAACGTGTATTCGAAGTTTTAATGCACTGGATAGTTATAGAATCACACTCTAGTTGCCCGGGGATAATTCTGGTGACGGGGCACCATCGCCAGTATTTATTTTCGAGTGGCGAAAGTGAGATTTCTATATATTTCCAATTGACTGGTGTGAGAACCGTAACTAGATAGGGTCTATTGTTGTGATTTGGCACCAAAAATGTGATTTTTGACTATATATCAAAGTTATGAATTTGAAACGTTAACCAACTAATTGATTGATTGTTGTGTTGTTTCATTTTTGGTTGATTAATTAAAATTTGAACCCTTTAGCCAAATTGTATCAAATAGTGAGTGTATTGAAAATTAGTCGCAATTGCTTGCATATACACGTACTTACCTTGAACAGGTCATAGCAAGGAGGCTAGAGCAGAAGAATAAAATTGTTTGCCCGACAAATAGGTACATGTTTACCATAATTTACTGTTTTGTTTGGGGTGATGATGATTTTATGAACCGATTGGCTTTTTTTTTCTTTTGGATTGAAGAAGGCCATGGGAGGCTATATGAAATATCCCAAAGTCCCCGGTGCAGGGGAGGTTATGGCGAAATTTTTGGAAAATTTAGGGTGTTAGACAAATTTTTGAAAAATTTGAAAAGTTCTTAGAAACTGAAAAGTTGAAGAACTTAAGCCGTAGTGAAAATACTGGAAGTTGAGTTGAGTTGATTTGTTAAACAACTTTCGGTTTCGTTCCTTTTCGGGGATGAAAAGTTTTAATGGGGCAGATTGTGATAACCCGGAATTCTGAGCCAATTTAAAAAATTTATTTTGGCTATTTTAATGGATTTTGATTATTTAAAATGAATTATTTTAAATAATAACGACGAAAAATTTATTTTCGACGAATTTAAAACGAATAAATTTATTTTAATTATATAACGAGTCTGAAATGGCGTTGTAGTATGAAATTTCGATTTCTAATTTCAAATGAATACACAGAATTCGTTTTAAGTCGGAATTGAACGAAACAAGAAATATTTGAATCTGTTTGACGATATCTTTCTAACGGATGTAAGAAACTGAGATTTCACATTAGAAGTTGAAAGATACGTCCAGTTTAAAATTCAGAAAAGTCGCTGTGGAATTTATATATATTTTAAAATATATAAAGGCCTTGAAAATAGCCATTTTGCAAACGACCTCGGTTTTCGACGAAACCACTTTTGTTGGATCCGCGATGTCAAGTTATTGCTAGATTCCAAAATTCGTGATTTTTCGAATCAATATGTGAGCGTGGCAAAAGAAAACACGTTTGACCAGTTTCAGTTAATTTTAATCGACTGGAAATTGGCCATTTTTCAGGTGGTCTCAGAATTCGATGAAATTAGTTTTTTTAGGACAGTATCGTCAATATGAAGCTAGAAATAATTTTTCTGGAATTTTTGGGGTTCGTATGTGACCCCAGTAAATTGAAATGTGCATTTAAAAATAAATATAATGATTTACATTTTAAATTTAACGAAAACCGATCGAAATAGCTGAATTGGCTTGCGATACATATCCCATTGTGTTTGGAATGGGGGTAATTTGCTGGGGGCGACAGTCATTGGGGTTTTTTTGGAGGCGGATACAAAATTTTACTTTAGAGAAACAATTAAATAAAATAATATTATAAAATATTATATGTGCCTATGTTCTAAACCTGTCTCATTTACACCCAGCACCCTCGTTTACTTTTCATCGATAAAAAAGAAAGGCCCCTTTCTCCCATCTCGATCAAATCGGAGGCGTTGCCTCCCTCTACCGCGTCACCCTCCCCTGGCGATCACCGCCGTTGACGCCTCCTCCTCCCAGGCGCGTTCTCGACCTCCCCTTCATTCTCCGACCACCCCACAGTGCATGCGCCGCCCCAAAGCCCAGGCCCCCCAACGCGAGCGCCTTCCCTCCTTCACCGCCATCGCCGAGCGCTGCCGTCCCCCACCATCACGCCGGCGACGCGGCAAGCAACCGCGATCCCCCCGTCTGGTGCAGTCGAAGCCTAGATAATAAAAGATGAGTTTTTTTTTACTCCTTTTTTTAGTATTCTTTAGATCAGTTTTTCTATATATAAAATAAACAAAAAGATAGGAATTTTGAAAATAAAAAGCATTGATTTTTAGAAACAAAAAAAATTGATTTTTCCTTTATATAAAAACTGATTTTTCCTTTATATAAAAACTGATTTTTAGGTAATATAAAAACTGATTTTTATTAGTTACAAAAAGAAAAGATGTGATTTTTGAATTAGAAATGTTAGGATTTTTATAGATATGAAAGCTAGAAGAAAATATGAACTTTATTTATATGAATAACAGAAAAAGATTCGATTTTTAATTACATATGAAAAGAGCGATATAAAAATATAATTTTTATATTATAGAAAGGTTAAAAAATATGATTTTTATATTGTAGAAAGAGTAAAGATATGATTTTTATATTATATAGATAGTAAAAATAGAATCTTTATATATGTAGCAGAATAAAAATCTGATTTTTCTTATATATATGTTGAAATAAAAATGTGATTTTTATAGCGATGATATAAAAATTCAATCTTTACATATGAAGTAGAAATATAAAAATATTTTTTTTATATTGAAAGAAGCGTTGTAAATACATATGAAGTAGAAATAAAAATATAATTTTTATTTATTGAAATGAAGTGATAAAAATATATTTTTTATTATGAACAGCGTGAAAGGACTGCATTAGAATTGCAAACGGATCCAGAC
The DNA here is from genome assembly GCA_030737875.1 of Allium sativum. Lineage (NCBI taxonomy): Eukaryota > Viridiplantae > Streptophyta > Magnoliopsida > Asparagales > Amaryllidaceae > Allium > Allium sativum. Next base: position 205,442,774 of record CM060911.1, read on the forward strand.
GATTCAGCAGTTCAATAGCAAAGCACGGCGAAGTGGAACCCTCTGTGAGAACTCCTCACTTTAATTTAATTTTCTAGTTAAAATATATACTAGGATGCAGACGGTGTTTAGTAGCACCCGACACCCGTCATCCACAGACCATGGACGACTTGTTTGTTTGATTGATTTTGATGTGTAGTTGATTGTGTGATGTGGAATGGAATAAAATATTTATATAGTTAAAAATATTTTATAGTTAAAAATAGAATTTTTAACGTGTATATAAAAGGCAATAAATAAATATAAACAAATCGAACGATTATTTTATATACACACATTTGACTGATATTGATTGGGATGATAAATTTTACACATCGCCCAACTGCACAAATAAAATCTCGGTTTGATTGTTTGAAACCTCACACAGGTATTAGGATGACATGTGACATACACTAATCCCAATAGTTAGTTGTATGTCGATCGATTGATTGACAGACTGTTATGAGCGTTAAATATTTATATTTGATGCTTTTACAGTGTAGAATGCACTATGGATGATGGTTGATTATTTGTCATTGTTGATATAAACATGCGTTGTATGGAAATCCATAGAAATAAAATCTATGGTAATTGATTGGGCCTCATTCCAGTTTTGAAATAGAATATTTAAATAGAATATTTAAATAGAATATTTGAAATAGAAATATATAAAGCCGTGTTGATTAGATATGCACTATTTTGACGCGAACGATATTTATATCGATTATATTCGTTTTTATATTGAATATTGAAAAGTGATTTCAAAATCGAATATTTTGAAATGAAATTCGAATTAAATTGAAATGAATTAGAATTCGAATTGGATTGAAACGAATTAGAATTCGAATTGAATTGAAACGAATTAGAATTCGAATTGAAAATAAAATGAATTCGAATCGAATTGGAATTGAATGGAAATCAATTTGAAAATGAATTCGAATTGAAAATGAATTCGAATTGAAAATGAATTCAAATTGAAATTGAATAGAATTGAATTCGAATTGAAACTGAATAGAATTGAATTCGAATTGAAACTGAATAGAAATGAATTCGAATTGAAATTGAATTGAAAACGAACTAAAATTGAATTAAAAATCGATTTGAATTGAAATCAATTTGAAATGAATTTAAAATGAATTTATAAGGAAAAATTCAATTTTGATTTGAATTTGAAACGAAGTTGAAATCGTTTCGAAAACGAATTTAAAACAATTTATAAAATACGTTTTAAAAAGAAATCGACGAAATATGTATTATATATATATATATATATATATATATATATATATATATATATATATATATATATATATAATGGCCTGAATAGAACGCGCCGAGCTGCGGTAGTTCGCGAATTTCGACCATTGACTTCGAATGAATGTTACGGGAGATCCGACCGTCGGATTCACCTAAAACTGGAACCGTTGGGTTCGTATCGAAAAGAGCTCTCTAATGAATATTAGAGATTTGAAATCTAACGGTTGGATTTGGAATTATGTCCAAATCAAACTTGGAAAATGTCGCTGTAAGTGCAGTTCGATGACCGTTAATGGAAATCGACTGTACGGGCCTTGATAAAATTATTAAAAATAATAATAATTTGTGTAAAATCGTAAGAAATGATTTAGGAAGAATTGAGATGAAAATTTCCATATTTAAAAAGATTTTTATCGAAATGAACTAGTTTTGAACTAGAATTATAATTCTATTTATTTTTAAATAAATAACTTGAATTTGAAAAGGGTTTTAAAAGTAACCAGAATTTCCAATAATTGAATTGGAATGGATTTGAATCGAAATTGTCTTTAGAATATTTCGATGTTGGATTTCGTGACTATACAGATAGTGTTATGGAAATGAAAGATATATTAATATCGTTATTTCCAATACGATATTTGTTGGTCGTAGAATTTGATATTGAATATAAGCCGATGTATTTTCTATTCAGAGCCTTGTATTTAATATCAAATGTTATTTGGGTTTGTTGTGAATGGTGTCTTCATTAACACTGTTCTTAAACCCAGATGAGAAAAAGATTAAATCTTTTATTTAGATTTAATGAAGTGTGCCAATTAAATGGTATTTAATTGGAATTGAATTTGAATTGATATTTGGGTTTATCGTGAACGGTGTTTTAAATAACACTTGTTCTTTAACCCGATAATTAATGGAATGTGATTTTGGGTTGTCGTGAACGGTATCTTCAATAATACTGTTTTTAGACCGAATGGAGTTAAGAAAATCAGAAACTAACTGGAGATTAGTTAAGTTGAATGGTTTCTTGGGTATTGATCTGATGTTGGTTTCGGCCTTCGGGGTTAATACTTAGGGAATTGCTCACTTGCTAATTTACGGTTAGGGACTGATTGAAATGTGATGTGATTTTGGGATTTATCGTGAACCGTGTTTTAAATGACACTGATTCTTTAACCCAGTTAAAGATTAAAACTAAGTGGAGTTTTAATGAATCTTTAATTAGATTGAAAAGATCGAGAATGGAGTCTCACCAGTTTCACTCTAGGCGATAGTTAAATCTTTAATTAGATTTGAACGTGAAATGGTAATTGAATTTACCGATAACACCGTGGTGTTAGATATGAAGTATTACCAGTTTTACTTCATGGGATAAATAGGTTGGGATTGGGAAATTAAAACCAATGATTACTTCGGTAAGGTTCGTTAATCCCGGCTAGTTTGGATAAACCATAATTTGGTTTGAATTGATATTCAAAGGAAGATTAAAGAATAAATTTAAATAATTTATCTTTGATAAAATTAATGGGAACCTTTCCCTAAGAATGTGAAATTTAGAAACTAACTGTAGGTTAGCTAAGTTGAATGGTTTCTTGGATATTGATCTGATGTTGGTTTCGGCCTTCGGAGTTAATGTTTGGGGAATTATTCTTTTGCTAATTTACGGTTAGTGACTGATGAATTGGAATGAGGCGTATGTTGTGTTTGTGTAACACTTATTTATTATATACGCGAGTTATTCAGAAAGACCGGGTTTATCCCATTCTGAATAACTGATTCGACGATGAGTCGAAGATGAAGACGGTGGTTGAAGACCGGAGGTCTTCACGTCGTTTGGATGATTACTGATGATCTTGATTGGGATGTACACCCAAGAGGAGGGAATCAGTTGGTGATCGTCCAGACGTACTTGGAGATTGATGGATATGCGCGGTACAAGGTGCCTCCGGTTTCGTTCAGACCCAGAACGGACTTGTAAATGGACTGTGTGTCTGACATCGGATTTCATTCTGTGTGATTGATATCGGTTGCATAGCGTGAATTTCCTGTGTGACATGCTAAGATGCAAATGATCAAGGCTTCTGTTGAAAAGCAGAGTCTGGTGGTTGATGATCAAAGCACGGCCTGTGTGGCATAGCTTTGTGTAACGTTGATTCGCGAGCCTCACACCCCGGTATGAACCAGAAACGGGAGAGGACTGCAGGGAGAACATGCGTTTCCTTCTAGCTAGAAGTTGTGTCAGTGTTTTTACACTGCTTGACATTTTACTTATGTGGATGATGGATAGCGAGGCGCCTCGGATATATCGGTCGTTCTCGAACCAATGGAGTCATTCGTTGGCTCATTTACGCCCCATAGGGCGGGGAGACGTGGTTTTCAAGATTTCGTCTAATCCACATCGGTGGACCGGCCCTGAAGATCCAAGGGTCGATGCGTTCTGATCCTGAGACTCGGGCTAGACAGTCTCGAATTCGGTAGAGGACGATCCCTTGCTTCGGTTCACAGATGGAAATCCAACTTCCAAATACGTGACATTTGCGGTTTTGATTGTAGAGCCTAGTATGGCGACATGATATATGGTACCCATGCCGTCTATGATTGATATTTATGATTGTATGTAAAATTAGAAACTAACTAGAAACGAGTTAAGATCGGTGGTTTCCTGGGTATTGGTCTGATGTTGGTTTCGGCCTTCGAGGTTAATACTTAGGGAATAGTTCTCTTACTAATTTGCGGTTGGAGTCTGATTAAGAATTAAAAGATAAAATTTAGCGTATCAAGCATTCTTTGGCTATTATAAGGTAAAACCCTATCCTCCGGTTTGTGTTGCATTGTGTGATGGGACCTGGGTCTTATAATTGCTTCATTGTTCTTTATTTAGCATTGCGCTGTTGTTTTATACACTGGTGTTCTTGGGAGGAAACCCGTTCCGTGTTATACGGCGTGGTCCCTTGATTTACCTAACTTTAAAATAAAGATAAATAACTGTTTTAGTTCTCACACCAGTCCCATGACTGACCTGGGGTTTGTTGTTTTAACCTAAACTCTGGGTGCCCTTATTTTGATATGGGCAGCTAGTATTTTTGGTTTTGCAGATTTATATTCACAGGATCCTGGTTTACAGCTGGAACGATACTCGGAAAGCTCTGTATCCGCGTCTTACTTCTAGTTGTGTATTGTATTATTTTTCCGCTGCTATGTAATTTATTGTAATCTCTGATAATTTCTGTTGTATAATATTTGTTCATACTCTGTATATTATTGTATTCTGATGGAATTGTTGTAATTAACAATGAAATGTTCTTCTGTCTGGGTTCTTTTGTGGCTTGTTCTCAACTCAATCCGTGATTTCCCGGAAGGGGGATTTCGGGTCGTTTCATCAGAGCTTTGGTTAATCCAAATCTATGGGGTACAACTCTTTAGAACTGAACAAAAGACTCATCAAAGGTCGGATTAGAAATATCCTATAAAAGAATACTCATTAGAGATAGGATCGGCAGTATCCTAGAATGAGAAAACTCATTAGAGATGGGTTAGTACTACACTAGATAGAGTTGAGAGTGACAAGTTTATAATTAACGTATTTGTGATTATATATATAATCCGATCTTAGAAAATATGATTTTTACATATATAAAAGTTATAATACTTGAAAAGTTAATCAACTAATAAAGTTATTGAAACTAATAAAAAAATGAAAGTTGAGTTGGTCAATTAAACAACTATCAGCTCCGTTCCTTTTCGAGGACGAAAAGATTTTAAGTGGGGAAGATTGTAACAACCCCGAATTTTGGAGCCAATTAAAAAAAAATATTTTAGAATTTTTTATGGATTTTAAATATTTAATATAATTTATTTTAAATAAAAATGATTAAAAAATTTATTTTAAATCGAAGTTAGAACGAATATATTTATTTTAATTTTAAAAGGAGTTAGAAATAGCGCGGCAGTTTTAAAATTTGAATTCGAACTTTGTTTGACTGTACAGGATGCAAAATAAATCGGATTTTGGTGAAACCAAAAATATTTAAATCTGTTTAAAAATATATTTCCAACTAATCCGAAAAATTGAAATTACATAGCGGGAATCAAAAGTTATAGTCAGTTGAATATTCAGAATAGTCGTTGTGGAATTTAATATAATATATAGCCCGTATAAATAGCCATTTTGCAAACGACCTCTGTTTTTGACGAAACCACTTTGGTTGGATCCGGAATGTCAAATTATTTCAAGATTCCAATTTTCATAATTTTTGGAATTAATATGTGAGCACAGTAAATATAAACGTGTTCTGTCGATTTAATCAAATTGGATCGACTAGAAAATAACCATTTTTCAAATGGCCTCCAATTTCGAAGAAATCAATTTTGTTAGGACCGCATCGTCAAAACATAGCTAGATTTATTTTTAGGGAATTTTTGGAGTCTGTATATGTCCCCAGTGAATTTAAATGTACGATCAAATTAAATAAATGATTTATATTTTAAATATAAGAAAACTAACTGAAAACAATCGATTGGGCTGACGAGACTTAGCCCATTGCGTCCGGAATGGAGGTATTTGCCTAAGGACAACTTTCATTAGGCTGGATTTAGAGTTGTTAGGAATTAACAGGCTTTTTCGTGAATTAGAGAATTAATTAATAAAATATTATAAATAAAACCTAAACCTAAACCCTAATTTTCAAAAACCCAGTCGCCACTCTTTTGAACCAGTGGCCTATACGCTCCGATCTTCCTTCCTTGAATTCGCAAAACCCGTTCTATAAAATCTGAATTTTCCAAAGGGAATTCTCTTCGCCTTAGAGAGATCTACAATCTCAACGGACGAGATGAGTTTAAATGCCCTAAATCCTTCGATTTTCTTTCTCAAAGAGGTCAGGTTTGGGTTCAATTTTCGCAGCACTGGGTGGTGCGAGTTGCACCATGGTGGGGGGCGCCAGAGGAGAGTTCGACGGCGACCGTCGTGGTGGGGTCTGATTGGCGGCGGAGGGCCCTACGTGGCGGGAGGTTTTGGACCAAGGGTTTGAGAAACGGGTCTGTATTGAACGCAGAAGGAAGAAGAAAGGGAACGACTAAAAATGGTTTAATGATTTTAATTATTTTAGTAAGATAATTAATTATATATTTAAATTAACAAATGTTTAAAATTCTATAACTCGTTCATATCAAATCAGAATCGAACAATTTCAGATGCGTTGGGATCGCATCAGCGAGATCTACATTTCAGAACTGACTGGGACAGAAACAAAGCATGTTGGAAATTCAAACAAAATCGATGTGAGAAATTCTATCTTTTTTTATTATATAATTAAAATTACTTAATCATGATTGTAATATCACCCCTACACTGTTAAATTCTATTTGTATGATACGTGATTTGATCTAGAATTGATGTTGTTGTGTAGATCCTTTGATTTGATGTTGTTGTGTTCAATAAAATGTAACTATTGGATTTAAGTTTGTCAATTTTGTCAAACTAGAATTGTTGAAATGAAATTGTCATTTTTGACAAAATAGAATAGTTGAATTTTAATTAGCATTTTTGTTAATATAGTTTATTTGAAGAAAAATATTAATTTTTGTCAATATAGTTTAGTTGGACAAAAATATTCATTTTTGTCAATATAGTTTAGTTGAAAAAAAATATTCATTTTTGTCAATATAATTTAGTTGAACAAAAGTATTCATTTTTATCAATATATTTTAATTGAACAAAAATATTCATTTTTGTCAACATAGTTTAGTTAAACAAAAATATTCGTTTTTGTCAATATAGTTTAGTTGAACAAAAGTATCCATTTTTATCAATATAGTTTAGTTGAACAAAAATACTCAATTTTTGTCAATATAGTTTAATTGAATAAAAAAAATTCATTTTTGTCAATATAGTTTAATTGAACAGAAATATTCATTTTTGTCAATATAGTTTAGTTGAGAAAAAATATTCATTTTTGTCAATATAGTTTAGTTGAACAAAAACATTCATTTTTGTCAATTAGTATAGTTGAAATAAAAACATTCATTTTCATCAAATTAGAATTATTGAAAAAAATATCCATTTTTGTCAAAATACAATAGTTAAAACCAAATATCCATTTTTGTCAAAACACATTAGTTAAAACCAAATATCCATTTTTGTCAAAACACATTAGTTGAAACCAAATTTGTCACTTTTGTCAAAATATAATAGTTGAAACAAAATTGGCATTTTTGGTCAAAATATAATAGTCGAAACAAAAATTACATTTTGGTCATATAGAATTGAGTTAGAACAAAAATTACATTTTTGTCAATTAGAATTTAGTTAGAACAAAAAATTACATTTTTGTTAATTAGAATTTAGTTAGAACAAAATTTTCATTTTTGTTAATTAGAACTAAGTTAGAACAAAAAATTACATTTTTGTCAATTAGAATTGAGTTAGAACAAAAATTACATTTTTGTCAATTAGAATTGGGTTAGAACAAAAAAATTACATTTTTGTTAATTAGAATTTAGTTAGAACAAAAATTTCATTTTTGTTAATTAGAACTGAGTTAGAACAAGAATAACATTTTTGTTAAATAGATTTGTGTTAAAACAATAATATCATTTTTGTTAAATAGAAATTGTAAACAAATAAAATTATCATTTTTATTGGTTATGTTGAATAGAAAATGTATGCAAATAAATTATTCTTTTATTTGTCATTAGAATACAAATGTATGTAAATAAATATGCGATTTAGTTAGAAAAATATTTTGTAAATAAATATGTTATTTAGATAAGAATATGTTTTTGTTAATAAAAATATCATTTAGTTGGAATATGTTTTTGTCAAAATAGATTAGTTGAAACAATACATACATTTTTGTCAAAATAGACTAGTTGAATCAAAATATATATTTTAGTCAAAAGATACATTTTTGCCAAAATAGATTAGTTGAATCAAAATATATATTTTTGTCAAAATATACATTTCTATCAAAATAGATTAGTTGAAACAAAATATGCATTTTTGGTCAAAATAGATTAGTTGAACCAAAATATTCATTTTTGTCAAAATATAATAGTGGAAACAAAATTTTACAATTTGTCAAAATATGATGGTTGAAAACAAAAATTACATTTTTTGTTAAAATCATCACTTGTATTCATTTTGTTAAACTTGAATTGGTAACAAATGAAATTATCACTTTTAATCGTTTTGTTAAACTAGAATTGTCGACATAAAAGCAATCATTACTTCATTTTGTTAAACTAGAATTGTTAACAAAATGGAATTATCGCTTTTAATCATTTTGTTGAAATAGAATTGTCAACAAAAATGACTGTATCGCTTTTTATGCATTTTTTTTGAAATAGAATTTTTGTGTAAGTTAAAGAATCATTTGTATTGTCGAATTATACATTAGAATTTGTGTACAAAGTAAAGAGGCATTTTTATATGTTTTGTTATACATTGAAACTATATATAAAAATAAAATATTTCTTTTTATTTGTTAAAGTTAAAAATAGAAATTGCATACAAATAACGAAAATAAAAATTATCTTTTTATTTGTCGTTAGCAAAGATGTATCTGAATAAAATACAGACTTGTTTGCCATTAGAAATACGTAGAAAGGAATGCAAATAAAATATACATTTATTTGACATTATGAACATGTAGATATGATATGCCAATAAAACATTCTTTTATTTGGCATGTTAAATACGTTAGTGGAATCGTCGAATAGTTTATATTTATATATAATTATATACATATATATATATATATATATATCAAAACTAAACGAATCGCACACGGTTGTTCGCATTTTGGAATCGTAACTTTAAACGATTATACCAAAAGATCCGACCGTCAGATTTTCCCAAAAATGGAACTGTTTGGTCCACTTTGAGAAGATCTTTCCAATATATAAAATTCGTTAAAATCCAATGGTTAGATTTCGAGGAATGTGTAAATCAAATTTGGGTAAAAATAGCGCCAAGGCCGCCATTGACCCGAAGCGTCGTTAAATTAAATTGGGCTATTTTTATATAAATAAAAATAGCGATAAATCGTTATAAAATAATATTAACGATATGAAATGATTTTAAATTATAATTATTTGATAATTATTTGAAAATACCGAGTTCAATCTCATTTCAAATAATTATACGACGATTTAAAGTTGAAGACATTGAAGACGGTGATTGAAGACCGACGTTCTTCATATCGAATGGATGACTACTGATGCCCTGGACTGATTTGCTCCCAAGAAAGGGTTACAGTTGTAGTTGTCCGGACGTACTTGTTGATTGTCCAGATAAGCGAGCACCTCTCTTCCGTATTGGACATACGGGACGAGGAATAAGGTGTCTCCGGTTTCGTTCAGACCTAGAACGGACTTGTAAATGGATGTGTGTCCAACATTGGATTTCATTCTATGTAAATTTATTCCTATTCAATATATATCTGTTTGGTGGCGGAGAATTTATTCTCTTGCTTAACACCCTTCTCTGAGATGTACGAGCTCAGAGGTTATATATTGGTAGTTATCGATTGCATGGCGTGGATTGCCAATGTGGCATGACAAGATGCAAATGATCAAGGCTTTTGTTGAAAAACAGGGCCTTGTAGTTGATGATCAAAGCATGGCCTGTTTAGGCATAGTTTTGTGTATAGCATTACTTCACGAGCCTCACACCCAGGTATAAGTCAAAAACGAGACAAGGGAACGCAGGGAGTGCACACATTTCTTTCTAACTAAAAGTGGTATCAGTGTTTTGCAAGCCCTGACATTTTACTTATGTGGAAGATGGATTACAAGGCTCGGTTATATAGGTCGATAGTGACCAATTTATAGGTTCAATAGGACCGAGAAGCATGCGTTCAGGAATTGCCAATCCACTAAAGTATTTGTGGACCGACCCTACAGGATCCAAGGGTCCACTACGGGGGATCCTGAGACATTTGTTAGAGTGTCTCGAATCGGTAAGGAGATCGTTCCTAGCCTTGACTCATGATAGAAATCCAACTTCCAATACAACACCATGCGGTTTTGATTGTAAAACTAGTATAGCGACATAGTATATGGTAGTTATGCCGTCTTTGATTGATACATTATGATTGAAATGTTTTTAAAACATATATACACTAATAATAATATCAAATCCGTTTTTATCGTATCAAGCATTTTTGACCATTATAAGGTAAAACTCTATCTTCCGGTTTGTATTGCATTGTGTGATGGGACTTGAGTCTTATAATGGTTTCATTTTTCTAAAAAGCATTGCGTTGTTTAACGATTTACTTTATTTATGCACTGGCAATCCATTGGAGTAAACTTCCGCTTTAACGGCGTGGTCCTGTGATTAGCCTTATTATTAGATAAGTTAAGTAAGATTTCCCATACCAGTCCCAAGACTGACCCGTAGTTTGTTTCGCTTTGCAACTCGGGTGCCCTCTTTTCCACACGGGCAGTCGAGTAGCTTATTTTGCAGATATATTGAGCATGATTCTGGATCGAAGCTTAGAGCCGTGTCCAGAGCATTGATAGGCTTCCGCTGCGTTAGTTTAATTTTTCCACTGCAGTGTACTACATTTATTGTAATTTAATCTTCTGCTACATTATTATTTATCAATGTACTCTGATATTATGTACTCTGATGTTGCATTACTATGATGTAATATAAGTCTTCTGTTATTTGTTCTAATGTGTTTTATGCCCAAAGTTAGCGTATTCGGGTTTTGGAACGGTCTTAGTCGATTTTACGATCGATTAGGTCCAGGCAAAATCCAAATCGTTACATATTCATTATTATAATTTCAGTTTTAAACTGAGTTAAACCTCATATATTATATAATTCACACATTATTTTGCATTCGACTCATTTCCGACCAATTCAGAAATTTAAATATTTTATTACTCCCCTATTTATTTAAATATTCAAAATATATGAATTTATTTCATTCAAATTATCGACCCCAATATTAAAATAATTAAATAAATTAATTATTAAACCACCAAAATTCCGGGACGTTACACAAATGACCTTTATCATACTGAATGATCCTAGCCATTGGATTAAAGAGAATGAAAAATGGTGGCTGCAAATTGATTAGGTTTGTGGGTTGAAAGAATAAGGGTTAAGATTTTATTTATAACAAAATCTAAAACGCTATTCACACTCGATTTTCCGAACTCAAAATAAGATGTTCTCGCAGGCGTTTCTTGCTAAATATCCATATTCCAAACTCAAAGGAACTAGTTTCAAATGCCAATTCAGTCATAAATATTTATTATTAAAATCAAATTGTATATTATTTTAATTTCAAAACGTTTATCGAAATGCATTTATATCGCGCACGATCACATAACAACTCCGATGGATACGAAAATTAAAATCTTACAATTATTTACCATTCTGGACCCAATGTGCCTGGTTTCATCAAAATATAAAATCTTTTGAAAAATTGTTATTTTACGTGTTAATCAAAATTGGTTAAAAATAAATTCGATTTCAAAACACACAAATTCATTGAAATTAAATTATTATTAGCGTTTCTATTCAAATAGAATTTCAAAAAACTTCAAAATATATTTAACTAGATTTTAAACTCAATATTTTCAGTTACAAGTAAATTTAACATTCAAAATTCTCATTAAAATTTACTTCAAGTCATTAAATCTTAAAATTTATCATTTTAAATATTTATATTTATTAAATATTCTATATGAAAATCTAGGTTGTTACATTCTTACCCCTTAAAGGATTTCGTTCACGAAATCAAAAGTTAAGTAGTATGTCACAAATTGATTAATTTTGCGTCAAAAACATTGCTTATAAAAATTTGTTAAATTTTTCTAACACTTGAAATTGTGAAAAATTCAGGCAGCATCCTCTTTGTATGGCTCTATTCGGAAAGTACCACAACATCAAAATATGACACTGTAGATCTCATCTCAACGATATGGCACTCCAAACCATGGGGAAAACAATATATAAGACACACTTACAATATGTAATCCGAAATACATACCATTTTGTCCGGCAACAAATCTTCACCACGAAACAAAAAGTTGTAAGCTGGTTAGCAAGCTTTTGCTTCAATATATTATATATACTTGCACAACCTAAAACAGAGTTAAGAAAATAAACGAGTACACAACAACAACCAATATATGCGTAAACAAACACAATAATTATAACAATAACCAAACGTGATGCGATTGAAAATTAATGACGCAAATTGGCACTCAACACAAATTTAACGTAATGCTACATGCAACCACAATCAATCAACACACATCATTATCATACAGTGCTATAAGCACTAATATCTTATCATGGGGTTTATTCAAATATAAACATCACCATCGCTCTAGGATGATCAACAACCTGTTAAGCATTACCATTCGCTCAACAGCTAAGGTTATTACTTAATCGATCATTCATGCTACCTCAAGAAACTAAAAAAATTCTATCAAAAATTCTCCACAAGTTAGTATACCAAGCAAGTATAATTTATTAATAGAAATTCCTATTTTATTTTCCTAAAATTATTTCAGTTTATTTAAACTAAATCGCTATAATTTATAAGCTACCAAACCGTGATTATTTTGAAAATTTGATTTTGACATAACTAAAAATTTACAAGGTAAAATATATATTTTTCTCTTTCATTAGGAAACTATAATCTAATGGATCCGAAAGATTCTTATTTTAAAGAATTCTGGTTTATACTGGATCTTATACATCCATTTAAGATTCAAACCGAAAAACTACTAACTACCGTTATGCAGCAAGCTCGATTTAATTTAATTTATACATTAAACTACGTTAAATTAATAAATTATAACCATAAATTCTTACATTTCCATATAAACTAGGCTATGTTTTGAACTCCATCATAGTCTTCAATTTCTTAATTTTATAAATAATAACACCTTTGTTTACTTAACCCAAGTATTCTAAAAAAAAATTAAGTTTGTTTCAACATATAGCACTTAGCTTATTTGTACAATTCAACTTGGAAATCTTGACTATCCAAAATCATCGAATATCCTATTACATTTTGAACCAAACCTATGAAACGTCACATTAGGTAAAATTCATAATTAAACTACTCTAATACTTAAAACATATGCATCTATATTATATTTCAGTTGAAATTTCAACACCAAACTTTCGGATTTCGAAATCATTTCTCCTGGATTCGAAATGAAATTTCATTTTAATGCTAACCATTCCAATTGTAGCAAGTTCTTACTTAGAAACTCGAAAATGAGCATCGATGTGCTGTAACCATCATCCGAATTATTTTCCAACGAATGAAGTAATATAAGTGCTTTTTTAAAATCTATTTATATTCATAAAATTAACACTTTTAAAGAATACGTTTTTCTCAACAATGGATGTCGTTCTAAATTATCTTCCACCTCGAGCCTTGATCATGATGCTTCACCTATCTCGTTGCATGTTCCTCCGCCACCGCCTGCTCCCCCAGATCCTCCTCCTCCCCGCTCTTCTCCCTCGCTTCCTTGTCCCTCTACCTCTTCGAGAAAAAATGAAATGAATGGCATGAATCAACCGGCTTGGACTTCTATGTTTAAGCATCGACTGCATAATATGGAGAAATACATGCTGGTTGAAATGGTGCGAACATTCTTAGGGGAATCCTTGGAGTTCAATCCTAAAGTAATCCAGGCTAAGAAAAAGTAATGGTGCAAAGCTTTATTCAGTTTCTTCTTGGATAAACCACTGTCATACACCTCTATCATTTTCAAGCTTAAGCTGATCTGCAAACAGAAAGAAGAGATAAAAGTAAGATTTGATGGGAGTCTTTTCCTTTTCAAGTTCACATGTAATGAAGACAGAGAAAAGATATACAACTGTATCTCATCATCTTGAAAAAGAAACTCTTATCATCAATCAGTATGATACAACAATAAGCAATGTACAAGGAATTATAAACTTTGTGCCCGTTCAGGTGCATTTTAAAACATACCAATTTTCGTATGGTCACATGTTGGCAATAACTGGATTTCTAGTCGCATTGGGAAATTAGTTTGCATGGATGAAATGATAGAGAGAATGGACAGACTTGAATATGGAAAATTCTTAATAGAAGTTAAAGCCATTTCTGAACTTGTTGAGTAGTTTAAGGTAAAATTTGTTAAAGGTGGAACCCAGAAAGTTGTTTTTGATTATCTTTGGAAGCTTGACATATGCCTTTTTTTATGTTATTTGGACACAAAACAAAAAATTATGCTAGGAAGAAAGTTGAAACCGATACAAGTAACAAGAAAGATAAAGGGAAAGCAAATGTGGTAGCACCTCAAGCAGTTATGGTGGATGTAACACCCCGTATTTTCTATAAACATTAAAGTAACAAATAAAAGAATACTTAATTTCAAATGTGAGAATTAAGGGAAACGGGTTACGCCATTGCGTTCGTCTCGGAATTCTGCTTGAGATAGAGTCCGAGTTTGCGTGAATTGGACTCTGTATAAAGAAGTTATGGCCTTTAGAAGATTTAGGAATTTAAATAAATAAAAACAATTCAAAAATTCGAATTCAAACTCAGAAGCGGGCTGGGCAGGAATTTTTCCGCCCTAGGCCAGGTCGACCAGGGGGTCGACCTCCCCTATACAGGTCGACCTGGGGGTCGACCTACCCTCCCCCCTCCCCCCGGGAAGATCTAAAATGTGACGATTCTGATTCTTTGCTGAGTCATTAGGGCTTATGTTGCTATTCTGGATAACTCTATCTTGTCTGGATGGTCTTGATTTGCTACTAGGATGATCTAACGGCTTACATTGGTTTAACACTCTATAAAATTAACCCCAACCCCCAACCCTAAATCACACAAAAAATCATTCCTAGAGTCGTCATGTTGTCCACGGTCAACCTAGAGTAGCTGCCATTCTCCTTCAACAAGAAAGCAAGGTAGAAGCTACGAATCAAATCAAATCAAATCTAAATTAGAAGAACAATTAGTCTACACCAAAGGAGAGCTACTCAGTTTCAGAAAATAGATACCAGAAAACAATATTTTCTTTTTGTTTGTAAGTCTATTTATCTTTTAAATGTGAACAAATTAAAGACATGATGTTTAATAAAATGAAAACTAGAATTGTACCAAGTTGTATGATAATAGTGATGCTGATTTATGACTATTCACGTGGTAATTCTATCATATATGCCTGTGATACTATTGCGGTTTATTGTACCTATCATGTTGTGAAAAAATTGGGTGAATGAACCATTATATTGTATAGGAATTTGGGAATGAAAACTATCATGTTATATGTAAGTTTGGTGATTTTATCATGTTATGTTACATACAAGTTTATAGGCTAAGTCATGATCATGTAAGCCTATATGTTTAGATCTACAACCTTATATGTTTAGATCCATGTTAATTAGATCAAATTCAATGCAAGTTCACCTTTACATGACTAATTGGAATTGTATAGTTCTATGTAAACTCCCGTTTATATGCTTATGGTTCATGTTGACTAGGTTCAAAATTGCAAGTTCATAATTAAACAAATATTCATTCTATGCCAAATTTATGTGACATATGTTGGATCCATATTATCCTTGTTTTGAATGCTACATGTTTCTTCTTTTTACCCTCTTGATTTTGAGTTATACTAAATTGCAAAGCCTAACATTTTATGTAATTTATGCGAACGTTTAACGGGGGTAACGTTGGGAGAAACATGAAGTTACATGTTATTGGCATATTTTAAATGATTAGTGGCATTGAAATGGTATAATTTATATACCTAAAATTATGAACAAGATTTAGAGAGAAATTGGGCATGACTTGGATGACAATAATTTACATAGAAACATAAAAGGTAAATATGTAAATTTAGCAAAAGACGAATATGCCTTACCCGAGGTTAGATTGAGTTATGGTATAAGACTTCCCGGAACTGCCCGACAAATCCAGCAACCGTAACAATATAGATCTAATGTGAGAGGTTAGCGCATTGAGCCCAAAAAACCCGAGGTTGGACTGAGTTGCGGTGCAAAACTGCCCGGACCCGACTGGCACATCCAGTGACCGCAACAATACCTGCCTAATGTGAGTGGTTGGTGCTTTAATGAATGAATTACAGCTAAGACAGGAATGGTAGGGTTAAGTTAATTAAGGCAACACTTAACCAATGCAACATGTTAACTAAACTGATGGGTGGGGTTAGGTTAATTTGGACACTTAACCAATTTAACATGTTGATTAGGAAACCCTGGTAACGAGGACCCATCTCAGCAGTAACCCACACAGATGTATCATGGTACCCTGAACAAGGTAGGGAGGGGCATGATTACTGGGCTGATTATAAGCGGTCAAAACAACGGTGGTGGTGCGTTAGTGTAGATTCCGATGGAGTAGGGGCGTGCACGTACTCCGGAGTGGAAAAAGAAGGCACTGGGCATCAGTAGTTATACACTGTGCATCTTGAATCGTGTCGGGTTGCCACCATAGGATTTGATACACCCTATGGTAGGGCCAGCACAGATATCTACAATCAAGCGGGGGCCGAATGACACAAGTATAAAATGTACACGAGTAGGAGCCGATCGATAAAGGGGGTCAATTTGGCATGAACACATAGTGCTTGTTGGAACAAGTATAAATAGGTGTAGAGAAATAGAAATGGGTGCGATAGTATATTCAGTTTAACCTGCCTTATCTTGGTTTTAGTTAACTTGTTATTCTGGTATTGTCCTATTTTTGGTTTATTCCTGTCATGATCCTTTTCTTGTTCACATACTGAAAAATCACTGGATTTACCAGACTCATGTCTGACTCATTTTTCTTTCATCTTCTTTTCTTCTGTTCCCCCCCCCCCCCCGCCCCAGGTCCGCAGGGAGGGAACACTCCAGCTTAGTTCAGACCTTTTACAAGCTTGAAGAGAGTAGATGTATTGCTTGGATTCTCTTCTCTTGGGCTATGGCTTTGGATACACTCTCAATAGGGATTTATGCTATTTTATGGTTGTTCTATGCTTCTTTATGTTCTAATCAAGACAGAGATTTTGATGTAATGATTTGGAAGTTGTTTGAGACAGTTTTGCTGTAATGTTTTTTTGTTATGAACCACGTATGAAATAAATTTCTTTTTTCGCTGTTTATACGTCTGTCTTGTAAATTATCTGTATCTTTTACCTATAATGCTCCATCGAAGTTAAGGCATTCCCTTTGTGAGTGACCTTAACGGAGATGTAGTGTTTCACTTGGTATCAGAGCAAAGGTTTACCAGATCAGATAAAAGTTTTTGAAAACTATTTTTCAAAAAGAAGTTTAAAGAAGCATTTTTCAAGAAAAAGTGTTGTTTTTTATTTTAAAAGGCATAATCCCCAAAGCCATATGCACTATCTTTCTATCCTTTGTTTTGAATCTTTCCTTTTTCATTTCAGCATGTCTGGGGATCTTAACCTTCCAGAGGGCGTGCCGGTACTTGGCTGGTTCAGAAGGTACCTAGAGGCTAGGGCTAATGACGCAGGCCCAGCCGACGTTCCTCCTCCCCCAGCTGCAGCGGTTCCTCCTCCTCCGCGTGAAAATGTTTTCTCAAATATATGTAGAGACTTTCTAGCCATGGGTGGAAAGAACTTTAATGGAACTGAATCCGAAGCAAGGAACTAGCTCAAAGAAACTGAGGATTTGTTCGTTATCTTTGAAGTGGACGATAGGCAGAAGATACAGTTGGCGGTGTGGTTGCTTAAAGATGAAGCTTCTTATTGGTGGAAAGTTACCAATGCAGAGAGACCAGTTGAAACTTGGGAGGATTTCAGAATGAGGTTTGAAATGAAATTCCTCTCACAAGCTAAACGAAGCCTACAGGTGGAGAAGTTCTTAGCTCTCAAACAGGGAAGTATGACGGTCAAGGAATATGTCAACCAATTCAATCAGTAGGCTAGATTCGGACTGGAGTTAGTAAACACTCCACATAAGAAGGCTCTCCATTTTGTTAAAGGCTTGAACGAGCCACTGCACAACCTAGCTATGACCCATATACCCATGGGTGAAACTTATGAAAGACTGGTGGACATGGCACTGTTACACGAGGAAGACAAGGATGGTAAGAAAGTGGTAAAAGTGGAAGAACCTCAAGACAAGAAAGTGGAGGGATCACAGAATAAGAAGACGGATTCAAAGAAGGGCGGGAAGAACAACAAACCCCGTGACAAGAGGAAGTGTAATTTTTGTGGCATTCCTGGACATCTGATTAAGGACTGCAGAAAGAAGAAGAAGATGGGTGGTTGTTTCCATTGTGGCGAGACATGACAGATGGATAAGGAGTGCCCAAGAAAGCAAGGGCAAGGGCAGAGGACTGGGTCTACTTCTGGAGGGCAGGTTCACGCTCTCATAGCACCTCTGCAAGAATGAGGTAGAAATATTTTTGTTGAGAGTTTAGTTTATCTTTTTGATCATCCTTTTCGTACACTCTTTGATTCTGGCGCATCGCACTGTTTTATATCTACTGCTTTAGTTGAATCTCTGCACCTAGACACCAGTATAGTAGAGGATCCCTTGGTTGTTTCAAATCCAATTGGGGGTTCGGCCTATTTATTGATGATTTGTTTAGATTTGGAAATTTCTATACTAAGCGTTGGGTTTAGATGTAATGCCTATGTTTTGGGTTTCACGGGCTATGGGTTGATTCTAGGCATGGATTGGCTATCTAGTAATGGTGATATCCTCGATTGTGAAAAGAGAGTGGTTTGACTCATGATTCACCTCGGTAACACTCTCGAAATCTCTTGTAATCCTATAATCTCTGTTATGCTTAGCTATCTAGAATCTCTTGATGCGTCTGTTGAGAATTGGCGGTCTGTTAGACTAGTCCGTGAATACTCAGATGTGTTTGAAGAGGTGAAGGGATTACCTCCGAAGCGGGAGATAGACTTCCGCATATACCTCGTTGATAATGCAAAACCCGTTGCTTTACCCGTTAGACACATGGCTCCAAGGGAGAGGAAAGAGCTCAGCAAGCAAGTTAAAGGGTTGCTTGAGAGGGGGTTTATAAGGCGGAGTATTTCTAAATGGGGTGCTCCAGTAGTGTTTGCAACCAAAGCAGATGGTTCGCTTCGCCTATGCGTGGATTATTGGGAGCTAAACAAGCTGACCAAGAAGAATAGGCACCCACTTCCAAGAATAGACTACTTGTTCGATCAGCTTATAGGTGCATCAATTTTCTCCCAACTAGATCTGGCTATCGGGTTTCATCAGCTATGAGTGGCCGAAGACAGCATTGATAAGGTCGCGTTTTGAACCCCGGATGGTTTCTTCAAGTGGCTTATCATGCCTTTCGGCTTGACAAACACACCCGCTTATTTCGTTGACTTAATGAGCAGGGTGTTCATAGAATTCTTTAATAAGTTTGTGGTGGTCTTCGTAGATGACATTTTGATCTTCTCGAAGAGTGAGGAAGAGCATGCTCTACATTTAAAGGTAGTCATGGATACTCTTCATGCACATCAGCTAAAAGCCAAATTCTCCAAATGACTTTTCTGGAAAGAAGAAGTAAGATTCCTTAGACATGTGGTGTCCAAAGAGGGGATAACTGTGGACCGCGCAAATGTAGTTGTGGTACAAGATTGGAAGGTCCCAAGGAATGCAACCGAAGTCCAAAGCTTTCTCGGGCTAGTGGGTTTTACCGAAAGTTCATTGAAGAATTTGCGAAATCTTAGCTCCACTTACAGGGTTGACGAGGAAGAACCTAACTTTCACTTGGGATTTGGATTGCGATGTTGCTTTCCAATGTTTGAAGAGGGCTCTAACAACAGCCCCAGTTCTGACATTGCCTGATGGGAGCAAGATGTTTACAGTATACACGGATGCATGTGGTACAGGACTAGGCGCCATCTTGATGCAAGAAGGAAAGGTAGTAGCTTATGGTGGAAGACAGTTGAAAGTACATGAGAAAAACTACCCAACCCATGATCTAGAGTTAGCTGCCATCGTTTTTGCGCTTAAGTCTTGGCGCCATTATCTCCTAGGTGATAAGTTTGAATTGTATACTGACCATAAATCGTTGAAGTACCTTTTCTCGCAGAAAGATCTTAAACTGAGGCAACAAGGGTGCATGGAGTTCTTAGCATCCTACAATTTTGAGATTTCCTATACCCCTGGCAAGGGCAATGTAGTAGTAGATGCCTTGAGTAGAAAGAAGCTGACCTTAAGTCCTCTCTTGGTTGAAAGGCAGAGCTTGGAGTACATAGCCAACTTTGACTTTAGACCCTCTGTCGATTATGTGACTGGTTTATTAGCATCACTAGAGGTGCAGCCTACTCTTTTGGACTCAATAGGAACCGCACAACGTGAAGACCCTCGGCTGGGTAATGTGATGGATAAGCTAATTAGGGGTGAGACTTCTAGTCACCTCAATAGATACTCCATCGATGATAAGGGTTGGTTGAGGCGGGATGGAACACTATGCGTCCCACAAGCAAGGGAATTGGTGAAGAAGGTTCTCGAAGAGGCACACCATCCTAAGTTGACCACACACCTAGGTGGGGACAAGATGTGTAAAGACATAAAAAGGGTTTTCTTTTGGAATGGCATGAAGAGGGATGTAGCTGAGTTCGTCTCTAAGTGATTGATATGCCAACAAGTCAAAGCGGAGCAAAAGAAGCCTGGTGGTTTGCTTCATCCTCTAGAGGTCTCACGGTGGAAATGGGATAGCATTTCGATGGACTTTATTGATGGGTTGCCTAGGTCAAGAAAGGGCAATACCAGTGTTTGGATAATAGTGGATAGGCTCACAAAAAGCACTCACTTTATACCCGTCAAGAGTAGGAGGACTGCCTCATCGTTAGCATCCATTTATCTTAAAGAGATAGTTCAACTCCATGGGATACCCTCCCGCATAGTGAGTGATCGAGATCCTATCTTTGCGAGTGAGTTTTGGAGGAGCTTGCAAGAGGCTATGGGCACAAAGCTATGCTTAAGCACGACCTATCACCCCCAAACCGATGGTCAGACAAAAATGGTGAACAGAGTATTAGAGGACCACTTGAGATTGTGTATTCTTGATTTTGAAGGGACATGGGAGGATCAACTTCCTTTGGTGGAATTCTCTTACAACAATAGCTACTAAGCCACCATAGGAATGGCACCCTTCGAAGCTTTATATGGAAGACCATGTCGATCACCAACTTGTTGGTGGGAGTCTACAGACAAGCTCATACTTGGACCAGACATGATCAGAGAAACTTCTGAAAAGGTGGACTTGATACGAAGGCGAATGAAGACCGCACAAGATAGACAGTAGTCCTACGCAGATAAAAGAAGGACCGACCTTAAGTTTGAGGTTGGAGATAGGGTTTTCCTTAAATATTTCCTTTAAGGAATGTCTTTCGCTTTGGATCCGCAGGAAAGTTGGCACCAAGATTTGTAGGGACATTTCCTATCATTAAGAAGATCGGGAAGATGGCTTATAGAGTAGAGCTGCCCAAAAGATTGGCTGGTGTTCATAATGTCTTTCACGTTTCTCACCTACGGAAGTGCTTACATGAATCTGCGGAAGTGGTGGAACCAAGCATACTAGAGGAAGTAGAAGTAGAACAAGAAGCAACTGTGAGGAGAGTTCCAACTCGTATCTTGGGAACAGAAGTCAAAAAGCTACGCAACCGCAAAGTCAAGCTTGTTAAAGTTCAATGGAGTGACGCCGAGGAAGACGCGACTTCGGAAACTGAGGACAAAATACGCGCAACCTACCCTTTTCTTTTTGAGGGTACATCCTTGATCTCTTTCCCATAAGTTTATGCTTGTATCTACCTTTTTAAATACATCTCCTCGATCCTATTCTTTATCCTTAGGTAGAAACCAATGGATGTAAACATGTATTTGAAACATGTTATGATTGATGGCTTCAAGTGGTTGCAAGTGGTTGCTAGTGGATGCTCGTGGATGCATATACACACACATTAGGTGTTAGATCGGCTCAGCCACTTTCATATTGTATATGCATATATGTATTTGTATATGGATTGAAACTTGATGTGTTATCATATGGATG
Source organism: Allium sativum (assembly GCA_030737875.1). Taxonomy (NCBI): domain Eukaryota; kingdom Viridiplantae; phylum Streptophyta; class Magnoliopsida; order Asparagales; family Amaryllidaceae; genus Allium; species Allium sativum. The sequence goes on from CM060911.1 coordinate 205,465,054, forward strand.
TCTCATTTGTATGAATGATTGTGCACTCATGTATAATTATGAGTAGGAAAAATTGCATACATAATGGACTCATGACACTGACATAATTTGCATTAAGGAGGTCAACTGAATCAGTAGACCATATGATTTTGCATTAGATAAGGACATGTACACACATTATGCATACAGTCGTGGAAGCATTAGAAGTCTTTTTGAGGACAATAGATACCTGTGTTCGACGGTTAAGTAGATGGACGATTGGATGGTAGGATATACGTTCTTCTCGACCTGAAGATTTCGGGGACGAAATCCTTTAAGGAGGGGAGAATGTAACACCTCGTATTTTCTGTAAACATTAAAGTAATGAATTAAAGAATAATTAATTTCAAATGTGAGAAATAAGGGAAACGGGTTACGCCATTGCGTTCGTCTCGGAATTCTACTTAAGATAGAGTCCGAGTTTGCATGAATTGGACTCCATATGAAGAAGTTATGGACTTTAGAAGTTTTAGGAATTTAAATAAATAAAAACAGTTCAAAAATTCGAATTCAAAATCAGAAGCGGGCTGGGCAGGAATTTTCTCGCCCTAGGCCAGGTCGACCTGGTGGTCGACCTACCCTCCTTCCCCGGGAAGATCTAAAATGTGACGATTCTGACTCTTTGCTGAGTCATTAGGGCTTATGTAGCTGTTCTGGATAACTCTATATTGTCTGGATGGTCTTGATTTGCTCCTAGGATGATCTAACGGCTTATTAAAACTCTATAAAAGCAACTCCAACCCCCAACCCTAAATCACACAAAAATTCATTCCTAGAGTCGTCATGCTGTCCATGGTCAGCCAAGAGTAGCCGCCATTCTTCTTCAACTAGAAAGCAAGATAAAAGCTTCGAATCAAATCAAATCTAAATTAGAAGAACAATTAGTCTACACCAAAGGAGAGCTACTCAGTTTAAGAAAACAGATCCCAGAAAACAAGATTTTCTTTTTGTTTGTATTTATATTTAACTTTTTGATGTGAACAAATTAAAGACATGATTTTTAATAAAATTAAAACTAGAATTGTACCAAGTTGTATGATAGTAGTGATGCTGATTCATGTCTATTCGCGTGGTAATTCTATCATATATGTCTGTGATACTATTTCGGTTTATTGAACCTATCATGTTGTGAAAATTTTGGGTGAATGAACCATTATATTGTATAGGAATTTGGGAATGAAAACTATCATGTTATATGTAAGTTTGTTGATTCTACCATGTTATGTTACATGAAAGTTTATAGGCTAAGTCATGATCATGTAAGCCTATATGTTTAGATCTACAACCTTATATGTTTAGATCCATGTTAATTAGATCAAATTCAATGCAAGTTCACCTTTACATGACTAATTGGAATTGTGTAGTTCTATGTAAACTCCCATTTATATGCTTATGGTTCATGTTGATTAGGTTCAAAATTGCAAGTTCATAATTAAACGTATGTTGATTCTATGCCAAATTTATGTAACATATGTTGGATCCATATTATGCTTGTTTTGAATGCTACATGTTTCTTCCTTTTCCCCTCTTGATTTTGAGTTAGGCTAAATTGCGAAGCCTAACATTTTATGTAATTTATGCGAACGTTTAACGGGGGTAACGTTGGGAAAAACATGAAGTAAAATGTTATTGGCATATTTTAAATGATTACTGGCATTGAAATGGTATAATTTATATACCTAAAATTATGAACATGATTTAGAGAGAAATAGGGCATGACTTGAAAGACAATAATTTGCATAGAAACATAAAAGGTAAAGATGTAAATTTAGCAAAAGACGAATATGCCTAACCCGAGGTTAGATTGAGTTACGGTATAAGACTGCCCGGAACCGCCCGGCAAATCCAACAACCATGACAATATAGATCTAATGTGAGAGGTTAGCGCATTGATCCCAAAAGAACCCGAGGTTAGACTGAGTTGCGGTGTAAAACTGCCCAGGCACGACCGACACATCTAGTGACCGCAACAATACCTGTCTAATGTGAGTGGTTGGTGCTTTAATGAATGAATTAAAGCTAAGACAGGAATGGTAGGGTTAAGTAAATTAATGCAACACTTAACTAATGCAACATGTTAACTAAACTGATGGGTGGGGTTAGGTTAATTTGGACACTTAATCAATTTAACATGTTGATTAGGAAACCCTAGTAACGAGGACCCATTTCAGCAGTAACCCACATAGATGTATCATGGTACCCTGAACTAGGCAGAGTGAGGCACAATTACTGGGCTGATTATAAGCGGTCAAAACAACGGCGGCGGTGCGTCAGTGTAGGTTCCGATGGAGTACGGCCGTGCACGTACTTCGGAGTGGAAAAAGCAGGCATTGGGCATCAGTACTTATACACTGTTCATCTTGAATCGTGTTGAGTTTCCACCATAGGATTTGATACACCCCATGGTGGGGCCAGCACAGGTATCTACAATCAAGCGGGGGCCGAATGACACAAGTATAAAACATACAAGAGTAGGAGCCGATCGATAAAGGGGATCACTTTGGCATGATCACATGGTGGTTGTTGGAACAAGTGTAAATAGGTGTAGAGAAATAGAAACGGGTGCGATAGTATACTCAGTTTAACCTGCCTTATCTTGGTTTTAGTTATCTTGTTATTCTGGTATAGTCCTATTTTTGGTTTATTCCTGTCATGATCCTTTTCTTGTTCACACACTGAAAAATCACTGGATTTACCAGACTTATGTCTGACCCATTTTTCTTTCGTCTTCTTTTCTTCCGTTCGCCCTCCCCCTCAGGTCCGTAGAGAGGGAACACTCCAGCTTAGTTCATACCTTTTGCAAGCTTGAAGAGAGTAGATGTATTGCTTGGATTCTCTTCTCTCGGGCTATGGCTTTGGATACACTCTCAATGGGGATTTATGCTATTTTATTATTGTTCTATGCTTCTTTATGTTTTAATCAAGACAGAGATTTTGATGTAATGATTTGGAAGTTGTTTGAGATAGTTTTACTGTCATGTTTTTTTGTTATGAACCATGTATGAAATAAATTTCGTTTTTCCGCTGTTTATATGTCTTTCTTGTAAATTATCTGTATCTTTTACCTATAATGCTCCATCGAAGTTAAGGCATTCCCTTTGTGAGTGACCTTAACGGAGGTGTGGTGTTTCAGTGGAGGAGAAAATTGGGCTAAAAGTTGTCGATTTTAAGAAATAAATTTACAAAAAACACAAAGTACGGGAATGTGAAAAAGTTGGGAGAAAAAGGAAAAATAACCGAGGCAGGAATTCCTATAGAAAAGTGAATGACAAAGAGGTAGGTAAAAAGGTACACAACTTTAGCAAGTAGAAGGTTAGCCATACAGAATTAGAGGAAGGTGAAATAAGCAAGGGGAAGGAGATACAAAATAATGAAAATTTGATTACTGGATTAACAGGTAGTTTGGAATGAATTTGAAAAAAGAGAAAACCAATAATGACAAGGAGGTTAGGGTGACTGATTGTGATGGGAAGGAGAAATCGTTGAAAATAATGAAACTGTAACAAGCAAAATTATTGAAAGAGAATTTAATGTAAATGCTAATAAGGAAGTGAATTATTTGGTGTGGGAGTGTAGAAAACAAAAGAAAGTCAGTTTAATAATTGACATGCATAATTGCTTTGAAGCTTTGTTGGATGTAGAAAGGGCTCAAGAATTTCTTGATGGTACCGATCAACATGACTTTTTAACAGACACATACGATAAGGAAGTAGATAACAAATACAACAGCTAATGAAAATGCTGCTAACCTTTCTAATATAGGAAATGTTGCTACTTCTTTCTTATCTGGTATCAGCAAGAACTAAAATAGTAAAAACACAGGGACAAAAAATGACATGCACAGAACTGAGCCTATGTACGTGCACAATCAAAACAAAAGAAATAAGCCGAACAATAAGGTTAATAACAACTCCACTGCTCTTTCAAGCAGAAATGATCAGGAGAACTCTAACTCCAAACCTTATGAAGACATTCAGCCACCTAAGGCTTACAAATTCCCTCCCTATGTCACTGCTATTGATGTAGTCAATTCTGTAAGACAAAACAACACTATTTAAAATTTATCTAAAGATAGCACTCATATTTCAAAGTCTCAAAATATGACAACTAATGACAAAAATGCTAGAGCTTCAGCCTTCTTTGATTCACCACTTTTCAAAACTTACCCTAACTATTCTAGCACCACTGTCACTAAAGGGAGGTTAACAGCAGCTAGTAAACTCAATGGGTTTAATCAATGACACACAATTTTGCCGTCTCAAATATCAGGGGTGCATACCTTGATATTAAACTAGATCAGTGCCAAATTCTGAGTAGCAATCATCATCTTAGTATGCTTGCTATTTTAGAAACTAAACTCAACCTCTCTCTTACTTTGAGAGCTGGTAATTATGTTATCCCTAGCTGGAAATACATTCACAATTTGGATTCTGCTCCTTGTGGTAGAATTTTAAATATTTACGACCCTACTATTCATCATCTTTCTGAAATATATTCCAACAGGCACATGATACACTACCATAATCTACATATACCCACTTCAACTTCTTTTATATTATCCTTATTTATGTTGACAACACTCACAATGATACATAACACTTATTTTACTTTTTTCCTTGTCTTAGGCAGGAAACTCATCCTTGGATCACTTGTGGTGATTTTAACTGCTCCTTGAATGTTGCAAATAGAATTGGAGCCAACTCTCTCTGAATGAAACGAGACTCCTCAATTAAGTTGTTCAAGCTTCCAATCTTACGGAAATTCGAACAACTGTTGCCTGCTACATATGGAACACTAAGAAAAGAGAAGGCACACGTACCTTTTTTAAGATTGATTTTGCTTTTTTCAACCTAACTTCTCTCAATAAATGGCCAGGCATGATAAATCGCAAACCTCCTCCTCTACTGTTTGATCACTCCCCGCGGATGCTTCTTCTTGGTAATGATGCTATCAAGGGTATATCTAACTTCAAAATTTTCAATAATTGGTCCAAAGAGCCAGACTTTGTCTCTATTGTGAATGAGGAGTGGAGAAAAACTAAATTTGGTAATCCTATATATATATACTACAACAAAAGCTTAGAGCTACTAAGAACATTCTTTGTGTTTGGGATAGGAATAAGTTTAGAAAAGGCAATAAGCAATTAGAAATGTAGAGAATCAACTAGAAGAATTTTGAAACAAAATGTAGTAGGATATGCACAACACTAGTTTGGCCTCTGCTGAAAATGAGATAAGAAAACTTTACACTGAATCTTTAATCACTGAAAGCAGCATTATTGCAAAATCCCGAATTCCAACATTCCGGTTTTTTTTTCAAAATTCTAATCCATTGAAACTCATGTTTGTAGCTCTGGTATCCTGTAGAAAACACAGAGATATAAAATATATCAGAACTCATAAAATATCTCTCAGCAGAATGGATAAAATATAATATAACCAAAATATAGTCTTACCATAGTAATAATACTTCCTAACTAGTATCCAAAGCTATCATATCTCTGCCACAAATCTAAACTGCGAGTATGTTATGAGGAGGGGGTCAGAACACAAGTCTTAGTGACTGGATTTAAACTACACATCTTGGATAATCCTACATATATCGTTCAGTTAAATTTTCTTATTCATTAGGTTACTATGGTTAACAGCACTCAAGGCTTACACACACATTGTACCCATCAAATTCCTAATGGATTAACTTAATACATATATATGTAGTTACCCCCAATATTAAGGTAAACCCTATAATACCCCACTCGCACGGTCTTTGCCGTAATGCGTTAGAAATATACACAGTCCCTCATTATATACCGGAGTGACGTACAGATCTTTATATAACAATGCTACATTCCGCATAGATCTTCCATCGCCATGCAACGTAAATGAACAGATTGCCACCTTTGATAAAAAAAAGATCACAAAGTAATGCCCTATGAGTCTATGATACACCACCCAGAGCAGACATGCATGTATCTAGACTTTCCCACGTACATATTGTAACAACCCATGTCCATTAATGTCACTCACAAAGGGAATGCATTAACTTCTATGGAGCGTTTTAAATGTGTATAGAACAGAAACTTAACAACAAGACAGATATAGACAGTACTTAAAAATTTAAAATTTTATTCATTGCATAGGTAAACACATAGGTTTGATTACATCATCAAAAACCAGAGTCAAAGTACATAATATTCATCTTGACTAAATCAAAGTACATAAATTGAAAGACATAACCCCAATACAAAATAGCCATAAATAAGATAGGCTGAACTTTTACTTCAGCGATTTAAGCAACTTCTAAGAGCAAGAGATACAGCTGTCCAAAATCAAGCTTCACTGGTGCTAGTTCCACCCTGAGCACCTGTGTGGAAAAGGAAGAAAAGAGGTGGAAACAAAGGGGGTCAGACATAAAGTCTGGCGAGTGCGATAACTTTAACAATATAATTACCAAAATAACTATGCTAAGGCATAAGTTGGAAAATAAGGAAATGACTGTGAACAATTGGGTATGACAGAGTAAACAAGGAAATAAGATGAACAAAGATAACGTTAAAGGCGCACCTAAACCACTATAAGATAATTACTATACTGCACCGCCACTAGTCACCCTAAGGTTGATCCTACCTACAGAACTTAATAATGATAATGGTAATTTCATGCACCCCTAGTTGCCTTCATAGGTGCCGCCTGCCCTATCTCCACTAGGTGTACCCACTACCCCCATGCGATCGGCTCCCTAACTCGTAGATACCCGTGCTGGTCCCACAGTGGGGTGTATCACTCCCCTAAGTGGCAACTCGATACCACCAATGATGCACGGCTTATACCTACACGATGCAACAACGTCTTACCTACCAGCCCGGGACCATACACGCACATGAACCCGTTGGACTTGCGTTGCCACCGCTAACCCGTTTTGGCCTCTTACAGTCAAGCCCAGTACGTGTGTCCCATCCTCGACTTGGGTCGAGCCCACAAAGATACTTATGGGTTACTGGTTGAAACGAGCCCCCATTACTTGACACAAGCTATCCACCTAAGTTTGGTCCCCTCTAATACATCCCACTTAACTCTCTTCTTATTCATGTTCACTTACATGTTTTAATTTTGGTTAAATGTTTCTAATCGTATTTCAAATGCCACCCAAGGCACCCACTTAATTCCACATGCCACCCAAGGCACCCACTTAACCCCCTCATGTCCTACTACATGTTTATCTGGTTAAGTGTTTCTTAATTCATTAAGACCGTAACCGCGTAAAGACCTCTCACATTAGACTGACATTTGTGGCAGCTGGATTTGTCGGGCGGGTCCGGGTAGTCTTACACCAGAAACGAGCCTAACCTCGTGTCTTTACAACTGTTACGCATTTAATTTATGCCTAAGACCTCCCACATTAGACCTGCATTTGTGGCAGCTGGATTTGCCGTGCGGGTCCGGGCAGTCTTACACCACAAACGAGCCTAACCTCGTGTATTAGACGATTAATTACACAAAATTAATTATTACCCAATTTGAATTAATTTCCCTATTCAAATTATCAATTAATTCCAAATTTAACTATGTCCATAATTGACTCAATTATGTCCATCTATTTATGGTATGCAAATCATACCAATTTTCATCACAAATTAATTCTATGCCATTTAAGGCATTTATGCCAATTCTCAATATTAAATCTTTTAATATGATCCCATTGCCCCCACGTTGTACGTTCGTTCGTTTAACGTAAAATATACGTTAGACTCGAATAGTCTAACTTATGGAATAAAGAGAAAACATCACAACATACATATAAATAAAACTAGATCTAAACATAAGGGGTGAACTTGCATGTGTGAATGAGGTTCTTCATCTAAAAACTTGCATAGGCCAAAGTCACAAACTTGCATAAAACTACATATGTCATAGATCTAAATCTAAAGGTGTGAACTTGTTTAGGTAATAGACACAAACTTGCATAAACCATGTATGTCACAGATCTAATCATAAGATGTAAACTTGCGTAGGCAATAACCACAACTTACATCACATGATTCATACTCCAAACATATATATATATATATATATACACACACACACATACTTGCATATGTGATTTATGCAACATAAACGATGGTGTAAACTTACATCTAAACATGTAAACTAGCATGTAGAATTTTTGTATACTAGCATATAACTCACACATGTCATAGCCTAACTTTAGATCCAATTTACACATAAAATAGATGTCATGAAACATGTAAGGTTATATATAATTTTCACTAACTTGCATAGGATTCATATCTAAATTTACATCCTAACTTGCATACTTACATATGATTTATCATATGAATCAACAACATAACCAAACTAGCATATGAAACATCATTATGAATTGATTATACATAAGCCAATCATAGAATTACAACATAGATGATAACATCACAACTTTACAACATAGATGATAACATCATAGAATTTACAACATAGATGACAACATCACAATTTTACAACGTAGATGATAACATCATAGAATTTACAACATAGATAATAACATGCGATCAATAATTCACAACATAACCATATAATCCACATCATAGCTCAATCTAATTAAATTGTTAATTATTTTATTAAAGAAATCGAACTCACAACTCAAAGAAGGTCTTGAGTTCTGAAATCTGAGTTTTGAAGTTGTATTAGCTTTCCTTTGAAGAAGACAATTTGTTGCGGTTTATATTAGAATTGAATTTGATTAGCTTTCTTCCTCTCTAATTGGTGGCGGCTATTATAGGTTGCAAGGTGATGGCATGGAGGCCATGAATCTAATTTTAATTTGATTTTAGGGTTTGAGTCTACATGTGTTTTTATAGAGTTTAGGATTAGTTTAGGCCATCCGATCAACCCAGAATTAACCCCAGCCATTCAGACCAGATCAGAAACCCTAATGACTCAACATACAGTCATAAACAGGTCATTAATCAAATCTGCCCGGGGAGGCAGGTCGACCCCCAGGTCGACCATGGTCGACCTGGTGAAGGTAGGTCGACTCCCAGGTCGACCCCCTGGTCGACTTGGCCCTGGCGGGAAATTTCCCGCCTAGCCCAACTGACTCTGAAATTTAAATTTTGAAATCTGTTTTGAATTTTCTAAAACTTCTGATCGCCACAACTTCTTCATACGTAGTCCAATTCACGCAAATTCAGACTCTATTTCAACCAGAATTCCGAGATAAACACAATGGCGCAACTCGTTTCCCTTAATTCTCACATCTGAGATTAGTTATTCTTTAATTTGTGAACATTAATATTGAAAATTACGGGGTGTTACACGTATCGTCAATTGTACTCGATGCCTTAACCGCACATATCCTCTACTGCGCACAGAGTCCTGTGGCAGGATTGTACAAGAAATACGAAACTCGGTCGGGAGCATTTTAGATATCTGTTTACACAGATGCTAAGGTCTGCAATTTCAGTGGCTATGGTCCTACCTGTCTCTTTGCTCAACTAATGAAAGACAAACAAGATTGAGAACTAATAACCGGGCACAAGAGCAAACAACAAATCCTAATTGGTCTGTCCCTCACCCATAGCCTTGATAGCAAAAGTTCTATGGTCTGTTGGCTTAGCTCTCCGCCTTTCTACATCGCGCATCACGTATCAAGCTGATTGTCGATGGTAGGTACCCGATGACTTCTGCTATCTAATGGTTAGACCTGTTAGTACACAAGAGTGGTCGTAACCTAGCCAAGTCAGGCAACGAGATCATCGAATCACCTATGTTACCCTACAGTCTTCTGATTGCCCACTATCGTGGCAATCAAGGCATATTCACCAGATAGAAAGGCGCAAACCTAACCTCTTTGAGCATAGTAGAACGCTATCACAACACAAAAGGCTACCAGGAGTACCCTCCACGTCCCAAGAGGTCATGTGCTTCCCTTTCCAATCCTTCGGAGCCAGCAGAATATTAGTAGAATAACAGAATAAACAAATGGACGTGCTCTTTCCTCGTGCCTCACGACACCACGATGATCTACCCCTTTGGGTTATTCATCCTCAAACGTACGGACTAGTCCAAGCGCCTCATTTTAATATCTTATTAGGCCCTATGTCTAAACATTTAATTATGCGCTTGCTCTACCTCATCAGGTTTCAAGTTTAACTTGGTTATCTCAAATCATATTAACTTCTTATAAAGGTTACCAAGTTCTTTCCGAGACCCTTATATATCTAAGGAATGGACCCCTCTTGCTTATTAATTTCAGTCATATAACTTAACCCATTTAGGTTTATTAAAATGCCCATAACAAGTTATTCTCTAGATTGCAACTCAAGGTCTTTAATCTACAGTCTCTTCACATTATTCATTGTTTGATTCCATAGTAGCAGTAACATGTTCTACTTAATATGTAATTAAGTATATCTCACTTCACATGTTTTCTGTTTAACATGTCACTTATTATTTATGATTAAACGTAACTTATTTCATTTCATAAGTTTGCCTCGTTCTTTCTTATTTAATCATAATTTCATCTTACACTATCACTACAACTTATCGTTGTTTACTTATTAACTAAATTCTCTTAACTAAGGTTTACTAATAAGTTTCCTCTACATAAAAATAAATTATGTTGTCCTTATCAGTAGATTTCAGATTCTCGTTCTCACAGATAACTTAATTTACAATTAAATACAACTTATCTCATTACATAAGTTATTCCATTTTCTTTCTCATTTATTATAACCTAAGTTATATTTCCCACTTGTACCTAGGACAAGACTACCTATTATATAACATTCTCATTAATGTAATTTATTTATAATAGGTTATTATCATTCCTCGTTCATTCCACTTCTTTTACGGTTGTAACTTTCATTCATTTGCATTAATCACAATTAGTGCCATTTATTTCTATCCTTTTATATACATATATTTTTATATATGTTTATGCACTAAACATCTCACATTAAGCCGACCACTTGTGGTTTCGTCGAAAACGGAGGTCGTTTGCAAGATTCCCATTTTTAAGGGCTATATTTTCCATAGCGACTATTTGGAATTTTCAATTGGACACAACTTTTTATTCCCACTATGAAATTTCAATTTTTCGGATTCCTTGGAAAGATATTCTCAAATAGATTCAAATATTTTTGGTTTCGTTAAATCCGGTTTATTTTAAATCCTGTACTTTCATTTGAAATTTGAAACCAAACTTTCAAACTACTGCGCCATTTCCAATTCCTTTTATAATTAAAATAAAATAATTTTAGCCTAACGTCGATTCAAATAAATATATACTTTCTAATTCTATTCAAAATAAATTTCTCGTCGTTATTATTTAAAATAATTCATTTTAAATATCCAAAATTCCTTAAAATTGCCAAAATAAAATTTTTAAATTGGTTTAGATTTTCCGGGTTGTTACACTTACCGGGTAGAAACACGCAGACCTAACATCTGTGAGCAAAGTAGAACGCTGTCACAGCACAAAGGGCTACCAAGAGTACCCTCCACGTCCCAAGAAGTTGTGTTCTTACCCTTCCAGTCCTTCAGAGCCAGTAGAATATCAACAGAATAACATAATAAACAGATGGACGTGCACTCCCCTTGTGCCTCATAACACCACGATGATCTACCCATCATCCTCAAATGTACAGACTGGTGCAAGCGCCTCATTTTAATGTGTTATTAGACCTTATGTCTAAACATTCAATTATGTGCTTGCTCTACCTCATCATGTTTCCAGTTTAACTTGGTTATCTCCGATCATATTAACTACTTATCCAGGTTACCACGTTCTTTCAGAGCCCCTTATATCTCTAAGGAATGACCCTTCTTGCTTATTAATTTCAGTCATATAACTTAACCCATTTAAGTTTATTAAAATGCCCATGACAAGTTATTCTCTAGATTGCAACTCAAGGTCTTTAATCTACGGTCTCTTCACATTATTCATTGTTTGATTCCATAGTAACAGTAACATGTTGTACTTAATATGTAATTAAGTATATCTCACTTCACATGTTTTCTGTTTAACATGTCACTTATTATTTATGATTAAACGTAACTTATTTCATTTCATAAGTTTGCCTCATTCTTTCTTATTTAATCATAATTTCATCTTACACTATCACTACAACTTATCGTTGTTTACTTATTAACTTAGTTCTCTTAACTAAGGTTTACTAATTAGTTTCCTTTACATAAACATAAATTATGTTGTCCTTATCAGTAGATTTCAGATTCTCGTTCTCACAGATAACTTAATTTACAATTAAATACAACTTATCTCATTACATAAGTTATTCCATTTTCTTTCTCATTTATTATAACCTAAGTTATAATTCCCACTTGTACCTAGGACAAGACTACCTAATATATAACATTCTCATTAATGTAATTTATTTATAATAGGTTATTATCATTCCTCGTTCATTCCACTTCTTTTACGGTTGTAACTTTCATTCATTCGAATTAATCACAATTAGTGCCATTTATTTCTATCCTTTTATATACATATATTTTTATATATGTTTATGCACTAAACATCTCACATTAAGCCGACCACTTGTGGATGCTGGATTTGTCGGGCGGTTCCATGTAGACTTCTACCACAAGTTAGACTTTACCTCGTGTCTTAGCACCGTTACATGTATATTTACGCACTAGACCCCTCACATTAAATTAACAACTTGTGGATGCGGGATTTTCCAGGTGGTTTCGGGTAGACTTCTACCACAAGTTGAATTTAACCACGCGTCTAAGTACGTTACTGTTTTGTAATTTCTGTAAATTTTCCGTATAATTTAGGCATGTCCAATCTTCCCAATTTTTACTGTAATTCTATTTTTACAAGTCACACTTAATATCATGTTAGTTCCATTTTAACTTATAATCATGTCGCGTGTTCTTTCGAACATGTAATTAACTCTATTCTAAAATAATAACTATCTATCGTGTGATTATTCTAATCTAACAATTTGACATATAATTATCCCAATTTCTACAATTAAGGGTCCAAGCACATAACATGTCACAGGTTAACATGTAATTAAAACATGCATGTATAAAACAGTAATTGTTTCCACATTTTTAACAAGTTTACATTTCAACAGATTTACATTTCAACATATTAACGTTTCAAGATATGAATATTCCAACATATTAACATATTAACATTTTAACATGTTAATATTTCAACATGTCACATTAACATTTCAACACTTTAATCATTCTAGCAGATTTCATTGCATATTAATGGGGATTGTTAAATGATAAATATACCATTATTAAAAAGGTATATTTTATATCCACTCACTTAATTACTTTCCAATTCCTGAACCTGGTCCAGTTCTAGCATTCCATGGTTTCCCCTGACTGGAATTAGACCTTAAATTACTATGGATCCACAATTCTTAACTAAGAGAAGAAGGGAAGAAAGAGGAGAAATTCAAGTAGACCAGATCCAAGAAATTACCTTACTTCGAATAGAATTCTAAACACCCGTTTGCAGATATACATTCTTTTTCCTTCATATCTTAATTCATAATTCCCCTGTGCAAATTATTCTATTTTCTAAAGAGATTTGAGGAGGAAGAAGAATGGCAGAGTATAGACATCATCTCAGACAATATGAGATTTAGGCTAGGCTCTTCTAGCCTATTTATAGGTGTTTAGAATCTTGTCATACACGCAGCGCTGAGTCGGCAATGAACATGGTCCAGAAAGCTGTCCATATTCAATGAAGAATCTGCCAGTTCTAAGGTGGGGTCGACCCCCCTATGGGTATGTCGACCCATGGCTCAACCTCGGGTTCGACTCCACTAGAGTTGGGTCGACTCCCAAGGTGGTGGGTCGACCCCTAACGGGACTTTTTCGCACGTTATCTGGTTTTTGATTTTCTGGACTTATTTTATTATTTATATGTTTATATATACGAGCCTTATATGTATACTTCTCCTTATATGTGCGTTTATACATATTTTCTCTTTAGAGAATGCATTATTTTAGTTGTTCCCTTAAAACAAAAATATGGCGCCAGCGGGGATCGAACTATGTACCTCTTGCATGAAAGCCACATGCTCTAACCAATTGGACTACTTAGACTTTTTTTAATAAGGCTTAGAACAATGGTGGTCATTTTTCTTTTCTTATTCCTCTTTTTCATTTAAACTATTCCATGAAATTTTATCACTTTTCATGCGTCTTTTTCTTTGATTATTCTTTTATTATTAATGAATAATATTTGTAAATCATTGCATGCAACATATTTACACTACATGCAACCAATTTCTTCATTTTCAATGCATGTATGCAATCATATATTATCATTATTTTATTCTTCTTTTATGTATTTATGTCTATGCATATATATACACATATGCATTATTTAATTATTTAATTGCGATAAAATGCGGAGTGTTACATTCTCCCACCCTTATCAAATTTCGTCCCTGAAATTTGATAAGGGTAGAAATCAAATAACCCCTCGCATAATATCCATCCATCATGTGTGCATCCAATTTTTGCAAATATTGTGCACTTGTGCAAAGTGTAATAAAACATAATAATACATGTATGCCTAAGCGGTACCTCCTATGTGTATGCAAATTTTTCAAAAATCCTTTTAAAATATGATGCTCACATCCTAAATATACTGGCAGTTCTACATGAATGCAATATTTTGAAGATCAAAAATGTTTTTTCATCCAAATTTCCCCACACTCTTACTGAGCAAGAGCGTATTTCATCCAATTTTTGCATCAAAACTCTACCAAGCAAATTTATTTTTCGAATTTCAGAAAAATATAATTTTGTAAATTTGATTTCTTATGTTACAAAAAGGTGGAAAACGGAAAACTTCGCATCTTCCGTTTTTCTTTTATGTAACTTTTCCATCTGTACTTGGATTTTGTGTAACTATTTTTTTAAGATTCCCTATTTTCCTATCCAAGCACATCACACATAAGAAAATTTTCTTTGTTACTGATTTTCTTTTTCATCTTATCTTGGAACTTTTTATTCTTATCCTTCTTTTCTAAGAATTTTCCATCCTTCTTTAACTGTCATGTTTGTTGCTTTATTGAATTTGTTGTTTCCTTTTTAGTTATGCCATTAGTTTTTTCTTTGCTTATTTAACTTAATCCTCTTATCTAAGTTTAAATCTAAATAAGCCTGTTAGTCCTTCAACTAAAAATAGGAAAACAGGCGCTATACACAGCTACTTCGAAGGGCCAAGAATCTCAGGAATATGTCCCCCTCTGAAAAATTCAAACAGTAGAATGTAAATACTTACTTGCCCTCTATTGTCTAGTAGTCACCACTAGTCCTTGCTATGTACTAACAGAAATTTAAAGCAACACCCTAGGCTTTTCAATGCTTACGCATTCTACGGGAACTTACCATTATTCCAAGACAAGATAATTCTTGCTATCAACTTCATAACCTCAAAACTTTTTTCGTCTTCTCTAGGCACTAATCCTCACCTGCGCCATACTTTTAAAACACGGTTTGGCCTTTTCATTTCTCTTTTCTTTCAAAAGTTGAAAGTGTCAAAACTTTATTTTCCTCTCTAAAACTTACTTTTGCCAAACCATAAAACTTGTCATTTTATATAAAAAAAATGTAAATCATTTTTTTCAAATCACAAAAAGTGGAGTAGATAAGGACAACTATTTCTCAATCGGGTTTATAACTTGATCTTACCCATAAGGTCGGTTCTGTTACTACTACAAGGTGCAAACATCCACTTTATTCTTAATTTCTACAACTTATTTTGTCCCCTCAACAAAATTTTCTCCTTTGAAATAATTTATCAAAAATGATTGTCAAAAGAATAGAGATTTCAAAACTTTCTTTACTGAGAATTTTAACAAAATGCAATATTTTTTAAGTTTTGCTTTTTATTCCTTTCATGCAATATTACAAGAAAACTAGCGAGCTATACATGCTCTAAAATGTGCACCTTTTTCTGAGAGGATTTTAATTTAGACAAAATTATCACGAGAAATCATTGTTTCCACAATATACCCCATTTTATATCAAAACTCGATATGTACTTTTTAAATATGTCCTTTACATATTTTAAAACTATAGCTTTTAAGATTAAAACTAGAAAACACCATAAACCATTCCCCTAAAACTTATACAATTTCAAATTCGTAAAATTTAACAGTGGAGTTATACTCAAAGTGGGTTTCCAATCTAAACTAGGCTTTCCTAGACACTCCCACAAAGTGAATTCTCTCAACTATATATATTCATAATCCATTTTTCACTTTTTAACCTTTTCCAATTTATAAGGTTTTACTGCCAAACCCACTAACCCAAAGTACTAATCATATGGGATTACCTTCCTTTCATACAAAGTACATTGTACACTTTCCACCCAAATTACCTAAGGGTCTCGGATTTTCATATTCATTCCTTTAGTGTACAAAACAGTCATCCCAATTCTTACCCTCTTTCTATTTAGTGGGTTCCTCTATGGATCTAGGTATATATATAAATATATATATATAATATTTAAAAAAATTAAAAATACAAATATGTTCACTCACTATCTATACAAGAATCATAAACCTAGGCTCTAATACCAGATGTAACAACCCGAATTCCAACAGATCAATTTTTTTTTCAAAATTCTAATCGATTGAAACTCATGTTGGTTGCTCTGGTATCCTACAGAAAAGACAGAGATATAAAATATATCAGAGCTCAGAAAATTTCTCCCAGCGGAATGGATAAAATATAATATAACCAAAATATAGTCTTACCGTTGTAATAATACTGCCTAACCAGTATCCAAAGCTATCATATCTCGGCCATAAATCTAACCTGCGAGTGTGTTATGAGGAGGGGGTCAGAACACAAATCCTGTTGACTGGATTTAAATTACACATCTTGGATAATCCTACATATACCGTTCAATTACATTTTCTTATTTATTAGTTTACTATGGTTAACAACACTCAAGGCTTACACACACACACACACACACCCGCGTCATACCCATCAACTTCCTAATGGATTAACCTAATAGAGTATATATGTAGTTACCCCCAATATTAAGGTATAACACATAGTACCCTACTCGCACGATCTTCGTCGTAACGCCTCAGAAATATACGTAGTCCCTCATCCTACGCCGGAGTGACATACGGATCTTTATATAACAATGCTACGTTCTGCAAATATCTACCATTGCCATGCTACGTAAATGTACGGACTGCCGCTTTTGATCGAATCAGATCACATAGTAATGCCCTATGAGTATATGATACACCACCCAGAGCAGACATGCATGTATCTAGACTTTCCAACGTATGTATCGTCAATCATACTCGATGCCTTAGCTGCACATATCCTCTACCGTGCACCGAGTACTGTGGCAGGGCTATACAAGAAACATGGAACTTGGTCGGGAGCATTTCAAATATTTGATTACACAGATGCTAAGGTCTACATTTTCAGTGGCTATGGTCCTACCTGGCCCCTCCCTCAACTAATGAAAGTTGAACAATATTGAGAACTAATGGCCTGGCATAAGAGAAAACAACAAACAACAATTCCTAATTAGCATGTCCCTCTCCCATACCCTTGATAGAAAAAGGTCTATGGTCTGTTGGTTTTGCTCTCCGCCTTTCCTCATAGCACATCACGTATCAAGCTGACTGTCGATAGTAGGTACCCGACGACTTCTACTATATAATGGTTAGACCTGTCAGTACACAAGAGTGTTCGTAACCTAGCCGAGTCAGGCAACGGGATCGTCGAATCACCTATGCCATCCAATAGTCTTCTGATTGCTCACTGTCATGGTAATCAAGGCAAACTTACTGTAAGGACCCTGAACTTCCCCGGTCTACGAAGAGAAGAGGAAGAACGGATTGCCTTGAGAACACGACGAATTAGAACACAAATAGAAGAACATTTCATTGTTATTATAACAATTCCATCATAATACAAGAATATACAGAGTATGAATAAATATTACACATTTACTAAATATCAGAGATTTACAAGTTACAATGCAGTGGAAAATAATACAAAACACAACTGAAAGGAATATACGGATACAGAGCTTTCCGATTATCATTCCAGCTATAAACCAGGATCCTGTGAATATAAATCTGCAAAACCAAAACTACTAGCTGCCCGTACGGAAAATAGGGGCACCCAGAATTTAGGTTAAAACAATAAACTCCAGGTCAGTCATGTGACCTGCGCGAGAACTAAAACAGTTATTTAAAACTTTACTTCAAAATCAGATATATCAAGTGACCACGCCGTATAACATGGACCGGGTTTTCTCCCAAGGATACCAGTGCATATAACAAAACAGTGCAATGCTTTTTGGAAAAATGAAGCTATTATAAGACCCAGGTCCCATCACACAATGCAACACAAGCCGGGGGATAGGGTTTTCCCTTATAATAGCCAAACATGTTTGGTACGTTAAAACAAATCATTTGATACTAATATAAGTGCGTTGTGCGTAAAACAACTTCAAATATAAATGTATCAATCTTAGATGACATGGGTACCATATATCATGTCGCCAATACTAGGCTCTACAATCAAAACCGCAAATGTCACGTATTGGAAGTTGGATTTCCGTCTGTGAACTAAGGCAAGGGATCGTCCTTACCGCTTCGAGACTGTCTAGCCCGAGCCTCAGGCAAGCACGCAGGCAAGCCTTGGATCGTCAGGGCTGGTCCACATGGAGTGGATTAAAATGCCTGAACAATGCGTTTCCCCGTCCTATGGGGCGTAAACTGGTCATATCCCGACCAAACTATCGGCCCCGGAACGACCATCTAACCGAGGCGCCTCGCTATCCATCATCCACATAAGTAAAATGCCAGGGCTTGCTAAACGCTGATGCCACTCCTAGCTAGAAGGAAATACATGCTCTCCCTGAAGTCCTCTCCCGTTTCTGGTCCACACCGGGGTGTGAGGATCGCGAATTAACGCTACACAAAGCTACGCTATATTAAAGCCATGCTTTGATCATCAATCAAAAGACTCTGCTTTTCAACAGAAGCTTTGATCATTTGCATCTCAGCATGACACACAGGCAATTCATGCTATACAACCGATGTATATCAATCACACAGAATGAAATCCGATGTCAGACACACATCCATTTAAAAGTTCGTTCTGGGTCTGAACGAAACCGAAGGCACCTTATTCCTACCCCATATGTCCAGTATAGGGGAGAGGTCCTCGCATATCCGTTCGATCTCCAAGTACGTCTAGACGATCACCACTTATTACCTTGTCTTGGGTGTATAGCCCAATCAAGACATCGGTAATCATCCAAACGATGTGAAGACCTCCGGTCTTCAACCACCATCTTCATCCTCGACACATCGTCGAATCAGTTATTCAGAATGGGATAAACCCGGTCTTTCCGAATAACTCGCGTATATAATAAACAAGAGCTATTAAAACACAACATACGCCTCATTCCAGTCCAGAATATTTCTTTATCGAAATATTCGTATACTTTGGGAAAGGTTCCCATTAATTTTATCAAAGATAAATTCTTTAAATTTATTCTTTAATCTTCCTTTGGATATCATTTCAATCTAATTAAAGATGCATTAAAACTCCACTTGGTTTTAATCTTCCCAAAAATCAATATTAACGATTGTTTAACTTGGGAAATCATATTCTGTCTTTAACTGGGTTAAAGAACCAATGTCCTTTAAAACACCATTCACAATAAACCCAAAATCACATTCCATTCCATCAGCCTTTAACCGTAGATTAGCGAGTGAACAATTCCCTAAGTATTAACCCCGAAGGCCGAAATCAACATCAGAACAATACCCAGGAAACCATTCAACTTAACTAATCTCCAGTTAGTTTCTGATTTTCTTAACTCTGTTGGATCTAAGAACAGTATTATTAAAGATACCATTCAGGACAACCCAAAATCACATTCCATTAACAATGGAATCTTCATGGAAAACAAATCGACATATATAATCGACATAAACTTCTATATCCAACTGATAATATTAATGGAATAACGACAAAGCCTTTTAAATTCCATATATATTAACCGTCTTCCTCTACAGAAGCTTACTTCGATTATTACCAAATCGAATTCCATTCAGTTCCAATTTAATATGTTAAATTTGAAAACTTTACTTTGGAAAATCTCCTTTAAATCTTAACAAAAGAATTATAAATTCCAAATCCCATTGCACTGTAAATCGGGTTAAAGAATGAATGTCGCCAAAACACAGATCACAACAAACCCAATTCACATTCCATCAGTCTCTAACTGTAAATTAGTAAGAGAACAATTCCCTAAGTGTTAACCCCGAAGGCCGAAACCAACATCAAATCAATGCCTAGGAAACCATTTAACTTAACTAATCTCCAGTCAGTTTCTAATTTTCTTAACTCCATTGGGTTTTAAGAACAATATTATTAAAGATATCATTCACGACAAACCCAAAATTCAATTTGATTAAATACAAAGCTCTGAATAGAAAATATATCGACTTATATTCAATATCAAATTCTGAAATCAACAATATCGTATTGGAATTACGATATATCTATATCTTCCAAATTCCTCCACAATATCCGTATAATCACGGAATCCAATATCGAAATATTCCGAAGATAATTTCGATTTAAATCCCTTCCAATTCATATATTGGAAATCCTGGTTATTTTTAAAACCATTTCAAATCCAATTTATTTATTTAAAAATATGGGATTATATAATTCTAGTTCAAAACTAGTTCATTTTGACAAAAATATATTTTATCTTTTCAAATATGGGATTTTTCATCCCAATTCTTTCCAAATCATTTATTTTGATTTTACGCAAATTATTGATATTTTTAATAATTTTATCAAGGCATGTACAGTCGATTTCCATAAACGGCCATCGAACTGCACTAACAGCGACCTTTCCCAAATTTGTTTTGGACATAATTCCAAATCCAACCATTCCGGTTTTAGGAGAATCCGACGGTCGGATCCCCCGTAATTTCCGTTCGAAGTCAATGGTCGAAATTCGCGAACTGCCGCAGCACGGCGCATTCTATTCAGGCCATTATATATATATATTATATATATTTCGTCGGTTTCCATTTAAAACGTATTTTATAAATCGTTTTAAATTCGTTTTCAAAACGATTTCAACTTCATATTCAATTTCTAATCAAAATTGAATATTCCATATCATCGATATATAAATGATAATATTTTCAAAATATTAGATTTTGAAATCAATTCTTTATTGATATTCATTATAAGAATGAATAAAATCGATATAAATATCGTTCACGTCAAAATGGCGCATATCAAACCAACACAGCTTTATATATTTAAATATTTTCGTGTCTATCCCATATCGGACATCAAAATCATATTTTGATCCATTACTGAATATTATTTTAAAATATTCGTTAAACAATCATTATTTTATAATATTCATTCTTTTTGAACTAGAGTCGGACACAGTCGATTACCATATAATTTGATTTATATGGATTTCATACACACATGTATACAACAACAATCAAACACAGTCAACCATCATCCAAAGTGCATTCTACAATGCATAAGCATCAAATATAAATATTTAACGCTTACAATAGCCTATCAATCGATTGAGATACAACTAATTATTGGGACTAGTGTATGTCATATATCATCCCAATACCCGTGTGGGGTTTTCAAACAATAAACACAGATTTATTTGTGCAGTTGGGCGATGTGTAAAATTTATCATCCCAATCTATATCAATCAATTGTGTATACATAAACAAATCGTCCGATTTATTTATAAATATTTATATTATTCATATACACGTTAAAAATTATACTTTTAACTATATAAAATATTTTATTCCTTTCCACATAACACAATCAAATTTCCCAACACAATCAAACAAACAAACAAGTCGTCCAAGGTCTGTGGAAGACGGGTGTCGGGTGCTGCTATGCACCGTCTGCATCCTAGTATACATTTCGACTAGAAAAATAAATTAAAGTGAGAAGTTCCCACCTTTGGGATCCACTCAGCATTCTTTAATGGACGATGGTTTGGATTCTGTTCAAAATTCCAACGCAATCTTTTCCCGCTGTTCATAGTAAAAATCACATTTTTATTATTTCTATGTTGTCTACCTAAAGATCACACTTTTATAACGCTACATTATGTATAAAAATCATATTTTTACACCGCTTTTATATATATATGTAAATCTCATTCTTTTTATTTTAAAAATCGCTTCTATATATTTTTAAAAATCTCATTATATTTACAAAGATCTAATCTTTATATTTTCAAAAATCATATCTTTTCATTTCTAAAATTTTTATCTTTTCATTATCAAAAATATAATCCTTCCATTGTCAAAAATATAGTCTTTCCTTTGTCAAAAATATTATCTTCCATTGTCAAAATTATAATCTTTCCATTGTCAAAAATATAATCTTTCCATTATCAAAAATATAATCTTTTCTAAGTAAAAAAAATCACTTCTTTATGAATTAAAAATCAAAGCTTTATATTTTTAAAAACCATAACTTTACTAATTTAAAGATCTAAACTTTACATCGAAGTAAATAAATGAAGTATCGAAAGTAAAAGCTCACATTTTTAATCGAAGGAGGGGAGGGGATCTTCTACATGCTGGAGGCAGCGCTAGGTGGCAGGGACCCATTCAGGGATGCGGCGGCGGACCAACATCGCCGGAGGTGGCAGCGGTGGCCTCGATCTGGGGATGAGGGTTTTGTAGCTTTGTCGTTTTAAAGAGGAGAGGGAGGGGAAGGAGGAGAGGACGGTTTGGAAGGGGGTGCGCCATTCGAGGAGAGGCGGCGGTAGGGTCCAGCGGCGTCGAGGTGGGGGGGGCGCGGACGAGAGAGAGAGCAGCGCGACATTTTTTTCTTTTTCTATTTTGACTGAGTCCAACGTGGAAAGGAGGGGGAAAGATAAAGGTTTTTTTGTATAATTTATTTATTTTATTATTTTATTCTCCAAAGTTTAGTTTTTTCATTTGAACCCCGAATCGAACCCAACGACTGTCGCTCTTAGCTAATTACTCCCATTTCGAACACAATGATATATGTTTCATAAGCCAATTCCACTGTTTTGATCAGTTTTCATTTAAATTACAATATAAGTCAATATATATTTAATTTAAACGTACATTTCAATTTATTGGGGCCACGTACGTACTCCGAAAATTCCCGAAAAATAAATCTAGCTATGTTTTGACGATACGGTCCTAACAAAACTAATTTCGTCAAACTTGGAGACCGTTTGAAAAATGGTCATTTTCTGGTCGATCCAAATTGACTGAAACTATCAAAACACGTTTTACATCGCCACGCTCACATATTAATCCCAAAAAATAGGAATTTTGGATTCTGGCAATAATTAGACATCCCGGATCCAACAAAAGTGGTTTCGTCGAAAACGGAGGTCGTTTGCAAAATTTCCATTTTTAAGGGCTATATTTTCCATAGCGACTATTCTGAATTTTCAATTGAACATAACTTTTTAGTTCCGCTATGAAATTTCAATTTGTCGGATTCGTTGGAAAGATATTCTCAAATAGATTCAAAAAAATTTGGCTTCGTTAAAATCCGGTTTATTTTGAATCCTGTACTTTCATTTGAAATCGAATTTTCAAACTACGGCGCTATTTCCAATTCCTCTTATAATTAAAATAAAATAATTATATTCTAATGTCGATTCAAATAATTATATACGTTCTAATTAATTCAAAATAAATTTCTCATCGTTATTATTTAAAATAATTCATATTAAATATCCAAAATTTCTTAAAATGGCCAAAATAAAAAAATTAAATTGGTTCAGATTTTCTGGGTTGTTATAATCCCCCCTACTTAAAATCTTTTCATCCTCAAAAAGGAACGGAGCAGAAAGTTGTTTAACTAACCAACTCAACTTTCATTATTTTTATTATGGCTTAAAATTTTCAACTTTTCAGTTTCTAAAAAACATTTCAAATTTTTCAAAAATTTGGCTAACACCCTAAATTTTCGAAAAATTTCGCCATAACCTCCCTTGTATGGGAGCACCGAGAAAATCCCGAAATCGCCATACAGGCCTCTCCAATCCAAAAAGAAAAAGAAACAACCAAGCGGCTTACCAATCGGCTCATAAAATCGTCAAAAACCCCAAGAAATATAATAAATATGTACCTATTTGTCGGGCATACAATTTTCTTCCTTTTCTCTAGCTTCCTTGCTATGATCTGTTCACACATTTATATGTACATGCGTGCATTTCTCAAACAATTTTCAATACAAATCAATATTTGATACAATTTGGTTATATGTATCGTTCTTTCACATAATGGTTTATTAGATAACAAACAATCATACAACACAACCATCAATCATTTAGTGAATTAACGTTTCATATTCATAATTTTTTTATATACTCAAAAATCATGTTTTTGATGCCAATTCACAACAATATATTCTAACTATATTTTGGTTCTCACACCAGTCAATTGGAAATATATAGATATCTCATTTTCGAAACACGAACATAAATTCTGATGATGTTTTGAACCACCATCAGAACATCTACGGGCGACTAGAGTGTGATTCTATATCTATCCAGTATATTAAAACTTCAAATACACATGGATTAAATGTATACGCAAAATCTTTATATGCTTGATTGTCCAAATCAATATAAAAATAATATTCAAATACGAATAATTGATTTAAATCTTCAAAACAAAAATTGTTTTCATCTTTATTTTTAAAAATACACTCTTCACACTCGTTCTAGGATAATACTGATCCTATCTCTAACGAGTCATTCTCATTGGATATTACTAATCCAATCTCTGATGAATTCTTTCATTTGGTTCTAACGTGTCTTGTTTTCCGAGCTCTGTAAACCAAAGCTCTGATACCACTGTAAGGACCCTAAACTTCCCCGGTCTCCGAAGAGAAGAGGAAGAACGGATTGCCTTGAGAACACGACGAATCAGAACACAAACAGAAGAGCATTTCATTGTTATTACAACAATTCCATCAGAATACAGGAATATACAGAGTATGAATAAATATTACACATTTACTAAATATCAGAGATTTACATGTTACAATGCTGCGGAAAATAATACAAAACACAACTGAAAGGAATATACGGATACAGAGCTTTCTGAATATCATTCCAGCTATAAACCAGGATCCTGTGAATATAAATCTGTAAAACCAAAACTACTAGCTGCCCGTGCGGAAAATAGGGGCACCTAGAGTTTAGGTTAAAACAATAAACTGCAGGTCAGTCATGTGACTGGTGTGAGAACTAAAACAATTATTTAAAACTTTACTTCAAAATCAGATATATCAAGGGACCACGCTGTATAACACGGAACGGGTTTCCTTCCAAGGACACTAGTGCATATAATAAAATAGCGCAATGCTTTTTGGAAAAATGAAGCTATTATAAGACCCAGGTCCCATCACACATGCAACGCAAGCTGTGGATAGGGTTTTCCCTTATAATAGCCAAACATGCTTGGTACGTTAAAACAAATCATTTGATACTATTATAAGTACATAGTGTGTAAAACAACTTCAAATATAAATGTATCAATCCTAGGCGGCATGGGTATCATATATCATGTCGCCAATACTAGGCTCTACAATCAAAACCGCAAATGTCATGTATTGGAAGTTGGATTTCCCTCTGTGAACCAAGGCAAGGGATCGTCCTTACCGCTTCGAGACTGTCTAGCCCGAGCCTTAGGCAAGCGCGCAGGCAAGCCTTGGATCGTCAGGGCCGGTCCACATGGAGTGGATTAAAATGCCTTAACAATGCGTTTCCCCTCCCTATGGGGTGTAAATTGGTCATATCCCGACCAAACTATCGGCTCCAGAACGACTGATATAACCGAGGCGCCTTGCTATCCATCATCCACATAAGTAAAATGCCAGGGCGTGCAAAACGCTGACACCACTCCTAGCTAGAAGGAAACGCATGTCCTCCCTGAAGTCCTCTCCTGTTTTGGTCCACACCGGGGTGAGAGACTAGCGAATTAATGCTACACAAAGCTACGCTATATTGAAGCCGTGCTTTGATCATCAATCACAAGACTCTGCTTTTCAATAGAAGCCTTGATCATTTGCATCTCAGCATGCCACACAGGTAATTCACGCTATGCAACCGATGTATATCAATCACACAGAATGAAATCCGATGTCACACACACATCTATTTACAAGTTCGTTCTAGGTCTGAACGAAACCGGAGGCACCTTATTCCTCCCCTATATGTCCAATACAGGGGAGAGGTCCTTGCACATCCGGTCGATCTCCAAGTACGTCTAGACAATCACCACTTATTACCTTGTCTTGGGTGTACAACCCAATCAAGACATCAGTAATCATCCAAACGATGTGACGACCTCTGGTCCTAAACCACCATCTTCATCCTCGACACATTGTCGAATCAGTTATTCAGAATGGGATAAACCCGGTCTTTCTGAATAACTCGCGTATATAATAAATAAGTGCTATAAAAACACAACATACGCCTCATTCCAATCCAGAATATTTCTTTATGCAAATATTCACATACTTTGGAAAAGGTTCCCATTAATTTTACCAAAGATAAATTCTTTAAATTTATTCTTTAATCTTCCTTTGGATATCATTTCAATCTAATTAAAGATGCATTAAAACTCCACTTGGTTTTAATCTTCCTAAAAATCAATATTAGCGATTGTTTAACTTGGGAAATTATATCCTGTCTTTAACTGGGTTAAAGAACCATTGTCCTTTAAAACACCATTTACGATAAACCCAAAATCACATTCCATTCCATGAGCCTTTAACCGTAGATTAGCAAGCGAACAATTCCCCAAGTATTAACCCCAAAGGCCGAAACCAACATCAGATCAATACCCAGGAAACCATTCAACTTAACTAATCTCCAGTTAGTTTCTGATTTTCTTAACTCCGTTGGGTCTAAGAACAGTATTATTAAAGCTACCATTCACGATAACCCAAAATCACATTCCATTAACAATGGAATCTTCATGGAAAACAAATCGATATATATAATCGATATAAACTTCCATATCCAACTGATAATATCAATGGAATAATGACAAAGCCTTTTAAATTCCATATATATTAACCGTCTTCTTCTATAGAAGCTTACTTCAATTATTACCAAATCGAATTCCATTCAATTCCTATTTAATATGTCAAATTGGAAAACTTTACTTTGGAAAATATCCTTTTAATCTTAACAAAAGATTTATAAATTCCAAATCCCTTTTCACTGTAAATCGGGTTAAAGAATGAATGTCGCTAAAACACAGTTCACAACAAATCCAATTCACATTCCATCAGTCTCTAACCGTAAATTAGTAAGAGAATAATTCCCTAAGTGTTAACCTCGAAGTCCGAAACCAACATCAGATCAATACCTAGGAAACCATTCAACTTAACTAATCTCCAGTCAATTTCTAATTTTCTTAACTCCATTGGGTTTTAAGAATAGAATTATTAAAGATACCATTCATGACAAACCCAAAATCCATTTTTTATTTAATACAAAGATCTGAATAGAAAATATATCGGCTTATATTCAATGTCAAATTCTGATATCAACAAATATCGTATTGGAATAACGATATATCTATATCTTCCAAATTCCTCCACTATCCGTATAATCACGGAATCCAATATCAAAATATTCCGATGATAATTTCGATTTAAATCCCTTCCAATTCACATATTGGAAATCCTGGTTATTTTTAAAACCATTTCAAATCCAATTTATTTATTTAAAAATATTGGATTTTTTAATTCTAGTTCAAAACTAGTTCATTTCGACAAAAATATATTTTTATCTTTTCAAATATAGGATTTTTCAACCCAATTCTTTCCAAATCATTTATTTTGATTTTACACAAATTATTGATATTTTTAATAATTTTATCAAGGCCTGTACGGTCGATTTCCATAAACGGCCATCGAAATGCACTTACAACGACCTTTTCCAAATTTGATTTGGACATAATTCCAAATCCAACCGTCAGATTTCAAATCTCTAATATTCTTTAGAAAGCTCATTTCGATATGAACCCAACGGTTCTGGTTTTAGGAGAATTCGACGGTCGGGTCTCCCGTAATGTCCATTCGAAGTCAATGGTCGAAATTCGTGAATTGCCGCAGCGCGGCGCGTTTTATTCAGGCCATTATATATAATATATATATATATATATATATTATATATTTCGTCGATTTCCATTTAAAACGTATTTTATAAATCGTTTTAAATTCGTTTTCAAAACGATTTCAACTTCATATTCAATTTCTAATCAAAATTGAATATTCCATATCATCGATATATAAATGACAATATTTTCAAAATATTAGATTTTGAAATCAATTCTTTATTGATATTCATTATAAGAATGAATAAAATCGATATAAATATCATTCACGTCAAAATGGCGCAATCAAATCAATATTTTCGTGTCCATCCCAAATCGGACGTCAAAATCATATTTTGATCCATTACTGAATATTATTTTAAAATATTCGTTATTTTAAAATAATCGTTATTTTAAAATATTCATTCTTTCTGAACTGGAATCAGACACAGTCAATTACCATATAAATTGATTTATATGGATTTCATACACACATGTATGCAACAACAATCAAATACAGTCAACCATCATCCAAAGTGCATTCTACACTACATAAGCATCAAATATAAATATTTAACGCTTACAACAGCCTGTCAATCAATCGATCGACATACAGCTAATTATTGGGACTAGTGTATATCATATATCATCCCAATACCCGTATGGGGTTTTCAAACAACAAACACAGATTTATTTGTGTAGTTGGGCAACGTGTAAAATTTATCGTCCCAATCTATATCAATCAATTGTGTGTACATAAAGGAATCGTCCGATTTGTTTATAAATATTTATTATATTCATATACACGTTAAAAATTATATTTTTAACTATATAAAATATTTTATTTCTTTCCACATCACACAATCAAATTTCCCAACACAATCAAACAAACAAGTCATCCATGGTCTATGGACGGCGGGTGTTGGATGCTGCTAAGCACCGTCTGCATCCAAGTGTATATTTCAAGTAAATAAATTAATTAAAGTGAGGAGTTCTCACCTTTGGGATCCACTCCTTCATTCTTTAATGGACGATGGTTTGGATTCTGTTCAAAATTCCAACGCAATCTTTTCCCGCTGTTCATAATAAAAATCACATTTTTATTATTTCTATGTTGTCTACCTAAAGATCACACTTTTATAACGCTACATTGTGCATAAAATCATATTTTTACACCGCTTTTATATATATATAAATCTCATTCTTTATATTTTTAAAAATGGCTTCTATATATTTTTAAAAATCTCTTCTTTATATTTACAAAGATCCAATCTTTGTATTTTCAAAAATTGTATCTTTTCATTTCTAAAAATTGTATCTTTTCATTGTCAAAAATATAATCTTTTCATTGTCAAAAATATAGTCTTTTCATTGTCAAAAATATAATCTTCCATTGTCAAAAATAAAATCTTTCCATTATCAAAAATATAATCTTTTCATTGTCAAATATATAATCTTTCCATTGTCAAAAATATAATTTTTCCATTGTCAGAAATCAAAAATATAATATTTCCATTGTCAAAAATATAATCTTTCCATTTTCAAAAATATAACCTTTCCATTGTCAAAAATATAATCTTTCCATTGTCAAAAATATAATCTTTTCTAAGTAAACAAAATCACTTCTTTATGAATTAAAAATCAAAGCTTTATATTTTTAAAAATTAGTCAAAAATATAATCTTTCCATTATCAAAAACATAATCTTTTCTAAATAAAAAAATCACTTCTTTATGAATTAAAAATCAAAGCTTTATATTTTTAAAAATCATTACTTTACTAATTTAAAAATCTAAACTTTACATCGAAGTAAATAAATAAAGTATCGAAAGTAAAAGCTCACATTTTTAATCGAAGGAGGGGAGGGGATCTTCTACATGCTGGAGGTGGCGCTAGGTGGCAGGGACCCGTTTAGGTCGGCGGCGGCGGACCCACTTCGCCGGAGGTGGCAGCTGTGGCCTCGATTTGGGGCTGAGGGGTTTGTGGCTCCGTCATTTCAAAAAGGAGAGGGAGGGAAGAGAGGAGAGGAAGGAGGAAATGGCGGTTTGGAAGGGGGCGCGCCATTCGAGGAGAGGCGGCGGTAGGCTCCGGCGGCATCGAGGTGGGGGGCGTGGACGAGAGAGAGCAGCGCGGCATTTATTTTTTCTATTTTGATTGAGTCCAACGTGGAAAGGTGGGGGAAAGATAAAGGTTTTTTTTATAATTTATTTATTTTATTATTTTATTCCCCAAAGTTTAGTTTTTTCGTTCGAACCCCGAATCAAACCCAACGACTGTCGCCCCCTAGCTAATCACCCCCATTCTGAACACAATGGGGTATGTTTCATAAGCCAGATTTGCTGTTTCGATCAGTTTTCATTTAAATTACAATATAATCAATATATATTTAATTTAAACGTACATTTCAATTTATTGGGGCCACATAGGAACTCCAAAAATTCCCAAAAAATAAATCTAGCTACGTTTTGACGATACGGTCCTAATAAAACTAATTTCGTCAAATTTGGAGACCGTTTGAAAAACGGCCATTTTCTGGTCGATCCAAATTGACTAAAACTGTCAAAACACGTTTTACTTCGCCACGCTCACATATTAATCCCTAAAATTATGAATTTTGGATTATGGAAATAATTAGACATCCCAGATCCAACAAAAGTGGTTTCGTCGAAAACGGTGGTCATTTGCAAAATTCCCATTTTTAAGGGCTATATTTTCCATAGCGACTATTCAGAATTTTCAATTGGACATAACTTTTTATTCCCATTATGAAATTTCAATTTTTTGGATTCCTTGGAAAGATATTCTCAAATAGATTCAAATATTTTTGGTTTCGTTAAATCCGGTTTATTTTGAATCCTGTACTTTCATTTGAAATTTGAAACCGAATTTTCAAACTACCGCGCCATTTCCAATTCCTTTTATAATTAAAATAAAATAATTTTAGCCTAACGTCGATTCAAATAAATATATATGTTCTAATTCTATTCAAAATAAATTTCTCGTCGTTATTATTTAAAATAATTCATTTTAAATATCCAAAATTTCTTAAAATTGCCAAAATAAAAATTTCAAAATTAGTTCAGATTTTCCGGGTTGTTACACTTACCGGGTAGAAACACGCAGACCTAACATCTGTGAGCAAAGTAGAACGCTGTCACAGCATAGAGGGCTACCAAGAGTACCCTCCACGTCCCAAGAAGTCGTGTTCTTACCCTTCCAGTCCTTCAGAGCCAGTAGAATATCAACAGAATAACATAATAAACAGATGGGCGTGCACTCCCCTTGTGCCTCATGACACCACGATGATCTACCCATCATCCTCAAATGTACAGACTGGTGCAAGCGCCTCATTTTAATGTGTTATTAGACCCTATGTCTAAACATTCAATTATGCGCTTGCTCTACCTCATCATGTTTCCAGTTTAACTTGGTTATCTCCGATCATATTAACTACTTATCCAGGTTACCACGTTCTTTCAGAGCCCCTTATATCTCTAAGGAATGGACCCTTCTTGCTTATTAATTTCAGTCATATAACTTAACCCATTTAAGTTTATTAAAATGCCCATAACAAGTTATTCTCTAGATTGCAACTCAAGGTCTTTAATCTACAGTCTCTTCACATTATTCATTGTTTGATTCCATAGTAACAGTAACATGTTCTACTTAATATGTAATTAAGTATATCTCAATTCACATGTTTTCTGTTTAACATGTCACTTAATATTTACGATTAAATGTAACTTATTTCATTTCATAAGTTTGCCTCATTCTTTCTTATTTAATCATAATTTCATCTTACATTATCACTACAACTTATCGTTGTTTACTTATTAACTTAGTTCTCTTAACTGAGGTTTACTAATAAGTTTCCTTTCCATAAATATAACTTATGTTGTCCTTATCAGTAGATTTTAGATTCTCGTTCTCATAGATAACTTAATTTACAATTAAGTAGAACTTATCTCATTACATAAGTTATTCCATTTTCTTTCTCGTTTATTATAACCTAAGTTGTAATTCCCACTTGTCCCTAGGACAAGCCTACCTATTATATAACATTCTCATTAATGTAATTTATTTATAATAGGTTATTATAATCCCCGTTCATTCCACTTTCTTTTCTGTTGTAACTTTCATTCATTTGCATTAATAAAAATTAGTGCCATTTATTTCTATCCTTTTATATACCTATATTTTTATATATGTTTATGCACTAGATCTCTCACATTAAGCCGACCACTTGTGGATGTCGGATTTGCCGGGCAGTTCCGGGTAGACTTCTACCACAAGTTGGACTTAACCTTATGTCTTATCACCGTTACATGTATATCTACACACTAGACCCCTCACATTAAATTAACAACTCGTGGATGTTGGATTTACCGGGCAGTTCCGAGAAGACTTCTACCACAAGTTGAATTTAACCTTGTGTCTAAGTGCGTTACAGTTTTCTAATTTCTGTAAATTTTCCAAATAATTTAGGAGTGTCTATTCTTTCCAATTTTTATAGTAAGTCTATTTTTACATGTCACACTTAATATCATGTTAATTCCATTTTAACTTATAATTATGTCGTGTGTTCTTTCTAACATGTAAATAACTCTATTCTAAAATAATAACATGTAACTATATATCATGTAATTATTCTAATCTAACAATTTAGCATGTAATTATCCCAATTTCTATAGTTAACGGTCTAACCACATAATATGTCAAGGGTTAACATGTAATTAAAACATGCATGTATACAACAATAATTGTTTCCACATTTTTAATAAGTTTACATTTCAACATATTAACGTTTCAACATATGAATATTCCAACATATTAACGTTTTAACATATTAATATTTCTACATGTTATATTAATATTTTAATACTTTAATACTTTAATCATTCTAGCAGATTTACATTGCATATTAACAGAGAATGTCAAACGGTAAATATACCATTATCAAAAAGGTATATTTTAAATTCACTCAACTAATTGCTTTCCAATTCCTGAACCTGGTCCAGTTCTAACATTCCATCGGTTCCCCTGACTGGATTTAGACCCTAAATAAGCATGGATCTAAAAATTTTAACTATGAGAAGAAGGGAAGAAAGAGGAGAAATTTAAATAAACTAGATCCAAGAAATTACTTTACTTCGAATAAAATTCTGAACACCCGTTTGCAGATATACATTCTTTTTCCTCCAGATCTTGATTTAGAATTCCCCTAAACCAATTATTCTATTTTCTAAAGATATTTGAGGAGGAGGAAGAATGGTAGAGTGCAATCGTCGTCTCAAAAAATATGAGATTTAGAGCATGCATTACTTTAGTCGTTCCCTTCAAACAAATACATGGCGCCAGCGGGGATCGAACTATATATCTTTTGCATGAAAGCCACATGCTCTGACCAACTGGACTACTTAGACTTTTGTTAATAAGGCTTAGAACAATGGTGGTCATTGTTCTTTTCTTATTCCTCATTTTCATTTAACCTATTGCATGAAATCTTATCACTTTGCATGCGTCTATTTCTTTGATTTTTCTTTTATTATTAATGCATAATATTTGTAAATCATTGCACGCAATATATTTACACTTCATGCAACCATTTCCTTTTTTTTCAATGCATGTATGCAATCATATATTGTCATTATTTCATTCTTATTTTATAGATTTATGTCTATGCATATATATACACATATGCATGACTTAATTGCCATAAAATGTCGGGTGTTACAATTATTAAGCAGAAAGCAAGGATCAGATGGAATGAAGAAGGAGAGTGTAATACTGCTTACTTCACGCAGCCTTGAAAGTGAAACGTACTCACAACAATGTCAGTAAAATTATTGGTAATGATGGAATTCTCAAATCCTCCCAATGAAATTGAAACTGTTTTTGCTAACTATTTTACTAGCCTCCTTGGCAATGCTGATAACTTCTCTACCAATATTGATAGTGTGACGGCCCGCCCCGCACCAGCTGACATTTCCCTGTAATGCGCTGTACCGATGTCCAACCAGCACGGGATAGTCGCCAAAGAAAGGAAAATAAAGGAATTTGAACTAACAAGGAACCTGTAGAATGTCTCACAGCGCATGGGATAAAATATCGTAACATAACTTTGACATAAAACAGGCGAGACAGTGCATAAGCTGAAAACTAAACCATCATAGCAGTGGAAATCCAATGTACAGCTTATCATCCAAAACAATATTTTTACAACTTTGAAATACTGTCACTAAAGCAAAAGAAAGAGGTACACTACTAATGTCCAAAGTAGTGACCAGCAACAACACAGGGAGAATATGTGGGAACAATACGTGTAAGCCTCCTGCTCATCTCCGGACAGCTACTCGTGCATAACCAGCTAACCTGTCTCTAGTCCGCTCGTTTAGGAGCACCCGGAGTAATAGGAAGAGACATAAAACTCTGGGTCAGACAAAAGTCTGGTATGAGCGATAAGCAGTTAAAACAGAACAATAATAGGTATACATAACCATACCTGAACCTGGACCTGCAACCAAAGAGTTAGAACAATAGGATGTACAATACTCTAAGGTGACACTAACACATGGTGTGAAAATAATAGGGAGGGGTGTGCATGTCATGGTGATAGCAAAACATCAAACATAGCAATCATCCTCACATCTCTCACTCAGTGCGTAAAGCATACAATACCTATCACTTTGATCATCCAATTCTTTATTACGATCACTCTGCCCCATGGAGTCATAATGGCTCCACTGCACTGATCCGTAACCACTAATACTTTGCTATGTCCACTCTGCCCCATGGAGTCATGACAACTCCAGTGCACTAGCTCATAGCCCTGCTATGATCACTTTGCCCATTGAAGTCATGACAACTTCACTGCACTGACCCACAGCCAATATCCGTCTCTCCGTGGTGAGTCAAAGCCATAGACGTCGATAATCCCTTTGCACACGTCCCGCAGTAAAGTCCAATCATGAAGTTAACTCGTTGGTTCCCATCTGGATCCTGGGTAACAACTTCCCATTTGGACTACCTTTGCATCTCGGGTTTTGGCCTTCTCCCGGATTGGTTCGGATGTGTGTAGTACCCCAGTCATCGCCGGTTCGGTTCAGTCCTCTCATTCGGTTCGTGGTGCCTTCTCCATAGCATTTGGTTGGTTTGACTCATAGCCCCTATCTCCGGTTCGGATCGGGCTTCTCCACTTGAGCGGTTCAGGTCGTGAGCTCCTTCTCTCTCGAGTGGGTCGGAGAGCTTCATGTGTAGGTGGATCGTGGCATACTTCAGATGAGTGGTTCGTAGGACAAGGAGCATGACCAGATCGGGGTATTTCACAAATAGACCAATTCGGTTCGGGGCAAGCACGATCGGTTCGGTTCGGGGTAGGGCGATCTGATCCGGTCCCATTTCCTGCACAATTTCCTACAACCTTCCAGCGACTATTTCATGCCATACGACGATGTTTTCGACCATTCTAACTTTGCTAAGCAATCATAAAGCATTCCAAACAATAATAACAACATGTATGATCAACCATAAACACCAAAACAACAATTTAACATGTTTATATGGATCAAACATACTCAAAACCCATGTTTTCCCCTTAATCATGCTTAACCATAACTAATGATAGGACTAGCAAAACATATCCTAATTAACCCAAATTTTATCAAAGCCCTAAAATAATATTTTAGAATTTTACAAATTTTTCCAGATTTTTCTGAGCCATAATTTCGTTAATTATCACTAATCACCCCTAACTAGCTATAATTCGTGAAAAACGATGCAAATCACTTGACTTAGCCACAAATAAAACTTCAGATCTGAAACTCTATTGTTTTGGGGTGTTTTCCTATGCAACATAGCAGCTCCAACTCTGATTTGTTGTTGATTTGCCTTGATTTGATGTAGATCTTCTAAATTAGTGACTGGAAGGTGATTTAGGAGTGATTTAGATGGTGGAGGCCATTGTTAGGGTTCAAAGAATGAAAGTGACGGCTGTAAAAACTGAAATGAAATGTTTTTCCTGATCATATCAGCCCTCCCATAACCCTAATCCCGAAATGAGTTATGGGCCTAGCTGCTAATCACCTTAGTTAGGCCCGGTTAAGCTGTTTTTCACCTTCTAAACCTTATTTCAGCCATATCTCCCAAATAGTATGTCCGTTTGGCTAATGTGACCACTCTACGGAAAGATAAACCATCATCTGAATCCAATGGAAGTAGTTATAGGTCAGAATTCCTTACCAATCAGAAGTTATGGACAAAACAAGATTCGCTAGGGGTAAAATGGTCATTTAAAAATCAGCAAAAATCGTGAACATTGGGAATGACCCCAATAGTCGTTCCCCAAAGTTACACGACCATACGACTTTGT
This sequence comes from Allium sativum, assembly GCA_030737875.1. Lineage (NCBI taxonomy): Eukaryota > Viridiplantae > Streptophyta > Magnoliopsida > Asparagales > Amaryllidaceae > Allium > Allium sativum. The sequence continues at coordinate 205,501,622 of CM060911.1, forward strand.
ATGAAAATGAAATAAATATTCTACGACCCTCCGATACGTAGAGTACACGTCGTTACAGATAACATCGACCCCTTGATTTTGACAAAAAATAGTTTGCATTACAAAGAGAAACTTTCAAAAAAGGTCACTGATCTTGAAATCCTTCAAGCTTTCTCCGTTATGAACAAGGACTCTTGTGGTGGTCCTGATGGACTTAATGCGCTCTTCCACACTTTTACTTTGAGGACAACTGGCCTTGAAGTCAGCAAGGCAGTGAAGCATTTTTTTCATGAAAGTTAAAGTGCAAAATTATTTCAAAAACACAAATATAGCTTTGATTGCAAAATTTTCAAACCCTGACAAAGTTCACTCTTTCAGACATATCTCATGCAGTAATGCTATATACAAAGGTATATCTAAAATTATTGCCACCAGATTAAACTTGGTTCTTCCTAACATTATTTCTGCAAATCAAACTACATTCATTTCTCAAAGGAATGTTATTGACAATGTTTTGATTTCTCATGAATTGAGAATGGTTAAACCTCCACTCAAATCTCTCCTAGAGACATTTTAAAGCTAAACATTAGGAAAGCTTTTGACTCATTGCACTGGGATGCTATAGTTTGTATTTTGGGCTACATAAACTTTCCCATCCCTATAATTTCATGGATTTATGTGTATATCTACTGTTGAATACTTTATTGTGCTCAATGGATCCTGCGTTTTCTTTTTAGGGAGAACAAGGTGTTAGGTAGGGGTCCCTATCTCTGACTACCTTTTCATTGTTGTCATGGAACTTTTAACATAAATACTTAATTGCTGGTTGTACAAAAGCTCTTCCATCTTCACCTAAAGAGCAAAAACCTGCAAATTGTTTCTCTTATGTCTGCGGATGACCTAGTCATTTTCTATAAGCTAGAGATTCAAATTCAAACTATCTTACGGTGCCTTGAAAGCATTTACAACATGACCGGGCTAAAGATTAACATTGACAAGTCTGAATTTGTCTATGCTGGTTTGTGTAGTCAACAGATAGGGATTATAGTCAACGCTACTGGTCTTAAACATAATCAGGAAACCATGACTTATCTTGGTCTTCCTCTTGTTACTTTCAGAACTTCTGTTAACCATCAATGCTTACCTCTGTTAACATATTTCTCATCCAAGCTTGTAGAATCACTCTAATTGAACCCATCATTTTCTCTATGAAAGTATATTGGTCAGAAAACTTTATGTTGCCTCCTAAATTAGTTAAAATGATTAACTCTGCAATCATGAGATTATTTTGGAAAGGTAATTCTACTAGTAAGTATACTGTATCCTATCTCCTTCAAATCCTTAGAGAAGCCTACTAAAAGAGGTGGTTTATGAACTCTCAATATTGTTGGTTGGAATAAGGCAGCACATGCCAAACACATGGACAACTTATTTAATAATAGAAGAAGCATATGGGTGCAATGGAGCAGAAAACACCTTATTAAAAACAAACATTTCTGGAGCATGGTCTACCCTCCAAAAGGTAGTTGGACTTGGAGGAGTTTACTCAAAGTATGGGAAGATTTTCGTAATCTAATTAAGTTTACAACACTCATCATGTTTTTTGTGGCAAGATCCATGGAACAAACATGGTGAAATATTAAATAGGGATCCATGCAGGATCCCTCTTGGGATAAGGGTACTATTTACTCTCCGGATTCGGTGGCGTATGTGGAGGGATTATATAGTCGTTTTGCATATCACATTAGACTTATGACACCTTATACGGGTACTTTCTATGAGTAGGTTTCTGAGTAAGTGACTGTCTTTATCTCTTGTAAGTTTATTGTCAGAGGTACTAGACTGTGACTGGACACATCAAACTAGATAGTTATTCCATGCATGTGCGGAACACCTGTTTTGTCTTTTCATAATAAAAGTGGTACGGCCACTATAATCCGGCTTGCCTTACCCAAATAAATAAATAAATAGAGAGATGACACATGAAGACATTTTTCAAACGGGCTTTCATTTTCCACCACTATCAGTAGTCTTATTACTGGACATGAGTTCAACTTGCCTGGCAGCTCCAACCAGAGAATAAATTGAAAAATGGGAGCAGATAAGAAGATATAAGCCAAAGTTGGATCATGATGATCGTATCAGCTGGAAGGTAGAAGGTGGCAAGTTTTCTATTTCTACTGTCTATGCTCATATCACTAAATTTGAAGGGCTTCCAAACTGGAAGTGGAGTAAAAGAGGGTGGAAGAGAGGTAATAACGCAAAAGAGAACCTCTTTCTTTGAAAGGTGCTCAACAATGCTCCGCAAACTAAAGATAAGCTTTTGAATAAAGGGGTGGCTATTTAGGAACGCTTCCTTTCTGTGCTCAACAGTAAGAAAATGTTCAACATCTGTTTTTTGAATGCAATGTGATACATGAATATTGGATCCCGATGATGTCTAAAACTAAGAGGACGATGGCTGTTAATTCGAACTCTGATGAATAGGAATATTTATACAGTGAAACTGGTACTAAAATTAATCAGAAGAGACATCTCAATGTCATCCTTAAAAATTCTTGTTCAACATTTGGAAAGAAAGGAATACTATGTCATTTAACCCTGAAAAAGGGAAGAATGCAGACTATATGAAGAAACGGTTGGCGCTTGAAGTAAAGAAAGGATTGGAGAATACCAACAACGTGACAAATCCGAGCATATTGCTGAATTTTGCCAGCTAAGTGCCTTTGGCATTCATCTGGAGCCTTTGGCGTTTTGTTTTGCTTTTTGTTTTTCTTCCTGTTTTTCTTTTTCTGTGCTTCTTGTTTCCCCAGTAATTTTTTGTAAGTAGGTCTGCCTGCTTGTGTTTTTTCTTTTCGCTTTGAAGCTTCAATAAAAAGGTATGGTCCTTTCAACCCCATCAGCCATGCCAAAAAATAATAACCCTTTAATTTCAATGCAAACTTTGGAAAATCTTTTTCCAAATTTACTAAAAATTTCGATCCTTCAATAATCAACTCAAATCCAATTCCTATTTATAAACCTCATTTATAAATTTCACTTATATAATTCAAGTTTCTATATAAAATTTCTCCACATATGTTCATCCTTGTTTAAATTCATATTAAACAATTTTACTTAGGTTGAATTCTTACCCAACACCGTCATTGAATGTCGTATAGTCAAATCATGGAACTGAATTCACACGTTATTCATTTCCAATGTTTTTCTAATTATAAATCTGCCTAAACCATATAAAAGAGTGATAAGATTGCTTTTATCTAAACGAGGTAGCTAATAAACAAGTCAGGCACAAATACAATTCAATCAATAATAGCCAACGCTTGAAAGTGAGCACAACTAACCAAACGATAAATGGTAATAATTTAATATCATCATTTCCTATCCAACTAAACATCCTTAAAAACTATATTTAGTTTGTATTTCATTATATATAAAATATATGAAATCCTGATAAAATTATTTCATTTACCAATTCTTTAAAACAATACTATGTCGATTTGCCTTGTTCAAGTGTTTAGAGATCCTTATAGACCACATTGCGTAAACACATCAGTTTGGAATTAATATGTCGCTCAACAGATAAATAAACATTATATAAAACAGTTTATAACACTAACAAATGTGCTCTCCCATATATATGTATATATATATATATTGAAACTTATATATATATATATATTGAAACTTGGTACGCTTTTATTTACATATAATATAAAGTACATACATAGTTCATGCACATATCCGTAGAAATAAAAAACTGAAATAAAGTACAATAAGAAAATGCTAAGTAAACTAAATCTAGAGCTAGGTCCAGATACAGTATGTGCAATCCATCCGTGCACAAACTACTTCGCTATTTTGTCTTCCACAGATGCTTGCAAGCTGGCTTTGTGCAGTAAGAACTTATTGGTAAAATCAAAACATATCTGCACAGGTTCAAAATGTTACTCCGATTGATTACCTAAGGTGTTGGCTGCATTGCTACTAGTGCACAAAACCAATGAATATAGCTCTGCATCGGCCAGTGCGAGTTCCATAATATTACACAACTCCCATGTTTGTGATAAAAATGCCTAAAACCATTCCATCTTGAGACAAAAACATATGGTACCCCTCTCCAAACCCATCAAAAGGGTACGCATGGATCTGGAAAGGAGAAGAAGATGATAATCTCTCGTGTAAATGGGTTTTCCATCGTACACCAAACCTCTAAGTTACGGTCATATTCTGCACGGCTTCCATTGATGGTGTACGAAGTTACATTTCATGAATGAGAAGCATTTCAGGAAGACGCAGACCACATCCAGTTGAAATAATCAATGTTTTCTCTTATCAGCACTTAAGTAGCATTACAACTCTAATCACCCAATAATCAATGTTCAGCCCAGTAAATAAAAAATTGTTATTCCATGGCCATTGAAACTTATGGCTCGTTTTACACCTAGCGTGTAAAATAGTTTTCAACTAATGAAATGTACAAAATCGTGCTTCTAAGCATATGGTTTGTTTTACAATTTGAATTGTCAAAATGGTTTTCAGACTTATTTTCTAGTAATCGCTTGTATTCAACCAGGAAGAAATATGTAACGACCCAGATTTTTAGCCATTTGATTTAGAATGTTTATAATTATTTTAAATGCTGTATTAGAATATAAATGGAAATTTATATGGAATTTATTAATGAAAACGATTGGTAAATAAATGAAATCCTTCGTAGCCGGTACCGCTTAAACTTCAAATAAATATTTTATCTTGACTAAATATGAATGCATGTTCAAAGTCAAATAAACAGGAGGTGTATACTCATTTAGTAATAACTATAAAGATTAAAATAAAATTTTGAAAATACAATATATATATATATATATACATATATATATATAATAGTGCATCAAGTAATGAATCTGGACAGGCATGGTATACTTTTCACATATTTTAACCATTGGTTAGTTGCGCTAGTCAATCCATTAGCATTACGTTCGAACATCTAATGCAAGATGGATGTAAATGCAACATAATTAACAAAGTGTAGTGTACCGATGTCATTGCATTTGTTCAACGTTGGATTAGTCATGTGTAACCTGGATAGCGCAATGACTTCAGATATGACTTTCTCATGAAAACTTAGAAAGAAGACAAAGTCTACACATTTGCAAGTGTTTATGTAATATCCTTAGAAAATTTAAATAATATTAAAACCAACTTATTCCTTCCCGTGGAAGCCACCCTAAAGCTTCTCATAGAAGATGAATGTTCTATTATATAATCGTGCGAAGCTTTCCTCTTCAATTACAGAATATCACACTCCATTAAATTCAATCAAAAAATCAAATTTTATAATATATCCTCCACTTCTATATACTAGGAGTAGGCAAAAACCGCACCGTAATACGGAAATCGCCCAGACCTGACTACAAAAACGCTGCAGAAAACTGCACTGAATTCTCTCTAAAGCAAATAAACAGAACCGAACCGACCCGACCCGTAATGATACGGTTCGGTTGCGGTTTGAACTGTTGATCCAACCGCATTAAAACAACCTGAACCGAATACCTACGCTAATATTCTTATGATAAAAATATAACTAATTCCTAGTTAATTTTTTACTTTAACGATGCATATTCTATTTTTCAGTGTATTTTTTTGTTATATTAATAATAATCATTATCACGGAAGAAATTTTTATAGTTTCAATACAATAGTTTCCATATCATTTTTGGTAATATTAGTTATAATATTATTTGAGTTATCTTATTTAATATTTATGCATTAATTATCGTTGATGCTTGGTTAATGTTTTTCATTAACGTAAAATTAGAGTATTCACTCTTAGAAACCAATCTTTCACTTCAGGATTATTGATATACACGTAAATGTGTATATTTTATCCGCATATTTATCTCATTTTATCTTTTAAATAATTGATACTATGCATTTATAGTTGTGTTTACAGATTATTTTTGATGAATGGATTGATGCACTTAATTGTTCAAAAGCTTGAAGAATTTGTGCAAGAAGAGTGTTGAATTTTAGAGCTGGATTAAAGCTTGAAGTCCTGAAGAAAAGTTGCTATTCAATCGCCTTCTGCTGCATATTTTAAAGACAAGATTCAACGCATTTCCATAATGATCACTTGGAGTTGTTATTCATTCTCAAGGCAATTGGAGTTGAAGCCCGCAACCTATTTTCCATGACATCTGTATGCATTCACATTGGTCTAGTTGCTAATTGGGCTAAGTTATTTGTCCTATATCATGTAATTTGCAAGGCTATCATTCATGCGCTGCACGCGTTCACACTAGGCTATTTGATTTATGTGCTATTTTGGAAAAGGGGTTTTGTCCCACATTGTTGAATTTTCCAAGTAGTCTTTGTCATATCAGTTATAAATACATTGTATCTCATTCATTGTAAAACACATTATGTTTTATTCTGTAATTCTCTTCTTGGAATAAAATCATTCTTCCTCTGTTCTATTTAGTTTTAGTTTTATTTATGTCTATTATTTTATTTTTCTCTTCTTCTTTAGCTATGTCTAGCTAATCCCCTTTGATTAGGGGGTGATGACGCTAATAGATATGATTCAACATGAATCACATAGTAAATAGATGAGGACTTTATACATATAGATCTGGATCTGAATCAAGGGTTAGATCTGAACCTTCATATTCTGTGTCGTTTAAGAGTTATGCTCCTTCACAGGGTATATTCGTGTTCGATCTAACAATTATCATATTTAGATCTAATTTTAGGGTTTTAGAAATTAATTAGTGAATCTGTCCTGATAGTCTATGGTTGTTTAAGAGCTCAGCTCCTGCATAGGCTATGCTTGTCCTTATTTACTTATTTGTTTCTAAGAACCTAATTATCGTTGATTCATGTATGTGACAGAAACATTAATTAGATATATATTTATTTGTTGGCTATTGATGAGTGTGAATCCAATCTATGTCATTATCCCTTAATTGCTTTCTCTTATTATATAAATCTCTCTTTTTATTTAATTATTGTTATTTTATGTGTTTTCAATCAACCAAATCCTGGAATAACTTGATTGGATTTATTAGTAAAATAATTTTTGGTCCCAGAGTTCGACACCCTCTACAATAATCCTTGTTGTTTAGGAAAGCCGAACGGACCTTACAGTTTTTTACAATTGTTGGATTCGTTTGCAAACAAATTTTGAAAGGAAATAAAAATGTTCATATGTGCCTTAGTATTACTTTATCTTTTATAGCCTGAAGTTTAACTAATACACTTGCCCTCTTATCTAGAATATTTTTAGAACTTCCAAAAAATTCTCCTTCATCTATGCATAACTCACATCCAATACATTACAGTTACACTGGTACAAAATTATTCAAAAAAAAAAAGAATGAATAAATGATTTGGTGCACATTGTCGATGTGTAGAACTTTGGTTGACACCACGCTCTTAACCTTCAAGACAATTACAGTGTTATCAAGTAATTACGATTCAGCTTGAAATTTTTTATTCATTTTTGCACCAACAATGGGATGGACAATTTGGGATTGAACCGTTATTATTGGAGTTAGGTAAAGTCCTTGGAATGTGAAAGACCTTAAATATATTGTTTGATTAATTCGCGTACATGAGACGCTTTGGATTTTGTGGGTAGTATCTGCTGAAAGTCCTCATGAGACAACACTCGTCCTACTAGGGACACCTAGGGGTTTAACGGCTTGTTGCATACGCTAAATGTAATCATGTTTCCTACGAAAGTGTGACACATCTTAGTTTAGTTTATTCGAGGACGAATAAAAAGATAAGTGTGGGGGTATTTGCTATACACGTAAATGTGTATATTTTATCCTCATATTTATCTCATTTTATCTTTTAAATAATTGATACTATGCATTTATAGTTTTGTTTACAGATTATTTTTGATGAATGGATTGATGCACTTAATTGTTGAAAAGCTTGAAGAATTTGTGCAAGAAGAGTGTTGAATTTTAGAGATGGATTAAAGCTTGAAGACCTGAAGAAAAGTTGCTATTCAATCGCCTTCTGCTGCATATTTTAAAGACAAGATTCAACGCTTTTCCATAATGATCACTTGGAGTTGTTATTCATTCTCAAGGCAATTGGAGTTGAAGCCCGCAACCTATTTTCCATGACATCTGTATGCATTCACATTGGCCTAGTTGCTAATTGGGCTAAGTTATTTGTCCTATATCATGTAATTTGCAAGGCTTCTCATTCATGTGATGCACGCGTTCACACTGAGCTATTTGATTTATGTGCTATTTTGGAAAAGAGTTTTTGTCCCACATTGTGAAATTTTCCAAGTAGTCTTTGTCATATCAGCTATAAATACATTGTATCTCATTCATTGTAAAACACATTAGGTTTATTCTGTAATTCTCTTCTTGGAATAAAATCATTCTTCCTCTGTTCTATTTAGTTTTAGTTTTATTTATGTCTGTTATTTTATTTTTCTCTTCTTCTTTAGTTATGTCTAGCTAATCCCCTTTGATTAGGGGGTGATGACGCTAATAGATATGATTCAACATGAATCACATAGCCAATAGATGAGGACTTTATACATGTAGATCTGGATCTGAATCAAGGGTTAGATCTGAACCTTCATATTCTGTGTCGTTTAAGAGCTATGCTCCTTCACAGGGCATATTCGTGTTATATCTAACAATTATCAGATTTAGATCTAATTTTAGGGGTTTAGAAATTAATTAGTGAATCTGTCCTAATAGTCTATGGTTGTTTAAGAGCTCAGCTCTTGCATAGGACATGCTTGTCGTTATTTACTTATTTGTTTCTAAGAACCTAATTATTGTTGATTCATGTGTGTGACAGAAACATGAATTAGATCTATATTTATTTGTTGGCTATTGATGAGTGTGAATCCAATCTATGTCATTATCCCCAAATTGCTTTCTCTTATTATATAAATCTCTCTTTTTATTTAATTGCTATTATTTTCTGTGTTTTCAATCAACCAAAATCCTAGAATAACTTGATTGGATTTATTAGTAAAATAATTTTTGGTCCCAGAGTTCGACACCCTCTACAATAATCCTTGTTGCTTAGGAAAGCCGAATGGATCTTACAGTTTTTTACAATTGTTGGATTTGTTCGCAAACAATTATGTTGTGTGCTTTAACCTTTAAGTGACAATGTCCCACAATTATAAATTGATTGTTGATGTAAGTAATTATCTAATTTCATATTTAATACGGGTTCAAACCAAAACAAATCAAAACTGGACCTACTACAATAAAAACAAACCGTAACTGAACCGTTTGAACGGTTAGTATAATGGTTTGTATTTTTGATCAATCGTTTGATGTGGTGCGAAAGCGATTTGGGCTCCAAACCACACCAGACCGAACCGCGCCCACCCCTACTATATACCAACCGTGCTTCACAATATAATTCCCAAATCTTTTTCCACCCGTTCTATTACTCTCCAGTAAAAATTGAAAGGAACCGGTCCATTCAAAATCAATAAAAATCAGAACTCGATAAAAGAAAATAAAAAAATGGAGTCATGATTCCAATCAATCGCGAGGTCACAGTTGAGGCGCTGCTAAAGGTGATCTGAAGGGCGGGTTCTGGTACTCGAAGGTGGCAACGCGACATTTATAGTCACTGATTAGGGCTTTCGTTCTTCTCTAAATTCGAAGCAATGTTCGATGCAACCGAGGTGATGATTGGATTAGTGGTAAGGTTGGGTATTTGTTTTGAATTTCTGGAAGGGGGTTGGGTTTGATCTGTATCAGGCGACGGTTCATGACTGTGAGGATGTCAGGTCGAGGTTTTGTAAAGGTGATGATTGTGCGTTAGTAGTAAAAATGGGACGACAGTGTGGAGTTTGAACTAAACTAAAATGGGAGTTTACGTTTGGTACAAAAGTAGGAGTTGATATTTCAAGTATGAGAAGGAAGGGCTTTCAAAAGGGAGAATGGTGATAAATTTTTTGTGTTTTATTATGGAGTTGAGAAGGGGGAATCAGACATTGAAAGAGGCGGATATGGAGTGAAGTGGAGAAATGGGCGAGCTGTTCGGTGGTATTGGGTTTAACTGCAAGGGACGGTTTTGTTACTGGAAGAAGAACATTAGCTACTTGTTGGAGGAGGAAAGATTAGTGGTATTAAAACGTTATTAAGGATGTTTAAAGGGATTTCAATATTAAGGAGTATACTTCTTTGGTGAAGCAGCAGTTACCAAAAAGAGAAGAAAAAGTAATTGTATATAAAGGATTGGCTTAAGGGTGGTTACGCAACTCAGGGAAATTAAAAGGAAATGGAAGGTTCACTTGAGACAGAACCCAGGGACCGTCATCATAGAAAGGAGTATATAAACATTGTCTTTCTTTTTATAGTATCAGATTGAGGATGTTCAAAACCAGTTGGATTGTAAATGATGGGCGGTGAAGATTTATATCAGAAACAGAAATCAGAAACAGACATAGTTGAATTGTCTTGATTGGCTCCTTTTCATGGAACAAGAGATAATGAATGAAGAGAACTGCAGACAGGTTTACTGTATGAAATAAAGAAAGAGAAGGAAGAAATTAAAGCTGGCCTTCCAACTGGAGCAGTTTGAAATCTTAACCGGGGAAGAATGAAATAACACGTGATGAAGAACTTCGTAAGAGATAATTATTTAATTAATATATATAACGATGGTTAATCTATTTATAACTTGTAAAAATTATATATCATTCACTTATGAACATAATGGAACGCGATCAGATTCATTGGAACCATAACGACAAGATCTACGTTGTGGAACCAATTTCGCTGAAAGCAGAGTTATTGGAATTTCATGAATAAAAAAATCAAATGACTGTTTGATTTTAGAACAAAATATTGTCAGCTGCGAATCTAGGTGAGTAAACTCACTAACACTACCTCATTTATATTTTTATATATAAATGAGTTTTAAATTTATTTAAAATAATTTTATACTGTGTGATGGTTGTTTGGATGAATGATTGCTAAAATTTGGTTGAAATGATTAACATAGAAACCACTGATTGAATATAGATTCTATTACCCTATTTAAATAGAATTGATGATATTTGTGTTGATTAACATCTGTGAATGCACAGAAACAGGTTGGAAGGATCCAACTGGATTCCTAAACATTTTATTATTGTTTCTGTTTGATTGTGATATATGGTGTGTTATATGATCCGTGATTGGATATGTTGTGTTTGAATTACCCTGGCCCTAGAAACTTGGTATTTCAAATACCATAAAATATTTTTGAATGTTGAGAAGGAAATTGGGATTTAAAAGTGGAATTTATTTCCAAAATAGAAATAAAATTTCAAATAGAGTTGAAAATAGAAAACCTGGTCAAATGGATAAATCAAGAAGTTGTTTATAAATAAGAGTATAAATTAAGTGAATTATTTATCATTGAATAAATTGAAATATGAATTTATATAGGAAAGTGGAAATCAGTTTTGAAACCAATATTTGTAAAGAGATTTGAACTTAGCTAATTATAAAGGAAATTATAAACAAGGTTTAAAATGATTGTAATAAAAAAAATGAGATTTGTATGGAAAATTATGAATAGAAGTTATAAATAGAATTTAGGTTTAAGATATTATCTATAAGTATGAAATCAAATTGATTTGATTATATATAAGAGAAATATATTCACGATTAAAGTGAATAATGATTTAAATAAAATATTTTGCAAATGAAATATGTATAAAGGGAATTTAAATTTGAAATATGAATCCAAACTGGAAATTGAATGAAAAGCGAAATGGGTAATCGTTTTAAAAGAAAACGATGAGTTTAGTTCAAAACTCGGAATATAAAATAAAGTGTGATAACGTTTTGTAGACTGGAATGGTTATAAAGGAATTTGGTAATGATTGGAAAGGATAAATTCAAAAGTGAATTTGGAATTTGAATTAACCTGAAATGGTAGAAAAACTCCGAAGTTTGGAATATAAATCGAATATAGATTATTCGAGAGAAAGTTATTTATTAGAATTTGATTATATCGAATTTAGGGAAGGTGTTATTTATACTTTCCGTTTAAATCAAATTTAATTATTTAATTATTTACTTATTAATTTATTTATTGAAATTAATAAGTACAAGTTATATTTTTATAAACCAAATATTTGGAAACAGCGATTATAACGCTACCGTTATAATAAATGTTTTGTAAATCCAAACAGCAATTTTAACTCTACCATTATAATTAATGTTTTATAAATTAAATATTTGGCAACAACGATTATAACGCTACCGTTATAATCAATGTTTTTCCATAAAGGAAGTGGATACTTAGACGGAATCTGAGAGTCGCGTAAGCTATGTTGGTTTGAAGTTGTGATCTTTGACTATTTCAAAATAAAAAATGTTGTTCAATAAAGGTCTGAGAGGTAATTATACCCCAACATAGTTGACTTCATGATTGATGGAGAAATGGTTAAGTTTTGATAGTGAAGATTGGGTAGCAATATGGTTAGTTAATAAATGCTTAGTGGTTTGAGTTATAATAACGACGTTTTATAACATCGCGTTATTTGAAAGGAATTTGAAATGTTTACCCAAATAAAATGAGAGATATTTCCTATGCATAGAAAATGAAGTGAGTTGGTCAACGAGGAATTAAGAAATGGAATATGGAAATATTTCCGATATTAATAAGGTATATTTTCTGAATATAGAAAATAAGGATTCGTGAATATATAGAAATGTTTTATAATTGGAATAAGAGACATTTTCTCGAATAAGGAAATTATGACATTGGAAATGTTTTTCCAAGAATCGAGAGAGGAAATCGAGCTTTGAAAGGATACGAAAGGTGGGAAATGGGAATCAGAAATGATAATAAAATAAGAAATTAATTTAAAAGGGGTCAATATTTGTTTGATGGTTGATCGGTAGAAATTGCATTTGGAATATAGGATCGTTGATTGAATGGATGTCCCTTTGATAGTTAAATCACCGGCTATCAAAGTTTTAGTTTATTTTATAACTCCGTTGTCGATACGGAGAGACCGGGATCATATTTATTATCTGAAAACCACTCTGTATTGGCATAAATGTTACGAATCAACTTATGCCGAAGATAATTGAAGACGGAGTAAAGTGCAAGTGCTGTTCTGTTAATCCAAGGTAAAAAATTGCCTAAGATGGATTAATAGAATGGTGCCTTCGGTTTGTCCTGTCCCAGGACAATGTATATGGACGAGTGTCTGACGACGTGATAGTCAAAGTGAATGGTGGTAAGATGTTCAAAAAGGAAACCTTGACCTCAAACCTCATCACCCGGTAAATGACAAAAATCGGGCAGGCAGCATGGCCAAGTAGGTCATTCCCATTAGGGGTATTATCACCTGATCTAGAGAAAATTCATTTGCTTCTTATTCTATTCGCTGTTGTATTCTTTCGGTAACGGTTGCTGATCACAACCGTTGGTGATAATATGCTCGCTACACTCAAGCTAAATGAGTGGGCAGTCATGTGTGGCCGGGTTGCAAGATGTTCTTGTTGAACCCTAGTGTATCCCCTCTAGAGTACACTGATCGGAAGGTGTTTCCATACCTTGTCATAGTCGGAATCCAATCTCTAATAAGCAGCCTGTGGTTTTTGATTTTATATTATATATGGAGCGTGAGATGCAAGCGTTCCGCTAGATTGTTATTTATTTGATTTAGACACTATTATAATACCACCAGATTTTGATATCAAACGGTTTTGGGTTATCGTAATGTAAAAACCATCCGTGTTTATGTGTGGATCGTTCTTATGATTATCATTTCTTTCGAAACGATTTTTAAAAGTTAAACCAATGGTTGGAGTTTACTCACACCAGTCCCATGACTGACCCAGAGTTTATTTTGTTTGTTTTCCCTAAATTCTTGGGTGCCCAAATTTGTACGGGCAGTCAAGTAGTCGGGATTTTACAGATTCACTTGGAGGATTTTGAAGCAGGAGGCTTCACCAGTTAGCTCTAGACTATCATATTTTTCCGCTGTGTATTATGTTCCTATCTGGAAACAAGTGTTTTTAACTGCTCCAGGAATAACTGTTGTGCTCTGATGATGGTATGTATATACAGTTAGTGATTTGTATTTCAAGAGGCATGTTATTTAATATATTTTATTCGTTCCACTGTGAGATTTGTGTTTTTCGTTTTTCTTCTATTCTAACTTTTCTTTCTATTCCTCATCCTCTAACTTCTTTCTACTAATGATTCGTATTTGTGTATCATTTAGACGATTGGTGTTATTAGTCAACTCAAAGGGTATGGAAATTCGGGCTATTACAAAACACCAATTAATTGAAAAACACAGATCCAAAACCCTCAAAAGCAACAGAAAATCCATCCCAAAATGTGCGTAGTTATGATTCACTCCAGATCGCAAAACTAAATACCGAAGTAATTATTTTTACCTTGCACGAATCAGATCTAAGTCGAAATAGGACCGAGTTAAAGAAGATCGGTTTAGGGGGACTCAGGAAACGTAGATTTCAAATGCTGCGATGAATTCGATTTCATCAAATCTCACTTGTCCATAGTGGCTTGATCTTCAGTAATTTGACTTAAAGAGGAGATCTGTAAGGTATCTCTTGGATTCAGTCTTTGTTTTGCGGTCGAAGATGATTATTTAAGTCGGTATTTTCGAATTCTGGAGCCCTCGGTTTTGCATAGTGGATACTTTTGGAAAGCGGTGTATAAGAAGCAATGAACGATGTGTAATTTGGTAGTAGATTTGATTATACAACCCAGATTTTCATGGAAGATGAAAATCGCCATTTCCTTTCCCCATGGGAGAGGAAACCGTTCGCTAATATATATATATATATACACACACACACGCACGCACGCTCTTAGAACCCATTGTAGGGTATTTCTAACCCTATCTCTACTGAGTTACGCCACAGAGCCAAGGTGATCACTTAGCCTTCAACTCTGAAACCAACTGTAATGACCCGAGAAATTTTGACCCTCGAACTTCGGCACTAATACATCCTCTGTATTCATGTGCTTAAACTCAAGTATCGAAAACCCAAAAAGTTAGAAGAAAGTTAGAGGGTGAGAAGGAAGAAAGAAAGAAATGTTTGAGAAGAAGAAGACAAAAAGGAACACAAACACACCAGATCAAAGAACAGAATCTGATAGTGAAATTATTAAAATATAATATACCAATACTCTTTAAATAAAAGAAAAACTGCATCTTTTACATGAATAAATAACAAGAGTACACAACTAGATCAGCGTATACAATCATGACAATTTGTCTATACGGTGGATGGTATATACAATGAACACAACAGAAATGTAATACCCCGTAATTTTAACAACACTAAAGAGGAAAAATTAAAGAATAAATAATTTAATATTCAGAATTAAGGGAAACGGACAGTGCTATTGCGTCCAACTTGAAATTCTGGTCAAGATAGACATTTAGTCTGCGTATAACGAACACTGTATGAAGAAGTTATGAATGTTTGAAGTTTGTATACGCACATGAGAATATATATATATATATACATATATAGGGTCCAAGAATTCAAAAATTAGGTCCAGGAGTTCAAAATCGTTCAAATCACAGAAATTCGGGTGAGCGGGAAAAATGCCTCCCAGGGGAGTCGACCCCTCAATGGGGTGTCGACCCATGGGTCGACCCCCTAGGGCTAAAGTGGAAGGTCGGTTCTGGGGGCTGGCAGCTGTATATATGGCCTCATTTCTCTAGTTTTTCACACTGAAATCAATGGAGGCCTAAATGTTGTCGGTGCCTGGACTGGATCAAATCTTTTTCTTCTTCTACAATCAAGTTTAGAGATTCAAATGTAGACCTCTGATTCAACCTCTGCTTTTCTCCTTCTATTTTTCTAGATCCGAGCACTGTGAGTTTAAGTTACCTTTAGAATTAAATAATTAAAAGTAAAACATGATATGACCGTAATTTGGATCTATCCCTGTGACTGAATCATAACTGAACTATTGTAATTTGTGAATCCATGATATTCTAAATTAAGTATGACTTGGATCTTAACCTTTATCATGTCAGATCTACTTTTGATCATAGATCTAATTCACTATTTAGATCATCTTGTACCTATCATGTTGTGGTTAATTTGGATCTGTCATTAGTTGGACATCTAAATCCTTGTTTAGATCTAATCATGCCTATTATGACATCCCTACTCTTAGAACCAGTTTTATTATCACAAGTTCACCAGATCTGTTCTTATATGTCCATCTTAACATTATGTCATTATATGTTTATGTCAATTTTGTTAGAATAATCATTTCTGTCATCTTCCCTTCACCTTTCACTTTTATTTTATATAGCCAGGCTACTTTCGAACCTAGGCATGTCGCTAAAAATATGTGAATGCGTTAATTTGGGAACGAGGGGAAAAACATTGAAATTGGGAATAACTTGTAAAGGGGAAATTTGGCATAACTTGAATAATGTTTATGAATGTGAATTTAGGGTATATAATTCATTATGAACATATTTGGGGAAAAGGGGCATGAAACCTATAGCGACATAGGTAAAATTGGCTAATAATGAAATGCCTAGGATTATCGTAATTAGAAATTGTATCGACGCCTAGACACGAGGTTAGATTACACTTATGGTGGAAGTCTACTCGGAACCGCCTGACATATCCAGCGACCACATGTGGTGAATCTAATATGAGGGGTCTAGGTGCACAAATACGAGACGTGCTGAGACACGAGGTTAAGCCCGACTTGTGGAAGAAGTCTGCCTGGAACCGATCGGCATATCCAGCATCCACAAGTGGTAGGCTTAATGTGAGGGGTCCAACACATTATAACCACAAATAGACATGGTAACGAATTGTAATACTTAACCTAGTTGAATCCATAGGGATTGTATGAAAATGAACTTGAACAGGGTTAAGTAAATTTGGTTGAACAGTGGGTGGGTTAAGTAAATTTGAGGGGGTGGGTAATATTTATATATAGGCCCACAAACTTAACTTAAGGGGGTTATGTAATTAAAGACACCAATAGATATACATAGCCTGTGGAAATCCTAGTGGGGATACAAGACAAGGGGGAGAGCATTTATCATTTTGTGTGGGTACCCGTTTCAGTCAGTAACCCATAGAACAGTATCAGATGAGTACTCATCCCTAGGTCGGAGTTAGGACACGCTTACTGGACTGATTGTAAGAGATCCAGACGTGGAGGACGGTGTGGGCGGCGCAAATCGACTGGGACATGTGTGTGCATGTTCAGGCAGAAGAGGATAATACAACCATGATACCAGTAGATATGGTTGTGCACGTCACGAAGGGTTGCCACTTTAGGAAGTGATACCTCCTACTGTGGGGCCGACACAGGGTATCTACGGAGTAGGGAGCCGATCGATTAGGGTAGTATTTAGGGTACGTCTAGACTCTGGTAAAAAGTTTAGGAGCCCGTTAGGTTGGGCTGCCTGTAGATTGTATAGGGTTAAAACCTCTCACCCGAAGTACGCCTAAGTCTACCATCTTATAGTTGTTGGGATCATCTCATTCTGGTTATACTAGTATTAGTGTAGAGAATCAGAGTAATCATTAGAGAAGCGTATACACCCTATCATGTTTACCTTGTCATGCCTGCCTTTTCTGGTGTTATATTTCTTATCCACTTTATATGCCTGTCATGATACTTTTACTTATTTACTTGGTAAAAGTAACTGGACTCGCCGGACTTTATGTATGACCCTTTTTGTTTCCTCTTCTTTCTTCCGCCCCCCCCCCCCTCAGGCTCTGAGGGTGGGAACACTCAAGCTTGACCAGGATTCTGCTATCATTTGCTGGAGTTGCTTAGATGTATGGCTCAAGATCCTATCTTTGCTACTATGGCTATGCTTTTATTTGGGTATTTTGCTTCTTTTATTTTGTACTCTGATATTTAACTACAAGACAGAAGTTTTTATAATGTACCGGTTTTATGTAATTCCGACATATGATGTTTTGAACCACGTTGCTTTATAAAGTTTGTTTTTATTCCATTGCTATTTTTATATCTGTCTTGTAATGTTTCTGTTTACCTATAACGCTTCACGAAACTTAATGCATTCTCTTGAAAAGTGACATTAACAGACGTGGGGTGTCACAAGAAATAAGTTAATATAATAAATACGAGAATACATCTTGACTCCAGCTCCTCCCCTATAGCTCCCAAGGAATCCAAATCAATTTGGAAAATATACTCAGTCTGACGTGAGGACATCTGTGGGAAAGTAAATCACCTGAAACAGTCTAGAATACTAGAGTGAAAAAAATCACATCACTGACAACTTGCTTAAATTTTGAAATCCTTTTTTTAGTAAAATTGAACTTTTGTAAGACACGACCACACATAAACATGGCATGTGTTTTTCCCATACGATAAGAAAAACTCTTTGTATAAAATCTCATGACATAATAATAATGTCTAAATACAAATACTTATCAATATAGCGGAAATTGTTACATTAATTAAGTTCTAGCATGATAGAGTACAACTTAAACCATAAATAAATCGTATTTAAGTTTGGAATCCACACAATGACAGAGTACCGGGGTACCACCAAAAATGATACACCTCTAGAAGATGTACGTAAGGACCACAAGAACTTCTTGCTCCCGGGGGACACAGGTTCGACCCATCCCTTCGTGGATTGTACCGTATATTCCACAACCACAGTTGGGACTAGAAACCGCACCACATCATACAAAAGGGTTAATAACAAATCTAATATGGTGGTGGCTATATCCTAATAGGTGTGACCCACATAGCCCTACTACCGTTGTCCTTGTTTTAGTCATTACCGGATGATGAGACTAGAGACTACATTTTTACCTTTCATGCAAGGCACATTTCCAGCCTCCGCCATTCAATCGATCACAAATTGATGTCCACAAAATACAACCCCGAGGTCATATGTCTGAGAGATGGGAGTTATGCCAAGAGAAGTTGCCTTCTCTGCCACCAATAGATGTACGTTTGTAAAAATCAACGCATGTGATCTAAGAAATGCAATGTCAGACATCCACCCATACAAGTTGTCTAGCAACAAGACAAACTGAAGACATTACATCTGCTACATCCAAAATATTAGCATCAAGTAACCCATTCACTCTCAATACTTTGTCTTTTCCCAAGCATGCCTGCAAATTCTAGTTCGAACACAAAGTCGTTTCGAAGTGGTTTTGGATCCAGCTCAAACCTCGGTTCACAACACGTTATACATTAAATGGGAATCATGCTGATAGTCAATTCATTAACCATCAATCATAGTGACTGATTATCAATCATAATTTTATAGTTAAGTACATTAGCAACATAAACCCATTTAATTAAAACATTTCATCAATTCTTAGAAATCAATTTCATATACTTATTTCCACGAAATAAGTGTATTCACATATATTTAGTCTTCATTACTTTGAGAAACCCTAGCCATGCACTTATCTCTTTGGAACAAGTGTATTCACAAACCCTATTGTTCTCTACTTAGAAATAGTGTTATGTACTTAACCAAATGGCGTAAGTACAGTCACAAATTATACATGGCCATACATTGTCATGTGATACACTGTTAACTATAAAATCCACATAGTTTTATTTAACTTCTAAACATTGCAAATTAAAGTTTATGACATCACTTATGGAAACAATAATTTAATTTTCCATATCCAATTTCGTTTCAAACTAGTATCATCTTTTGGATAACAATGACATCGTTCAAGTTGGGTTATTTTATTTATCTCTCAGACCTTGACTCAATAACATTCTTATCTTCAAAATAAATAAAAGTTGGTTAACAAAAAATTTGACATTTAGTAAATTTCACAATAAGTTCCATTTACTATTTAATTTAAATAGGGATTCAAAAGTCCCTTCTTGCACTTAAAAATCTATTTCCAACAAAATCATTTTTACTTAATTCATTTATTAAGTAAACCCTTATTTAAAAAAAATTAATTAGCTCTAAATCTCTTTTACAACCCATTTTTATAAAACTTGATTTATTCTAAAATACGTTTTAGAAAATCCTTTATTAATTTTTTTTTTTATAAAAGAATCTTATTATAAAACTTCATTTCTATTTCTTTATAAACTACAAATCTTACGAAGACTTGTTTGATTTTAAACAAGACTTTTAGAACTTAGTTTGAGATCAAATTAAATCATTTATAAGTTCTTTTAAAATTATCAGACTTTTCACAAATTTTTGTTTTAAAAACTAGGATCATTTCCACATCATTTTGTGAGTTAAACAAAACCATTTATTAACTTATTCAAAAAAATTCTCAAATCTTCTTTTATACTTCATAAAACATATTTATAAAACTTGGTTAAGCTTTATAATAAAACTTTATTCTATATAGCTTATATAAAATTTGATTCAAAACCTTACTTTTGCTATAAAAATAAAATTTATAACTTCAATTGGTCAATTTGCCTTCCGACGTCGCCTCCAAAATATTAACTTTAGGCCATCTACTACAAACCACTTAACCAATACTGCTTATTGATTAATAATATATCAATGTTGAATTTAATTTAACAATCAGCATGCAAATTAGGTTTTAAATGTTACTTACGTTAGATAGTTCATATGTGTAAAATATGTGTGCAAGTAACATCCAAAATATTGTGGAATCCTGCTAGATCCCTACAACTTGTCCTCTTACATCACAGCTTATATATCAATTCATATATGCATATAAATAAGAAAATATAACCTAATTCATTTAAGATGAATCTTTCGCTTAAAAGAATGTAATGTCCAAGGTCATCCTCTCACAGATAGGAATGTATAATCGTAAGTAAGCAACTCAGCAACAAATCATCAAATCACACAATAAAACAGGAAACTGATAATAAATACAATCATATGTCAAAATAGTACTCTAGAAAGGGTGATTATTAACTCAACAATCATCATCCAAATTAGATTTTAATGTTGTTTTATATAATTTCTAACAAATGTTTAAAACTAGATAAAATTCAAGTAGCTCCAAACAAACCCAATCCAACTCGTGCATGCATTATTCAACGATACGAACCCCCGTGCATGCATTATTCATCGAAACCCAATTGATCTTGCTTCACCTAAATCTGACCTCATATGAAATATATACATGTGTTGCAATTTAACATGAGATTAAAATTCAATTAAATTAACTAATTATAGTCACTAGGTTTTAATTACCCTAATTAGCCTAATCATCTCCTTAAAAATCCTACATGCATCGACATAAACTATCGTGCTAGAAAATCCTTTATGGCCTCCTCCACGCTGCATCTTCGGCTCTTGCTTAATCTGGCCACCCCTATCCGTGGTCGACCCTACTTCATCCTCGACGGGGCACTGCAGCTCCTTGGTGCACCAAAACTTCGGCCAAAATAGTGAAACCAGACCTTGAACAAGCCCAAAATCTGAACATGTCACTCCTACTTTCGATAATCAACCAGTGGCGATTGACAGCCCTCCCCAAGTTCACCCCTTCTTAGTTGACATGACCGCCAAAGATGACCTCCATCATGCTGAACAATCTCATCCATTAGATATGACAGAATGAAAAACAGTAGGTACAAATAGATTAGGGTTTTTGGATTGAAAGAATAAGGGTTAAGATCCCATTTATAATAAAATCAAAAACACTATTCACATTTGATTTTCCAAACTCAAAATAAGATGTGCTCTCAATCGAAGTAAAATAACCATATTTTGGACCCAAAGGAACTAGTTTCAAAAGCGTATTCAGTCATATTTGACAGTTATTCTTAAAATAATATTGTATATTATTTTAATTTCAAAACATTTATCGATACGCGTTTATATCACGCATGCTCACATAAAATCTTTTTAGATATGAAAATTGAAATCTTACAATAATTTACCATTTCAGATATGATGAAACTTGTTTCGTCAAAATTCGAGATCGTTTAAGTACTTGCTTGTTTACATGTTAATCAAAATCGATTTGAAATAAATTCAATTTCAAAACACACAAATTCATTGAAAATAAATTATTATTATCATTTATATTTAAATAAAATTTTAGTTAACTTCAAAATAAATTTAACTAGATTTTAAACATAATATTTTCAATTACAAGTAAATTGAACATTCAAAATTCTCATGTAAATTTACTTTAAGTTATTAAATCTTAATATTAACCATTTTAAATATTCAAATTAATTAAATGTTCCTACATAAAAAGTAGGGTTTTATATTTATCATGCTTTGTTCTGAATTCGGCTCTTATACCATTTTGTGATGCTACACCCGGAGGTCCACACTAAAAAAGAGTATTACTAATACCATCTATTAGTGCAAAGGATAGGGCTAGCAAGGAGCGACAATCCATTAGCCTAGAATTAAATGAGTATTGAATACATTAACTTGGTGTCATATATTTTTTACTTACCTCACGTGTATCCACATACTCAATTCCATTTAACCCAAAACTACGATGACTAAGGATCTATGCAGAACAAACTCTAATAACATCAAAATAAACAGATCATAGAATAGACTATACACACACACACACATACACACACACACATATAGACAGCGGAAATACAAAATTACATGTACTACATATACAAATGGTTCATAGGAACCAGGTAAATATAACATGTTCCAATAATTGAATGTACATAAGACAAAACACTTGACTTCTTAAATCAGTTTCTAGCATCAATTAGGATAATCCAATGCAAAACAAAGCTAAGATGGAATCTGCAGCCAATCACTAACCTGGAAATAACTCGACCTGACTTTGGTACATAAAATACGTGGGTTAGTCTTGCTTAAACATGATAGTTAGAACAAGGTAAGTGAAATATATTGATATATAAGTGATAATTCCTTTCAATAGAGAAGGAACTACAAAATCATGAATCCACATAATGTGCGTGAGATAAGATCATCTAAGTCAATGAGTAAATCTCATGTATAAAGTGACAACAATAAAGACATGTATTCCATCTATATATTTAACTAAATTTAAAGGCTAAGGTAAATATCAAAATCTCAAATCACTTAGGAACATATGATAAAAATCACAAAGTCACAGTATATAGAACTCGACTATGAATTCATGACATAGAAATGTAATTACAATGAAATAAATCATAAAATAGCTTATAGGCTATGTAAAGAACAAGTATTCACAAAATGGTTAAAATATTATAAAACCTAAAATTCTAGAAATCAAGCAATAATGAACCACTCCGACCATATAGATTGGATCCAAAAAAGCGAGTCTTAGCTACGCCTACATGTACTCTACCCAGATGGCTGAAGCCTACCGAGTACAAATCACAAATATAGCGCCAAATAAATACCACCCAAAAGTTTCAACCTATTACGAACGCAATATATACCACCTAGAAAGTCCAATAGATGGACAATGCCTTATAAATATCAGACTGAAAGTTGACAAATGGACGAGGCCTAGTACTTGACAACATCATCAACATGACCCGAGGGTCAAATATAATACCAAAAATGTAACATAATCTTCCTAATTGTAACATAAGTAGTGATAATAGTGCATCCCATACCGCATATTCTCACTTATCAATTTACTACAAGTCAGCCAATTCCATATACATATTTGAGAAAACGAGTTTAAAAGATATTTTCGAAAACAATTTAGAAATAATTTATAATAAAATCTCTCTATAATAAAGATTATACACACATATATAAAATTGTTTAGAGATTATATTTATATACGTATATGTATGTATGTATGTATATATATATTAAATTGAGAATCCTTTAGAAATCTGTTATATAAAATGTGTGCACAAATTCAACATAAAGTTAATTGAAATCGAAATAAAAAAAACTTATCAAAAACCATCAATTCGCCATACGAATTGTAACAACCCGGGATTTCAGAAACGATTTAAAATTTTTATTTTAGCGATTTTCAATATTTAAAATGATTTATTTTAAATAATAACGACTAAAAATTTATTTAAACCGAAGTTAGAACGTATAAATTTATTTTAATTATAAATAGATTTTGAAATGGCGAGGTAGTTTGAAAATTCAATTTTAAATTTCAGTTGAATATATAGAATTAAAAATAAATCGGATTTCAGTAAAACCAGAAACATTTGAATCTTTTTAACAATATCTTTCTAACGAATGTGAAAAATTGAGATTTCATAATATAAACTGAAAGTTATGTCTAGTTTAAAATTCAAAATAGTCGCTATGAAAATTATATATATTTTAATAATATATAAGCCCTTAAAAATAGCCATTTTGCAAACTACCTCCGTTTTGGACGAAACCACTTTCGTTGGATCCGGAATGTCAAATTATTGTTAAGTTTCAATTTTCATAATTTTTGGAATTAATATGTGAGCGCAGTAAAGTTAAACGCATTTGGTCAATTCAGTTTGAATTTAATCGACCAGAAAAAAGCCATTTTTCAAACGGTCTCCAAATTTGACAAATTAGTTTTATTAGGACTGTATCGTTAAAATTTAGCTAGATTTTTTTCTGTAATTTTTGGAGTCAGTATGTGGCCCTAGTAAATTAAAATGTATGTTAAATTCAATATGGACTATAATATTAATTTATATTTTAATTTTGACAAAAACTAATTGAAATAGTTGAATTGACTTGTAGTACATATCCCATTGTGTTCGGAATGGGGGTATTT
This sequence comes from Allium sativum, assembly GCA_030737875.1. NCBI lineage: Eukaryota > Viridiplantae > Streptophyta > Magnoliopsida > Asparagales > Amaryllidaceae > Allium > Allium sativum. Next base: position 205,526,284 of record CM060911.1, read on the forward strand.
GGCCACGGACGACAGTCGTTGGGTTCGATTTGGGGTTCGGATGAAAAATTAACTTTTTGGAATTAAATTAAATCATATATATATATTTATTTGTTTATTTACTTGGTCAACCCTCACATTCCCTCTCTCTCGTTCAAAGTAAAAAAGAAAAAAAAGGAAAAACCCGTCGTTCCAGTCGGCGCCGCCGCCTCCCCACGACCGTCGCGCCTCCCCAGTCTCCGGCCGCCGCCCCTTCACCACCTCCGACCGCCTCTCCCTTCATCTCTCCTTCTAAAACCCTAAAACCGCGGAACCCTAGCCATCGTGGGCCCCACCCGCTTCCAGTCATCTCCCCACCTCTTATCAGGCCGCCGCACCACCTCAGGCCGCTACCAGTCCGGACATGGGTCCCCCATGCCCAAAATCCCCTTTTACAAAAAATCTCGTATTTGCAAAAACACCCCTTACTTGTTTAGCCAATAACTCCCAAACCGTGCACTTCTGCCCAAAACTCCACAGTACCAAAGTCGAAGATCTCGTTTTTCTCTTCGATTTGGATATATGGAAGCCGTACTTTGGATTGCGCAGTTGTTCAGAAAACGCGTCCAAAGTCTGCTGTCCAAATACTGTCTTTTCGCAAATTCTAGAGAATTGGTGCATGTTCGGAAGAAAGGCCACTAGGCGAAAGTAATCCGTAAAGGCGCGTTTAAGCTAAGAAAAAAAAAGTGTGAAGATTGGAGCTCGTTTGCAAATTCTGGAACCAGAACAGCAAATTAGAGCGTCGGAAAATAACGGCGGAGTGGATCCCAATGCGAGAACTCTTTCTCACTCAAACTATTTTAAGTCAAATATATTCTAGGTTGTAGACGGGTCTTAGTAGCTCCCGACACTATTTATTTGTACAAACCATGGTTGTTTGTTGGTATGGATTGAATTGTGGTTGTAAATTTGGTTGTGTTGAGAAATGATTGTATTGTGATTTTGTTGATTGGATTGATGGTTATTTATGACGCGAGCCAGTATCAGGAGAGGATTCGCTTAAACGACCCAAACTTCCCCTCATGGGAAAGCCCGGATTGAGTTGAGAACACGACAAATCAGAACATAAACAATAGAACATTTCATTGTTATTACAACAATTTACATCAGAGTACAAGAACATAACAAAGTATGAATAAATAATATACATCAAAAAATATCAGAGATTAAAATACATTGCGTAGCAGCGGAAATATAATAGATAACACAACTGAAAGAGATACACAGATACAAAGCTTTCTGAATATAGCTCCAGCTGTAATTCCAGGATCCTGTAAAAAGAAATCTGCAAAAACCAAAACTACTAGCTGCCCGTGCGAAAAATAGGGGCACCCGGAGTTTAAGTTAAAACAATACACTCCAGGTCAGTCATGGGACTTGTGTGGGAACTAAAACAATTTTTTAAAACCTTACTTTAAAATAGAGTAAATCAAGGGACCACGCCGTATAACATGGAACGGGTTTTCTTCCGAGAATACTAGTGCATAAAACAAATAGCGCAATGCTTTTTGGAAAAACGAAGCTATTATAAGACTCAGGTCCCATCACACAATGCAACGCAAGCCGGAGGATAGAGTTTTACCTTATAATAGCCAAACATGCTTGGTACATTTAAAACAAAAATCATTTTGATATTACTATAAGTGCATAGTGTATAAAAAACTTCAAATATAAATGTATCAATCATAGACGACATGAGCGTCTCATGCCATTATGTCGCCATATAGGTTTACAACTAAAACCGAAAAAGTCACGTATTCGAAATTGGATTAAATCCATGAGTCGAGGCAAGGGATCATTCTCGCCGGCTTCGAGACACTCTAGAAAATGGCTCAAGGTTCGGACGTTGGCGAACCCTGGTTAGAAGCAGGGCCAGTCCACACTTACTTTAGTGGATTAATATTCCTGAACACACGTTTCCCTCGCTGAAATAACCCAAACTTCCCCTTACGAGAAAGCCCGGATTGAGTTGAGAACACGACAAATATGAACACAAACAATAGAACATTTCATTGTTATTACAACAATTTACATCAGAGAACAAGAACATAACAAAGTATGAATAAATAATATATATCAGAAAAATATCAGAGATTAAAATACATTACATAGCAGCGGAAAAATAATACATAACACAACTGAAAGAGATGCACGGATACAAAGCTTTCTGAATATAGCTCCATCTTTAATTCTAGGATCCTGTAAAAAAATCTGCAAAAACCAAAACTACTAGCTGCCCGTGTGGAAAATAGGGGCATCCAGAGTTTAGGTTAATACAATAAACTCTAGGTCAGTCATGGGACTAGTGTGAGAACTAAAACGGTTATTTAAAACCTTACTTTAAAATAGAGTAAATCAAGGGACCGCACCATATAACAGGAACAGGTTTTCTCCCAAGAATACCAGTGCATAAAACAAACAGCGTAATGCTTTTTGGAAAAATGAAGCTATTATAAGACTCAGGTCCCATCACATAATGCAACGCAAGCCGGAGGATAGAGTTTTACCTTATAATAGCCAAACCTACTTGGTACGTTTAAAAAAAAATCATTTTGATATTAAAATAAGTGCATAGTGTATAAAACAACTTCAAATATAAATGTATCAATCATAGATGACATAAGCGTCCCATGCCACTATGTCTCCATATAGGTTTACAACTAAAACCGAAAAATTCACGTATTGGAAATTGGATTCCATCTATGTGTCTAGGCAAAGGATCATCCTCGTCGGCTTCGAGACACTCTAGCAAATGCCTTAGGGTTCGGACGCTGGCGAACCCTGGTTAGCAGCAGGGTCGGTCCACACTTATTTTAGTGGATTAATATTCCTGAACACACGTTTTCCGGTCCTATAAGACCTATCACTTGGCCAATAGGGACCAATATCTGAGGCGCCTCGCAATCCATCATCCACATAGGTAAAAATAAATAAATGTTTGGGCTCCATACCACGACACCACCCATAGCTAGATAGAAACATCGTGTCCTCCCTGTCGTCCTCATCCCGTTTTTGACTCAAACAGAGGTGTGAGGCTCGTGAATTAATGCTATACACAAAGCTATGCTATTTAAAGTCGTGCTTGGATCATCAACTAGAAGAGTCTGCTTTTCAACAGAAGCCTTTATCACTGCATCTCTGCATACCACACTGAATTCATGCCATGTGACTGATATCCATCAATATATAACCTCTAAGCTCATACGTCTCAGAGAAGGCTGTTAACCAAGAGAATAAATTCTCTGCCACCAAACAGATGTATATTTAATAGAAATCAATCAATACAGAATGAAGTCCAATGTCAGACACACATCCATTCACAAGTTCGTTCTAGGTCTGAACGAAACCGGAGGTACATATTTAATCCTTCGTGTCCATCCAAAATTGGACATCAAATTCACATTTTAATCCTTTACTGAATATTACTTTAAAATATACATTATTTTAAAATATTCGTTATTTCCAAATTGGAATTAGACCCAATCAATTACCATATAATTTTATTTATATGAATTTCATACATCACATGTACACAACAACAATCATCCATTATCCAGAGTGCATTACACGCTGTATAAGCATTAAAATAAATAAATAACGCTTACTACAGTCTGTTAACCAATCGATTGACATACAACAAAGAAATTGGGATTAATGTACGCCAAATATCATCCCAATACCCGTGTGGGGTTTCAACCAACAAATACTAAATATTATTTTTGCAGTTGGGCGATGTGTAAAATTTATCGTCCCAATCAATGTCAATTAAATGGGTGTACATAAACAAATCGCCCGATTTGTAAATGAACATTTATTTTCATTTCACATACGTTAAAAATTATAATTTTAACGATAAAATATTCATTTCGACACTTGACTATTTTATACAGTTCAGACATTCAATAAAAATGATATTTTTATTGTTTAAACATTTTATTCAATACATGAATATTTTATATAGTTTATTTCAGAAAATTTCGGCATTATAACGGCGCGATATTAGAACCGGATTAATGTCTAGCATTACCCCTCTCCTGATACTGGCTCGCGCCATACATAACCATTAATCCAATCAACAAAACCACAATACAATCATTTCTCAACACAAACAAATTTACAACCACAATTCAATCCATACCAACGAACAACCATGGTTTGTACAAATAAATAGTGTCAGGAGCTACTAAGCCCCGTCTACAACCAAGAATATATTTAACTGCAAAATAGTTTGAGTGGGAAAGAGTTCTCACATTGGAATCCACTCCGCCGTTATTTTCTAACGCTCTGATTTGCTGTTCTGGTTTCAGAATTTGCAAACGAGCTCCAATCTTCACACGATTTTTTTTTTTAGCTTAAACGCGCCATTCCGGACAACTTTTGCTTAGTGACCTTTCTTTCAAAAATGCTCCAATTCGTCAGAATATGCGAAAAGACAATATTTGGACAGCAGACTTTAGAGGCGTTTTCTGAACAACTCCGCAATCCAAAATACAGCTTCCATATATCCAAATCGAACAGAAAAACAAGATCTTCGGCTTTGGTACTGCGGAGTTTTGGCCAGAAGTGCACGGTTTGGGAGTTATTGGCTAAACAAGGTCAGGGGTGTTTTTGCAAATATGGGATTTTTTGTAAAAAGGCGATTTTGGGAACGGGGGGCCCACGGCCGGACTGGTGGCGGCCTGAGGTGGTGCGGCGACTTGACAAGCGGTGGGGAGGTGATTGGTTGTGGGTGGGGGCCATGGTGGCTAGGGTTTCGTGGTTTTAGGGTTTTAGTAGGAGAGTGGAAGGGAGAGGCAGTCGGAGGTGGTGGAGGGGCGTCGGCCGGAGGGTGGGGAGGCGCGTCGGTCGTAGGGAGGCGACGACGGCGCCGTATTTGGGGGCGGGGGCGACGGGAACGACGGGTTTTTCCTTTTTTTTTCTTTTTTACATTGAAAGAGAGAGAGAGAGAATGTGAGGGTTGACCAAGTATATAAATAAATATATATATATATAATTTAATTTAATTCTAAGAAGTTACTTTTTCATACGAACCCCAAATCGAACCCAACGACTGTCGTCCCTGACCAAATACCCTCATTCTAAACACAATGGGATATTTCCCGGAAGCCAATTCAACTGTTTCGATCAGTTTTTATCAAAATTAAAATATAAATTAATATTACAGTCAATATTGAATTTAACGTACATTTTAATTTACCGAGGCCACATACTGACTCTAAAAATTATAGAAAAATAAATCTAACTATGTTTTGACGATACGGTCCTAACAAAACTAATTTCGTTTACTTTGGAGACCGTTTCAAAAATGGTCTTTTCTGGTCGATTAAATTCAAACTGAATTGACCAAACGCGTTTAAATTTACTCTAAGAATTGAATGTAAAAACTTCTAAAAGCAAACAAATTGGACAGAAAATCATATAGTTCAACCTCGCACAATATTTGGAAGTGGTAGGTCGAGCTTTGTCTTAGCTCAGGTTGACTTGACCATACATAAGCCCAACTTGTATGCCAACCCTGTAGAAGAAAAGCTTAACCTAAGGCCGCGAGAACTATAGGAAATTTCTACCTTCTTTAATTAAAGGTATGAGCACAATTTTCACATACATGCAGAGATAAATCAAGCTCGATGAACTGTCTCATTAGAGAGAAACTCTCTCATTAAAGAAGAACTTCAAGGGAAGTCTTCTATGGTGAAACTATTGTCCTATTGATTCTCAACACACGAGTTTGGCTTATCCACTGGTGCGCAATCTTTCTTTTCAACCACTGTGGAAAACTTAGGCAGTGTTTGGCTTACGCCTTTTAGTTTTTAGTTTTAATCCACATTAAAATGCGAACGATGCATGTATAGCGTCAAAATCGTTCGTTTTAGAAAACAAAGTTAACATGCAAAATAGAAAATAATATTTATTTGTTTTCCTTAGTTTGAGAATTAACACAAGAAAGAGAGATGATATATCCTTCCGTTGTCCCTCTCTCCTTTATGTGGTCCCCTCCATCACCATTTCACTCCCTCCTCATCTCTCCACTTTTCTTATGTTTTGCTATCGATATTGAAAACTCAAAACATATTTTTAACCAAACACTACTTTAATGTTTCCTCGCCGTTATGTGATAGCATGGCCTATACAAAAATTAAGCAGTTATATAACAGATCGGATTTGAACTGCAAAAAGGCACTTTTGCTTTGGAAGTTCCAAATCTCGTTATCGTTTATGGCAAAAGTTTAGTTTTTAATATGGGGCAGTTATGTTGAAAATCTTGTTTACTCCCTGGAGATACAATGGACATTCTACGAGTTTTCAAATTTTGAACCATTAGACGAGTTCTAAAAGGTGACAAATCATGCTAGTAACTGTCATTGGAACTGTTAAAATGGTGAAAGTAAAATGGGATGTGTCTTGGATACTGCTGGGAAGGTCATGGATGACAGCGATCAACGTTGGTAAACACAGTTCTAAAACGCGACCCATATCTGCAGCATCGTGTAAGTTTTGACGATTGCGCTCGTGGGGAGGAAGGATAGAAGCGTGACAGAATTTGAGTATCGAGTTTTGATCGTAAGATTTGAATGCAACATCTAGGAATGGAGACTTCCTGCACAAGAGCCATTTGGAGATTCCAAGGCCGATCGATGACGCAGATTAGCAGTTTTCCGGGATCACGTGACACTCGACGACGAGATGTAAGCATGTAACGAGACGAAAGGAAACGATTTCGTATAGCTCGTGACAACAGCGGGCGCAACAGTTTTCAAAATGGTGATAATTTCAAAATACGTCGCACATTTGCATGCAAACTGGGAAAATGAAACAGTAATTTCAAAATTGCAAACGGTTTGGCAGTTTCAAGAGACATGTTTTGAAAGTGTTGTCTACTTGAGCCAAGATTGGCATGGTTACTATTTACGTTTTATTTTTCAATTTATACGGCTAGACTTGGCGGGATGGTGTGTATAGAAAGTCTGTGAAGTGTAAGTGTGGCGCATATGTGATTGATACTCTGTACCGATGAGTGTGTTATAGGCGTTCTTTTGTATATACGTGTGAGTTGTATTGAAATGAGTTTATTAATATAGAATCCATTTTCAAAAAAAAAAATCAAGCTCGATTTAGGCATGCGGAACGATCAACATACCAATTAAGATCCAGGAAAGACTGGCATAAAAGGATAAGTCTACAAACCCAAAAAGAGAGACATGCAACCAGGGATGGAGCCATGGATATACTTCGAACCGGGCTAAATAAAAAGGGAAAAACAAAAGAGATCAAAAAAATAGATCTAAATAACATTAAAAATTGCAAGTGATGGTTTGTGCATCTATCAAAGGAATGGTAGATTGATAAATGGAGACTATGGTGTTTTTTTTTTCTATAGCAACAACATAATACATTACATACAGCGACAAACGTGCATATGACCTAAAATGAAAAACCTCAAAAACCAAAAACACTAACATGGCTGCATTAATGCAGCACAAAAGGCAAAAAACCATGACATCCAAAGGCATAGAACAACAGGACGACGCTTCCATAGTATATCAAGAACACCATAGCAATGCGAAGACAAAGGTAAGGCATAGCGTTTTAGCAAAACTCAGTAGTAAGGCTATCACGGCCTACACAACCTAAGAAACTCCACCCAAACTGTAGAGAACAGAACCAAAAGAAAACCGGTTAAAACCCAAGCTTATGGGAGACGCAAACCACAAGAGGAAGTACTACACAGGAATAGAAACAAATAGGAAAGTTAGAACTTGAAAACCCCATGAAACATACCTTGCCAGCTTAAAAAGTGTGGTATGAGGCATATAAGAATCATGAAGGTTCGAGAAGAATAGTGATGAGTTATATGCTCCCGTGGTAGATCCAAGCACATGAGGTTCATCAGAGCAGTAGGATTGAGAAAAGGGACGATTTGTAAAACAAATCTGAGATTGGCTAGGTTTGAGTGGAGATCTTGCTTCTAGAACCAGCTGCGGCGAAAACTAGATCGAAAGAGTAGGTTAGGAAGAGAAACGTCGAGACAGAAGAGAAGGAAGAGAAGAGAGAAAGTAAAACGGAGCAGATTTTGTGGATCTAGTGGCAATACTTGTTGTAGTGAGTAAGAATAGAAACATCCTGTAATTTTTGCTAGTCGGACAATATGGTTTCTAATATAATGGGCTGAAATACAATACATAGTGTTTAATTTTGGGGAAGAGCACCCAGCTGTAGCCCAGGTATGCATACATGTAGATCCGTCCCTGCATGCAACAACTTGCTGCTACAAAAATGAAATCTCAGAAAATATTTACAGTAAACACAAATCAAACAGCAAATTCAACATGCAAACACGATTAAGCTAGATGTGTGAGACAATACTTACCATGCGTGGACATGCACTGAATTACATAGATTTTTGAGAGAAAAATAAGAGCTTTTGGGTTTGAGTAGAACTCCAAATACCTATAGCTTGCAAAGTACTGACATGCAACAAAAAAGAGACTTACAGTAAACCACTATTCTCAAATCTGAGAATTTGCACGGTTTGATCTCAAGTTTTGAAAGATTAACTGTTAGATTTTTAATGTTTGCGTGCTATCTTTTGATTTCACTTGAATATAAACTTGGATTTGTGAATTGAAAGAGGAGGTTTGTTTCCAGGATTCTAAATTTCTCAGAAAGGACAAAGGAGATAAATCAGTATGTGATGTACTAATTACTTCTTTGCCTTGCTCTAATCTTTGCAAGTGGGTTTGGGTTAAGCCCAACGCTCATTCAAAAATCTCAAAATGCAATTATTTTATGTAATAGGATATATAACCTCAAATTAATACTAGTTTGACATCTTTAAACACAAATATACAACAATTCATCGATATTTCATAATTTACATGTTTTTAGCCTTTACAAAAATATTAATAAGCATGTATAAAAATTCTCTTAACCATTTAAACAAAATTTCAATATTCATTCAATTTTAAAAACAATTACATTCTTAATAAAATACATATTTTACATCCTTATTTGTTTAAACTTACATGCTAATTTTACAACACATCCATTGTCTTGTTTAAACAACTTAATAAAACACATTTAAAATGTTTTCACACATAAATATTGATTTTAATCAATGTTTCATATTTTAGTATTCACTTACAACCCAATTTTTGATCTAAATATCCACTTTAACAACCAAAATAGTTGTCTAACAAAAATTTATGAGATTACTAGACAAAGATAAAATAAATATTTTAATACATATCTTTATCACAAACACATATAATACGGTTTACGAAACTTAATTTTCTTCAGATTTAAGTTTTATCAACAAACACATGTTGAATTTATTTCCTTATCTCATTGCTCAAATCTGGCTTATCCTTGATTCAATACAACTGTTCATATAATCTCCAAAATTCTTCATTTATTTAACTAAAATGATTACATGAATTCTCCTTTTTGAATTCGCATTTTGCTCTCTCTAATATTAAAATCATTTTACCCAAGTATCTAAAACTAGGGTTGTGCCAATCGTTGAGTATGGTCTATGCTCGACAAGGGTTTGGAGAGACGAATGATCGACCCGATGAAGTAATATATATGAATAATAAACCCGAAGAGGTTGCAGATTTCAACACTGGCTCGACAACTCCACCAATTTTAGCTTGAAGCAATTGTAACGACCCGTATTTTAGGCCGTCAAATATTTAATTTAATTTATTATTTTAAATATTATATTTGGAGTATTTATGGATTTTTATATTTAATTCATTATTTAAAACAAAGTTTGAACGTTATTTTATTTATAATATAAAAAGAGCTCGAAATCGCGCGGTAGTTCGTAATATTTGGTTTTGAACTTCAACTGGGAATACAGAAGCCATTATAAGTCGGATTTCTGTGAAACAAGAAACCTTGGAGCGTGTTGATGATAATTTTCATATGAAAGAGAAAAATTCAGATTTCATGTTATAATTTGTTAGTTATGGCCAAATCAAAATTTGAAATAATCGCTGTGGAAAATCGTTATTAAAATATACGCGTTAAAATAGCCGTTTTGCAAACGGACTCAGATTTCGATGAAATCAGTTTCATTGGAACCGTATCGTTAAATTATTATACGGTGTTGAATGGCATGGCAAACCGATGTCGTATGTGACCACGGCAGCCATAAACGCTCGTTCAATTTCTATAGCGCGTGATTAATTAAATAAAGGGTTATTTGGGTATAACTTGAACAGACGATCGAATTAGGCTGGGAAACCAATCCCGTTGAGTTTGTATCGTCGATTAGAGTCGGGATAGGTATATAGTTTGTTATTTTTAAAGACCGTGCAATTTGATGTCCAGAATGGCATTGCGGTGCACGTAAAAATAGTCTATCGGGGAAACAGTCTCGAATGCGACGAAACTGGTGCCGTTGGGTTCGTATTGAAGAATTATTATAGGATTGCAAAATTTCAAGTTGATTTGATTTATCTGGTGATCGTAGAAAAATTAAACGTGTGTTTATTTCTGGTTTTATAAAGGAAATTTTTTCATACGACCTCGGATTTCGATGAAACTTGTCCCATTGGGTCTGGAATACCTTTTTACACCAAGATTAGCTTTTTTATCAGATTGTAGTGGTTTTAATCAACTACTTTATGCGTAAGTTTCGCGAAAAATAAAATAATAATTTTTCTTTCCTATATATATATATATATATATATATATGTTCAAACAAGTCAGAACCCTAATTCTCTATCGTTAGTGGTCAAAACGTTCATCCGCCACATACCCAAATTAATGAAACAAACTACACTGCAAATTCCCTTCTAAATCTTGAAACCCATTCATTTACTCAAGTAATCTTCAACGAAGAACCCTTTAAGCTCAACGAGAGCTACACGTTCAGTGAAGGAAGCGCCGGCAATTCGAGATGGTGCTGGACCTAATCGGAGCAACCGAATTCAAAGAGACTCAGGGGTGGTGACCAAGGAGGTCGCGACGCTTGGATTCCCAGTGTTAGATGAAGTCAATGTGGCTTCAAGGAGCATGCGGCAGTGGATTTTGTTAGGTGCAGTGTGAGTTCCAGGAACGAACACTTGAATTGGGTTGCTGAGCATAACGAAGACGAAAGGGATGGAGATAAAATAAGGGTTGCGTTTTGAACTAGCAGGAAGAATCGTGAGGGAGTGTATTTTCGACTTTGGGAACTTAGAAATACAAAGGAGAAAAAAAATAGTTGCGGAAGCACTGATGTTGTGGCGGTTTGGGTTCTGAAGTGTGGGAGGACAATGAAGTAGTGGGTTTCCAGAAGGGAACAAGGGACAGCCAATTTTTCTATACCATGAAAATTAGCGTAACATAGGACTAATTAAGAATAACTAATTCATATTTAAAATATGAATGTTGCAGGCGCTAGTTAAGGCACCATGAATTGATGAGCGGTAAAATGATCAGGAGAAATAGAAAGGTTGGCCTTGGTTTCGAAAGTCACCGAGTAAATATGTACCGGCCATTTATTTTTTTTACAAGAGTTGGGATCTGACTGAACGAGAAACTCACAGCAGGAGGAAACAGTTCGGTCAGAAATCATTAATAAAACAATTGGACAAAATAACCGGCGTTGAAATCGCGGTGATAAACTCAACATCTTGGAGCAGATCTAGACGCAATTTTGATTAGCCAGTATTTTTAATTAAATTAAACGACCGTTTAATTTAATTAAAACAAGATGCGACCATGGAATCAAAAATAAGGTGAGTTAAATTCACTCAGTTTTTCCCATTTATATTTTATATAAATTGGGTACTTTTATTTTGTGTGCTCTGCTTGCCAATGGTTGACTGTTTGCTAATTATATATTTATTTGTTGATTTAAATGATGAAATTAAACCGTCGTTTAATTTCAGTGAAATACAACATCGTTATTTTAACGATTTGGTTCCAATAAAGGTAACTCACCTTGGTTGGTCACATTTATAAAAATAAACGTGTTTAATGGTTTAAATTGTTTGACCTGTTTGGATCGTTTGATCTGTTTGAATTGTTTTAAACTGTATGGAGATAACCATTTGAATACAAGGAAGAACAGGTTGGAGGGATCCAACCGGATTCCTCAAATATATTTTTTATTTTCATATTTTCATATATGAACTGTTATGATTGGGTTATTGATTTTAGTAGTGATCATTGACTGAAAAGTCAACATGTGTTGTGTTTTAACCAAAGGGCTATATTAGTTGAGTAATCGGCAGTAAATGGCCTAAAAGTAAATCGTTTTGTTAATATTGATTCACCGTCAGGTGAGTCGATAGAGATAAAGTTATAATTTATTTTATAACTGGAGATAGATTTTGAAATGTATATTTTGAATAAAACTTTATTAAAAGGAAATAAACAATTACTTTTATAATTAATTATAAATTGATTTTACAAAGTAAATCCTGAAATTAATCAGATTTATAATTATAGGAATAGAAATTAACCTTAACGGTTAAAATTTGGAAAAGTGGTTATTGAAAATTAATTTAATGGAATGATTTAAATCAATTATATTATTAATTAATTTAAAGTGAAAATGGATTGGAATGGGTTAACGAAATAACCGTGCCTTGGGTTGACTAAGTCAACCATTAAAATTGGAATTGATTTTAAATTTGTTTGATTTGAATTACCCTAATAAAATAGTTTGGTGAATATTGTTTTAATTTTAATAATATCTTTTAAAAGGGAATTAAGATAAAAAGGTTTATGATAAACCAGGATTACATTAATGAGGTTTTAAAATGTTAAAGCGTTGTTACTTAATTGTGGGATTAAGTAAGGGGGAAAGTTGAAATAAGATTTCTTAAAGTGGGGAATGTCGAATCGATTGAAAAGGGTTTGGTAAAGGGAATTTGGTAAAAGAAGCGGGGTATGAGATTTGTAAACAAATCTGAATTATGAGATGAAATTGTTTAAAAAGGAAGAGGTTAAAAAGTGGTGTTTTATAAAGTTCTTAATTATTAAATTAAGGAAAGATGTTATATTCGAGCAAGAGATTTTCAAGTGTAAGAAGGTTTTCTAAAAACCATATTTTGAATAGTTCAGTAAATGAAATTTATATTGATATTAGAATGAAATATGTGTTTGGTATTACAACTCGTATTTGTCTTTAGATATGAACGTTGTTGATCAAGGTCTGAGAGGTAATTAAAATACCCCAACTTGAACGACATCAGGATTATCCGAATGTGGTATTAGTTGTAATGGTAAAAGAGGTTAGTGAAATTTATTATTTCATTAGAGAAATAATAACGCAACATTTTGATAAAGATTTGGAATATATATATATAACATGACAATTTCAAAGTAAAAGGAGAAAAAGGGAGATTGCGTAAAATTATAACGAGATCCGCAAGGTTAGAAAGGAAACGTAAAGTTGAATTTTATTCTATCAGAATAAGTATTCGTATTGTTCAAGTAATGAAATAACTGATATTTTGTAAAGTCGTTTTACGAGGAATAAGTTAAATTATTTTTCCCAATATTACAATAACGTGGCTAATGTTTGAAAGTGAAAATAGAAACAAAATTTGATAAAAGATCTTTCTAAGTATTGAAAGCGAATTTGTTTATAGAATAATCTTATATAGAGAAAACTATATTTAAAATATCGAAGTATTTAAGAGTTTTAAAATATATTTGCTTTAATTAGAAAGGGCCAAGTGGTGCTGAATACCCAACTAGTGAACTCATTGGGTTGTCATGATTGAAACACTATTTATTTTGATAGTTAAATCACCGACTATCAAATCTGTCCAATACGATTGTTGGTATGGGAAGACCGGGATCGAATTTATATTCGAAACCCATTCCGACCAATAAATACGTGAAGATATTAGAGATGATCGAGATGGAGCATTGAAGACCGTGGATTTTCGTAAATGGAAGAACTGCTAATAATCTCTGGTCTGCAGCCAGAGATGTACTGTGGTTCTGTCGTGGTCGGAATCTATTGTTAGATCACAGGTTTTTGATTCATGACAAGGAAGAAGAGAAGATCAAAGGAAAAGTGATATAGGTTATGATTATCTATTTAATTGTGTCTTAGAGGTGTTATATATTGTTAAAATCTGTCCTCAAATATATAACATACACAAATGCATTTACGAAAAGACACTTCGTGAAAAGACACTTCGCGAAAAGACACTTCGTGAAAAGACACTTCGCGAAAAGACACTTCGTGAAAAGACTTTCGCGAAAAGACACTTCGTGAAAAGACACTTCGCGAAAATACACTTCGTGAAAAGACACTTCGCGAAAAGACACTTCGTGAAAAGACACTTCGCGAAAAGACACTTCGTCACTTCGTGAAAAGACACTTTGTGAAAGACACTTTGCGAAAAGACACTTCGCAAAAAGACACTTCATGAAAAGACATTTCGTGAAAAGACACTTCATCACTTCGCGAAAAGGCACTTCGCGAAAAGACACTTCATGAAAGGACACTTCATGAAAAGACACTTCATCACTTCGTGAAAAGACACTTCGAAAAGACAATTCACGAAAAGACACTTCACAAAAAGACACTTCACGAAGGGACACTTCATATTTCCAATGGTCATATTTTACAACGGTCATATTTTACAACGGCCATATTTTCTAACGGTCATATTTTCTAACGGTCATATTTCCAACGGTCATATATTACAACGGCCATATTTTCTAAAAGGCATCATATTTCATGAAGAGATTCCTTTTCATTTCTAAAAGGAAACGGGTGCATCTCTTTGATAAAACTCTTCATGGAAGTTGACAACTCTTCAACGATTATATATACATCAAAGCATTTTTTTTCACACAACGAAATCTTCTCATATTTTCTGATCTTAAACTCTAAATACTCTTGCATTCTAAAAAGCTCCCAAATTCAAGTTACTTATTGAATCCTCGATAATATTTCTCATATTTTGATTCAACAAGCAACTAACTTCCTTCAAATCTTCGCATTCAATTCATATACTTGAGGATAAGATTATAGGAAGGGTGTACTCAATCGTTGACAAATCAGTGTTGAAAGAAGAACACAATCAGAAGTCAAACTCTTGTAATTGTTCTGTGTGGGTAAGCTTGTAGCCCGTGAAATCAAGTGGGTAAGCTTGTAGCCCGTGAAATCAAGTGGGTAAACTTGTAACCCATAAATCAAGTAGTGTTGTGAACCTGTTCCTCCGGGTGAAGCGAGGGTGTTGTTTAGTGAAAAGCCGAAGAGGAGCTTCGGGACTGGACGTAGGACGGGAGGTCCGAACCAGTATAAAAATCCTGGTGTCGTTACTCTACTTTACTTTATCTACAACATTTATATTTGTTAGTGATATATTTCTTGTTTGCGAATTTTTTACCTGCGTAACTATTGAATAGCTTAAGTTATCACATACATTCCGCAAAGCCATATTATAGATCCTGCACAAGTCGTACACACTCCGACTTTTCAATTGGTATCAGAGCCTGGTGTTCTAGAGATCGTAACAACATCTTAGAACAAATGACAATAAAGAAGTCTAGTCAAGGGATTGGAAAGTGGAAGAGCAACAAAGCCGAATCAAGAGAGCAAGGAAGCAAATGTCTCATGGCTAAAGTCAGATCACAATCGGTATGTGTAGATTCATTATTTAAAGATCTTTTGTTAGACCATGAAAAATTATTGAAACTCAATACAGTCGTTTTAGCTATGTCAAAAAATTACAAGCAAGAAAATTCCAAATTAAAAGAAGAAAACAATCGTTTGGTAAAACAATCCAAATGTTTTGAAAATACCTTAGAAGAGCTTGTTTTTCAAAAAGATTTTCTTCAAAAAGAAAATGAGTGACTAGAAGATAAAAACAATGTTCTTTTAAAGGAAATCGATCTTTTGCAAAATAGAAATAAATCATTAGAAGATTCTTTAGATAATTCAAGTTCTTTAATATCGTCTCTTGAAAAAGAGAATGGAGCTCTAACTAAAAAGAATTTGGAATTATCTAAAGAATGTGAGTTCTTAAAAGTGAATAGTAATATTTTGCAAAATGAAATTTCTGACTCAAAAGGAAAATTACAATCATCTTTATATAATTCAGAATCTCAAATTAGTTGTCTCGAAAATGAGAATAGAACTTTAAAAAGGAAGAATTCTGAATTAAATAAGGGTATTAATAACAAGGTTTCTTTTGAAAATATCAATCGCGACTGTGGAATCAAATGTACAAATAAGTTCGCGAAATTTAATAAAGGTCAAAATGATTTAAATATGATTTTATCTAGATCTCGACCTTTACATGACAAAAGTGGTTTAGGATATAATAAAACCAATCATAGAAATAGTACTAGATACGGCTTTATGTACAATAAGAATAGCAATGCTAGTACTAATACACATCCTAGATCCAATTATTATTCGAATACTTCTATAACATCTAGAAGTACGAATAGAAATATCAATATAAACCACTTAAGTATTTGGGTTCCAGTAGATTGGAGAAACAGAGAAAAATATATTGATGATTATTTTGATTCAGTAGTTAATAATGAAAATTTTATCTTTAAAGGTTCCATTAAACCCTTTTGGGTATGGTTACCTTCTATCTAACTCCTGGACCCAATCGAAACAAGTGGGTACCAAAGTATATACATCATATATTTTTTTGCAGGTACACCACAACAAAGAGAAGACTATTTCGGTATCTCTATGGACGTATAATAAATAGTCTTGTATGCTCTTTGAAAACTATCTATAATTGTTTTCTCTTACTTGTTCTCGATTACTGCTTTATCATGTTATATATTCTTTTTAATCGATGACAAAGGGGGAGAAAAAAGTATAGAATATATATGCATTATACACTAACATTTTGTTACAGGGAAACAAAAGGTAAGTACTTTTACGTATGCACTAACAAAATGTTGCAGAGAAGCTTTATATTCAGAGGGAGATAAATATATGCAAGCATACATTCAGGGGGAGAAAATAAATAACTCTACAAGATTGCAAGAGGTTGTCATCAATCAAAAAAAGGGGGAGAATGTTAGATCACAGGTTTTTGATTCATGACAAGGAAGAAGAGAAGATCAAAGGAAAAGTGATATAGGTTATGATTATCTATTTAATTGTGTCTTAGAGGTGTTATATATTGTTAAAATCTGTCCTCAAATATATAACATACACAAATGCATTTACGAAAAGACACTTCGTGAAAAGACACTTCGCGAAAAGACACTTCGTGAAAAGACTTTCGCGAAAAGACACTTCGTCACTTCGTGAAAAGACACTTCGCGAAAATACACTTCGTGAAAAGACACTTAGCGAAAAGACACTTCGTCACTTCGTGAAAAGACACTTTGTGAAAGACACTTTGCGAAAAGACACTTCGCAAAAAGACACTTCATGAAAAGACATTTCGTGAAAAGACACTTCATCACTTCGCGAAAAGGCACTTCGCGAAAAGACACTTCATGAAAGGACACTTCATAAAAAGACACTTCATCACTTCGCGAAAAGACACTTCGAAAAGACAATTCACGAAAAGACACTTCACAAAAAGACACTTCACGAAGGGACACTTCATATTTCCAATGGTCATATTTTACAACGGTCATATTTTACAACGGCCATATTTTCTAACGGTCATATTTTCTAACGGTCATATTTCCAACGGTCATATTTTACAACGGCCATATTTTCTTAAAGGCATCATATTTCATGAAGAGATTCCTTTTCATTTCTAAAAGGAAACGGGTGCATCTCTTTGATAAAACTCTTCATGGAAGTTGACAACTCTTCAACGATTATATATACATCAAAGCATTTTTTTTCACACAATGAAATCTTCTCATATTTTCTGATCTTAAACTCTAAATACTCTTGTATTCTAAAAAGCTCCCAAATTCAAGTTACTTATTGAATCCTTGATAATATTTCTCATATTTTGATTCAACAAGCAACTAACTTCCTTCAAATCTTCGCATTCAATTCATATACTTGAGGATAAGATTATAGGAAGGGTGTACTCAATCGTTGACAAATCAGTGTTGAAAGAAGAACACAATCAGAAGTCAAACTCTTGTAATTGTTCTGTGTGGGTAAGCTTGTAGCCCGTGAAATCAAGTGAGTAAGCTTGTAGCCCGTGAAATCAAGTGGGTAAACTTGTAGCCTGTAAATCAAGTAGTGTTGTGAACCTGTTCCTCCGGGTGAAGCGAGGGTGTTGTTTAGTGAAAAGCCGAAGAGGAGCTTCGGGACTGGACGTAGGACGGGAGGTCCGAACCAGTATAAAAATCCTGGTGTCGTTACTCTACTTTACTTTATCTACAGCATTTATATTTGTTAGTGATATATTTCTTGTTTGCGAATTTTTTACCTGTGTAACTATTGAATAGCTTAAGTTATCACATACATTCCGCATAGCCATATTATAGATCCTGCACAAGTCGTACACACTCCGACTTTTCATCTATGGGTTGCAAGGACTTCTCGCTACTGATCCATTGGTGATTCCTATATGAGATGCAGTAGGAGAGTACTTTCGGTTCATCCTGTTCCTGGATGACTTGTATGGATGAGTGTTTGACAGAGTATTTCCAAAGGATCACGTACATTGATTTCTTCAAAACGTGCTATAGTTGGTTAGCTCCCAACTAGAGTATTTTTGTGGACTCAATTGGTGATATCTGGCAGATCTGACGATGTGGCACTCAAAGTGAATGGTGGCCAGGTGTTGTAAAGGAAATGTAAACCTCAAGCCTCATCAACCGGGAAATGACAAAAATCGGGCAGGCAGCATGGCTATGTGGGTCGCTCCCATTAGGGTGTATAATCACCTATCTAGAGAAAATCCATTTGTTTCTTTAATCTATTTCGATGATGTCCCTTTTCGGGAAGACGGTGGGTCGCACCCAACCTTTGGTGATATACATTCGATACACTCAAGCGAAATGAGTGGTCGGTCATGTGAGGGCTGGGTTGCAAGACGTTCTTGCTGAACCCAGTGTATTCGCCTCTAGAGATACACGATCGGCTGGTGCTCCCATACCTTGCCATGGTCGGAATCCAATCTCCAATAAGCGTCCGCGGTTTTGATTGTATACTATATATGTAGAGCGTGAGATGAAAGCGTTCTACTAGATTCTATTTACTTGTATTTAGGCATTATTATAATATCAGAAAAGATATTGATTTCAAACTGTTTTGGGTTATCGTAAGGTAAAAACCGTCCTGTTTATGTGTGGATTTGGTCTTACGATTATCCTTTTCTTTGAAAGATTTTAACTTTAAAATCAGGTTGTGTGATCCCCTTAAACTTAGTGTGTTTATCTCACTCTGGTTCACCGGACTGACCCGGTGTTTTGTAAATGCTCGGGTTAGCCCGGGGTGTACAGGTTCAGGTTATCGAATGCTGTGAAGAGACGAGCTAGAAGAGTCCAGACGTATGATATTGTATAGCTACTATTTCGCTGTGTGTTGTATATGGGAACAGGTTATTATAACTGTCTCGTTGTGTGATGTACTCTGATATTGTAAGTTTTATTTAAAGCTCTCAATAAAGTTATTTCTGTATTATATTTTGTTCCGCTGCGATGTGAGACTCTGTGGTGTGTTGGTTCTTCTCCTTCTTCTTCTATTCTAATATTTCTTATCTCACCCTCTAAATTCTTTCTAATAACTATCCGGTGTTTTCGGTGCTTGGAAGGTCGACATGAGTTACGGAAGGGTATTTATGTCGATTTTCGGGGCCGAAATCCCCTTGGGTCGTTACAGCAATTGTTCGAAGCACTAATGATCTAGCTAGATTGTTGATTAAACTATTAGCTCAGAATGGTAATTAAACTCATGAACAATCTAGAGATTTCACAAATATCAGAGTTAAACAAAATACGTCTTCAACATCAAGATATGTTTTAAGAAGAAAGTGTTAACCCTCTTTTTGCAAGGTCATCGCATAATTGACTCAGATATATAGATTATTCGACCATTGAAATAGATCGCTCGGAGAGATGGTTGGATCGCTTAGGAATCGAGTATGGACACACATATAAAGCTATCAACAGCTGGGCTTACATGAATAATACTTAGAAATTAGCTTAGTTTGGAAAAGACGTTGGATAAGACAAGGATCGGTAGGGATCTAGAACATAGAACTAAGACTTTGGCAAAGATAAGGATCGGTAAGGATCCAGAGCATAGATTCAAGATTTTGGTTATTACAGGGATTGGTAGGGATATAAAGAAATGAGTCAAGACTTTGAGGGATAAGTAGGGATTCTAAGCACATAACAAGAATTTGTTTAAGTCAAGGATTGATTTTGCTCCAAAACACAGAATTTCAAGCTTCAAAATTCATTCAAAACTACGTCAATAGCTCAAAAATTGTTAGGTGAACTAGAATAACAGGGAAAGAAAATAAAAGAAGGACTGTAAAGGGATCCACTTTAGGGATCATGCCCTTATTAGGTGTAACTTTTAAGGATCGATACTGATCTCCGACATGTAGCTAAATCAAAGCCACACTTCTTACACCCAGTCGTCTTGTTTATATAGGTCCCCTTATGTAATTTCATGTAAGTCTGTTTTGAATTACAACTATATGTAGACTCTAAAGGCGTTTAAAATGGATCTTCTCTTCTCCACATGGAATCTCTGCGACTTCTTAGAGACAACAACATCTTTTTCTCTTTACATTCTTACATCAGATAAATTATAATTGAAATCAATAGTATGAACTACTACCAGAAGACGTAGGCCAAAGTTTGTTGAATCACCGTAAAATTGTATCTTCTTCTCTTCCTTTTTCAATTACTCTATGATTGACTATGTGATTATGTACCGTTGATTCTTATTTAAGTTCTATTATTATACTATGTAGGGTGTTAGGAACATTTGACAACAAACAATTCTAACAACATGCAATTTGATACTAGTCTTGTAAATATAAATTTTGATGAACTTTTGTTATAATCGTTTATTTAATCGATGTTTGGGTTGTTGATGTTGTGATGGATTTTTGGTGCGACATGTAACTCATAAATAGTTGAATTACATTGTACCCTACTTAAAATACAAATGAAGTCATAAACAATTAAATTTTTTATAGCCATTTAAAAAAAATTCAATTCTTCTAAATAAGTTGAGTTAAAAAATGAACTATGATATTTTCATATATTACCTAATATGTTGCATTTAGTTTTATAGTAGTATTAGTTAAACATAATTTTTTATAGTCGTTCCAATTATCCAAATAAAAATTCATATTGCACTGCGATATATATATATATATATATATATATATATATATATATATTTATATACATGAATGATTGGATGAGTTACATTTATATTTAATAATTAACATAATTTAGTATTTAGTTTGAAATATTGGGTGAGTTACATTTGTATGTATCACTAAGAATAGTTCATTACTTAATTGGTTGGTTTTGGGTGAGCTACAAAATTTTGGAATCTTGTATATATTACTTAGCATACTTCATAACCCACTTAGCATAGTTCATTACATACTACTTTTATTTTCGTAGGAGGTGGTAGGTGACTTATGCTAGCTTCGCTTAGGTGTGAATTATAAAAGCGTAACACTATAAGGAAAACTAGTGCCGAAGCATTTCACATATAAGATGAGCATGCTACTCTTCCTTGGCGTCTAAGGATGGTGATTTTATCCAAGCAATAAAGACACTCAATCGAAAAAAGATGTTCAGCAAGTAACTTAATACGTTGAAGTAGAAAATCTAAATAAATGTGCTCCTTTGACGTTTGGTTCTAGCGGTATTGATGTTGCCAATAGAGGTCTAAAAACAAATGAAGTGCTAAAAAACTTTGAACATCACATTGCAAAGAAAATATGGCAAATATGGGTCTCGGTATAATATCATCGCATATGTAACCCTATAATTCATTTACCAATTGGCAAGATGTTCGTAACTTTAGAAGATGTAAACAAAATTCTTGAGTTTCATTATAGGGTAAACGCATTTACAGAGAAAACCATGGTCAAAATATTTAATTTAGTGACGTGATTAACCTTATAGTGGAACAATTGTGTATGGTAGAACAGAAAGCAAGGGAAGAAATAATTGGGGTGTGTATATATATATATATATATATATATATATGTGTGTGTGTGTGTGCAGTGTATTGAAGAGCAATGTCAAGTAATAACTTCAATGGAGGATGCAACTAAAGTTAACTATGTTACCATTTGATTTCTGAAATGGGCATTCCGCGTCTGCGTCGGACGCGTTCGAAGCATCCGATGTGTCGACGTAGGACTCACCACATTTGCCCCCTTTCAAACGAACAACTCAACTTCCTCCTTACAGTTTTCCCGCTCAACTTTCTCCCCATTCTACATTCATTTGCTTCTTTCGTGTGCATCTTCCAGATGAAATAAAAACACATTCCTCTTTTATCGATTTTCCCCTTCTTTAACCCTTTCCAGATACCCCTTCCTATTAAAAACCAAAGGAACCCTATGATAGAGTGGTTCGAGCTTCTCTTTTATATATGTTAGGATGTAGTACTATAATTTCTAGTAAATTGGGTACGAGGACATCCGTATATTATGTCAATTACCTAACTAACACAAACACTTTAAATGAGCAAGCATGGCGAATAACTATATTAGGGTACTTATATAAATAGCTTGAAGTGGCTTCAAGAGCGAGTGTGAAGCCAATAAGCGATTAATTTTCCCTCTTAATAGTTACTCCTTTATAACTTCATTTGTTTTTTTCCTAAGGAAGCAAAAACTTACAAAAATTATTTTAATGTTTATACTGTATGCTTGAGTATACGATCGTTTCCCTCTGTTACAAACCTTTATTAAAAAGGAATCTTATAACATTGGTGATCCCTTATTGAGGAAATGGAAGAATGTTAATCGTAGGAGATCACGACAATTACATTATTCACTTAAGGGGAAAATTAGAAGATTTGTGAGCATTCATATTAGACATATGCAATAATTATTCAGTGTTAGACTACATGAGCTATTCTACTGAAGTATTACTCTACTGATAAATTCAATTACGTGAAGCTATTCTTCAGCGTGCTACTCTACTGTTAAATTTAATTATGTGAAGCTACTCTCCAGCCAGACCTATTCTCGAGGAATACATAGTTACTCTTCAGCCGGAGCTATTCTCCAGGAATACATGTAGATTTAGTTTTTTGTATTCAAATGATAATTTCAGCTCAACCATGTATACTACTATAAATATCCATGTACTGAATAAAATAATGAATGCAATTATCTCAATCTTTTCCTGTTTTTCACATGGCATCAGAGCCAGGTTAAATAAAATTACTCTCTTGTCTTCCTCAGTCTCTTATCATAGCCAATGAAAACAATTCTGCTACCGATCCTATCAGAGATGATCCTTATGCTATCCACCATTCTGATAGTCCATCTACTGTTCTTGTCACACCTCTCTTAACAGATGATAATTATGGCTCTTTGAATCATGCCATGATGATGGCTTTACGAGCCAAGAGGAAATTTGGTTTCGTCGACGGTTCCTTGCCGATCCCAACGGTGGAAACTGACATTGCCAATTGGCGCCGCTGCAACGATCTTGTTAGCGGCTGGATACACAATTTTGTATCTTCAGAAATTAGGCCATGTATTCTCTATGCCGACAGCACTGCCTAAATATGGATGGATCTCAAAGAGTGCTTCTCTCGGTCAAATGCACCGAAGATATATCAGTTGAAACTCTCTATTTCCTCTCTCAAACAAGAAGGTATGAGTGTTTCATTGTACTTCACTCAACTAAAATCTTTATGGGATGAACTAAGTAGCATTATTTCAGCTGTTCCATGTACTTGCGAAAATGGAAAGTGTATAATTGAACAGCAAAATCAAGATCGAGCCATGGAGTTGCTTCAAGGACTGCAGATAACTTCTCTATTGTGCGAAGTCAGATTCTCCTGATGAAGCCATTTTCGTCCATTCAGCGAATTTACAATCTCGTCTGTCAAGAAGAGAAGCAACAAGAGTTTAATGTTCGATCAGCCCCCGTTGTTGGGTCCGCTGCCTTCCAAGTTTCAAAACCACCATATCGTGGGCTGTCAAAGAGGCAGCGTCCATTCTGTGACCACTGCAACCGACATGGGCATATTCGGGGGAAATGCTATCAACTCCATGGCTTCTTAAGAAAACAAGAAAAGCGCGCAACTGAACACGGATCAGCCTCTCATGCTGTGTCAAACAATCATCTGACAACTCAGCAGTACAACAAGTTCCTTGCTCTCTTGGCCAAAGACAAAGTCGGTGAACTCTTAACTTAGCAGGTATAATTCTGTCTTGTATGTCATCTTGTTGGATTATAGATTCAGGTGCATCAAATCATATATGCACATCACTATCATTTTTTTCTTCATATGTTCCATTGTAAAAACATAAATCTGTTCAGTTACCTGATGCCACTTTTGCATCAGTGACTCACATTGGGATTGTTAAACATTCAAAATCTCTTATTCTCAAAGATGTACTTTTTATCCCATCATTCAAATTCAATTTATTATATGTCTCACAACTAATAAAACAACTTAACTATGAAGTAATTTTATCTAAATCTCAATGTTGTTTTCATGACCTGTTAACAAGTAGGACGATTGGTCGAGGTAAAGTTCATTGTGTCCTTTACTACTTGGAGGATGTTTCCCATTTGAATTCAGTTTTTTCATTTTAGCATTCAGATAATTTTGATCTTTGGCACTCTCGCCTTGGTCATCCTAGTAGTTCCCATTTTAAATTTCTTGTAAATAATTTTTCGGATATATCCGTGAATAATAAATTTGTTTGTAATGTTTGCCTACAAGCTAAGAATGTCGTAGTTCGTTTCCGCAAAGAGTATCTTGCTCTTCTGTATGTTTTGAATTATTACATGTTGATGTTTGGGGACCATTTAATGTTCCGTCTAAAAATGGTTCACCTTTTTTTTCTCACTATTGTTGATGATTATTCAAGATGCTTGGGTTTATTTAATGAAATTCAGGTCTCAAACTTTTCATATGATAAACCATTTTTTCAATCAAGTTAATAGACAATTTGGACTGTCAATCTCCACTATACAATATAGAGATGGTGGTATTATTATTCCATAACTTCAAGCTCTTCGATCTGACAATGGAACTGAGTTTCTTTCATTAGAGTTTCAAAATTTGTTTCATTTTCATGGTATAATCCATCAACGAATTTTTGTAGACACTCCTCAACAAAATGGGATTGTGGAACGTAAACATCGACACTTCCTTGATGTTGTTCGCTCACTACGATTCCAAGCTAATCTTCCCCTCTTCTTTTGGAGCGAATGTGTTCTCACCACTACATTTCTTATTAATAAATTACCAACATGTACTTTTAATTTCAAATATCCTCACGAAATTTTATTTGGAAAGGTTCCATCTTATTCATCTTTACGTGAGTTTGGTTGTCTGTGTTTTGCGAAAAATATGCATATTAAAAATAAATTCGATGCACGAGGTAAGCAACACATTTTTGTTGGTTACCCTGGATATCGACTTTATGATCCTTATTCTCACCGCATAATAGTCTCACGTGACGTTATTTTTCTTGAGTCAGTCTTTTCGTACAAAAACATTTCAGATCATAGTTCTAACGACATTTCCATCACTCCACTAGATGATGGTTCACCCACAAATTTCACACCATTTCAAAGTGGTTCATCAGTACCAACTAATATTCCTTCATCTAATACAACTGGAAATTGTGAAATTCACTTCAAAATCATTCTCCAAATCTGATTCCAACAGAAAAAGCTGATTCAAATCAGTCTCACCAAATTAATAATAATTCTTCTATTTTAATTCCCGCGAACACTGCTGATTTAAATCGTCCTTAGCGAATTCGACGAAGGCCATCACATCTCAATGATTATGCATGCAATGTCTCCCCTTCATCTACTTCTTTTCCTTTATCCACTTCTTTTCCTTTATCCAAATATTTCTCTTTGGAAAAGTTTGGTCCTTCTCATAACGTTTTTTTGTCCAAAATTATTAATCATAATGAACTTCTAACTTATTCTCAAGCAGTTCAATCTTCTACTTGGCGTGATGCAATGTCTGTCGAAATTCGTGCTCTTGAAGCAAACGAAACATGGTCAGTTTACTCACTACCGCCAAATAAAACGCCAATTGGTTACAAATGGGTATACAAAATTAAATATAGTTTTGATGGTTCTATTGAACGATATAAAGCTCATTTAGTAGCCAAAAGTTACACCCAAGTTGAAGGAATTGATTACCATGATACCTTTGCTCCGGTAGCGAAATTGGTCATTGTTCGTCTACTTCTTTCTATCGCTATGATT
The DNA here is from genome assembly GCA_030737875.1 of Allium sativum. Taxonomy (NCBI): domain Eukaryota; kingdom Viridiplantae; phylum Streptophyta; class Magnoliopsida; order Asparagales; family Amaryllidaceae; genus Allium; species Allium sativum. The sequence continues at coordinate 205,552,627 of CM060911.1, forward strand.
AAAAATTGGTCTCTTCATCAATTAAATGTCAATAATGCCTTCCTCCAAGGTAATATAAATGAGGAAGTTTATATGAAACTTCCTCCTGGTTTTCCTCATCATAGTGATAATCAAGTTTGTAAGCTCCATGAATTTATTTACGGACTTAAACAAGCCTTGCGCCAATGGTTCTTTAAATTCTCTTATACTTTAATTCGACATGGTTTCATCAATCTATTTCCGATTATAGTCACTTTACGTATATTCGTGATCATATTTCAGTATTTGTTTGTTTTATGTAGATGATATTATCATTATGGGAAACAATGAATCTTTTATTTCCACGATAAAACAATTTCTTGCCTAATCTTTTTCCATTAAAGATCTTGGGCATCTAAGTTATTTTCTTGGTATTGAAGTTTCTCGTTCCAAAAAAGGACTATTTTTGTGTCAACGTAAATACACACTTGACATCTTAAAGGATCACTACAATAAAAATATCCTATTACAACTAGCTATTTGCAACAGGCGACAAATGACAGTTGCATTAATGATATTTAGCAACAGACCTATTATAGCAGTTGCAATAGATGGGATTTAGCAACATGCCTTTTTTTTTTGTTGCGAAAAACTTAATTTTAGCAACTATGCTTCCCTTCCTGTTACAAAAACGTACTTTTAGCAATTGTGCTTCCATAACAGTTGCAACAAACATATTATTCGCAACCGCGCTTCCAAGCCAATTGCGAATAAATATCTTTAGCAACTATTTTCGCCACTTGCAATAACTGTATTTTTTACAACTGTAAAGCCAGTTGCGAAAAACATACAATTAAAAATTAATATCAACTTTTAATAATTAACTTTTGCTAATTAATTTGAAATAGTTACTATTAAATGATTAACTACTAGTAATTATATAATAATTAAGATTAATATTTAATAATTATTAATTAATAAAATTTAAGTATTATAAAGTGATATTTATAATTGATAATTTAATAATAATAATTACTAATTAACAAATAATTATAATTAACATTGAAAAAATAATAAAATAAATAAATAAATATTAATTAATAAAAAACTAGTGGATAATAATTAATAATTAATTTGAAATATGAATATGTTTAAATATTAAATGAATAATTTATAATTTATAATTAATAAATGCATAACAAATAAATAAATGATAATTGATTAAATATTAAAAATACCTTATTTCGCAATACGGCTTAGTAATCATTATTAAAAAGTAAAGAAGTAATAATCAATATTTTAACATTTAATGACTAATAATTAATTTTTAATATTTATGAAGTGGCATTTATTATTAATATTTAATAATTATAAATACTAGTTATATTTAACAGTTAATATTCCCAAAAAAAATATAATTTTTTTAAATTTTACAAAATTAATTTATATATGTCATAAAACATATAATTAAAGTTTGAAACTTAATTTTGATAGAACTCAGAAATGAAAAGTAGAAATAATTTATTTGAAAAATGTTTAATATTTCATAAGATTCGAAAATCTTGAAATAATTTCAAAATAATAAAATGTAAATATTACGTTTTACATTTTCATCCAAATAATATTTCCATGACATCATCGTAGACATAATAATTTTATTTTGGTTTTAACTAAATGTACAAGCCTCCGCCCTTCAAAATTTGGCTGCAACGTTAGAATTTTGGCTCCATCAGTTTGGCTCCACCTTTGTAAATTTTGCCGCTGTCATTTTTCTCCCCTGCCTCTTTTCTAGACTTTTCCCGTTCCAATTTCTTCGTTCAAACCCTAAAATTCCAAATTTGTTCTTTAAGATCCTTTCTGATTTCAACTGCTATCAATGTTAACATTCGTTGATTTCTTGAAGGATTCATATTTTGGTTCTCCCTAAACAGTTCTCTTGTTCCTCTCACAGCTTAACCCCTTATTTCATCTCAAGCCACGAATCCCAACACCTCCGCTTCAATGCCCAAGTCATTTGCTCACTTTTGGTGATGACCTTCTTCTTTCATTTTCTCTTCTCTTCACTCGCTTTTTCCTTTTGTTCTCGTACTCCATTTCGTTAGCTCACCATTTGCCATTTTTCTCCGTTGCCATATAACCCAAATTTTTCAGTGGTTGATTTTCCCACTTTCACGTGTAGAGCTGATGCCAGATGATTTTTAGAGTATCACGCGTCCATGATCATAATGGAAGATTCTCTTTAACCGCTTCGCTGATACTCTGATGACGGGTCTGTCGCCTATATTTGGCGAGCACTAGTTCCCTCTGCTTGCATCGAGATTGGTCGTTTGAACTCCCACTTCTCAAATCGCTGTTGGATGCTACTTTTGCGGCATCTTTAGATGCCAAACAACTAGAATTGCTATTGAATACCGCCATTTAGAGCCTGGAATCGACAAAGGGCTACGCTCCGAGGGATTTTTGCGGATTCAACTTTGCAAGGTGGTAACGGTGTTTTGAGTCCTGATCCGACTGCCAATTAGTCGTGGTTAGGTTCAAATATGATGTTGAGTGCAGATATGACTGCCTCTATAGCAGGGTCTAAGGTAACATGACATCTGGCTCTCCTAATTTGTTAGATAATTACCGCGACGCCCAGTATGCATAGATTTGTAACTAGTATCCGATATTGTCTAGCCACCCATCAACACAACAATCCATATTGTTTCACCTCCACCTCCCCAAGTGGCCAGCCTGATTGCTCCTACCTCTTCCCCATCCCTTCCTCCAGGCTCCATCGATGGATATCGCTCCATCACCTTTCCCTATTTTGTCCTTCCCAACTGTTGTCTTGGGTGTCCCTTGATTCCCCTCTATCTCCTTACATCGATCTGTAATTGAAATTGGTTGATGCCCATCCAATCTTACCCTTCTAATCATTGTCTAGGACATCTGTAGCCAACAAGCTGTTGGAATGGGGTTGGTCTGCCGAGATAAATCAAAAATTTGGATCCATAGCGACAGTGGCATTTGCTTACTTACACTCGAGATGGAATGTTTCCTCCAAATAGGTTTATGACGACGATTCAGATGAAAGAGAGCTTTATTATAGATGATGTATAAAGAACGAATTATTCCTCTACAACGATGGTGGGTATGGCGCGAACAACGAGGCTATTTTGGTGCTAAGGATTGAATTCGTAAGTTTATTTTTCTCACCTCACACTAACGGTTACTAACCTTGAAATACTTCATGTAAATGTGTTAGGGTTTAGTATCATCCGATTATGTTATTTGGGTCGAATTTATTAGGATAACTCACACCTTTAGGCTCGTTTTGAAAAACAATAACGCATTTAGCCTTGTTACAAACTTTATTACAAAAATAGACCTATTTTGGGTTTACTGAAAGCTAGTTTTGGTAACTCGAATGAAGGCGAGTTCCCAAAACTCGCCTTCAATAAACCCAAAATTGGGCTGTAAATTTTGTTCGAATGTCCGACGTCCGTTCGTGTCCGTGACCGAAATACGTCCGTCCGAGTCCGTCCGATTTTCATTTAGGACACGAGTTAGGACAACAAGATTTGTACGAGAAAAAATCATGTCCGGTCCGGGCTCGTCCGAATTCGTCCGAATTATTTGAAATTTGTCGTATAGTAGAGAGAAAATCTAGTCAAATGTACAAAATGTGATATAAATAGCCATGTCCGACCGAGTCCGACTAGTCCGATCGTGTCCGTGTCCGACCGATTTTATTTAGGACACGAATTAGGACAACGAAATTTGTCCGAGAAAAAATTTGGTCCGGTCCGTGTTCGATCCGATTTTTTTTAGGACAGAAACTGAACATACCTCCGTCCGGTCCGGTCCGACCGATTTACACCCCTAACCCAAAACAAAACAACAATACTTCATTCGAACAAAGAGTACGCAGAACAGTCCTACATTGTTCGCTTCTAGATAATTTCTGAATAACAAAACGTTGTAGTGCTATTTCGAATATTCCTTTTACATTAAAATCGACGTTTAATTTATATTAAAAACTATTTATATGTATTTAATAAATCGTTATGCTTTATAAATGATTCCACAGCGATTTTCTGAAAATTTGACTTGGACACAACTCAAAATATGTAATATGAAATCTTCTTTTTTCTCCTTTGTTATAAAAATATAATTTAGTAGATTCGAACATTTTTTGTTTCAAGGAAATCCGGCATATAAAGAACCATATATATTCAGTTAATGTTCCAAACGTAAAAAAACGAACTACCACGACGTTAGGAGCTCGTTTTGAATTATATTATAAATTATACATTCAAATATAGCGAATTTCATAAACCAAATAACAAAAATTATTAAGTAAAAAGTTGATTACAACAGATCCTAACACAGAAATAAGTACTAAAACATAGCATGCAGCAGATACTAACAAAGAAATAGATAATAAAACTTAGGATAGAACAGATGCTAACACGAGACTAGGTACTAAAACTTAGGACACAACAGATGCTAACTAGGAAAATAGTACACAACCAAACTACATCTCACGTTCATGCTCTTGGGATTTTAAGTCGCCTATCATTACGGTTAAACCGCAACTGTTAATAACGTTTTGGAGACGTCTAATCTCTTGTTCGAGTTTGTTTGCATATGTTATTCCCCTTGGGCATAACGGTTCGTCCATCCATTTTGTGTAATTGCATCCATTCGGACGGGATGGACATTTCTGAATGTGACGACCAATATTGTTGCCATCTGCTCGAACCACAACTTCAACCAGATAACCACAGTAGAAACAAACTTGATAAGAATCAACTTCCTATTCATAAGGAATTGGAACATGTGGTACTTGATATACCTCTACTTCTTGTCGTGGTTGAACGACGACTGTTCATACGAATGTTGAACATTTGGAACTTGAGCTTGATGTGGAGGTTGTACGTTCCGCTGTTCAAACGGTGGTTCAACCCGAGGTCTCATTTGGTTTAGAAACTGGAATTCATCCGCAAGCTCCTGAAATCGCATATATTCATACGCCTGTTCATCAAAGTCTGGAGATGATGGCCAAGAAGGCATAGTTGTGGGAATGCACAGAGTAGTTGGAAACAAAGTTGTTGGAGTGCGGTAAGTTGTGAGTAATTTGACAAAGATACATAGCAGCATAGTGTACAATTAAATAAAGGGTAAATCAAAGAATGGTGTGAAAGGTCACTGGTAGAACTTTTCTTCACGTGCTTCCTGAAACTGTTTCGTCTGACGTAATACTGTAGTGAATCTGCTTTACGTACTGCTTTAACCCTGCACTGACTAGTCGTATCAGGAGATATTCATCACTCCTTGGTTTAAGGGATCGTCGCATGTACACTGCTTTAACGCTGCACTGACTAGTCTACTCCATTAAACTTTTGAGGCGTGATATCCTAGTTTAAATTTTCTACGTTAGATGTAATGTTGCTATTTCTTTGTTGTTATTTCTACCTTGTGGTATCCTAGTTTTAAGTAATCAAATATTTATTTACGTAGTTTGCATCAAGGTTTACGATTTTATTAGCAATGTTCGTACTTCCAGGAATTTTAATATTTTTCATTACATAACTGAGAAGCTTACAACAACGACGATTACAACATTAAGAAATGCAGAATACAATCATACGAACTGCAGCAACTGAACACGCAAACATCAAATTCAAAGTATAATAAAATATATTAAGATAGTTTCCACATACACCTACCACGATCGCTGGAAAAGTCCAGCTCTAGTTGGCTTACCAACATTCTTGTTCAAGCATCTTATTTCGGCTTGTGCTTTCAGTGCATATTGTACTCCACGTTTGCACATCGGAGGGTCAATCCACTGCTTAAAGTAACAACAATCAATTTCATCAGGAAAAATCTTGTAGTCCTCGTAGCTGTAGGCTCCATAACCAAAAAATTGACAACCAACATTTTTTCGGTTTTCGAAAGAATCACGACCGATTCTTCTCCACAACGAAAAATAGGGTTGGATCCACCCAGACCTAATGCCTCAACAATGCGCCCTTCAACTACCCTTTCTTTTCCAGGTCGTTGATTTGCTACCACCTCATCGTCATTTTCCCCAGTTGTCCATAGCTCAAATTGTTAATGTTAAGTAAAAGAATTATGAGCTTACAGAGCATAAAACTTCGGCGTATAAATACATCTTTGAATTTAACTTTATATCAGTGCTACAGTGTTCCTAAGGGGACAATTTTTGAAGTAAGCATACTGATTAGTCCTATCACTTCAGCCCCATAACTATCATACTGAATAGTCATATCAGTTCGGTCCTATCATTAACTTTAACTTAAGGGGACATTACATGTACACTGCTACTCGTATCAGGAGAGATTCATCACTCTTTGGTTTAAGGGGTCGTCACATGTACACTGCTTTAACCCTGCACTGACTAGTCTACTCCATATACACTGTTTGTCCCGTGTAATGATCAATGCTTCAAACCAACCTCTCTTCCTCTCTCCCTTATTAAAGACCAACCAACGTCTCTTCCTCTCTTCATCACTCCTTGGATTTTTGTAGAGTAGTTCACCGTCAAAATATCTAACTGGGAATACGACGATGATACCATGATTCAAATGTACGATGAGTACGAACGTGGTAAACAACCCACAAAAGATGTCGACTTTGTGCCCGAAACGCAAATGAGAGTCCAAGTAGATGCCGTAGAGGTCGAGTTCGAACTCTTTAGTGCAAGGCAGCCAAACGTTGCAGTCCAGCGCATCAGACCGGTTCAAAAATCCCTTAATGCTTAGTTGAGGGAAGTTCTTACTCGACAGAACCCCGATAGGTTAAGCTTCAGCATGACGGGTCGTTCAGTCCTTTACTATTGCGGTGTCAAATGTAATATGCTTGTTCTAAAAGTTAATTGAATGCAGATCATCGCTTTTATGGTTGCAAAGCGTAATTTCATGCACTGAATCGCCAAGGGTTGCAGAGTTGTAATATTTTTTCATGGATTGATCCACCTTTAACAGAGAGGGGTGTCCAGTACGCACTTGAGCTGCAAACTGAGGTTAGTCGCTTGGGAAAAATGAATGTGGCAATTAAGAATGAAATGTTCCATAGGTGTTATGGTTCATTCCGAAGCTATGGGTCATAGTTATGTTGTATTGGGTCATGGTTATGTTGTATTGTTGGGTCTAAGTTATGTTGTATTGTTGGGTCAAGTTATGTTAGGTCTTATTTATGATGTTTTGTAGGCTCTTGGTTATGTTGTATTGGGTCTTAGTAATATATTTTTATCGAATTGGATGAACGCAGTTTGTATGTTGTATGTTGTTCTTGTATAATTGTTTGGCATGTTTAAAATGGTTTTTAAATAGTTCAAAACCGAAGGCGAGTTTCCAAAACTCGCACAAAGGCAAGTTTTTAAAACGCGCCTTCGCAACTCCCCAGACCAAAACAGGTCTATTTCTGTAATTATTTTAGAAACATGGCTAAATCCGTTGTACTTTTCATAAACAAGCATACACACGTGAATTTTCCAATTTATTTTGCTCCACGTGCCATGTTAATCTTATTTCTTCTTGTCATTTCTGTAACTTTGTTTTGACATTACCGACTAGATCTAGGTTCTCATATTACGTTATTTCACTACTACCAGCTAGGTGTGTTGGCAGTTTGTAATGTACAGGTCTTGGGCCTGAGATTTCTGTAACTACGGTGGAACTTTTTCCTGCACCCGCGCTTCATTATTTTCAATAGTAGTGGTTAGTCAGCCTTCAATATCGCCTAACTATCGTTAAATCTTATTATTCGACTAACTTGTATTATATATTGTGTTTGTAATACTATAGGGTCATACAAAACTTACAATAAATAAAACCACTTAGACCATAAATTTTAAGATAAGAAAAACAAGTTTAATTGAATATTTAGGATTCTTCCTATTAAATTTCAATTTTAAACAAATTATTTTTCTTTCAAATATACTTTTCAGCTGGGCCATTTGATGAAAATGATGACAGAAATGTACCAATATGTGTATTTCTCATTTTTCTTGTGGGCAATATGCACTAGAGTTATAATTGATGTGCGTCTTCTTGGTCATATGACTTGTACTTAAATTTTAATTTTAATTTTGTTTATGTATAATAATGTGCAATGGCTCTTCGGTTAGTTGGCTTGGATTTTCGAGGCCCGCTTACACCTCTTTTCGAAGAGTAAACATTTCTATCATAATTTAACTATATTTTTCTTTTTAATAAGCCTAGTCAGCTAAAATTGTTTTTTTTTCTAGTGCAATTTTTAATCTCTTCTCAAAGAACAATATGACCGCAGTTGAAAATTTTTAGGTACATCCTCAGCAAAGTTCATTTGTAAACTATTGTATCATGGTCCGGTTATTGTTGGATTAGATACATGTGTACTAAGCACTCTTTTATCTTCTTTTAGCTTGAATGATACATCTAAAGGAAGATATTTAACGCATGGAGCACTGAAGTTCAATCTGTTTAACATTTTGGCATTACAATATCTGTAAACTGCAAATGATTTTGATCCCCGCGAGGTAATATACTTTCTTTTTTTTGTTAAGAAAGCATCATTGATTTGTTGAAACAAGCCAGTTAAAAAAGTTGGATTTTGCAGTATTGCACATCAATTGGTTGCAAGGTAGCACAGAAGGTGTTGTGAGTTCTAGGTTTTTATTTGATGTAGAGTTCGCTGGAATGACATACATATTCCTGGAGAGGCATGTGCATGTTCATGATCGACAACAAACTTGAAGCATGAACTGCAGATTTGTTCTAGTGAACTGAAGATATTTATTCTCTTGTTATTGTATATGTATGATAGAGTAGAAATATGATTAGAAAATACTCTATTCAAAAAAAAAATTGTTGTGTGAGAGAAGAAATTGTTATACATGAACGATGTACGAAAACTGTAGAAATTTTTGTTGTAATTGTGTGTACAATTAAAACTTCGTTGAAATAAAAAAATTATTTGTTTATTTCATTTTGTGATATACACTATTACTAAAACGAATACATTTAACATGTAATATCAAGAAGCTGTAATATTTTTTATATATAGATTTATGAATCTATTGCAATAGGCATATATTGTTGCAAAAAGATCTGCAATAGCAAAAGCCTATTGCAAAAATATCTACCGTAACAGGAAATAACCGTTGCAAAAATGGATCGACCTATTGCAACTCCGGCTATATAGACGAGCGTTTGTCTGTTGCAATAGGCCTATTACAACAGAATTTGCCTGTTGCAAAAACTATTTTTTGTTGTAGTGGATTCAGGTATGCTTGGTTCTTGTAAAACTCCAATTCCTATGAAACATCGTAGTCAACTTCTTTCGGATGATGGCAATCCCTTGCCTAACCCATCTCTTTATCGACGACTCATCGGTCGTCTCTTACATCTTACAGTCACTTTTCCTGACATTCAATGTGCTGTCAACAAACATAGCCAATTTATACAAAGCCCTCATTCCACTCATTTTGATGCTTCAAATAAAGTCCTTTGATATCTCAAAGGTTCTATTGGTAATGGTTTATTTCTATCAGCGATGAGTTCTCTTTCTCTGGTCGGTTTTGTTGATTCTGACTGGCAGGGTGCCCCGTCACTCGTCATTCTACTACCGGTTCTTTACAATGCTTGGTTCTAGTCTCATTTCTTGGAAATCAAAGAAACAATTGGAAACAACCAACTGTTTCTTGATCATCTGCTGAAGCTGAGTATCAGTCTCTTGCTGCTATTACCGCTGAAATCCAATGGTTACATTCAATCTTATCCGAAGTTGGTTTTCCATAATCTGCTCCTATACCAATACATTGCGATAGCCAAGCTGCAATTCATATTGCAGCAAATCCCATCTTCCATGAACGAACTAAGCACATCGAAATAGATTGTCATTTCGTTCGTGAAAAGATTCTCTTCGGTCTTATTACTCCTTCTGATCAACTAGCGGATATTTTCACAAAACCACTAGGTGTTGATAATTTCAAACGATTGCTTAGCAAGTTGAGCGTGTTCGACATTTCTCTTCCGGCTCCAACTGGACGGGGGTGTTAAACTACATGAGCTATTCTATAGGAAGTGCTACTCTACAGTTAAATTCAATTACGTTAAGCTACTCTTCAGTGTGCTGCTCTACTGAATTATGTGAAGTTACTCTCCAGCCAGGCCTATTCTCGAGAAATACATAGCTACTCTTCAGCCGGAGCTATTCCCCAGGAATATATGTAGATTTAGTTTTTTGTATTCAAATGATAATTTCAGCTCAGCCGCGTTCTACGAAGGTATTTTTTGCTTCAGCGTGGCCAAAAGTGTACTTACCCTGATCGGATACTTATACAAGTTGGAAAGGTCCAATGCATATCAAAAGCTCCAACGATGCCCATCATATGCAGTAGTAATGCAGATTTAAATCTGTATAAAGTCAGGTATATGATAATAGACATCCGTATGCTAAAAATTTGCAAGATTATGTTTACCTGTTAATTCTCGTTCGGTTCCAGTTACAAATACTTAGGATTCCACACCAGACTACATTAGTTGGTTTACTTGTATTTCTTAGCCTACTGTCCGCAGTCCGCATAATAGCTAGGTATAGAGTTAAGGTGGATGAAAATCATGAAAAAAAAAAAGGATTAAGATGTAGCATTTACATAAAAAATATGATCGTTTTCACTTATATGACGTAGACGCATGAGATGAGGAAGGCTATGGTGTTGTTAAAAAATAAACAAATGGTAACGATGATAATGATGTGCTTGGGGAAAGAGATGTTAAATCATATCACATTTCGACCATGGCTTTAAAACTAATACGACCACATTTGACATTATTTTAACGTGTGTCACCATGACACCACCATGTTAAATTATGTCTCAACCATACACCATTAATACTGTTAATTGTGTCATGGTGACACACGTTAAATAGTGTCAACAGAGTAGCTCTCGCTTTAAAACACAAATAATGCAAGTCACATTGAAAGGAAAAACTTTATCCGAAAAGGAAGAAAAAATGTTCAAGCAAGTGACATACTTGATGTGGTATTGTAGTATTTATGTACAAGGATGTAAAATGACCTATGTGACGTGCTTTATTGGGAAATGATATACGCACATGTGTGTGTTTACAATGTATGGTGACTATGGTTCATTTTATTGTCGAGTATGGATGTTGACTTTGGTTATATGCATGTGTATGTTAATGTCAGCGGAATTTTTATATGTTATACGTGCACCGAACGTGCACTCGTATCCGTTGATTGGTGTAATAAATGTTATATATATGTAGTTCTACAAATGTAGCTATTTTTTGCAGCTTTTGTACGTACTTCGTTCAACAATACACAACTAGGTAGGTTTCATTGAATCACCAACTTTAGGATGCACGATGGTAAAGACCATCGCATGTACGTTCAAGTAGGGGTGGGCACGATTCAGTTCGGTGCGGTTTGAAGCTCAAACCGCTTCCGCACCGCATCAAATGGTTAATCAAAAATACGTAGTGTTATCTTGAATTGTTATAACTACAACATACGCTGAAAATAGAATATATATCATGGTTCAAAGTTCCGTCCGGCACGCCGAATTTCCGGGCATTCCGACGATGGCCGGGCCGGAGTTCAAAACAAAAACCATTCCGGTGGTCAAGCCCAAAAAATAATAATAATAATAATAATAAATTAATTAAAGCCATATCCTAAGAGGGAAGAAGAAGATATAGCATGGAGGAAGATTAGATCATTGGACTGAAAAATATAGCGGCACCCAAAGACGAGATGGAGAAAAGAAGCGGCAGTCGCAATTGAAGAAGAAAGAACCGGCAGCCCAATTGACTAAGGTTTGGTTGGAAAAGAAACACGTGTAAGGATATTTGGATCATGCCTGTTCTTTGGGCTTCGTTTTCTTTATTTGATGTGTGCAGAAAAGGCATTAGTCCATTTGACCATGTTCTAAAAATTAGTTGAATCCCAGTACAATGGTCATTTTATGAAGACTTGGTCCATTTGCATATTTATAAAAAAAACATACCGGAATTATCAAACCGGAATATCCGGAATTACCAGAACGGAACTGTAACTTTAATTTTTATATGTAACCGGAACGGAACCGAAAACCGGGATTTCAAATCTTGATATATATATATATATATATATATATATATATATATATATATATATATATATATATAGTTAAAATAAAAAGGTAGATAGAAATTTATTAATTTTTTATCATAACATTACCGGTGTAGTTATACGGTTCAGTTCAGTTTAATATGCTTTGGTAATAGTTCAAACCGCAACCGAACCATATCATTGTGGGTCGGTTCGATTTGGATTGTTAGCTTTAAAGAGAGAATTGTGCGGTTTTCCACACTGTTTATGCGGTCCGGTCCGAGCGGTTTCCGCATTGCGGTGCGGTTTATGCCACCCTTATGTTCAAGTATAATAGGACCATTTAACACCAAACAGCAGTACTAAATCCAATGAATTTAGGAGCCAAAAACCATGTTTTTGGTTTTGGAAAATAGCGGTTCAGAGTAGATCGAGAAAGTAAAGATATTGCCCACAATCACCAAATGTTGAATCTTTATGGCATAGAGTTAACGGTTAACATACAAGGTTCTCTCATTTATGCAAAAGACAGTTCAAAGTAGATCAAAGAGAAAAAAATAACGGCTTCATAATATCAAATGGTTATACTGGACCGCATGACCTACCAGACTAAAAAACATGTCTTCGTTTTTAGCGTATGGCAGTTCAACCTTGATCAGTCAAAGAAATACATGACAACCCGTTGATCCGTCTTTTGGCCAGCACATCGAAGATTCAAACATTCATAGATAAAATCACAAGACTTAAAGTGAAGCACAGCTCTCGGCTTGACCAATTCTCGGGTCAATCAGGAGGGACTTTGGAAAGCTCGGGATCGGCACCAACTTCAATTCGATAGGGCTTCGGCTCGACTAAGCCATTGGGAAGCAGACCCATGGTCCGTGTATATTCGGTTCAACATTGTCGAACCGAGCCCACCAGAAATTCTTCATAGAAAACCGCTCTAACTCCGAAGAGAACGCTTCCACAACTTCTTAAAGTTCGAATCAAACGCCACCTGTCCCAACCAAACTGAGTCAATATATTTTGCAAACGAAGATATGTTCTTCCTCCCTCCTATCATCTTGGATCTGGTGACACGTGGCGACGTCGACCTAGACCGAGCAAATGCAAAAAATGAAGACCACTTCCATTGCTTACCTATTATGTCGAATCGGTGGACTCGTGGAGATGTAGAATCGACCTCTGTCACCACCTATAAATAGCCCTCCAATGCTTCAGAAAACGAACTTTTGGCCATTACATTGTCTCTTTACTTATTGTAATTGCCTTGTACTCGAAATTTCCATTATTTGCTCCAATGTAACTTGGTTTTTCTCAAGTAATATGAGAGAACTATAAAGTGGACATAGGCTCGTTAACTCCGAACCACTATAAACTTGTGTGATTGCATTTTCCTCATTTATTATTTATATTTCTTTGTTTATTTTTCTATATATTTTTGATTTGAGTGTTTGTGCTATTTTTTGACGTCAACAATTTGGTGCTTTCATTGAGAACTGAAGATTTCTCAATAGTTAAGGGTTTTCAAATGTACATTCTAAATCACCAAGTTCGGAGAGAAAAACTTATTTTCCCTGCATTTCCTACACTTTCGACATTTTCATCAAGCGAGAATGGTGTCAACAAGAGCCGACTAGGTTAGGGCTTCCTTCAGGCGAGCAGCTAGCAACATGCAACACGTAGCGAGCCAGCCTACACCAGCTCCCGGGTCGGTATCGAACCAAACGCTGAAAGTAGCCACTACCTCTAATGCTATAGCTGACTGAGCCCCTATTATAATGTTTACCACCAAGGATGACTTCAGGCTTCTTCTGAACAGATTGGGCAAGGCAACATCAGCATTGAATGCTCAGAGGCGTGAGAACGCCACTATGAGATGAGACATGGACATGATAGCCAGGCAATGGGAAGAGTTCAGGAGGTAGAAAACACCTTCCTCGCCGAACGGACAAGCAACCGAGGCTTGATTATCATCTGGAAGTAGTGATGAGAGGCTAAGATAACAATGCCCGTATGAAAGGCCAGAAAATCTCCAGGAGCTTTAGTTCGGTACGCTGCCTGCTCAATCAAAAGATCTAGCCCAGGTCGACAATACCAAGCCAAGTATGGTATATTCGAGAAATATTGAACCCAACTTTGGGCCAAGTTGAAACTCACCTTCGTCAAGGAATTGCGACCCTTTCAGAGCTACTTATGCTCCCACACTTCCTCCTTTGAGTCTTGTGAATGACCGGGACAATAAAGAACAAGGAAGCATCGCTTGGACAGTGGTCCAGGCGACATTATGATATGATGCGAGGGTAAGGGCGACTCAACAAGATGAAAGAACAAAGCCTGATAATATGCTGACTACTGTTGAGGTTGCACCAATGGTACGACAAATTATGACTGACAGTAAGAGATATACTAATAAAGATTGGGGAGTAAAGCGTAGTCATACTCTCTTCACTGATGACATCCTAGATGCTGAATTCCCATGATGGTTCAACTTGCCGCAAATGAATCATCACTTTGGCCGAACTGACCTAAGTTAGCATTTGTTAAGGTATACCTGGTACATGAACGTGGCGGCCATCCCGGACACGATTAAATGTAAGGCCTTCCCTTTCTACCTGGATAAGGTCGCGCTTATATTGTTTACTTGGCTGCCTCCGAGGTCGGCACCCAACTTTGAAGACTTGGGAAGAAAGTTTCTGAAGCAATTCTGTCTTCAACACCGCCAAATCCAAGAATGTAATGCCCCTCTCCCGGTTAACTCAAGCTCAAGGAGAGCCCTTCAGATGCTATCTCGATCGTTTCAATATGCCTGTTACAGAAGTCACTAACCGCAATACAGAATCAGCATTGATGGCCTTGGTCAAAGATGTTGATTCTGAGACTGAGTTCAAAAAATATTTAACAGGGAAGCCTCTCTCAAGCCTGAACGTGTTTTATGAGAAGGCAAACGTATACTTGCATATTGAAGAAGCAAGGAATAATCGAAAAAGGGTAGTGGATGACACAGTCAATGAGGGAGTTCAGAGTAATGTGGTAGTGAAGCAATCCGGAGATAATTCCAGGAAAGTGGAGGTTAATGTTGGAAACCGTAACAGACAGAATTTTAACCAACGTAAAAACGATAATGAAGGAGACCGTAACACAAAAGGGCGATGCTAAGAAGCGACCCTGATTTCAGACCTTTGACACCTACACGCCGTTGAATGACATATTGAAAATATTTATCTTGGTACTTTTATTACAATGCAATATAAGAAACCACCTCCACATGAGTTGACTGAGAAGGAGGTGCCGACTGGTAAGTTCTGCTTGTTTCATGAAATCTATGACCACACGACGAACGATGTCGTCATCTCAAAGATATCATTGAGAAGTTACTCAGGGAAGGAAAACTTGTTGAGTACATGATTGCTTTGACGGAAAGGAGGCAGGGGGATTCGACTCCCAGAAAAGAACTGGTGGCTCCCAAAGCTGCCGCCCATCCTAGAAATAAAGATAAAGGAATCATTATTAACACAGTTGTCAAACGTCCACATTCAGCAGGGTTCAGTGCACGAACCATGGAGCAGTATGTGATTGCTGCTAAACACTTAGATGTTGGGGAGTCCAACACTCCTGAAGAAGTAGTTTCGTTTAAACAAAGAAAGACAATGACCGATGACATCATTTTCCGTGGTAGAGAGGCTGAGGGTGTGACACCCCACATCCATTAATGTCACTCAAAAGAGAAAGCATTAAGTTTCGTGAAGCGCAATAGGTAAACAGTACAGAAATTAACAAGACAGATATAAAATAAGTAGCGGAAAATTTTTAACTTCATTATTAAAAATAAAACATTGCCCCAAACGAGTCATTTCAAAACCAGTTACATCCAAACCAATTATCTCAAATCCGTCTCACAAAACATCTACATAAAATCATATCCCTTGTCATAAGCCATAATAGAGTAGAGAGCAAGACAAAACGGTACATCTCAAGAAACACAATTTCAATCTGTAAGAGAAAGACCTAGTCACTGTTGAGTGCTTTCACTATGAGGACCTGGGGGGAAGGAAGAAAGAAGCGGAAGAAAAAGGCTCAGAAATAAATTCTGGCGAGTTCCAGTGCTTTTCGAATATGCATAAAATAGAAATGCCAAGACAGGTAAATAAGACTGAATGAGAAATACAATATCATATAAGGTAATTAAGCAGAATGGCATGATAAACAGGAATAAACTATGATCGAGTAACGCTTCACATTTATATCCCTAAAACGGGTTTTGCCTGCACTAATACTAGTATAACAGGATTAACAGGATTAGTTGTTTAACCTAATTACATAACAACAGAATTAACAGTAGGATTAGGCGTACCCTGATTACATAATAGGATCAGGTGTTAAACTAATTACATAACAACGGGATTAGGTGTACCAAAATTACTACCCATGTGATCGGCTCCTTAATACGTAAATACCATGTGTCAGCCGTGCCAGTAGGGTGTATCACTCCCTAACCCAGCAACTTATATAACACGGACCTATTTACTGGTGTTACAGCGGCTTAGTTTCCCTAATCGTACTCATGCACGCTCATGACTCCGTCGGAACGCGCTCGTACCCATCTTCCCCATGTGAACCTCTTACTATCCAGCTCAGTAAAGCGTGCATTGGCCCCTACCTAGTGTGAGGCCCTCTAACAAAATACCAACAAGGATACTGACTGATATGGATTCTAAACAGCAGATTGACACACGCCAAACCTCCTAAGCTTGTGCCCCTAAATAACTAGGACTTAAGAGTCCCCAAAACCCGATACACCAGAAGAACGGAGGAACTCTTAGCTTATTGATAATCATGTTTTAACCTAGCAGGTTTTGGTTTACTAATAAGTGTGGTTATATATTACATGTCATTATGTGTGTACAACCCTTCCCCAAAACACTTGCCCAGATGTATTAACAACTACTACAGTGATTCAGTTTATTAGCCTATATCTGGTACTTACAATATTCTAACATGTCATTTACTTAATGCTAGTATTAAGTCAAACCTAACATATTTATACATATGCATATTATTCACCCAATAATGTCCCCAAATTACAGCATGTACAGGTTATGCATATTATCCATTTTTAATAATTTACAGCAAGTCTATGCACATTACCCCTTTTTATCAATTTACAGCCAGTCCAAACATGTGCATATTACCCCTTTCCCAAATTATATTTAAACAGTCCCCAATTTAACAACATGCCTAAATTCCTCTTTTTATGTCAATCATTATTACCCTAATTTTACGCAAACTCTAATCGGATATAGCCTAGGCTTCCAAAGGCTTAGCGTAAATTAAAAGGGAAAAACAGAGGAAGCAAATAGAATCAAATCACATAGGCATATAGGCAAGACCGGAAATAAACTAAACTAAAAGAAATAGGGAAAAGGAAGATATATACATATAACTTGTTATTTATCCAATAGTAAAGGCATATATTTTACTTATAACAACGACATAAGTGACTCAACAGTGTAAAACATGTATAGAAATTATCTTATAAACACTATATATCCTAGCCCAATTTTATTTAACTGTCATGTTATAGTCTAAGAAATCAGAACTGAAAATGACATGGAACTCACAGTAGGTCTTGGTGAAGAAGAGATTAAATCTCTAATATTTATAACTATATGTTGTAGAAAAGTCCAACCCAATCCCTTTTGTTGTTATATGTAAATCCTGAATTTTGTCTCAATAGATCTAAGCTTCAGCAGCATTCCCTCATTGCATACATATATTTAGAATAAATTTACAGAGGTAGAAGACATGATGAAATGGTGTAAATTGGAATATGAGAAGCCACCTATTTATAGATTCATAGAGTCAACCTCAGCCTTTAGAGTTTAGGGTTTTAATCTTAACCTTACATGTAGTGCTGAGTCAGCACGAACCTAGCCACAAAATTGTCCATATTCAAAATTCAAAACATTCCCAGATCGGGTTGGGTCGACCACCGGCCCTATGGGTCGACCAAGCCATGTTTGGGTTGAACCATAGGTTGACCCAGACCGTAAGTGGGTCGTCCAACAACGATCTGGTTTCCCGCTCATTCTCCCGCATATTTCGTTTGAAAATTTTGGAATTATATTTATATTATATTCATATATAAGCTTCTTATATGTATACAAACTTCTAATTCCCATAAATTCTTCACACATTATCCGTTTTACACAAACTTGGTGTCTATCTAAACCAGAATTCCAAGACGAACACAATGGTAATGCCGATTTCTATTGGTTCTGAATATTTTAATTAAGTAACACTCAATTTATTATCTTTAAAGTATGGTTATATTGTATTAAATTTTAGGGTATTACATTCTCCCCTACTTAAAGGATTTCATCCTCGAAATCTCCAAGTTAAGAAGAATGTCACTGTCCTAAAACTACCTATAACAATCTACTCATCCATTATCCACAGGCATCCATTGCCCTTAAGAATTTCTAGTGCTTGTTTGAACATATGCAAAGTGTTGTGTGTATATGTCCTTACACTAATGCAAAAATCTGACGGTCGACTCATTTAGTTGACCTCCTTAATGCAATATATGTTTGTGCCATGAGTCAATAATGTGTGCAAATAATCCTAATATAACATATAAAGCTCTATATGTGTGCACAATCATTCACCAAAATGCAACATCCATATGATGATTCACCCATTTCCATCCATAGAAAAATAAAATGCACACACATCCATATGCAATATGTAAGTAAGTCGGTCTAGTGCCTAGTGTGTGTATATGCATCCACGAGCAACCACTAGCAAACACTTGCATCCACTTGCAACCATCATTCATAACATGTTTCAAATACATGTTTTTAACCATTGGATTCTACCTAAGGATCGAAAGTTCGAACGATAAGATAAATATACTTGAACGATGGAAGCAAATGCAAAGTAAAAGCTTGGAAAAGAAGTCAAGAACATACTTTCAAAAAGAAAAGGATATGAAGTGTGAATCCTATCTTTCGGTTCCCACGTGGCATCTTCGCGGTCTTCTCCCCATTGCACTTTTACCAACCTGATTTTATTGTTATGTAGCTTCTTGATTTTTGATCCAAGGATATGAGTAGGAACTCTTCTCACTGATGTTCCCTTCTCAACTTTCACGCCTTATAGTGTGCTCGGCTCTACTTTCTCTGTCGTATCATGGAAACATTTCCTCAAATGGGAAATTGAAACATTTCTCATATTTCGAATTTCAAATTGGTCTAGGATTTCTGTCTGTCTTGAGGTGATTTCATTCTTCGGCGGATAAGATCAATCTTCTCGGAAGTATCTCGAATCATCTTAGGTCCAAGCAAAAATCTGTCCGTAAACTCCAACCAATAAGTAGGCGACCTACAAGGTCGTCCATATAATGCTTCGAAGGGTGCCATGCCTATGCTTAATCGGTAACTATTGTTGTAGGAGAACTCTACCAAAGGGAGATGCCCCTTCCAAGTCCCTCCAAAATATAGGATACACAGTCTAAAAAAGGTCGGGATCGGCACCGGCTTCGATTCGGTAGGGCTTCGGCTCAACTAAGCCATTGGAAAGCAGACCCATGGTCTGTGTATATTTGGTTCGACATTGTCGAACCGAGCCCATCGAGCCCACCAGAAATTCCCCCTAGATAACCGCTCTAACTTCGAAGAGAACGCTTCCACAACTTCCTAAAGTTCGAATCAAACGCCACCTGTCCCAACCAAACTAAGTCAATATATTTTGCAAACGAAGATATGTTCTTCCTCCCTCTTATCATCTCGGATCGGGTGACACGTGACAACGTCGACCTAGACCGAGCAATTGCACAAAATGAAGACCACTTCCATTTCTTACCTATTATGTCGAATCGGTGGACTCGTGGAGATGTCAAATCAGCCTCTGTCACCACCTATAAATAGCCCTCCAATGCTTCAGAAAATGAACTTTTGGCCATTACATTGTTTCTTTACTTATTGTAATTGCCTTGTACTAAAAATTTCCGTTATTTGCTCCATTGTAACTTGGTTTTCTCAAGTAATATAATAGAATTATAAAGTGGACATAGGCTCGTTAACTCCAAGCCACTATAAACTTATGTGATTGCATTTTCCTCATTTATCATTTGTATTTCTTTTTTTTTTCTTTATATTTTCGATTTGAGTGTTTGTGCTACTTTTTGACATTAACAATTTGGTGCTTTCATTGAGAATTGAATATTTCTCAACAGTTAAGGGTTTTCAAATGTACATTCTGAATCACCAAGTTCGGAGAGAAAATCTTATTTCCCCTACATTTCCTACACTTTCGACATTTTCATCAAGCGATAATGGTGTCAACAAGAGCCGATGAGGTTAGGGCTTCCTTCAGGCGATCAGTTAGCAACATGCAACAGGTAGCGACCCAGCTTGCACCAGCTCTCGGGTCGGTATCGAACCGACTGCTGAAAGTAGCCACTACCTCTGATGCTACAGCTGACTGAGCTCCTGTTATAATGTTTACCACCAAGTATGACTTCATGCTTCTTCTGAACAGATTGGACGAGGCAACATCTGCATTGAATGCTCAGAGGCGTGAGAACGCCGCTATGAGACAAGACATGGACATGATAGCCAGGCAATAGGAAGAGTTCAGGAGGTAGAGAACACCTTCCTTACCGAATGAACAAGTAACCGAGGCCTGATTATCATCTGGAAGTAGTGATGAGAGGCTAAGATAGCAATGCCCATATGAAAGGTCAGAAAATCTCCAAGAGCTTTAGTTCGGCACACTGCCTGCTCAATCAGAAGATCAAGCCCAGATCGACATTACCAAGCGGAGTACGGTATATTTGAGAAATATTGAAACCAACTTCGGGACGAGTTGAAAGTAACCTTCGTCAAGGAATCGCGACCCTTCCAGAACCACTTGTGCTCCCGCACTTCCTCCTTTGAGTCTTATGAATGACCGGGACAATAAGGAACAAGGAAGTATGGCTTGGACAACGGTCCAGGCGACTTTGTGTTCTGATGCGGGGGTAAGGGCGACTTAACAAGATGAAAGTACAAAGCCTGGTAATATGCTGACTATTGTTGAAGTTGCACCAATGGTACGACAAATTATGAATGATAGTAAGGGATATACTAATAAAGATTGGGGAGTAGAGCGTAGACATACTCTCTTCACTAACGACATCCTAGAAGCTGAATTCCCATGTAGGTTCAACTTGCCGCAAATGAATCATCACTTTGGCTGAACTGACCTAAGCTAGCATTTGGTAACACTACAAGAAAACACTGATTTAGCGTCAGAAATTTAGAAGCGGAAATTTCCGTCGCTAATTTGCGACGGATTTCCATGTGATCTACAAGGGATAATTTTTTGGTTTTTCAACTTTATTTTCTTTTATTTATTTCCGTCGTCTTCTATCATTCCTCATTAAACCGTTGCAAATTGCGTCAAATTATCGACAGAAAAATTCTACCATAATTTTCCACTGCAAATCCAAGTAGAATACGGACGAATATTTATTGAAGCTATTTCGCAGCAGAATTCCAACAGATTTGCAAGAGATGTGTATATTATTTTTCTAAAATATACTTTAGTGTTATCTTTTAATAATTATTAACATTTTCAATAATTAGTAATTATTTTGTTCTAATTAATGATTTATAAGTAATAATAAATAATAATTTACATAAATAACTTATAATTAATGCTTATTTAGAATTAACAAAATAATCTTCACTCATAACCAATGTAATTACCAAATTCTTAATTAAGTTTTTTGCTTTCATCACAAATTTCAGTCAGTATGCCAGTATAATTTACGCTAAATCCCAAAATTTTAAATTGTTCTTTTATAATTATTCCTCTAAATAATGAAAATATCAGTTTATTGTAATAATTATTTAATGATTAATAATAAAATATAATACTATCTAGTATTCAATAATTAATTTTTAATAATTGTGTTAACTAATAATTACAGTTGATGATTATATTTTATAATTATTGTTGATAATTATATTTTATATTTCGAAAAATTTGAAATCACCTTGAATAAATTTGGAATAAGTCATGAAGCTTATAAAACCAATTATTGTTTGACACGAAATAACCAAAATTTCTAAACTTTAAAATATTGAAAAAGTTCTTTTAATAGTTTAATTTAAACTGTATCAATACAACAAAAATTTCCTATTACAATGTTCAAAAAATATTCGTTGTAATAGATATCAATTTTACAACATTCTAGAAACGCATGTTGTAATAGATATCAATTTTACAACAATCACAAAATGTCATTGTATGTGGTGTTAATTTTACAACACTCATAACGTACGTTGTCGAAAATGAAATAGGTAAACTTATTGGAAAATAGAACTAATATGTATAAATAATATATAATAAATAAATAATAATAAATAGTTAAATTCACCATTAATAAATTAAAAAATGGTAACTGGTTAATACTTACAACTAAAGAGTAATTACTAATTAACAATAAATTTTTTATAAAATAATTTATAGTTTGTGTTTGAGAGGTTATCTTTCTGAATAAAACAATTATTATTACTATTATTAATTGATAATTATACTTAACAATATAAAAAAATTAAAATAGTAATTAGTACAATATTTAATAATGAATAATATAGTATAATTATTTATTAGTTAGTAATTAACTAATAATAACTGATATAGTACAATTTATAGTTGATAATTGTTAATAAATAATAATGTATAACAAAGGTTTAAGTTTTATAACCGATATTTTATTATAATTTATGATTTATAATTAATTATTAAAAAATATAACTGGTGATTTGTCACTATATTCGTTATTATGCACTCCTTCCTAGGCCCGGTCACACATATATACTATGGTTCTCAAATAATAATTTAACATTTATAATTAGTCGATTATTTTTATTAATATTAATGTAAGATAATTAACATGTTATTAGCAAATAGCAGTGCATAGTGCATTTTTTCAAATAGTAGTTCTTCTAATTTAATTATTATGGCCATACAATTTATTTTTTGTTCTCATTTTATTCTTTGGTCTACGGTTAAAAGTAAGGGTGGACGCTGGTAGTTAACCGGACAGATCGATAAATTTTTTGGGTTAACCGCTTAGTTTGTTCGGTTCGATTAACCGAATTTTGGTTAATTGAGGGTAGATTTATTCGACCGAACCGAAAATAATAATCCGCGGTTTACTGTTCGATTTAAGCGGTTAACCGTTCGATTCAAATGGTTAACTGTTTAACAATTAACCGCTTAAGTTGAATGGTCAAACACTTAAATCAAACAGTTAACTGTTCAAACTTGTCCATTTTCGATACAAACTGATTTATAATAACAGGTCTAGCAATTTCAAAAACATAAAGAGATAGCTCAAAACTCAATTACAACTGACAAAGTCATCCACAGTCACTCAGTCAGTTCGCTACCCACTACGGAACTACTAAGTTTAGACTTTAGTTACATATTTGATATTTGATAGTAGATTACTACATTCGATACATCGACACACAGACTCTGTCACAGCTGAAACCATTTCACTACTAATTCGGTTAAGTCGATTAGGATCGGTCGGTTAAGTCAAAAATTATTTGTTCAACCGAACCAATCTAGATTTTATTAACCGTTAACCGAACTGAAAATGTTCGGTTAAGGTCGGTCCGTTAACCAAAATTACCAGTTAAGTCGGTTCGATTAAGTCGGTTAAATCTTTAAAATGCCCACCCTGGTTAAAAGGAGACAACCATTATGTAAAAAAAATTTGGCGTCTTTCTTCAAAAACAAATGGCAGTATCTAAAATTTCAATCCCGCCACAACCTCCAGATCTAAAAATCTACCGCTCTTAAACAAATAACTGCCCTAACCCTAAATCTCAAAATTGTTTCTGCTCCCGTGATTTTCCTCCCAAACCGAAATCAAAATGGCTCCCAAATTAGCGGTATTAGGAACGACAGCGCCCATCAAAGCGGAAACCATTCCAAACCCAGCACTTCTAAGCAAAACAGGGGAGATGAACGTTATAACAACGATCCTCGTCAACTGCTGAAACAACGGCACGACAACGGCCATGGTCAAGTAAGACCTGTACTTCCTCTACAGCAACATCTTCCTAAAATCCCCTTGCTCCAGCTTCTCCGAATTCACAAATGCCATCGAGTTCGGCCTTGGTTTCTGATCCTGGGTTAGGTAATTGGGTGAGCACGCACGAGCCAGGTAATCGGGTTTTTGATTCAGAAATTGTTTTGGATTTGGACTTTAAAATCGATTTTGATTTGGAAATTGATTTTGATTGGCAGAGATGATAATCAAAACATTTTAACTTAAATGTTGAGTTTAGGAATTAAAAAAAAAGGTTCAGAACAAAAATATATTTAGAGTTAGAAAAATATTTTTGAGTGAGTGGAGCTTTGAGGAGTTTCTAGCAGATATTAAAAACTCACC
The DNA here is from genome assembly GCA_030737875.1 of Allium sativum. Lineage (NCBI taxonomy): Eukaryota > Viridiplantae > Streptophyta > Magnoliopsida > Asparagales > Amaryllidaceae > Allium > Allium sativum. The sequence goes on from CM060911.1 coordinate 205,577,150, forward strand.
TTGGCACACATACTACTACTTATATTTACTTATGTTGTCGTTGTGTATGTAGAAATACATCAAGGTCACCACATTGATTCTATTAGTTCACAGACTGGACTTAAACCTACCATTTTAATTGAGCATGTCATTTTGTAGATAAATTAACATATTTCCGTAGTTGGGAGTTTGGAGAGCTTCCTCCACCAAATTACAAATATATTAACTATTGTGCTCTCCAAATTCTCCTCTTTTCTGGTATTTTTTTACTGTCTTGATATTTCTTTAGTTTATTTTATAATCTGTCCGATTGATATGATTAAAGTTGTATATTGATCCACAATACTTGATTTGCTTTTCGTTTTGACCTCTATTAATTTGATCTGCATCGTTATTGATTTCATATGTATATATCTCACTCGATTGATTTTGGTAGTATGTTTTTGCACTATTACTGATATTTGGCTTTCTTGTTGTTGTGATATTCATTACTATAGATTGGTCGCAGTTCTGTAGGTTATGTAATATGATTTTTGTGCATTGTGATTTTTCGTATGTATTTTGCTATGCAATCACCACCAGCTTTATGTTGTAGGCCACATAGCTGGTCGCCAGACCTCTCATTGCTTCATAATCCATTGAGTCAGTTTAAAAGGTGAAGAATGAAATTGAAGTTTTGAAGCAGATCGGAGCTTTTCCCGACGTTGAAAAGGTGAAAGAAAGCGTGAAGATCCGTCCAGGAAAGGGAATGGCCAGGAATAGGTGCTATGTGAAAAGAGAGGGGCCATTGATCTTGCATGGGATCGAAGGCTCAAACATTATTTTTGAACATACGCATATATGAAATTCAAAAGAATTACCAACCTGTAAGTATCTTCATATCTCCAAAATTTTGTGCACTATCTTTTAGTAAATTTTCATATAATTAAATAGTCTTGTTATTTCTATTTCTGACTTAAAAATGCTAAACTCAGTTTGACGATAGTTCTACTTTTTCCAGTTATAGGAAAAGAGCATTTTATTAGTACGAGCGTCACGGCACGCGCTCCGCGCGTGGTGAGGGCACGCGCTCCGCGCGTGGATTATTATTTCTAAAATGTTAGTGTATTTTATGTATTTATTTGAAGTGAATTATATTGTCACTAAAAAGAAAAAAAAATAGAAATCACTAAATAGTAAATTGGCATATAAATGGCATAAACGAAAGTGAAGTTTTAAATATAATACAATTTGTAACATTGAGGGCTATTTCATTTCAAATGAGTTTTCTTCTTAAAGCAGTGAATAAAAATATATATTTTTCTTGTTGAACAATAACTATATAAACAGTTTTTTCCAAAAATAAAACAAAATTTTCTATTTGAAACACTTGTGGGGAGAGACGTTGGACAACTCAAATATACAGACTTCTAAATAAGTTATTTCCATCTTTATTTTCTCATAGAGAAGAGCTGAAAACCACATGCATCTCTCATATCGATCCATCCCATATAGTTGCGTAAACCGTATACCAATACCACATAAATGACGGAGTTATAATACAATCTAAAAACGTTATTATTTTTTTATTACAAATAACAAACGGTCATGGTTTATTTTTTCATATAGTGAATTTTGTTGTCATATTATTCACTATCCATTTTCTCCATAAAATCCACTTGCAAAAATAAGTGAAAACTCCTCATAAGATAAAAGAATTTAAATATAAAATTTTGCTAAATTTTATACTTGATATATCACTTACCACTGCTGCAATAAATTCAGCGCTCCAAATAAAATCATCATTTGAGAGAGATTTTTCATCATCATTTTCCGTTTTGCGGACTTCTACACTATCCTTCATTGTCGGTGGATTTTGGGATATATCATCCTGTTGAGTCGATCTTTTGCTTGTACCAAGATTCGCTGTCCATTATTGATCGATACCTTATGTTGCTTACTATACTTGATGGAACGATGACAATCCACCTGCATTAATCGCATAGTGTCTGCATATTTTTGAATAATTAAAAGATCAATTTTACATACAAAAGGAAAATAGCAAAACCATAGAAAAAAACAAAAACAAAAACAAAAACAAAGCAGAACAAAAATAAAATATGTTGATCATATAGGTCATGCTTTCAAGTTTGAAACCCCAAAACAGCGCCAGACTACACAAAATGGTATAAGCAATGAGAACAAATTTGAATTAAAGCTATGATAAGATCTTATGTTTTGCAAAAGCAATGAGAATTTTAAGAAAACTAATATAGAAAAAACATAATAAACTATTAAACTTACAAAATCAACATTTTAAGAAAGCAAATGCATCTGGGCTTACGTATGAGAATTCCTTTCAGTTATTTGGACAAAGGAGAGTATTAGGATAATAATATAAATAGAAGTTTGGAGTAATGGTGGAGTGGGGAGAGATGAAATTCTAGGTGATATTTATAGAGTGGAATTATGGAGAAATAAGAAGCGATATAGCTAACCCGTGTATTCTCTGTTCACAGCTAATAATATATTTCACAGGGTTTATAAAGGGGATTGTTAAAGGAACTCCACTTTTGGTTAACGGAAGGACAATTTTAAGGGGACTCCACTTTTAAAAAAAATTGTTAAGGGAGGGTTTGGTTTTTTTTATTTTAGAATAAACATGGACTAAACTGCCCCTTATCACAACATACAATTCAGTATCGTTTTTTTTATATTTCGCGCTGATTTGCATACAGACGAATACAATTTCTTATCATTTCCAAGGCGCAAAAACATTTGCATCTAAATTAATGTTCCAATTATACATACTCGATCACATTTGCATGAATATTTAAGTATTTTAAATTGAACCATCGAATTACAAAATGATATTCATTAACTTACCTGATCTGATATCTTCTGATCACCCACACAACTTTCTTATGTCTCCATTATGTTAACTATATCTCATTTTTTATTCCATTAATTTGTGTCGTTATTTAGGATTTAGCTTTTAAAGTTTACATTAAATAAGATTATGGGGTTAATATTGGAGTTTTTAATTAAATGTTTAAGGGAGGGTTATTTTTTTGATCCTCCCCTTAACAATTGAACAATAATTTAGATTTTGTCCTCTCCTTAACCAAAAGTGGAGTCCCTTTAACAATCCCCTTTATAAACTATGCTGATAAGGTCAATTTATCTTACGCTTCTTGTACAGCCAATTGCAAATACATATAAAACTAACCTGAAGTAGATGGAAAACTCTGTGGTATTTATAGGACCAATGGAATTTTCTGGAATGCGTGTATTTAGGATAAGTAGCTTGAAAAAAGCGTACAGATAAACTAATAGCACCGTATTTTGAACATAATGCAAGTAATTAATTTCTTCCCATACATATTAAATTTATTTAATTGTCTATGGCAATGTCGACTGTATTTAAATCAATCAAAGGCACATAAATGTTACATGCATTATAAATTAGCAAGCAATAAAGGCTGTCACACATACCAAATTTAAAAAATTGGAATTAACACTAATAAGGTAAAAAAAAAAGGAATGTAAATTGCGAAGGGAGCAAATCGATTATTTAATAAGAACGTCGTGAATCAAAAAAATTGGATGCAAACGTACAAAACGGGTAAGATATAATTAAAAAACAAACCAATAACATATTTTTCCAATTGAATGTAGACTAAATGCTAATTGTTCAGTATGATAAAATAGTGTAGACAATGCAAGTAATTATTTTCCTTTCATACACCTAAATTTTCCCTAAATATTTATGAGTTAAATTGAGCATATTAATCAATTATTTATTTTCCTATTTTTCAAGCTCTGTTGCAAATATGTATTTCTTTAGGTTATTAAAGCATGCATCATTTCAAAATCTTGAATCTGCATTTCAAGTAATAAGTTACATCAAAAAAAGAATTACTTCTTCGTTAAATTGAATTGAAATAAATTATGATCATGCATAAAATTATGATCTGCCTTTATCTTCATTAAATTGCATAAAATGTTACTCAAGCTAGATTTGAATTTTAATTGCATACGTAAAATAAAAACCTGAATGAATGCCTAATTTAAGTGACAATTTGAATTTGAACTTGTTGAAAATGTTTGTTGGATCCTAATTTAAGTGACATTAAATGCCTAAATTAAGTGACATTAAAAGCTCATACATAAGGGCATTTTGGGAAGTTCACGGTCGGACCAAAAATATGTGCGTCCAAGCGAATTATTAATAAAGATATTCAGAACATTCTAGCTAGCACCAATTGCTTTAGTCCATGATTTTCGCTTTGATTACCCAATACTGAATTTCAAATTCTTTCCTTTATGTAAAGTTGCATTCATTGTAGGTCATAAAACTCATTGGCTGACGGATTCTACTCTTAAAACCGTCAGCACAAAAATCATAGAATATTTATTTATAGACACAAGAATAAGCAGCTGAAGCCTGCAACATGGCAACAATAAAATTTAGAGGAAATTTTATAAAAATAAATTTATGAATAATTTAAGTTACTAAAAATTCACTGTATTGTAGTTTGCATACCCATGAGTTGAAAACAAATCTAATGTTACATAGAACAAATAAATAAACAACAGCAAGCCCTTTTTTAACCAAAAAATTAGTGAAAGCTAATTTACATAACTCAGTACCATGTCAAATATATATAGCCCACACTTGAAAGGATTAAACTGATAATTATACGCTGCTATCAAAAGCACATCATGAACAATCTATCTATGCAGTTTTTTCCATCAACTCTGAGTACTTATTTGTTAAACTGATTTGTAAGTGAAATTTGTGTGCATTTGTTTCCAGTCTAGCGGATAGTGGGTTGCAGCACTTAGGAAGATTTTAAGTTAGGATTACTTTTATCCAATATAAAAGGTTAGTTTTTTATTTTGGTGAATTTTGCCTTTTTTTATTTGTTTCCAGTGCAAACATAATTCAGATCTGGTAATTCAAACTATTGTGAATTTGCTTCATTTCTTTTGAGCACTGATTCAATTGCAGCTCATGTTTATGAACTGTGAGACATTGATGTTTCGATCGACTCACCCAGAACCCTCTTACCTGTTGCTAGTGTTAATGATGTAGATGGGATTTGGATTAAAAATGAAAGTGAAATGTCTTAATTAGGTATGAGTGACAGTGGTTTAGTTGTGAGCATGGTTGAATTGAAATGGCAAGTGGCTAAATTATCAGGTGTTGTTATATGCACACCAACTGCTTACGTTAATGTCGTCCCATTTATTGCTTTTTTTTTTTTTGCTTGTTACTATATACCCAACTTTTTGCTATCTTGATTTTATATTTCCATGAAATCCAAGTAACGGTTACAAAGAGTATTTACTATGTAAATCATACCCTTTGTAGATCTGTTTTGGTTTTTCTTCCATTTTCCATAGGCCCATAACAAGGATTACTTTATTAATCATTTATTAATTTTAGCTAAGCATTGTTTTTCATGAGTTGGTTGTTCAAATGGTCGGATAAGGGATGTAATCAATGGTCGGATAAGGGACGGAATCAATGGTCGGATAAGGAGATATATGATCGTAAAGGAAGATAATAGGCTGAATTTTTTTTTTTTTTTTTAAAACTTGTTGATACTTACAATAGTTGGTTACTTCACTTATTTAAAAAATATGTAATCATAATTGATATCCTATAATCTGATATTACTTGTATCCATTTAAATCCAGGTTGGGAACCATCTCCATAGGCGGTTTGCGTTCTTTGGCGGTGCTTCTGTACGCTGTTCTTGTTTTCATATTCGGATTTGTATAATTTCACCATGAAATATACATTGTTTTTTGTTGTTCCAGAATTGTTATGAAAGTATTGATTATGTATTGTGTAACAACCCGTATTTTCAATAACCTGTTATAACATAAATGGAGGCAGAATTAAACTGTAAAATCTGAATTAAGGGAAACAGGCTATGCCATTGCGTTCGTCTCGGAAAAATACGCGAAATAGAGTCCGAGTTTTCGAAAATCGGAGTCCGTATGACCAAGATATGGCCTCGCGAAGTTTCACGAAAAATTCCCAAATTAAAGTATACTTAATTAAGTGAAATGGGTTGCGCAAAGAAATATATATATATTGATATATATATATATATATAATTGAAAATTTAATAAATAAATATGCAAAAATGTTCAAAACAGCGAATTGGGAGAGGGGAATAACCGAACCGGCCAATTTTTGAGGTCGACCCGAGCCCGCTGGGTCGACTAGGGGTTAATCCAGGGTGTTTGGCTGTCAACCCGTGGGCCGATTCGCTCAAATGCAGATTTTGCATTTGGATGGTTCTCATGGTTCATCTTTAATCTAAAGGCCCTAGATGGTTCCTACACTTGACTTCTTCCCCAAGACATGCTTTGATGGCTTGGATTGAATCTAGGTTTAATCCTATGGCCTAAAACACTTGCCTAATCTATAAATAAGACCCTAAACCCTCATTATTCACTCATGTAACTAAACTATGGCCAAATTTCTACTCTCATGGCCTCCACTCAACTATCCTAGCCTCCACTTCATTTCTATGAGAGTGTTAGAGAGTCCCTATGTTAGTATGAGAGCTTCTCAAGTTGATTTCAAGGCAAAAGCTATGATCTTTGTTCATAAAGATGGTGTTTTTAGTGATTTGGTGCATCCATCTTTGGGTTTTTAGGTGATGGCATGCATAGGCTTCATCATAAGCTTTGGTTTAATCGATTTAGGCCTTCATAGCAAGGTAAGCCCTTCCCTACTCTTAGGTATTAACTATGAAGTTAAAAGTTCATGTTGAAAGTTTGGGTTTGATCATTGAGAATGATGCATGCTATCATGTTATGCAAGTTTATGAAGTCATTATCTTGATCTTATGAGCTAAAAGACACAACCTTTATGTTGAAATGTTGCACTATGCAACATGAAAACCTTCATAATCATTATGTCAACTTGCATATGAAGTCATAACCCTTATATGATGATATATGCGAGTTACTAGTCATCATTCCTTGTCTTTTGTCACCATGATTCGTTTATGTGCCAAGTTTGGGTTTATGCATGTTTTTGAGGTGAAGGAATGTAACATGCAAGTTAATGAACACATGTGTGCCTCATTTGCCACCATGATTAACTTGTGGCTTAATATCCATTTTTGTCATGCCTTTGCCAAGTCTCTTCTTTTAATCCATCACGTTGTTGCAAACGTATATGCGAGTTTAAAAAGCGTTGGGGTCACATTATGGGGAAACATAATGACATGAATATGATTTGGGTAAATGGGTATAAACATGACAACATGTAACGTTAAATATGACATGTGTTTATACTTGAAAACATAACTTGAAATGTAACATGGAAGTTGACATGTAAGTATGCATAAAAACATAAGCTTGGGAATTTACCTATTAAGTTAGGTCTACCCATTGGGAATTTACCTATTAAGTTAGGTCTACCCAATTGCTTGAAAACTTGACTATGAACATGACACTAGACTAAACATGAAAGTGGCCAACTCGAGGTTGGGTTGAGTTTGCAACGTAAAACTACCCGGAACCGACCGGCCTAACTAGTAGTTGCAAACAATAGGACTCAATGTGAGAAGTTGGTCATGTTGTGCTTGAACCCGAGGTTAGACCAAGTTGTGGTGTAAATCTACCCGGACCCGCCCGGCTTAACTAGTAACCACAACAAAGTCTAATGTGAGAGGTTGGGGTGCATTAAATAATTAATGCCACATAATAGGGTTAAGTTAATTTGATTAATGAGGCTTAACCAAATATGACATGGAAAAATGGGTTAAGTAATTTGATTAGGCTAATGATACTTAACAAAACATGACAGGGTTGGGTAGGTTAAGTAACTTGATTTGCCTAACGACACTTGACCATTTTTATACGACGAGGGGACGGGATTAAGTTAACCAACACTTAATCAATCCAACACGATAACTTGATAAGGTTAAGTAAATTTTCTTAGTAACACTTAACCGTTTAATACAGTTAATGGATGGGGTTAAGTCAACTCAGACCTAACTAATCTAAACATGGTAATTGGACGGGGTTAAGTTAATTTACACTTAACTAATCCAACTCGTTAGTTTGATGTGGTTAAGTGACCTATACTTAACCAATCTAACGTGAAAACATGATAAGGCTAAGTCACGAATCACTTGAATACGCTTGACCGATTTAACTCGGTAATTTGACAAGGTCTAGTTAATTTATATAATTAACCAATCTAAAATGATAATTAGACGAGGTTAAGTTATGGATTGCTTAATATACTTAGCCAACTTGACACATGGTTTGTAGGGTTAAGTCTTGGACTTGGATACTTAGCCAATTTTGACATGGTTTGTAGACGGGCTAAGTTATGAACTTAAGTGACACTTAACCCATTAGATAAACCCTAATTCGGAGGATTAGGTAAATAACCATAGTTAACAAGGATTATGGAAATAAGGCTAAGTGGTAAACCTTAGTTAAGGGAAACTAAGTAATAATTCTTAGTCAAGGAAATTTGGACCATTTCTTAGATAGATTAGTAACCCGATACGTTAGGTCAACGTTTAAGTATGCGTGTAGGAGCAGGCTATCTGATTTAGATAAAGGCTCCAACGAACTGGGTAACGAAGCAGCGGCTTCGGGGAACATGAGGATATTCTTGGGATCCCTCTGTGAGCTGCCAGGTCAATATACTAGGCTCACGAGAGGTTGAGGTCTGCGGTAGAAGAACCAAGAATATGCCTTGGTTGCTATGCGAGCGACCTAAAGACTGGGTTGGATAGCAGTGAGTCGACGAATACATAAGGTGCCCGAGATAGCAAGTTCGTCGATCATCTACCATCTTGAGTCAAGCGTGTACGTACGGAAAGGCAGGGAACACCCAACAGACCATAATTGCTATCTAATTATGGGTGAGGTAGGCGTAGGATGTGGGCTGGCCGGAGTGTAGTTCTCATGCAAGATTTTCTCTTGTGTTGTCTTTCACTAGTTGAGGGAGGGGTCTCGTGGGACCATAGCCACGTGTAGAAAAGCAGACCTTAGTATCTGCATCGGCAGATAAATCTAAAGCTCCCGACCGAGTCCTGTATTTCTTGTTTTGCCCTGTGACAGGACTCGGATGGCACGATGTGATACATGTGCATACAGTTATAGAAAAACGATTCACGATGAATGCGTGGGAAAAAGGGCGCGGTTGAGGGTTAGCGTAATCCCTAGTGGCCTAGGTGGTTTAACCCAAACCAAAATACGAAAGCGTGCAATAGGCAAGCGTAATCCCTAGTGGTGCTAGGTGGCGTAAGTCCTAGTAGTTCAAATGATGATTCATATGGAAGAGCCTAGCTAGAACAAGGGTGATAGTCCAAACGATTTCAAGGATAATACGACATGAGGAAGCCCGTACGAGGTACGGCAAAGGACTGAACTTATATACATGGAAAGAAACATATGATTTGAGTAACCTATATATGCGATATGTTAGGTTGACATGGACCATTACACGATTTTGAGTAAGGGACATTCATGGTTAACACATAACAAGGCTGGGATACTAGTACGGAGGGTGCAGAGCAAATATATATGTTAGAACTAGGAAGAATATACGGAATAGATACCGTGGAATGTTAGACGGGGTAGATACCTTGGGATAGTATACTTGATAGAAGTCTGACGATATGATACCTTGATTTATCATGACACCGTAGTTTATCATGATACCTTAGTTCAGTAGTTATCCTGTTATCCTGATTTAGCTTATCTATCTTGTTATCATGCTTATGTTCATCTCAGTTCCTCATGCCAGTTAACTTTACTAGTTTATATGCTGATAGTAGATAGGGCTTACCAGTCTTTATGACTGACCCCGTTTTCTTTCGCTTCTAGTCTTCCGTTTCCCCCCAGGTTACAGGGAGGAAATACTGTTGTTTAGTTCAGACTTCTTCTGCTTGAAGGTCATCATGGATGGCTTGGACTTTTCTTGGCTATGGCTACTTTACTGTTTTATTTGGGGAATAATTTATGGAAAAGTCTTAATGCTTCTTTATTATTACAAGACAGGTTTTGATGTACTCTGATGTAAAAGGCTTTAGACCTTAATTATTAATGTTTATGAAAGTTCGATTTTACTTCCGCCATTTTATATGTTCTGTCTTGTGATATTTCTGTGCATGTTTACCAATAATGCCCCTCTAAAGCTAGTGCATTCCTTTGCGAGTGACCCTAGCGGAGGCGGGGTGTTACATTTGGTATCAGAGCAGAAGGTTACTAGACTGGGCAAAAGTTTTTAAAGACCTTCTGAAAATTATTTGAAAAACCGTTTACAAAGAAGCATTTTTCAAGAAAATTTTCTTTTAAAAAGAGAAAGGCTATTCCCCAAAGGCCATTAGCATTATCCTTGTTTCCTTGATTGAATCTCTTTTCCTTTCTTTCCTCCATCTGTAGTCACAGTGGTTTTGACTGCGACTAGTCTTTCTAGCTGCGTAAGTGTTTCCCGTACGATGGAGGTGGTTCTCGAGAGACCGTTGCAGAGTTATGCATGAAAGGATAGTAAGAACAAGGATAAAGGATACGAGCTCAGGGATAAGCAACATGTTGGTATGGCTGAGTCCTAAAAGGAGGGAGAAAGATGAACAATGAAATCCATGACGAGAGAGTACCTTTGGCATGGTGAAACGGGACGGATAGTTAAGTATCATGGAACAGGGACATGATCATTCGGAGGGCAATAGTATGCTCTCATTTCTAGGGTACCTCAGAAGGAGGGTAACGATCTTGTTAAAGGTTTAGCTTTTCTTCTCTATCATCCTGTCGGGACTTTGTTTTAATCACCTCATCTTTTAAGTCCGCTTCGATAGTTGAGTCTCTGCACCTTAGTACTAGCGTAGTAGAGGATCCCGTTTTTGTCTCAAGTCCTATTGGAAGATCGGTCCATTTACTCATGGCTTGTTTGGATTTGAGAATGTCTATATCAAGTGTTGAGCTTGGAAATAATGCTTATGTTTATAAGTTGTGGATGGATTCTAGGGATGAAGTGGTTATCCAGTAAGGGGTGCCACTCTCGGTTTTAGAAGGAGGGTAGTTAGACTCTTGGCTTGCTTTGGTAATACCCTTGAAGTATCGCGTGACCTTTTGGGTTCTGTCATGATTAGTTACTTGGAATCCCTAGATGCCTTTATTGGAAATTTGAAGCCCGATCAGATGGTGTTCGCCGATAAGACGGATGGTTTATTTCACTTATGCATGGGTTATGGAAATCACCCTAGTAAGTGCACTTGATAACCCGGTTGGCATCTGTTTACTTTCAAGAGAAAGTTCTACTACGTGGAATACCTTATGGTACGAGGTCCGAGATTCACTAGTGAATTTTGGAAAGCTTGCATGAGATCATGAGTACGCAGTCATGTTTGCGCTAAGTGTGCAAGTGGAACGAGAGGCGACGAGGAAATGAGTTCCAACTCATGTTATGGAAACAGGAAATAAGAAGCTACGAAATCGCGAAGTTAAAGGACGGTCAAGGCACAATGGAATTAAGCTCAAGGAGATACGACTTTGATGGTCAAAGACTAGATACGCGCATGATATCTCTTTTTGAGAGTATATCCTTGATCCCTGTTTTCCTGTAGAGCTTGCTTGTAGGCTATCTTTTGTGAATATCCTCTCGGTCCTATCTTCTGTTACAAACCCCGTAAGGAATTTGTCTTGTTTATCTTCTCGACCCTGTTTCAGGGAATCCTAGGTAGAACCCTATGGATGTAAACATGTATTTGAAACATGTTATGATTGATATGGTTGCAAGTGGTTGCTCGTGGATGCGCGAATACACATTAGATACTAGCTCGACTCGATCACATTTCATATTGCATATGCACGAGTATTTATACTTGTTTATGGTTGAAATCGAATGTATTATCATGCGGTTGTTGCATATGAATGAAGGATTGTGCACGCATATAGTATCTATATGACTAGGACTATTTGCATACATGTTGGATTCATGGCACTATACATATTTTTGCATTAGAAATATTATTCAGGCCTGATCATTAGCATTAGCTAAGGAACATGTACACACACGTTTTGCATATATTCATATAGCATTAGAAATCATCTAAGGACAATGATTGCTTGTGGATGATGTTTTGAGTAGATGGATGATGGATGGTAGGATATGTTCTTCCTAACTTGGAGATTTCGGGGACGAAATCCTAAAAGGTGGGGAGAATGTAACAACCCGTATTTTCAATAACCTGTTATAACATAAATGGAGGCAGAATTAAACTGTAAAATCTGAATTAAGGGAAACGGGCTATGCCATTGCGTTCGTCTCGGAAAAATACGCGAAATAGAGTCCGAGTTTTCGAAAATCGGAGTCCGTATGACCAAGATATGGCCTCGCGAAGTTTCACGAAAAATTCCCAAATTAAAGTATACTTAATTAAGTGAAATGGGTTGCGCAAAGAAATATATATATATTGATATATATATATATATAATTGAAAATTTAATAAATAAATATGCAAAAATGTTCAAAACAGCGAATTGGGAGAGGGGAATAACCGAACCGGCCAATTTTTGAGGTCGACCCGAGCCCGCTGGGTCGACTAGGGGTTAATCCAGGGTGTTTGGCTGTCAACCCGTGGGCCGATTCGCTCAAATGCAGATTTTGCATTTGGATGGTTCTCATGGTTCATCTTTAATCTAAAGGCCCTAGATGGTTCCTACACTTGACTTCTTCCCCAAGACATGCTTTGATGGCTTGGATTGAATCTAGGTTTAATCCTATGGCCTAAAACACTTGCCTAATCTATAAATAAGACCCTAAACCCTCATTATTCACTCATGTAACTAAACTATGGCCAAATTTCTACTCTCATGGCCTCCACTCAACTATCCTAGCCTCCACTTCATTTCTATGAGAGGTTTCATGATCATGAGAGTGTTAGAGAGTCCCTATGTTAGTATGAGAGCTTCTCAAGTTGATTTCAAGGCAAAAGCTATGATCTTTGTTCATAAAGATGGTGTTTTTAGTGATTTGGTGCATCCATCTTTGGGTTTTTAGGTGATGGCATGCATAGGCTTCATCATAAGCTTTGGTTTAATCGATTTAGGCCTTCATAGCAAGGTAAGCCCTTCCCTACTCTTAGGTATTAACTATGAAGTTAAAAGTTCATGTTGAAAGTTTGGGTTTGATCATTGAGAATGATGCATGCTATCATGTTATGCAAGTTTATGAAGTCATTATCTTGATCTTATGAGCTAAAAGACACAACCTTTATGTTGAAATGTTGCACTATGCAACATGAAAACCTTCATAATCATTATGTCAACTTGCATATGAAGTCATAACCCTTATATGATGATATATGCGAGTTACTAGTCATCATTCCTTGTCTTTTGTCACCATGATTCGTTTATGTGCCAAGTTTGGGTTTATGCATGTTTTTGAGGTGAAGGAATGTAACATGCAAGTTAATGAACACATGTGTGCCTCATTTGCCACCATGATTAACTTGTGGCTTAATATCCATTTTTGTCATGCCTTTGCCAAGTCTCTTCTTTTAATCCATCACGTTGTTGCAAACGTATATGCGAGTTTAAAAAGCGTTGGGGTCACATTATGGGGAAACATAATGACATGAATATGATTTGGGTAAATGGGTATAAACATGACAACATGTAACGTTAAATATGACATGTGTTTATACTTGAAAACATAACTTGAAATGTAACATGGAAGTTGACATGTAAGTATGCATAAAAACATAAGCTTGGGAATTTACCTATTAAGTTAGGTCTACCCATTGGGAATTTACCTATTAAGTTAGGTCTACCCAATTGCTTGAAAACTTGACTATGAACATGACACTAGACTAAACATGAAAGTGGCCAACTCGAGGTTGGGTTGAGTTTGCAACGTAAAACTACCCGGAACCGACCGGCCTAACTAGTAGTTGCAAACAATAGGACTCAATGTGAGAAGTTGGTCATGTTGTGCTTGAACCCGAGGTTAGACCAAGTTGTGGTGTAAATCTACCCGGACCCGCCCGGCTTAACTAGTAACCACAACAAAGTCTAATGTGAGAGGTTGGGGTGCATTAAATAATTAATGCCACATAATAGGGTTAAGTTAATTTGATTAATGAGGCTTAACCAAATATGACATGGAAAAATGGGTTAAGTAATTTGATTAGGCTAATGATACTTAACAAAACATGACAGGGTTGGGTAGGTTAAGTAACTTGATTTGCCTAACGACACTTGACCATTTTTATACGACGAGGGGACGGGATTAAGTTAACCAACACTTAATCAATCCAACACGATAACTTGATAAGGTTAAGTAAATTTTCTTAGTAACACTTAACCGTTTAATACAGTTAATGGATGGGGTTAAGTCAACTCAGACCTAACTAATCTAAACATGGTAATTGGACGGGGTTAAGTTAATTTACACTTAACTAATCCAACTCGTTAGTTTGATGTGGTTAAGTGACCTATACTTAACCAATCTAACGTGAAAACATGATAAGGCTAAGTCACGAATCACTTGAATACGCTTGACCGATTTAACTCGGTAATTTGACAAGGTCTAGTTAATTTATATAATTAACCAATCTAAAATGATAATTAGACGAGGTTAAGTTATGGATTGCTTAATATACTTAGCCAACTTGACACATGGTTTGTAGGGTTAAGTCTTGGACTTGGATACTTAGCCAATTTTGACATGGTTTGTAGACGGGCTAAGTTATGAACTTAAGTGACACTTAACCCATTAGATAAACCCTAATTCGGAGGATTAGGTAAATAACCATAGTTAACAAGGATTATGGAAATAAGGCTAAGTGGTAAACCTTAGTTAAGGGAAACTAAGTAATAATTCTTAGTCAAGGAAATTTGGACCATTTCTTAGATAGATTAGTAACCCGATACGTTAGGTCAACGTTTAAGTATGCGTGTAGGAGCAGGCTATCTGATTTAGATAAAGGCTCCAACGAACTGGGTAACGAAGCAGCGGCTTCGGGGAACATGAGGATATTCTTGGGATCCCTCTGTGAGCTGCCAGGTCAATATACTAGGCTCACGAGAGGTTGAGGTCTGCGGTAGAAGAACCAAGAATATGCCTTGGTTGCTATGCGAGCGACCTAAAGACTGGGTTGGATAGCAGTGAGTCGACGAATACATAAGGTGCCCGAGATAGCAAGTTCGTCGATCATCTACCATCTTGAGTCAAGCGTGTACGTACGGAAAGGCAGGGAACACCCAACAGACCATAATTGCTATCTAATTATGGGTGAGGTAGGCGTAGGATGTGGGCTGGCCGGAGTGTAGTTCTCATGCAAGATTTTCTCTTGTGTTGTCTTTCACTAGTTGAGGGAGGGGTCTCGTGGGACCATAGCCACGTGTAGAAAAGCAGACCTTAGTATCTGCATCGGCAGATAAATCTAAAGCTCCCGACCGAGTCCTGTATTTCTTGTTTTGCCCTGTGACAGGACTCGGATGGCACGATGTGATACATGTGCATACAGTTATAGAAAAACGATTCACGATGAATGCGTGGGAAAAAGGGCGCGGTTGAGGGTTAGCGTAATCCCTAGTGGCCTAGGTGGTTTAACCCAAACCAAAATACGAAAGCGTGCAATAGGCAAGCGTAATCCCTAGTGGTGCTAGGTGGCGTAAGTCCTAGTAGTTCAAATGATGATTCATATGGAAGAGCCTAGCTAGAACAAGGGTGATAGTCCAAACGATTTCAAGGATAATACGACATGAGGAAGCCCGTACGAGGTACGGCAAAGGACTGAACTTATATACATGGAAAGAAACATATGATTTGAGTAACCTATATATGCGATATGTTAGGTTGACATGGACCATTACACGATTTTGAGTAAGGGACATTCATGGTTAACACATAACAAGGCTGGGATACTAGTACGGAGGGTGCAGAGCAAATATATATGTTAGAACTAGGAAGAATATACGGAATAGATACCGTGGAATGTTAGACGGGGTAGATACCTTGGGATAGTATACTTGATAGAAGTCTGACGATATGATACCTTGATTTATCATGACACCGTAGTTTATCATGATACCTTAGTTCAGTAGTTATCCTGTTATTCTGATTTAGCTTATCTATCTTGTTATCATGCTTATGTTCATCTCAGTTCCTCATGCCAGTTAACTTTACTAGTTTATATGCTGATAGTAGATAGGGCTTACCAGTCTTTATGACTGACCCCGTTTTCTTTCGCTTCTAGTCTTCCGTTTCCCCCCAGGTTACAGGGAGGAAATACTGTTGTTTAGTTCAGACTTCTTCTGCTTGAAGGTCATCATGGATGGCTTGGACTTTTCTTGGCTATGGCTACTTTACTGTTTTATTTGGGGAATAATTTATGGAAAAGTCTTAATGCTTCTTTATTATTACAAGACAGGTTTTGATGTACTCTGATGTAAAAGGCTTTAGACCTTAATTATTAATGTTTATGAAAGTTCGATTTTACTTCCGCCATTTTATATGTTCTGTCTTGTGATATTTCTGTGCATGTTTACCAATAATGCCCCTCTAAAGCTAGTGCATTCCTTTGCGAGTGACCCTAGCGGAGGCGGGGTGTTACATATTGAATTTAGCAATCTAATTATGTATTGTGCTTGTATGTTAATTGATATTCTATGTTATTTGATTATGAATGGTGTTATTTTTGAGTGTATATTAACTAAGTTTCTTAATCAACATTGGCGTCTTTCAGTTGTAAATTAGCATTTTATTGTAGTAACATTTACCGGCTGAATAGAAAGGGAATACGATTGGTTTTGCCAATTTGCGTGTGATTGCCGATGGAAATAAAAACATTTGTCATTGATAACCTTGCTAAAATGTTAGAATCAGTGACGAATTACCGGTGGGTATCTAATGTGAAACGAAAGCTGAAATTATCCGCTTCTAATCCCTTGCTGTTTAGCAAAGGATCTCCGATGATTTTTTTTTCAAATATATATTAAAGAAATATATATCCGTTAGTAAACTATTGGTAAAAAAATTTAAATTAAATTTAAATATATTGACAAACGATGCTAAAATGTCGGAGAATTGACGCTAAATTCCTTCGCAAAATTGTCACTAAAATACCGACGTGAAATTTACCGACCGGTGCTATCCATTATAAATCCGTCGCTAATACATGTTTAGCGACGGATTTGCGACGAATTCGTCTGCTGCAAAATGAACATTTTCCAGTAGTGTAAGGTATACCTGGTACATGAACGCGGCGACAACCCCGGACGCCATTAAATGTAAGGCCTTGCCTTTCTACCTGGATAAGGTCGCGCTTATATTGTTTACTTGGCTGCCTCCGAGGTCGGCACCCAACTTTGAAGACTTGGGAAGAAAGTTTCTGAAGCAATTCTGTCTTCAACACCGCCAAATCAGTGAATGTGATCTCCCTCTCCCGGTTAACTCAAGCGCAAGGAGAGTCCTTCAGATGTTATCTCGACCATTTCAATATGCCCGTTGCAGAAGTCACCAACCGCAATCCAAAGTCAGCGTTGAGGGCCTTGGTCAAAGATGTTGATTCCGAGACTGAGTTCAGAAAATATTTAACTGGGAAGCCTCCCTCAAGCCTGAACGTGTTTTATGAGAAGGCAAACGTACACTTGCATATTGAAGAAGCAATAATTAGGAGATAATTCCTGGAAAGTGGAGGTTAATGTTGGAAACCGTAATAGACAGAATGTTAACCAATGCAGAAACGACAATAAAGGAGGCCATAACAAGAAGGGGAGGTGCTAAGAAGCGGCTCTGATTTCATACATTTGACACCTACATGCCGCTGAATGACATGTTGAAAATATTTATCTTCGTACTTTCATTACGATGCAATATAAGAAGCCACCTCCACATGAGTTGACAGAGAAGGAGGTGCTGACTGGTAAGTTATGCTTGTTTAATGAGATCTATGACCACACGACGAACGATGTCGTCATCTCAGAGATATCATTGAGAAGTTGCTCAGAGAAGGAAAACTTGTTGAGTACATGATTTCTTTGACGGAAAGGGGGCAGGGGTATTCGACTCCTAGAAAAGGACTGGTGGCTCCCAAAGCTGCCGCCCATCCCAGAAATAAAGATAAAGGTAAAGGAATCATTATTAACACAGTTGTCAAACATCCACATCCAGCAGGCTTCAGTGCACGAACCATGGAGCAGTATGTGAATGCTGCTAAACACTTAGATGTTGGGGAGTCCAACACTCATGAAGAAGTAGTTCCGTTGAAACAAAGAAAGACAATGACCGACAACATCGTTTTCGGAGGTAGAGAGGCTGAGGGTGTGACACCCCACATCCATTAATGTCACTCATAAGAGAATGCATTAATTTTCGCGAAGCGCAATAGGTAAACTATACAGAAATTAACAAGACAGATATAAAATAAGCAGCGGAAAATTATCAACTTAATTATTAAAAATAAAGCATAGTCTCAAGCGATTCACTTCAAAACCAGTTGCATCCAAACCAATTATCTCAAATTCGTTTCACAAAACATCTACATAAAATCAAATCCCTTGTCATAAGCCGTAATAGAGTAGAGAGCAAGTCAAAACGGTACATTTCAAGAAACCCAATTCAAAGCTGTAAGAGAAAGCCCTAGTCACCGTTGAGTGCTTCCACTCCGAGGACCTGAGGGGAAGGAAGAAATAAGCGAAAGAAAAAGTGTCAGACGTAAAGTCTGGCGAGTTCCAGTGATTTTAAAATATGCATAAAATAGAAATGCCAAGACAGGTAAATAAGATTGAATGAGAAATACAATATCATATAAGGTAATTAAGAAGAATGGCATGATAGACAGGAATAACAGGAATAAACTATGATCGAGTAACGCTTCACATTTATATCCCTAAAATGGGTTTTGTCTGCACTAATATTAGTATAACAAGATTAACAGGATTAGGTGTTTAACCTAATTACATAACAACAGAATTAACAGCAGGATTAGGCGTACCCTGATTGCATAACATGATTAGGTGTTAAACTTATTTCATAACAACAGGATTAGGTGTACCAAAATTACTACCCGTTTGATCGGCTCCCTAATACGTAAATACCCTGTGTCAGACCTGGCAGTAGGGTGTATCACTCCCTAACCGAGCAACTTATATAACACGGACTAATTTACTGGTGTTACAGCGGCTTAGTTTCCCTAATTGGACTCATGCACGCTCATTACTCCGCCGAAACGCGCTCGTACCCACCTTCCCCATGTGAACCTCTTACTATTCAGATCAGTAAAGCATGTGCTGGCCTCTACCTAGTGTGAGGCCCTCTAACAAAATACCGATAGGGATACTGACTGATATGGATTCCAAACAGCAGATTGACACACGCCAAACCCCCTAAGCTTGTGCCCCCAAATAAGTAGGACTTAAGGGTCCCCAAAACCCGATACAACAGAAGAACGGGGGAATTCTTAGCTTATTAATAATCATGTTTAACCTAGTAGGTTTAGGTTTAGTAATAAGCGTGGTTGTATAATACATGTCATTATGTGTGTACAACCCTTCCCCAAAACACCTGCCCAGATGTATTAATAACTACTACAGTGATTCAATTTATTAGCCTACATCTAGTACTTAAAATATTCTAACATGTCATTGAATTAATGTCTGTATTAAGTCAAACCTAACATGTTTACACATATGCATATTATTCAGCCAATAATGTCCCAAGATTACAGCATGTACAGGATTATGCATATTATCCATTTTAACAATTTCCAACAAGTCTATGCACAATACCCCTTTATCAATTTACAGCAAGTCTAAACATGTGCATATTATCCGTTTCCCGAATTATATTTAAACAGTCCCCAATTTAACAAAATGCCTAAATTCCTCTTTTATGTCAATCATTATTACCCTAATTTTACGCAAACTCTAACCGGATATAGCCTAGGCTTCCAAAGGCCTAGGCTTAGTGCAAATAAAAAGGAAAAACGGAGGAAGGAAATAGAATCAAATCAGATAGGCATATAGGCAAGACTGGAAATAAAATAAACTAGTAGAAATAGGGGAAAAGAAGACAGATACATATAACTTGTTCTTTATCCAATAGTAAAGGCATATATTTTACTTATAACAACGACATAAGTGATTCAACAGTGTAAAACATGTATAGAAATTATCTTATAAACACTGTATATCCTAGCCCAATTTTATTTAACTGTCATGTTATAGTCTAAGAAATCAGATCTGAAAAATGACAGGGAACTCACAGTGGGTCTTGGTGAAGAAGAGATTAAATCTCTTATATATATAACTATATGCCATAGAAAAGTCTAACCCAATCCATTTTTTTGTTATATGTAAATCCTGAATGTTTGTCTCAATAGATCTAAACTTTAGCAGCATTCCCCCATTGCATAAATATATTTAGAATAGATTTACAGAGGTAGAAGACATGAAGAAATAGCGTAAATTGGAATGGGAGAAGCCACTAATTTATAGATTCATATAGTCAACCTCAGCCTTTGAGTTTAGGGTTTTAATCTTAACTATTATGTAGTGCTGAGTCAGCACGAACCTAGCCAGAAAACTATCCATATTCAAAATTCAAAACCTTCCCCACATCCAGGTGGGTCGACCCACCGACCCTATAAGGTTTGGGTTGTCCCATAGATCGACCCGACCATAAGTGGTCGTCCTACAATGATCTGGTTTCCCACTCGTTCTCCCGCTTATTTGGTTTGAAAATTCTGGAATTATATTTATATTATATTCATATATAAGCCTCTTATACGTATACAAACTTATAATTCACATAATTTCTTCACACATTATCCGTTTTACGTAAATTTGGGGTCAATCTAAACCAGAATTCCAAGACGAACACAACGGTAATGCCGGTTTCTATTAGTTCTGAATATTTTAATTAAGTAACACTCGATTTATTATATTTAAAGTATGGTTATACTGTTTTAAATTTTAGGTTATTACATTCTCCCATACTTAAAAGGATTTCATCCTCGAAATCTCCAAGTTAAGAAGAATGTCACTATCGTAACAACTACCTACAATAATTTGCTCATCCATTATCCACATGCATCTATTGTCCTTAAGAATTTCTAGTGCTTGTTTGAACATATGCAAAGTGTTGTGTGTATATGTCCTTACACTAGTGCAAAAATCAAGCGATCGGCTCATTTAGTTGACCTCCTAAATGAAATATATGTTTGTGCCATGAGTCTATAATGTGCGCAAATAATCCTAATATAACATATAAAGCTCTATACGTGTGCACAATCATTCACCAAAATGCAGCATCTATATGATGATTCACCCATTTCCATCCACAGAAAATTAAAATGCACACACATCTATATGCAATATGTAAGTAAGTCGGTCTAGTGCCTAGTGTGTGTATATGCATCCACGAGCAACCACTAGCAAACACTTGCATCCACTTGCAACCATCAATCATAACATGTTTCAAACACATGTTTCCAACCATTGGATTCTGCTTAAGGATCGAAGGTTCGAACGATAGGATAAATATACTTGAATGATAAAAGCAAATGCAAAGTAAAATCTTGGAAAAGAAGTCAAGAACATACTTTCAAAAACAAAAGGATAAGAAGCGTGAATCCTATCTTCGGGTTCTCACGTGGCATCTTCGCGGTCTTCTCCCCATGGCACTTTTATCGATCTGATTTTCTTGTTATGTATCTTCTTGATTTCTGATCCAAGGATATGAGTAGGAACTCTTCCCACTGATGTTTCCTTCTCAACTTCCACACCTTAAAGTGTGCCCGGCTCTACTTTCTCTGCCGTATCATGGAGACATTTCCTCAAATGGGAAATGGGAAACACATCATGTACACCTTCCAGTCTATCTGGTAGCATGATCCTATAAGCCATCGACCTATCCTCTCCACTCCCTATAAATCTCGGTGCCAACTTTCCTATTGAGCCAAAGTAAACAACATTCCTTAGCAGTGACACTTTAATGAAAACCATATCTCCTATTTCGAATTACAAATTGGTCTAGGATTTCTGTCTGCCTTAAGCTGAATTCATTCTTCGGCGGATAAGATCAATCTTCTCGGAAGTATCTCGAATCATCTTAGGTCCAAGCAAAAGTCTGTCCGTGGACTCCTACCAACAAGTCGGCGACTTACAAGTCATCCATATAATGTTTCAAAGGGTGCCATGCCTATGCTCAATTGGTAACTATTGTTGTAGGCGAACTCTACCAAAGGGAGATGCTCCTTCCAAGTCCCTCCAAAATCTAGGATACATAGTCGTAGAAGATCCTCAAGAACTCTATTCACCCTCTCAGTCTGTCCATCTGTCTTAGGGTGGTATGTTGTGCTCAAACGTAGTTATGTACCTAAAGCCTCTTGTAAGCTCTTACAAAACTCACCAGTAAAGATGGGATCGCATCCGATTACTATACTTGAAGATACCTCATGTAGTCAGACTATCTCTCGAAGATATACTGCTGTCAGCCAAGTTGTCATCCTATTACTCTTAACAGGAATAAATCGAGCACTCTTCGTAAGTCTATCCACTATCACCCAAATGCTCGTATTTCCCTTACTTGATCGGGACAATCCATCGATGAAATCCATAGAGATGCTCTGCCACTTCCATTGTGGGACATCTAAGGGCTGAAGCAATCCGCCAAGTTTCCTTTGTTTAACCATTCACTATAAGAAAAACCGCATATAACGACGGAAGTATCCACTTCTAATCCGTCGCTATATTAGCCTTAGCGACGGATTTCCTGTATAACTTGGTGGTTGGTAAAAACCATAACGGTAAATGTATTAGACTTTAGCGACGGAATATAGCATGAGTTTTCCGACAATTTTCCATCGTTTTACTCTTTATTTAATAAAAATATAATTTTATTAATAATTTTGTTTTAATTTATTTACCGACTGTTTATCGACGGATAATTAATTTATAATAAATTATCATTTATAAAAGGTGTCGGTAAACCCTTACTAACTACCAAGGGATTATCGACGGAAAATAAATTGGGGTAAACTTAACCTCTCTTTTTTGTTGGTAATCCGTCGTTATTTCCCTTATGATCTGCCGATATATATATATATATATATATATATATATATATATTCAAATATATGCATGCATATATATATACACACACACACAACAAACATCATTCAACTGTGAACACTGAAATAACATATTAAAAAAAAATTAGCCAACAATATTAATTTAAAACTAAAAAGAACATTCATAATCACATACAGAAAAAACAAAACATCCATAATCCTTCATCAATTCATACACCAAGCTTAATTAAGAACAAAACTATTCGGTTGGTGCTAACATTATCCCAGATGCAAACACATATCATCCGTAACCATATTAAAACCACATAACGCATACACCAAAATAAGTCTAACATACCCAACCAGCTTACGAAGATGATGACGACGACGAAGTCGCAAGTAAACGCGAAACCGAAGGCGAACGCGAAATTGTAATGTTCAAGCTGATGTACACGCAACGCTGTAGCTACAAATTCCGAAAACTCAACCTCTCCGTCTGTGTTTGTGTCAATCTGTTCAATAAATATGTGAAAGCATGATCAAATTTCCAGTTAAAATCCTAGAAAGTACTACAAAGCATAAGTATAAATGTAATCAGAATATACGATATAAGGATAGAAGTATGTTTTGATGATATGATCAAAATAATATTTACAAATGTATGAGTCACGCTAATTGTGAGAAAGTCAAAAAAGAATATATTGATTTGTAACTTTATATACATAACTAAATACATATGCTGAAGCTAATATTTTTGGTTACTCATTCACTTAATTACCACTGAAAAAACAGGAAACGTTCTGTATTTCCTCCTTTGCATGCCTTATATAGAACTTACAGATCCTCGGCGACAATTAATAAAACAAAGTAAAGAGTAGAAGTTCAAAAAACATGCCTGTTGCTTAACCTAACTTAATTTGCTACTTGCATACCGAAGCGCGGACACACATATAACTGATGAACGCTTGAAAATTTTATGTGTCTTCATCATGATTTTGCATCAAACCTCCCTGCAATATTAATACTTTCATCATTTAATATTCGCGATACTTTCTCTATTTTAATGTTCATTCTTCCTACATTCTTAAAGTGGTGCCTGATGTGCTTATCCTAGCCTAAAAATAAATGAATAAACAGTAACTACTAATTTTCAGTTACAATGATAGAAATGAATGAATCAACCTTTTCTTGTCTAAAACATATACACTTCAATCAAACTGGATATAATCTTTACTGATATAAAAATGGTAACAATCTCAACATTGATCGATCCACCATAATATTTTTACATAATTATTGAACATCTCAAAAGAAATAAATAAGGTCCAATATAAAAAGTGAATCACCAAGCATGTCTATGTCTCATCTACAACATGGAATGGAACTTTAATGAGAAAAAAATTATAGGTACAGTCATACCTTACAGTGTACTAAATCAATATAATTATAATATATTTATTCATCACAACATTCATATCTAGAATACTACAGTGCTTGCGTACTATAATGTCGCCATTGTTTTTTTTTTTTTTTTTTTTTTTTTGCTCAAAGCCACTTTGTTCTTCAGTTTTACAAATGCAATACCTATCTAATCCAGCTAGTAAATGTATTAGTAATTATTTCACACGAAACCTATGCATTCCTCCTTCAAAAGAATAATAATAGCAATTCACATATAATTACCTGAGTGAGAATCCACTCAACTATAGCTAGCAAATGCTGGATGATAGCTCAAATTCTGGATCATAGTACGTATAAAATTAGTAATGAACTCTACAACGTTCCCTATGTATATTAGATGTGAAAAAAAGGGTATCAAATGCTCTAAACAAATTAATAATTTTCACGGTGCAAAGGATATAAAACAGAGGAACAAAGCACCAATAATAAGCAGCCATTTTGTGATAAAGTACTTTCATCACCTTTCCAGTTCAAAACCTATAATTTAGTTGGAAACTGATGTATTTTTGACCCATTTATGTCATAATTTTATGGATAGAGATCTGAGTACCAAGCTTTCGTTATTGACATAAGTGCAAGAAAAATCCTCACCGTAATGGGTAGGTGACTACATCACGAAGTAGGCCGAAGCTGAACCACTGACCACGATCTCAATGAAGTGTATGATCGACTTCATCATTAGAAACATCAAATGTTGATTTGGACTACCCAGGACAATCAATATTGATAGTGGGATCCAATTAGATAGCACAGTGTTTAGAGATTTCTGCCGACTATGTCACATTGAAAAGAAATACACTGCAGTTGCACACCCACAATCAAATGGATAGGTCGAAGATGTGAATAAAATCATCAAGTCCGTTTTAGAGAAGCAATTGGAGAGGGCTAAAGGCAAGTGGGTCGACGAGCTTCCGTTATCTCTTTGGGCGTCTCGCACAACCCATAAGTCTACGACTGGACATGCTCTATTCGCGTTATCCCATGACTCTGAGGTAGTGATGCTTGTGGAGCTTGAAGTCTGCTCTCATCAAACGATGTATTATAATCGTTTGAATAACAAGGAACTTATTCTAGAATCGTATGACATGTTTTACGAGATGAGAGAGGAGGCTAACCTATGTGCTTCATCGAATAGACAACGAGTCACCCGATACTACAACAAGAAGGTTCGGCCTAAAACCTTTGAGCCTAGCGGCCTTGTATTGAAGAGCATCTTCTCGGCTCCAGTTCATATTGGCCCGAGATAGAAGGGACTGTACATCATTCAACAGAAGCTTGATAATGGAACCTTCAGGCTAACGACTATTGACGACGATGGTCTCCAAAGTGTATGGAATGTCAAGCACTTGCGGCCCTACTTGACTTAGGCTTTTATTTTTCCCCTTTTTTTTTCCAATTTTCAGTAATGTAATAAAGCGTGACTAACCAATCATTTATGAATAAAAGCTCTTTTACATGCTCTATGACTGTGTTTATTAGTTTGGTTATGTGTTGCGATTCGACCAACCTGTGCCAAAGCTGAAACAAAGGGGATGACTAACTCCCCAACGACATTCACTGACTCACATTTTGATGAGTTGACTCACCTCTATGACTAGTTGGATGTGAGTTAACTAAAATTAGCATGACACCGACGCTCGATATGGTGATCTGTACTTCGGAAACTAAAGTATAGGAACTACGCCAAGTAGAACGCGATAACGATGGTTCCCATGACAAACTCTGAGAGAGAGTTTAAATTAATTGTGTTAGTGTGAATGGTTCACCATGACTTACGACCGCTAAACCCGAAACTCAAACCCGAACTGACTTTGGGAGAGTATAAAGGACGATTCTACATCATTCGCACTAACTCCATCACCCTTCGACTAGGGACAGGAGTATAAGGACTTAAGGACCAAACATCTGATTGACTTAGTCTGGTCCCCACCAACGGTGGGGGAACACGTGTAGACTTATAAATTAGCTTCAAACACGGCTAGGACATGGCTAGTGATTCAACGTTAATTGGGGGCATATACAGTATATCTCTGAATTACTACACTTGGTGCTATGATGATGAATACCATGATAATTAACACTACGACACTTAGCAATTATTAGAGAGACAGCTTGTAGTCTAAATTCCTAATCAAGATAGCTTAACATTTACACTTTCTTAAGCGAAACAACTTAACACTTAACGCTCTTTTATGACTTATTTCTTATGATTTGACATACTGATATCCAATTCGCAAGTACATTGAATCGAAAGCTACATAAACTTATAGACAAATAACATTGCTTTGTTTAGCAAAGACATTGTTCTTTTCACAATGTAGGTTTATACAGGTACAAGACAAAAACATGAGGGCCGCACTCGCATACAACAACAAAGGGCCTAAGGAAAATAAAAAACATAGGTTTACTAAGCTTTTGATGGATTACCATCAGTCTTAGACTTCTTCTTCTTTTCGGCTAGCTCTGCCACGGTGAGAATGCTTTTCTTTTTGGTCTTCTCAGTTGAGGAATCCTCAGCTCCTGACGTTGGCATGTCATGTTTCTTCTGTTGGCGCTTACCCAAGGTGTATGGCTTGGTTTGCTGGACTGGTGTGTGTCTGTTCCAAAAGGAGGAATGACTTGAAGTGGCTTGATAATAAGAGGTCCTGAGGATGAACTAAATTTGAGGTAGGAAATTTTTTCCTTCATCCCGTGCCTTCATTTCAACGACACTCAAAGAGATAGTTTTCCCAGACTCCCCGGTGTGTGGAACATCATCATTGCCTTCGGCTGAAGTCTCCTTACCATCTCAGTTCTTGAGTGCATCAATTATTTCCTCCTCTTATCCCACACCATCGCCGGGGGCACTTGATGTTCTTCAGTTGTCTTTGCTTCAGCTTCAGAAGTAGTATTCTCCAGAGGTGTACCTAAAGCAAGAAGAGAAACAATCAGTCCTAGTGGAATAACGGGTCCCCTGAATGGAAGCTCGGATGTTAGGAGACATGTCATGACAACTTTCTAGAAGTGAGGAGAGAAAAGAGACATACCCTCATCCAAAACATTTTCAGGTATGGTAGGAGTTATCACTTCCTGGATAAGAGTTAGAGGCTTTCATGGGGCCAACCCTGGCTCATAAGGATTATGCTCCTCCATCATCTCCGGTTGAGCTGGAGGAGGTGGAACAATTACTTTTTTTACCGATGGGTCCGCAAAAGGGATAAGTTGACTGGTTCACTGCATCGAAATTACATCACCCTTTTCCATTCTGGGTTCCCCCTTTATTACTGTTTTCCCTTAAGCCTCAGTTTCTTCGTGTCCTCCTCCTTTTTCAAAATACGCCTATCCTCAACAAAGCGATCCAGCTCATCGCCCCTCGGTAACTGATTCCTCAACTCCTCCTCATTTACCACACCATCTGCAGAAGCCTTATTCTCCTCATCCATAAACAATTATAAAGCATTGGCTAGTGTTTGTGGGTAATCGACAACCCATGAAAAGCCCCAATAACAGAGAACTCGAGCATAAAGTGTAAGTAATTCGTTGTCGAATTCACCCTTCATTTTTTCTAGCTCATCCACCTTCGCCTTAAGCTCTCGAGTTTCTATGCCATGTTGAATTAGGAAGTTTGAGGATGACTTCAATCTATCATGAGCATTCCCCTCCAATTTCTTTCTGTCTTCCACAGGAGTAGCAAGTTGAGCTTGAAGTTTTGCATTCTCCCCCCTCAGCCATTTAGTTTTTGCATTAAGTGATCAGTTGTTTTCCTCTACCACCATCAGCTCACCCTTGACTGACTTAGTTAGAAGTGAACATTAGTTAAGCTCAGTGTTAAGTATTACACGCACATTATCAAGCTCAACTTTGGTTTTGTCGTATAGCTTCTTAGTGCCTACCAGCTGAGTATCACACTCTGTCAATTCTTTCTTATTAACCTCAAGAATGTTCTTCTCCATGCCCCACTCTTGGTTCATGTCATATAATATTATTTCCAAATTCCGGATGATTTTTGACAATCACCTTGAGTTCGTTAGCATTTCTTGGTATTGTGAAAAGACAATATTGATTTCCTCCTAAGCCGATCATCAAAAGACTTTGGAATCGATTGCAAGTTAGGCACGAGTACCATTCGGGAGAATTAGTGGTGTGGAAATTATTTCTCGAACTCCTTCTTCTTTTCTTCCAGATTTATTACCTGCTCGGAAGGAATTGGTAGCCAATTATATTGTGCTTAGAGGGGGAAGTGGGATTCGACCTTTGGAAATAACAGACTGTGATAGCTGAGGTGAATCGATGGGAAGTCTATGCTGAGAGCCTTTTGATTCAGAATGCATGCTGACTGTTTTATCTTCTCCCCAAAGGGACCTATCGTTGGAGCGAACGGAGTCATAACGATGTTTCTCTTTCTTAAGCTCCTTTTCCTTCTCCTTTGCGATCTCCCTCTCTTTTTATTTCCTCTGTAGCCTCCTGCTCACTCCTTTCCCATTCCCTCCATGCTCTTCCCTTTCGTGAGCACGTCTCTCATCATATTACCGACCTTATTTTTCCTGAGAGGAAGCTTGGCTACTGGGATCGTTCCTGCCTAGACTAGAGCTAAATCGACTGTGATACTTCATCCTTTCGTCATGGAACCTGTAATTCAAGAAAAGATTCAAGTTAAAACTCGACATAAATAGAAGAAAAAGGTGCTATGACGTGCAGTGCTCGTGTCATGTGTGTCCTAAGTGTCCCTACGACGGACCGGAGCCCGAAATCATGCTTGTAGTAGTTGTCTCCCTAGCTTTAACATTAATTGTTTCTTTCCTGGACTTTGGGAAGAAAGAAGCAGGGCCCAAGTATTAAGATGAGTATATGGTGTCAGGCAGTGGCAAATCGCCAAGACCCCAAAACAGCACCCGAAACCTTATGACGAGGTAACGGGAGTTGGAGAATTATGAGGAGTTTGTGTTTTGGGAGGAGGACTATGAGTTTCTTGGACTCCTTTGGCGAGGGACTGTCTTTTTTCTCCTTCCTTTTCTTCTGGGTCTCTACTGGGTCTCGAAGCACTTATTCTCTTAACGACATACTTTTTCCAAACTTGAGAAAGAATTGTTGTTGTTTGCTCCCTGACTAGAGGCACGACCGCTACCACCTTCTTCCCGATTGAAGGCATGATTACTGGTGTAGTAGCCGAAGCTTAAGCTCCACCTATTCCCATGGATCGGCTGGGATTAAGCAATTAGAAGTAGTGCAAGAATTCGTCGGATATGCATCTTCTGACATTCCAACTTCCTATCGGAGCATTTCGCAAAGTGGCCATGCGATCCTGAAATAATTGGCTAATGGGCCTTGCTGGAGTAGCACCTGAAAAAGGAAGTATAAGTTAGAAAATTACCTGGAAGTTAAAACGAGTAAGCAAAGGCTTAACACTTACTGCATTGAATCCATCTCCTAGCGCATCCCGCTTGTAAAGAGAGATAGAACCACTCAGATCTAATATCTCCCAGTTTGTTAAATCCCTCTTGAATGACTTTCTTGTCTCTGGAAGACTCAAAATAAGGAAAAGATGGAGTAATATCCTTTTGATATAAAAATTTGTAGAAGAAGACAACTTCATCGAAGGATGGCTCTTGGCTTAAAAGTTCCCTATACAGTATATACAGAGAGAATAAATAGGACTACGCCTTTGGGTGTAACTACATTGGCGCTAGCTGCATGCGGCGAAGAAAGTTGACGATGAACTTGCTGAATGGTGAGATGCATACAACCGTGAACATTTGCTGACTTATTTTCATATAACCTTTTAGTGTATTACGGGCTATCACGCCCGCCGCTGGAATCCAGATATCCACCGAGTGAATCCTATGTTTTGCGCTTATTCTCTTCAGCATTCCCTTATCTATTGGAGTAGGAAATGAATCAAATAGATTATTTAGAAATACGGCTATAGTCAGTGTGTTAGGAGCTCCTTCCTCACCTTTTCCTCCTACTTCTTCCTTTTCACCCGCTGAAGTTCCCTCAAACGCACTTCTCTCTCCCTCATGAATTTGAAAGACATGTTGTTCGTTGTCACCATATGATTTTATCCAAGTGTTGGATGGCATTCCAGGATTTGGTAGAGAATTTTCTAGACATGTTCAATGTTCTATCCAAGAAATGACATTGGTTAGAGTGAAGAATCTATGCCCTTATGTGTCTACTAGTGTAGTGCATGTAGCGCATATATTATGAAATGACAAGCAAATAAAGCATTAAAAGTATGCAATAGTTCGACCTTACCCTTCTACATAGCTACCCAGCCCTTCGATCCTACCCTTCTCCGTCCCATTGCATTAGATCCGACCTCCTGATAAATATTCATGTCAACCTAAATCTCCACAATTTATCCCAAATTCACTTACTTCTCCCCCGCAGATTCTGTGGGACCCTCGCTCCACTCCAGAACCACCGAACCTTCACATCTCGTCCTCCTTAGCAATCTAAATCACTCCATGCTCCAATCTAACATCTGTCCTCTCACTACAGCATAGATGACCTGCTGCAACACAAGAGAAGTGATGCAGGAAGTGCAAAAAACTGTTGCCATACGCTAAAATAGATCAAAGGCAACACTTTCTCGGTGTTGCATTTTGCCGTGTTTCCTTAGAGTCAAAGGCAACATCTTTGCGACCCTAGCACGACATTCGTACTGTTCTTGCTACATGTACTAAATTTACTAAAAAGTGGGTCGTACAATTTGGGCCCTAACATGTGGGACCCACTAAAATTTGTAGCCCACCTTTACGGAATCCTGTTGTGGGGCCCATATTCTTTAATCTATGGTAACACTTTTACCATCCAATGACAACACTTTGCTAGTTTATTACAACATTTAACATCATGTACCGCAACATTATATCATAGCTATAGCAGCACCGTTTGCAATTTAAATTGGACATGTACTGCATCATTATACTGAAACATTGTTGGGATGAGTATAACGGATCTTAAGGCAAAACTAACACTAGAGTGAGGGTGAATATTGTTTTAAAGAATTTATAGAAAACTTAAACAACGAATAATTACTCTAACAACTATATGAATCACAGAATGAATATCACAACAAAAACAATCACAAATGCAGATATAATCAAAAGTAAAATGCAGAAAAGGAAAGACACCGGATTTTATACTGTTTCGGATTACTACGTCAATCCCCATGCAATGCTGGATTGCGCAGAGTTATATTAATATCAGTATTCAATTACAATCCTCTTGATTTCACAGCTACATGGTTAACGTTGATTCAACACCCTTGATTTCATGGCTACAAGGTTAACACCGCTCCTTTTCCTTGATTTACGGGCCACAGGGAATGCACCATTTCCTTATCAGTTACATTTACCCTAGAATTCTTAAATAGCACTTCCAAATAGAGAGTATTTGATAGAGATTGAGAATAGAAAGAGAATGATATAATGTGTGTTGAAATCGGCAGAGTATAAGTGTAGAAATATATAAAATTAAGAAAAATAATGGTGGTAAGTAAAGTAGGGAAGAAGGAGATGAAATCATGTGAAAAAAATTCGAAATCAGACCATTTATGTAGTGTTCCAAGGGACACAACCATTCCTGGAATGCTTTAAATAGGGAAAGACACATCTATTTGAATTTAAAATTTGTGCAGTTATATGTCGACATGTATGATTGTGTATGTCTGCATATACTTGGAATTTGAATTTTTTTAATTAATTATTAAGTGTTTAAACCAATATATATATTCTGGAAATTCTTTAATCAAAGCTAGTTATTTAAAATATATTTTCTAAAGTACAAAAACATATATAGTAATATATATTTTAACCATATGATATAAAAACTATACATAAAATTGATATAAAACTATATAACATAATTATAAACACGTATAATAATTCAATTATACAAATATATAAACTATATAAAACTTATATATATTTGAAATCATACAAAATCTTTGTAAAATTTAAAATCATTTTGAAAGGAGTTTGAAATAATTTGAAATCGGTTTAAAAGAATAATTTGAAAATAGATTTTGAGAGTGCTAATCAGAGTTTTTACATACCAACTAGACTCTATTACTCTGATAATATAGAAATCTTGATATCTTGAGACTCATGAGTCTGGAATCTCTTTTGAAATCTTGAATCTCTTAAACTGTACAGTCTTCAATATTTATTTCCTGCCTATAAATCCTGCATATAAATATATCCTGGATAAAGGTGTTAGTATATATTTTATAATCAATAATGATTGAAACAAGGTTGTTGTTATCAAAATTTCATTCCCTAACAAATATTACGCTGCAACAAAGAACTTTTCATTTTAGATTAACTAGCAACACAAGTAGTACTTAGTCAACTACAAAATAACAAACATACTTAAAAACATAGTTAGTAAGTTCATGTTTACAGCCAGTACTTAGAAACACAGCCAGTACATACTAAATTCTATTAATAGCAAAAAGAAACAAGTTCTTGAACAACTCCATCACCGCCTCCTTCACTTATTGCTTTTTCAATCTTCTCCCGCAAAATAAGTCAGTTTAAAATTGTGACATTAAATAAAATTAACAAGTCTGAAATAAAGCAGTTTCAAAATGCATGCATGCCCCACTTACAAACAAAGGCAATGCCCATAGACATTTCAACATAAACTAAGGCATGCGTACCCCAGTTGCATTTCAGCACAATCGCATGCATGCCTCAGTTGCAAATTGATGCAAAGAATCAATTTGTTCAAAGCATGAACGGTATCTAGGAATGCAATAGTATGCCAAAGTATAACTGAGGAACTGCTTCGGTGTGATACAGTTTGAGGCAATGCCTCTTTTTGCTTTCGTAAAAATTTAGATATGTCACGACTCTTTCAAGTACAAACTCAACCATTGCTTAAATTACGAACCGAGGCATTGCTTCAGTTTCAAACTGACACGTGCGTCGGTATAATACTAGTGTAAACTGAGTAAATGCCTTAATTACTAAATGTGGCAAAGCATTAGCTACTTGCTTAAAAGATTACTCCGACTATGATGCAATAATCAAATTAAAAAAATGATGGAAATAGAAATAAACCAAGTATCATTATAGGGAAACATATTCCTTGAAGCAGCTGAATTAATCCACTGAAACCCATAGTAAAAGATCTTGAAACAATGTTTTTTATTTATTTTTGATGTCCTATAACACAACATAAGTTTTAACAAAAATTTCTCTATCTGATTCATTGGACTGATACAAATTGAATGAAAAAAGTTAGACTATAAAAGGATATCAAACCAATTATTCCATAAAATATATCACTAATATTGAAAAGTCAGACAGTAAAAAACTTCTCCATCTGATTCTTCATTGATATTATTTAAATCTATTCATGAGTTAATATTTCAAGCCTGAATTCATCAAGTATGTTGTGAAAAAATGAAGAGGATACAAGTTAAAACAGAAGAACGGTCTATCTGCATGAAAATAAATTTAAAGCATGTATTCCCCATGATACCGTCAAAATCATTCATAAGATAAGATTTCCCACCTAAGTTCAGCAAGTATATACTAAAAATAATAATGACGGATGTTGGAATCAGAAGTGAAGTTCAAGTGTATAAAGTAAGGATTAAACTGTGTAAACATCAACATGTCACCCAACATAAAATTTTAGTTTATTCACAAGTTAAACAAGGATACTGCATTCAAATTTGCAACATATATGAAGTTATTTTAATTTTTATTTTGGAACATATATCACTTTTCTAAATAAGGAGAGGAATTTATAAGGGCAATGGAAAAATAAATCAAGCAATAAACATACCTGTGATTCTGTATACGATCTCCGATTTGCAGAATTTGGTAAGGGCCTTGGACTACAAAAACATGAAATAAAGATGTTTATCTGCCTGATTTGAATGAATAAAAAGGGGAAAAAATTATATGATAAAACGTAAAATTACCTGAAAAAAATGTCCATGCATGTTATTTAATGTTACTTCACTGCACTACATTGGCATAGCAGTGCCCAAAATAATTCCAAACATGATCCAGGACCAAGCTAAAGCTGTTGCAATGAATTTTTCTCCTTTCTCAATTTTCTACATTCAGTCCGCATAAGGGCCAACTCTTCCTTTATATCTGTCACAAATTCATCGGCTTTTGTCCTCTTTTGCTTTTGCTTCAGCAGCTTGTCTTCAATTGTCTTCCTTTCCACGAGCAATTGTGATATAGTCTTTTCTTTTTCATCAATTTAACAGTAGTATCATCCAATTCAGCATTACTATTGATTTCATACACTTCGTCATGCCACATAAAATATCTACAATTGCCATTCTGCACATATATTAAATTCTCGACTAAAACATCACTGAAAGATATGATAATCGACAAAGCAACCAAAAAAAAAAATCTAATTTATACTTATAGGCCACATGGAGCAACCAAAAAACTTCTTCCCCGCATTTGACCCTACCTTCACATTCCTTATCTTCACTGGGATTTTATGGTCGCAGTTCTTACTTGCCGCCGATGTTGATGAATTTAAAGTAGAAATTGATTGAGTAGTCATTAAATTCGAATCGAAGAAAGAATTGAAGTGAACAATTTAATGCAACTACAACTACAAAAGTCCTAACTATTGGTCTTGGAACCGATTCTTGAAATAGTTTCACATGAGCAGAACAAATATCATATTTCAGGAGCATTAAACCTGATGATTATAATTAGACTTTTGATGATAATTATAGGTATAAAAGAAACCATATACATGGCATGAGCATGCACATGGGAATAATGCCAGGTTCGAGTGCACAACATCAGGTGCATGAACAATGCCAGGTTCAAATGCACTTGTGTGTACAAATCATCATGAAAAGGGTTTATAGAACATATGCACACACGTACATATACACATATATCTGAATATGAATATATGCATGTATATTTGTGTGTATGAATCATTTTTTTAACAAATATACATGTTCAAGAAAATGGAAAAATCAACTACAAAAGCAATCGAACAAGAGACAGGTCAACGGACAAATATTAATCAAGTAAATTTACTGCAGTGAATTAAAGTGAACAGAAAGGTTCAAAATTATCAAAAATCCAGAATGCATATAGTGTTAACAAAGTTTTTCAGAAATCCAGAAACCAAATATGTAGTTATAAAAACTATAATTTCTTTGAAGTCGTGACAACAAAAATGTTAAAGTTTAATAGAAAATCAGTCGCATTTTAAGGGATAAAAACCCTATATATTCACCACAATCATCATCGGCCTAATAACATCAAAGTTCAAGTTAAAATCTACAGGAAATCAATACAAAAAAATCATAAGAACGAGACCGAACTATGAATCAAATTGAAGAACTTCAACTCGATTGAATCGAAGGAACTCTACAAACTGGAGATCTGAGTGCTTTAGAGAAAGAGCGAAAGCGTGGAATTTCAGGAATCAAAGGAAATCACAAAACCCTAAGCAAGCCACCACCATTATTTTCTACAGAGAAGTAGAGAAAGGTTAGCGATTTGGGGGGAGAACAAAATGAAAAGAAAGCACATGAATGAAAATGTTAGCGGGAAATAAAGGAAGCGTAGTAGATAGTGGATGGATGGCTGATATTTTGTTCTAACTAATGGTGTA
Source organism: Allium sativum (assembly GCA_030737875.1). Lineage (NCBI taxonomy): Eukaryota > Viridiplantae > Streptophyta > Magnoliopsida > Asparagales > Amaryllidaceae > Allium > Allium sativum. The sequence goes on from CM060911.1 coordinate 205,613,248, forward strand.
GATCGCCACGTAAGACATGGAAATGTCTGTTATAGCTAGTGCAACACATTTTTACGGTTAAGGTAACACCAAAAACACAATGCTGCAGTAGGACCAAAATTTTATATCTATCGCAACATTTTAGCTGATAACACCTTGCAAATCTGTTGCAAAAAGCCATCTATGGCATAGTGTCTCAACGCCTCAATCCAACGCCACTTCTCTTCGAGATGGCCTTCTTCCCATCTCACGGCATCACAATGACATCAACATCGCCATCAATGGCGACTCCATCACCACAGATGGCAAACCTAGTTGTCGAAAGACGAAATCGAAGACACGAAATACAACTCAAGAATCGATTAACATGAAACCACAGGCCGAAGCGATCGAAACCCACCTAGTCTTATCTGAATTCGAAGATTAGTTTATAATCAAAAATTGATGGAGTGATTCAAGATTGCTAATCGGGTTTGATTACGGTTTCGAAGGGTTTCTTGCAAATTCTTGATTGCTGGGTTTGGAGTAATTAACAATGAAAGGGTAGAGTAAAAAGTAAAAATAAGGTGTGGGCCAGGTATTTATATGGAAAAGCGAAGGACTCTTCGTATCCCATTGGAATGGCCATTGACCCGGTACTAGGTGACCAGGCCCGGATCGACATATCGATCTGACATAATGTAAGTTGGCTATGAAGAACTGAACTTCAGTTCGACTATCGAACCGAGCTAGAAAATGTAGAAGAAAAAATTCTATAAACCTTCATGATTTGGATGACAGAACCATGTGCTGACTTGTGTATGGCAAATGGTCCGACTCGACCACACGCCCGACTTACATAAACAAAACGACATCATTTGGCAATGACTTGTGCGTAGGCGGTCACGTATGGGAGCCAACGATTTGACATGACCTTTCATCATCTTTTTTCGAAGAATAAATGACATTTCCGTGATGAACAACTAAACGGATTCAAAGCATATTCTGTCTACTACGCAATGGGCTTTGAAAGGTAAGGTGTTGACCTACCTTATGGTCAAGCTATCAAAGATCCAAACATTCATGGCTATGAATCACAAGGCTCAAGTGAAGCACAACTCTCAGCTCGACCTATTCTTGGGTCGGTCAGAAGGGACTTTGGAAAGCTCCGGATCGACACCAGCTTTTGTTCGATTGGGCTTCGCCTTGACTAAACCATTGGGAATAGGACCCCGGGTCGGTGTACATTCAGTTCGACGTTGTTGAATCGAGCCCATCGAGCCCACCGAAAATTCTCTTGGGAGAATCGCTCTAACTCCGAATAGAACGCTTCCGCCACTTCCTACAAGCTCGGATCAAACACCACCTGTCTCAACCAAACCGAGCCATGATATTTTGCAAACTGGAGATACGTTCTTCCTCTCTCCTATCATCTCGAATCGGATGACACGTAGCGACATCGACCTAGACCAAGCGATTGCACAAGCTCAAGACCACTTCCACTGCTTACCTATTATGTCGGATCGGTGGACACGTAGAGATGTCGAAACGGCCTTTGTCGTCACCTATAAATAACCCACCAAAGCTTCATAAAAATAACTTTTGGCCATTAATTTGTCTCTTTACTTATTGTAATTTCCTTGTACTCGAAATTTCTATTATTTCCTCCATCTACCTCGATAATCACCAAGTAATACAAGAGAATTATAAAGTGGACGTAGGTTCATTAATGTCGAACTGCTATAAACTTGTGTGATTGCATTTTACTCATTTTTCATTTATATTTCTTTGTTTATTTTTTTTCATATTGTTTGTGTCACTTTTTGGTATCAACACTACCCAATGGAGATAGTAGGCTACTTGAGCTTAAGAATAAAAAAAATAGGTTTTTGGTATTGGCATTTGGAAGTTCAATGTGGATCAAACAACTAGAGCTACGCCATTTAGATTCTGTACGGTGGAACCAAATCTAATATAGCTAACATCTAAAAACTAACTTTCTAGTCTATCCAAATGACTGTTAAAAGTAAATCAAGCTGGTAAAGCAACACCTATATACTGCCAAAGAGTTATACCAGACTAAATTGTCTATTAGACCAAACCAAATTTTTTCTTTTGGCGAAGATAGTTCAGAGTAGATCATTCAATGATATACACAAGCTAGAACTGCAAAATAAATATATTGGGCCATTTTGGCTTTAAGAATAAAGAAATAGTTTTCTGATTTTGGCATGCAGCAGTTCAAAGTGGAACAACAAAAAAGATGAATGGCTGCGAAATATCGAACAGTGGTACTGGACGACTATTAACCATTAGAAGACACTAATGAGCCTTCCAAAGGAATAACATTCAATCATCATTCCAGACGGCCCAATAACATTCAAAGTCGAACAACGGTACTGGACGACTATTAACAACAACAAAATGATGATAGAGATCACTTGTATTACCAATTGTATCAAAAATTTGTGTCTAAATTTACTTTCTCTATATATATACACACTTGGCATGTATAAAATTTACATTCGTTGGTGTATCCTTTTTTCTAGAGGAAAAATTCTTTATGACAACAGTGGTTTGGGATTATTGCTCATCCAACAATTTTGTAAATTTGTAAATGAATGGATAGTTCTTTGTTGAATATATTGATTTCAGATCTTTAGCTATGAATTTAATTTCCCTTGCTGCCATTTGATCTCCGTTTTTGCCCTAATATTTCTTGGCTCAACTAATGTGGTTGTAGTAGACATTGCAATTTCTTTCATCTTTAACAAAATTCTTCTTCTTTCATCCTTGGTACCTTTGTCATACAACTTCTTTAACGTTTTATGCTTCAGCGTGCGTACAAAATAATTTCATGTGGAATAGGATAGATTGTTATGAAAAATGCACAATTATTGGTGAAAAAATAAATTATATATAGTTTGGTTCAGATGATCACATCAAAAAGTTGAACATATTATTCTCCACTTCGTTTGAAATTCTATCAAATGCAAAAATAGATACTCAATAATGAAAATAAGCGAACAATGAAACATAACAAATTTATTTTACGATTTCCTAACTCTTTTAAAATGATGCTTTTATTTCTTATATGGTGATAATAATAGATTATCCATTGTTTTTAAATCTCGGTGAAGGCCGCTCGTGGTATACCCAAGTACTCTTTTCAACCGAGCATGGGAACCTTCGGCTTTATAGGATATTGTTTTATTGCAGTGCTTCATTTTATTAATCAACAGAAAATTTTATTTTCCAATGGAACCATTTATCATAACTCACTTGTTGTAGATATTATTTCCAGTCTTCTACAAAAATTTCAAAAATTCATCAAATTCCTCTATTGAAGACAAACAAACTACATGCATCATCAAATCCAAGACAAAAAATCCACACATTTCATTAGTTTAAAATTTTGGTTTGCAATAGGCCTTCGTGTTATTTTCCACATGATAAACACATAGTAAGCGAGTAGCGTTTAGAAAACCGCAAATAGTGCATTAGTCAGTGAGAGCCCCTCATCGGTGACAATTACATCTAGTAATTTTTTTGGATTATTCATCAATTCAAATTATGTATCACTCACTTATAACTATCTACACTTTCTTATGATAAAAACTAGTAAACTATAGTGAATATTCTACTAGTAAAAGTCATTCCATCCATCTCCAACAATGGAATTTTTTACCTATTTGTTTTATAAGTACAACAGAGTGATAAAACTGAAGGAAAGCATTTGTACAACATAGTTAACTCCAAACGGCCCATACAAGATTGACTATAGTAAAATGGTCTTTCATTTCTATGAGATGTTTTTTCATATTATCTCTATCATTTTAATGTCTCCTATGCTATCTTCAAAATGCAGAGTTAAAGATTATACTGCACGATCAAACCAAAATTATTGTCTAATCATCCAAAACAAATATATATAAATTAAAAATTAATATAGATATAATATACCTAATTTATCTCAATCATAACATTTTCAATTCCAATATCATCATGAATATTGCTACATATGGTTGAATACAATAGATTATTATTATGCTACAAAAACAACAAATTAATAAAACAAACAAAAAAGCATATAAATAATTTGACAAATAATTAAAAAGAATCGAGAAACATTAACAAATCCATATTGGTAACTTTACAAGTAGTCATGTTAATAAAAAAAAAACATAACAAAATAATCATAACGACCGTTAAGGAGGATTGTGCACTGTAAGACCCTAAATCAAATTGTCTGAACTAATAAATTTCGGAACGATTTTCGCTTAGCAGATATTTTCACCGACATTTCCTTCTTCCTAATATCTTTCCAACTCCGTCTCTTCCTCTTCACCAAATTCCTCTCGCCGTTTTCCTTCTTTTCATTTTATTCCCTACGAATTCTTTCTTCCTCAAATCTGAAATCTGCGTTTTCCTTCCGTTCCTCTTCTTCTCTCGCCATTTCATTTTATCGGGTGATTTTCAAATTCGCGAGACCCTAGATCAGCAAAAAAAGACTATTTTTTCATCAATTGATTCACGAGTTAGGTGATATTTTTTCAGTCAGTTGGATTTCGCTAATTTTCGATCATCTGGGTATGCGTTTTTATTTCCTTTTGCACTGTTGAATTTTTATTTCGGTTCTGATCATGCTATTTTACTTCTTCCAGTATTGAATTTTTTTGGCTATATATTCTTTCACTGTTGAATTTTTTTTCCGTCGCATTTTCACTATTGAATTTTTGTTTTCCGTCGCATTCCTTCACTATTGATCATGCGTACATTGTTGGGTTGATATAATGATAAATACAGCTTATATTGCACCTTTGTTACTTCTAATTTCTGGGTATTTGCTAGTTTATCTATTTGAAGTTCTAAACTGAACGCCAAACTGCCCCCTTTGAAGAATCAGGACATTTGATTTGTGTTAGATCTCCACATTTTAAGAGGTTTATATCTAGAATATCACCTTTCGCATTGAGAAGTTTTTACATTCACAAAGTATAAGAATGAAATAAAAATTAAATAAATGCATGTATAGCTTAAGCATAACTTTCTGAAACATGACCATATAACAATTTTTTTTAATGCTATTTAGTTAGGAAGTTTATGTCGACAAAACTACTCTTTGGATCAATAAGTTGCACAATAATATGTCCGTGAAGCAAAAAATAAATAAATGTACACATAGTTTTAGCATAAAACTGAAGCATGGGGTCAGTTGAGACACGACAGTTGAACCGTCATATATTTCTACATTTTTTAGGCAGTCTGTGTGTGTTTCTTTTGAATCAGTACCATTAAACCAAACTTTTTTTATCCCGTTTAGTCCCTTTCCAGTTTCCACTGCCAATATTTTGAAGACCTCTTCTTGTTCTTATTATTAGATTATCCATCTTATATGACTGAAAAAGAATTATTAGCAGTAAATATTTTTTCTTGACATATCCAGCATGAAGGACAGCTGCCTTCGCAAAGATCAGACATTGTTTGCAAGCTATGCTTCGTAAACTGGGATTATTCCCAATAATCAGGTTTGTTTGTATTCTTTAATCAAATTTTTGATGACAAAGTGGTCATGCCAGTTTGCACCTGAGATTTCCTCTATAAATCTGCAACAGACAGAACTGCTTTTACAGCAATCTCTGGTAGAATTCCTTTGCATCGATTGATAATTTCTGATGACAAAGTGGTCATGCAAGTTTGCAGCAGAGGTGTATGGTATGCACACTACTAGTGCACCAGCATACACTACCACTAATGCAAGGCCTAAACGAATCACACTAGTGCCAACTTGCCAAGAAGGTTGTGGATTAGAAAAGTAGGAGACAAGGCTGACAGTTTGTTATAAATTGTTGGAAAAAGTGTGTGCATGTATATTTCTTTATTATAATTTCTGTTATTAGAGTGGTCCTTGCCACAGAAGTTGTTATTAGTGAATGGCTACTAGTAAGCCATGTATGCAGATGGTAAGAACCCTGCTATATATATGTACTGCGTAGGAAGGTTAAAGGAGATGGAAAAAACTTAAAAACAATGTCTACCTCTCCTTAAATTTCTCCTGTTAACTCTGTTTTCTCTCTTGCTCAATCTGATTCTTCTCCTCCCTAAACTATCTTCCTCCTACTGCCAAGTGCACCGTATCAAACTGGTGCTTTCACCTCTTGAGCTCCCCCCCCCCCCTCTCCCTCAATATCCAAACCAACCTGCCAACATGACCCGCATCGACGACGCCTTCACACAACTAGCCACTCACCAAGATGCCATCACCTCTAACAGCTCCATGCTCGAAACACTCACCGCCGACAACATCGACATCAAAACAGCCCTCACCACCATCCAAGCCATCCGAGCACGCCACAGCTCCATGCTCGAAACTCAGCATGCCAACATTATTGACATTAAAGCTCTGCTTCAAGACCTTCGCAAATCCGTGACCGAACTTAGCAAATCCGTGACCGAACTAAGCCGAAAATTAGACAACCCACCACCACCAACCCTCGTTCTTCCTCCAACACCTACCTCAGATCTGAAAGCAATGTCGCTGGGGTTAGTTGAGCCAGCAGATCCGAAGGCTCCGCAAATTCAATCCACTGTCGCAGGCTATACATCATCAGCCCCTTCTCCGCCCAAGTTCCCTACACCTCCTCCTGCCTCTAACGTCGTCGTCGTTGCTGCTCCGCCTTCACCAAAGTCACCTCCACTGCCCCCTCTACCGTCAGCAAATTCATCTCCATTGCCGCAATATCCTATTTTTGCGCCAATGCAAAATAGTGTCCATTACCAATCTGAGGCATACTACTTGGCCGCTGCACTTCATAAAGCTTTGAGCGCCACACTAGCACTGAACTCGAAGTGCCATATTAAGCAGAAATGGATTGCACAAGACCTGTTTGCTGAAATGCACAGCCTACAGCTGGAGTGGTATGATGCATCAGGTGTGTTTGCTGAAATGAGCAAGTGGAAATATGAAAGTAAGAGGCTCGTCTTTGATCCGGGCGGGATAATTAAGTTCGAGCGATTGTTTCAACCAACCTATGACCTTGAGGACAAGGTCAATTTCAAGGCGTGGGTAATGGTATGCACACTACTAGTGCACCAGCATACACTACCACTAATGCAAGGCCTAAACGAATCACACTAGTGCCAACTTGCCAAGAAGGTTGTGGATTAGAAAAGTAGGAGACAAGGCTGACAGTTTGTTATAAATTGTTGGAAAAAGTGTGTGCATGTATTTTTCTTTATTATAATTTATGTTATTAGAGTGGTCCTTGCCACAGAAGTTGTTATTAGTGAATGGCTACTAGTAAGCCATGTATGCAGATGGTAAGAACCCTGCTATATATATGTACTGCGTAGGAAGGTTAAAGGAGATGGAAAAAACTTAAAAACAATGTCTACCTCTCCTTAAATTTCTCCTGTTAACTCTGTTTTCTCTCTTGCTCAATCTGATTCTTCTCCTCCCTAAACTATCTTCCTCCTACTGCCAAGTGCACCGTATCAGTGTATTCTTTAATCATGTGAAAGCTTTTCTTTAGAAACTATACTTACGATAGAATTTTACTATTTTGCTTTCACGATCAATTACTAAAACTGTGATAGTATGGATATAGAATGTTTCCATATATGCATGCTCGTGTGCACTCGCTTACAGCATCCCATTTAGGTAAAGGTTTTTCCTACTTTGCATTTAGACGCTTTATCCAACATGATTCATTTGCCTACTAAACTAACTATTCCATGTTTAATAGTAAATCCCCAACCATTGCATCGTAATTGATATAATATGCTAGGAGATCTAGGACATCTCATCCATGAAGTTTAACCCACATATTAACATTTTCATTGAATGAAATTTTTATTAGATATTCAACCTTGCAGGAATATATCAGGGATGCTGCATTTGATCCACGGTGGTGGGAAACTCCCGGTCTGGTTCTAAATTGGCCTTCTCCATGTGATAAGTTATATCTAACTAGAAGTTAGCGTGGACTCAACTTCTAAGTAAGTCTCACAAATGTTAGAGTAAAATTTTGTTTTTCTGCTCTTTTTTCTTTTGTTCATAGTTTAATGTGTTTTTTGGTTTTGGGGAATGATGAAAAATAGATGAAGAGGAGATGGAAACAGCTCATGTGTGAAATAGAAATTGTTTCAACCTTTTATACTACCATAAAAGCGAATTAACTTGACTGGAATTTGGTTAAGGTTGTTGTTATACATTATATTCTTTGATCTTCAAATTGAGATATTTTGAATGATTGTGACTGAATTCCCACTCAAATTAAAAATGTGAATGTTGTTGATTTTCATTTTCAACTGTGGATCTCAGAGTGTCAATCTTGTAGTTTAAAATTTCGGCTGATCAGGAGGTGGGATGTTGTCAATGAGGTTCTATGTTAAATCAGTTCACGTTTTGTTTGAAATGTTTAAACAAGATCTATTCGTGTTCTACTACGTATTTCGTTGGCTGAATTATAATTTAACATGGTATTCGGTCATTCATGTATTAAATATAAAACAGTGAAATGCCTTTTGAAAATATATTGTCGGGTTGTTTAAGCTGTTCGCTCTATTGGTGTACTACGTGCTTTGTTGGCTGAATTATAATTTAAAATTTTAACATGGTATTTGGTCATTCGTGTATTAAATATAAAATAGTGAAATGCCTTTTGAAAATATATTGTCGGGTTGTTTAAGCTGTTCCTATTGCTTCCTTTCTAGTATTAACTTCAAATATCAGTCGACCTTTGATATTGGAGACATGATTATCGATTTATTTGATGCTATGTTGGTTGTAATCAACTGTTGAATTGGTTGATGAATGATATATAATTTAGCAGGTATATCAAATAACATTTGAAAACTGATAGAAAACTGGTACAAGGATTGGAAGAAAAGATTTACAAAGGTACCTTCATCTCTGTTATCCACTAAAAGGAAGCATATATGAGTGCTTAGGTCTAATAAAAGCATGTATCATACATTTGCACTTTGTAAGCTTATTTGCATATTGGTGCTGACGGTTCATCCATCTGTTATTCATTTTATCATCAAATATATGCATTAATATGAACATATTTATAGCACTGCAAAAATATAAAATAAATTAATTACTACTCAAGATCGAAAGAAGAGAGCAGAAATGCAGGGTTTAGGATAGTAGCTGCAGTTCTGTTTCTCAACATGGTCGTCTTCTTCATTACTGATGATATCTGATTATAATGTTTTCCCTTTTTTGTGCTTTAATATGGTAAGATATTGAACTGGGTTACCTACTGAATATATATCAAATTTTCTTGTAATATACTCGTGCTTTATATATGTGTAATCTGATAAGATATTGAACTGGGTTACCGTTCTCATAGCTGAAGACTAGCCGTATCAACTCCAAACCTTGTGTAATTTATAGAAAAGTGTATATATATATATATATATATATATATATATATATATATATATATATATATATATAGGCAAGCGTTCCGTTGCACCCCAAAAATGGAGTACTCCAAAAGCCCCATGATTTCTACCTCTCATTTATATTAAAGAAGGTGAGTGGGAAGTGAGAGAGTTAGTAAATGGAAAGAGAAGAAGAGTTAGTGGAAAATGAGGGGGTGGAAAGTGAGAGGCTAAAGGGGTGCTCACTATTTGGGGGTGTTATTGAACCTGCCTCATATATATATATATATATATATATATATATATATATATATATGTATATATATACGTATATATATGTATATATATACGTATATATATACATATATATACACGCGCGCGCGCCAGCGGGGGCCGTGGGTGTCTGAATATGTGATGCGTGTTGTGTTTATGTAGGGGAATAACTGTTTTTATGTATGGTCATTGGTCACGTATGTGTCAGTAGATTCCTTATATGAGCATGATTATGGTTTGTGCTGTGCTCCATCATAATTTTTGTTTTACATCTATTGTTGATGTTGCCTGATTATATTTGCAGATGACGAATTAATTCGTTCCTAGACCAGCTGATCAGCCTAGATCTTCTAAATACTGCAGATCTAGGCATATCATTTTGACGGGTTTGGCGATTACAAAATTTAATTTTCTAGTTATACATTTTGTTTAATATTTGGTGTTAATCGATAATGTAGCTTTATCTAATATTGTACTAAGGTGGTTTATAAATATCATCTTTGTTTTATGAATATATGTAAACTTTGTGTATGGATTGTGCTCGACTTAATTAATGTGATTGGTTAGCAATTATGCTTTTACATGCTTTTATATGATATTTTTTTTGGGACCATGTATATTATTTTGTTGAAATATAATAAAATGCCCTTTACGTTAATGATATGTGTATAAATATAGCAACGATACAACATGATATTGGTGCTGTAAAGTTAATAAGATGAAACGGCAACGTTTAAAATGGGTGTTCCTCTGCTTCCTATAGAAAAAATAAAGAATTAATCTTTTCTTTTTGGATTTAACCAAAATCATATATATATATTCATGGAAGTAGTCAGCATTTTATTTTGCATGACCAATCTTCACATGTGGAACATTTTTGAAGGCTTTGATGTGTTAAGTCCCCACTAGGCCTTTATTTTTATCTTGCTTGTTTTTTAACTTTAAATTGAAATGAGTTGTCTATTATTGTGGTTTAGTATATCAAATAACTTGATTAATATTTTCTCCTGCTTGATGTTTGTAGATTTTTATTTTATTTTATTTTTAGCCAATTTCTTTCATCCATTGCTGGAGAAATCCACGTTTTTTATTCGTTTATTCACCCTAAGATCATGCCTTGTGGTGGAGATGCCCTTATATTTATATTCATGGAAGAAACCTCACATATTTTGAGTTGGATAGCTCTATTTTGTTAAATAATTGTCCTTTAAGCGAAGGTGTTGTATTTTGCTATAAAGTTAACTTGGTATTTTGGCTAGCATTTTTTGTTTTTAATGTGTGTATATATAATTATAATATGTTCGACTAGAATTTATAAAAACTAAATATAAATATTTTATTTTTTAAAATTATAAAATTAACGGTCGGTTTTCTCACCGTTGTACGGTAATACTAGTGTATGAATTTGTCTCAAGATCAAGTAAACAAAAGTAGATAAGATATTTACAAATGAAAAATCAAAATAAGTGTAATTTAAAGTTTTAGGATGTTGTTCGTTCTCCACTATGCTGAAACCTTTAATTATGAATGTAGAAGTGAACGCAGTTGTTCTACGTCAATAAAGATTCTTTTTAATAATAGTTGGTCATTCATGCATGGCTCGCAACGTTCCTCAGATTTTGCTAAAATGGATAACTAATATAAAATTTATATTTAATTCTAATCTAAAATTTATATTTGTTAAAACAGATAACTGAAAAAAAATTGCAAGGAAATAATCAAAAGATATAAGAGAAGTTAATAAGTCATTATAAATGCCATTTAATTCTCAAAAACTTAATTGATTGGTCCAGAAACATAACCACATGGTTATAGTGTAATTGTACCACTTCCCATGTATTAAATAAACACCACCAATATACGAATTTGAAAACTCAAATTTTGGTGGATTTTATATTTCAAGTACATTCACACAAATGTAATAAGATTAAACACATGAAATTCATGGTTATAGGCAATGTTTTTGTTAAGTAAACTTAAAAGAATCCGCTCCAGGTTTATTGCCGTATAAGTGCTAGATCAATGCAAATAAACATATTCTTTTTGGTTGATTTTATTGATCAGTCATCAAGAATGCCATTTAATTCTCACAAAGAAAATTGAATAATTAATTATAGTTTTCCTTTGTTTGGAAGGAAATTAAATAATAGAAACCCTTTAACTCTTTCCTTAGCCATTTGTAAACAAAATTAACAATCGAAATTTGATTGTTTTATGGACATGAAACACTTCCAACAGTTTGAGCCCATTTTCAGCCATAAGATTTAAGACATAAACGAGATTTTTTGCAATGATTTAAAATTTTAGTTCTGCTGTTTGTATGATAAAACAATCAATTTATTCAGTTTTCTAAATTTACCAAATCATGAATATAATTCATTTAATAAAATATTAAGAATAGCACATTCGATGAGCTGTCAGCTTTACAAATTCAAAGCTTCAAAATTAACTTCCATGCACACATACATGGCAAAACTATATTAAGCCTACATTGAAGATTATATAAAAAAAAAAAGATGAAAAATTATGGCTTAAAAGGTTTTAGTGAGTTGTCTTAGAAAAGCTAGGAAAGCAAAATTGTAGCAACTAACACATTTTAATCAAAATATTTGTTTGACAACTAAAATTAACTTACAATGGACATTTATCTTTAAAAGCATTCTAAAATCTTGCATAGTCATGTATAAAATGATAGCTAAAAGATGTTAAATATTTTAACAAAATTTAACGCTATCACCTTTAATCATGCCTTGAATATCAATCTCGAAAGACAGAGAATTCTAGGATACTTTAGAATTATATGTATTTCTTTTAAACTATGCATGTAATATCTACTCAATTCCTGTAAATAAACAATAAATAGTAATAAACTTTTTGTCACCCATAGCCTATGATTGAATTTACAAATGATTGAACAAACTTTTGAAAATCGTTATATTTACATTAAGGAACTGGATCACAAACCGTAGTCAATGCTTTGGGCATTAATATGTTTAATAGATTTTTTACTTGTATAATGTTTTTACTTGTAGAAATTAGTTTTTATAAATAAATTACTCTATTAAAGTGATTTCTTTCTCAAAAATATGAGGTTGACATGTGTCAAATTCACGATATCACACTAATTAATTGTTGTTAAAATGACAACTTATTCATCTTTAGAGTGAAGAAGCCACATGCATTTCAATAGCAAAGAGAATTTTTGTTTTCATTGTGTGTTTTTATGTTATGTTATGGATTATATTTCATTTAGAATTTAGCATATATCTTTAAATTATGTAAATCCAAAATCTATTATAGAAAATGACTTCCATGTTGAAAAAAATGAGTGATATCCAGCTACGCAATTTGCTATATATTTAGTGTGGTGCTATGGGCACCCCAATATGTTCTTCCTAATCCCGCGACTAAAAAATACCACAAGTATTAGTATTACACTATTCTTAATACCACACATAAAACATAGGGGCTGTCATACTGTTTTCCTTATTTCTATTTCGCTCGATATTCATTTGTTCTCATTTGTAAAACCGATCAACGAGTTAAACCCTAGATCTATAGCCGATCAACGTATTCGACGCTGCAACGTACAATGCCGTGAATAAGGTTTGAATTAAGCAAACTAGAAGAGAAAGCGAAAGATTAGGAAGATTAGAATGGAAAGGTAATGTGGTATTAGGAAGCATACAAAATTTAATTAGTTTTATTTTTTCAGTTGCGGTATTAGGAAGAACATATTGGGGTGCCCTTAGCACCTTACTATATTTATTCTATTATTTTCGACATTGCCATATATTATATTCAAGTTTCCTCTTAATCTCAATGGGTGTAAACAAACACTATCATCGTGCACGAGATGAATTGATTGATGGTCATCAATTAGGTGATGGTTATCGATTAGTTTATGGCCAATATCAGAGCCGAAGTGTGATTAGTATCTTTATCCTAAATCTTTAAATCCACAACTCCTGTTCTTGTTATAATAATAGACAATAAAGACCTGCCCTTTCAGGTGCAATAAATCTGGTAGTCATGCAAGCACTAATTTGTGTAACTTTGGAAAATCCATGCTATAAAGAGAGAAATTTTGAAAGGAAAGTGAAAATTTTATTATTCACAAATACAAGAGTTACATCGACTTAAAATGCAAAAGCAACACAGATTCTTGAATGTCTAGCCTTGAACTTACAAAAACTGATTACAAAAATAAACATGAAGCAAAATTATTGCAACATTATTCATATCGAGGTGAAGATACTACGACCGCGAGAATCATAGCAGCAACACCAAGCAGAAAATTCCTATATTCAAATTGCAAAGAAATAAACAGGCAACATTATTCACTGAATCATCCCTATAAACCAATTCCAAACTACATGCACAGTAAGGTTCTCGTCATAGTTAACCAATAATTGTGCAAAGCTATCACTAACAAAGATTCCAGTGGCTAGAGACTCAATTTAAGACAGGATCAAACATGGGACCAGGATTCTTCTTGGTATGTCGTTTCATCTTGTTGGTGAGCGTCATCACATCCTCTGGTAAGAAGTCATTACCATCATCTAAATCAGAGTCACTCCAGAATTTTCCTTTCAGCTTCTTGGGTTTAAATAAAAAAGGAAGAGAACTCGTAGGAATTGCAGAAGATAGAAAAGCTAAAGAGGTATTAACTTGTGGAAATGTCAAACCACAACCGGTGACCAATGGAGGAGGTAGAGTAAGATCATGAGGAGGCTTCAAGCTAGCATATGGAGAGACCGGTGACCGTGAAGGATTAGAAGCTGATGTAGCAAGCTTCAAACCTTTATCGATAGGAGAAATGGAGGTATTTGGCCTAGATAAGTCTACGGAGGAATCTGAAGAACTTGAAGTGCTATTACCAGATAAAGACTTTGGTGTTTGCACAGTTTTATTGCTATGGCCTTCTAATATGTTACCCTACAGAGCCTCTTCTTCAGAAAACTGAGCAACATTGTTGATCACATTATTAAGATCCACTTTGTCAATATTATTACTTTCTGGTGCATCAGAATCTAATGCAGCTTCAAGGGCATTATCCATGTTAACATGTATATGATCAGCTTCATTACCATTATTAACATTATTCACGTCAGCAGTTTCATGACTATTTCTGAACCCCTTTCTTTCCCAAATACTTAGCATTTCTTGTACTAGCAGATTTCCAATTACCTTGATTAGCATTAGTAGCATCTTTCCTATCAAATTGCCGATTATGATCAACAAGATCCTCAACATGCTTATCCTGTTTATCTTCTGCATGGATATTAAACTCACAACTACTAGTTGTACGACCAAATACCCTACAAACAGTGCATATTTTGTGTAACACCCCACCTCCGTCAGTGCCACTCTTGCAAGCACACTGGCTTTGGAGGGGCGTTTAAACAAGGTAAACATGCATGCAGGTATCACAAGACAGAACATATAAGTAAAACAGAGTAGTAAAGCAGCGGATTAAACTAGCATTTCAAAACCATAGTCATATTACAACAAAGTACTTGAGCATTATTTTCCAACAAACAAAGTCTAGACAAAAGCATAAACTGAAAAACTGAAATACATAAAGTACTATCCCCAAAATGAAGTGATAAACCATAGCTAGCTCAATGTCCAAAACCGTACATGAGCAAATCCAGTAAGCAAGCTGTAAAGATCCAAGCTAAGCTCCAATGTTCCCACCCTGAGAACCTGAGGGGGGGGGGACGGAAGAAAAGAGGCGAAAGAAAACAGGTCAGTCAAAAAGACTGGTAAGCCCTACTACTATCTGTCTATGAACTAGTAAAGTTAACTGGCATGAGAAGCTGAGATGAACATAAGGATAACAACATACTGGCATGATGATTAACTAACAAGATAGATAAAGGTGTCATCGCATAATTAAGGTTAAGTTTTGCACCACGGGTGTACTAGCATTCTAACATGTCAAGTAAAAACAAGAATTGATCCCTTGGCCCAAGCTTGGCCCATCATCATGAGGTGACCTAAATTAAGGTCCAACTACACAGTCTAGTCGATCGGCTCCCTATAAGCCTAACTCGTCAAGTGTCGGTGTCATGCGGCTTAATCATGTAATGTAGTTGACTGTGCAGGGTCCACCCTAGGGTGTATCTGGCCCTACGGTGTAACCCTCTGACACCATACCATGATGCACAGTCCAAACCTACCGTTGCCCGTGTTCAACTCCGGACTTGATGTGCACGACCATGGTCCGCCTGAACAACCGGGGCATCATTCAGCCGTCTCTTTTGGTCTCTTACAATCAGCCCAGTAATCGTGCCCCACCCTAGCCTAGTCCTAGGGTCTTATGATACATCTAGAAGGTTACTGCTGAAAAGGACCACACAACTAGGGTTTCTTAACGGGTTAAATGTGGTTAACCCGATCCAAACGTGGATTAAATCGGTTAAGAGTACCCAAGGCTCCTGACTTAACCTCGATTAATCCATCAAGCCCAAATTGGTTAAGTATTAAGTGGACCATGACTTAACCCTAATCAGGAGGCATTAATTAACTTAATGCGCTTTAACCTCTCACATTAGACTTTGTTGTGGTTACTAGTTAAGCCGGGCTGGTCCGGGTAGCTTTACACCACAACTAGGTCTAACCTCGGGTTCGAGCACAACATGACCAACTTCTCACATTGGGTCCTATTGTTTGTAGCCACTAGTTAAGCCGGGCGGGTCCGGGTAGATTTATGCTACAAACTCAACCCAACCTCGAGTTGGCCACACTCATATTTTCTAAGTGTCATGTCCATTATGTTTCCAAAACATAATTACAAGTTAACATATCACGTCATGTTACAAAAATCATGTTCATGTCATTATGTTACCCAACCCCAACGTAATCCCATCGTTTACATAATCGCAACAACGCATAAAGGATAAAATAGGGAACTTGGCATAACCATGACATAAAGGTGTTGAAGCCACAAGTTTAACATGGTGGCATATGAAATGTACATATGTTCATATACTTGCATATTGCATTATTAGGCTTCAAAAGCATGCATAAAACCAAACTTAGCATATGAGTGATACATGGTGATAAATGACATGTAGAAGTTGCTAGAAGTTCGCATTTTGCCTCACATGCAAGTTATCATAAGGGATATGATAACTTTCATGTTGCCAAAATGCAACCTTTAATATAAAGCTTGGAGTTTTATGCTCAAAACCTCAAGTTTAACTTGCATAACATGATAACATGATCAACCCAAACTTGCATAACATAGCAACATGTGTCATACATAATGATTAAACCAACTTGCATAATGATAATCCAAACTTGCATATAATGATCAACCAAACTTGCATATAATGATCAACCAAACTTGCATATAATGACCAACCAAACTTGCATATAATGATCAACCAAACTTGCATATAATGATCAACCCCAAACTTGCATCATTCATTTAACTTTAGAGTTCAAAGAAAGAAAGTAGAAAAGGGCTTACTACGCTATGAAGACACAAATGAATATTTATTATAAAGATTGAGACGAAGCCCTTATGCAAGCACCAAAA
This sequence comes from Allium sativum, assembly GCA_030737875.1. Lineage (NCBI taxonomy): Eukaryota > Viridiplantae > Streptophyta > Magnoliopsida > Asparagales > Amaryllidaceae > Allium > Allium sativum. Next base: position 205,630,421 of record CM060911.1, read on the forward strand.
ACCCAAATATGCAAGCTCCAAATGAAAACCCTTGAGCCAATTCAATAAAAACCCTTGCTTTGAAATAGAAATGTTGCAACTTGACTTGAATGCAAGCTAAGAACACTCATACAAGTTTGAAAACACTTGTATGAACTCAAAATCTCTCATAGAAATTAACTTAGAAATTTTAGCATGAGAGTGGAGGCCATGAAAGGAACAAATTTGGCATAGTTTAGTTGTAGGATTGAATAATGGTGATTTAGGCTAGGTTTAGGGGTCTTTTTATAGAGTTTTAGGATAGTATTAGCCATAGGATTAACCCTAGATTCAATCCAAGCCATCAAAGCATGTCTTGGGGAAGAAGTCTAGTGTAGGAACCATCTAGGGCCTTTAGATTAAAGCTGAACCATGAGAACCATTCAAATGCAAAATCTGCATTTGAGCGAATCGGCCTACGGGTTGACAGCCAAACACCCTGGATTAACCCCTAGTCGACCCAGCGGGCTCGGGTCGACCTCAAAAATCGGCCGGTTCGGTTATTCCCCTCTCCCAATTCGCTGTTTTGAACATTTTTGCATATTTATTTATTTAATTTTCAATCATATATATATATATATATATATCAATATATATATATATTTCTCTGCGCAACCCATTTCACTTAATTAAGTATACTTTAATTTGTGAATTTTTCGTGAAACTTCGCGAGGCCATATCTTGGTCATACGGACTCCGATTTCCGAAAACTCGGACTCTATTTCGCGTATTTTTCCGAGACGAACGCAATGGCACAGCCCGTTTCCCTTGATTCAGATTTTACAGTTTAATTCTACCTCCATTTATGTTATAACATGTTATTCAAAAATACGGGTTGTTACATTCTCCCCTCCTTAAAGGATTTCGTCCCCGAAATCTCCAAGTTAGGAAGAACGTATCCTACCATCCATCATCCATCTACTCAAAACATCATCCACGAGCAATCATTGTCCTAAAAAGGTTCTAAATGCTGTATGATCATATGCAAAGGTGTGTGTATATGTACTTATCTAATGCGAAAATCAGGAGGTTACTGATTCAGTAAACCCCCTTAATGCAAAATATGTTAGTGAAATGAGTCCATATGTATGCAAATTCCTAACATAATTTATAATCTCTACATGAGTGCACATAACATTCATCCATATGCAACATCCACGTGATAGCATAACAAGTTTTCATCCATGAATAAGCATTATCACTCATGCATATGCGGTATGAAAGTGTGTGAGCCGATCTTAGTGCCTAACGTGTATTATGCATCCACGAGTATCCACTTGCAAACACTTGCAACCACTTGCAAACATCAAACATAACATGTTTCAAATACATGTTTCAACCAAGGGTTTCTACCTAAGGTTCTCATGACAAGATTTACGAAACAAGATAAACTAGATAAGCATGGATAGCAAAGGGAAGATATACCAATCTAGGAAAAGAGATCGAGAATGTACCCTCAAAAAGAAATGGATAAAGCCCACGCATCTTTTCCTCGGTTTCCCAAGTTGCATCTTCGTCGGCTTCACCCCCCTGAACTTCCACCAATTTGACTTCTCGATTCCTTAGTTTCTTGATCTCTGTTCCCAAGATACGGATCGGAGCTTTTCTCAAGGTTGCTTCTTTCTCTACCTCAATGTCTTCAAGAATGCTTGGTTCAACCACCTCAGCGGACTCATGCATGCACTTTCGGAGATGCGAGACATGAAAGACATTATGCACTCCGGCTAGCTTTTCGGGCAATTCCACCTTATAGGCCATCTTTCCAATTCTCTCTACGATAGGGAAGGGTCCTACGAACCTTGGTGCCAACTTCCCAACTGCTCCAAAACGTACCACATTACGCAAAGGAGAAACCTTCACGAAAACCATGTCTCCCACTTCGAATTCCAAATCTGCCCTTCGCTTGTCAGCATAGGATTTCTGTCTATCTTGGGCCGCTTTCATCCTTCTTCTCACCAATTCAACTTTCTCGGATGTGTCCCGTATCATATCGGGCCCAAGTATAAGTCTATCTGTTGTCTCCCACCAACAAGATGGTGACCTACACGGCCTCCCATATAAAGCTTCAAATGGTGCCATCCCTATGCTGGCTTGATAGCTATTATTATAAGCAAATTCTACAAGAGGAAGGTGGTCTTCCCAAGTACCACCGAAGTCGAGAACACAAAACCTCAAAAGATCTTCTAGCACTCTATTCACCCTTTCGGTTTGGCCATCCGTCCGGGGGTGATAGGTTGTACTCAGATTCAATCGCGTACCCATTGCTTCTTGCAAACTGTTCCAGAACTGGCTAGTGAAAATTGGGTCACGATCGCTAACTATGCTAGAAGGAACTCCATGCAGCCGCACTATCTTTTGAAGATAAACAGATGCTAGCCGTGATACGGTCCTCTTGCTTTTTACCGGAATAAAATGGGCTCTCTTTGTAAATCTATCAATTATTACCCATATCCCATAAAGCCCAAATAGTTTGGTGGAGAACTTCTTCACCCCAACCATATACCACAAATAGGCTAGCCATACTCCTTAGGGGGTTTGTAACAGAACTAAGATTGAGGATAGGACTGAGAGGATATACTTAAAAGGTAGCATGCGAGTAAGCTCTACGGAACAATAGGGATCAAGGATATACTCTTAGAAAGAGATTAAATGCGCGTATCTAGACTTCAATCTTCTAAGCCGCATTTTCTTGTGCTTAATCCCATCGTGCCCTGACCGTCTTTTATCTTCGCAATTCCGTAGTTCTTAATTCTTGTTCCCAAAATATGAGTTAGAACTCATTTCACCGTTGCTTCTCGTTCCACTTCCACTTATTCTTTGCCTAAAATACTTGGCTTAAACATAACTGCGTGCTCATGGTTCATGCAAGCTTTCCAAGATTCGTTAGTGAATCTTGGATCTCATTTACATACTATACGATATCCCACGCAGAAAACTATCTCTTGAAAACAGTGCCAATCCACGTTGCCAAACTGGAGCTGAGGTAAGGGCTCTCTTGAGCCTTTGAAAAGCAAGCTCACACTCCATGTCCCATACACAGACTAAGTTCTTCTTCATCAACTTAGTAAGAGGGGCTGAAATCTTAGCGAAGTCCCTGATGAACTTCCTATAGTAGCCCGCCAAACCGAGAAAGCTTCTTACTTCGGTTGCACTCCTAGGAGTCTTCCACAACCACTTTCGCGGGATCCACCGCTATGCCTTACTTAGAAACTATATGTCCAAGAAACCGAACTTCCCTTCTCCAGAAATGACATTTGGAGAACTTGGCTTTCAACTGATGCGCTCTAAGCGTATTCATCACTTCCTTGAGATGCCTAGCATGCTCTTCCTCATCCTTTGAGAAGATCAGAATATCATCCACGAAGACAACAACAAACTTGTTAAGGAACTCCCTGAACACCCTACTCATCAAATCTACGAAGTAGGCGGGTGCATTAGTCAAACCGAATGGCATGACAAGCCATTCAAAGATTCCATCTGGAGTCCTAAACGCAGTTTTATCAATGCTATCCTTAGCCACTCTAAGCTGATGGAATCCAGTGGCTAGATCGAGCTGAGAGAAAACAGAAGCACCTACAAGCTGGTCAAAGAGATCATCAATTCTCGGTAACGGGTGCCTATTCTTCTTTATCAGCTTGTTCAACTCTCGATAATCAACACATAGACGAAGCGAACAATCCGCCTTAGTAGCGAATACCACCGGAGCACCCCATTCAGAAATGCTTCGCCTAATAAAATTCTTCTCAAGCAACTCCTTGATTTGCTTACTGAGCTCCCTTCTTTCACGAAGGGCCATGTGCCTAACGGGCAATGATACTGGCTTGGCATTATCAACTAGAAAAATGCGGAAATCTATCTCTCGTTTAGGGGGTAACCCCTTAACTTCTTCAAAGACATCGGGATAGTCTCGGACCACCCTTACAGATTGCAAATCATCGATGGACGAGTCGAGAGATTCAAGATAACATAACATGACGGGACCTCTAGGGTTACAAGAAATTTCTAGGGTGTTACCGAGGCGAGTCATGAGCCTCTCCACCCTATGCTCACAATCGAGGATGGCTCCATAACTGGACAACCAATCCATGCCCAAGACCAACCCATATCCCGTGACCCCGAGAATATAAGCACTACATGTGAATTCTACGGCCAAGATAGAAATTTTCAAATCCACACAAATCATAGACAGATGGGCGGAACCCCCAATTGGATTTGAAACACAAACGGGATCCTCAACTAAGCTAGTACTTAGGTGCAAACTTTCAACAATATCATAAGAGATAAAACTATGCGATGCGCCAGAATCAAATAAGGTGCGAACAGGAAAATCAGAAATATAAACATGAATTTCTATAAAAAAACTCTACCTCGATCAAATGCTGGAAGAGCGAGGAGAGCCTGCAATTGCCCTCCAGAGGGTCCTACTTGCTGAGTTTGTCCTTGCCCTTGTCCATGCTTCTTGGGACAATCCTTGCTAAGATGTCCAGATTCTCCGCAATGAAAACACTTGCCTAACTTCCTCTTCTTCTTCCTGCAATCCTTGGCTATGTGCCCAGTGATCCTACAGAAGTTGCACTTTCTTGTCTTTCTTGCCTTGTTGTTGTTCTTATCTCTTTTCTCGGTATCTTCCTTCTTGCCTTGGGACTCATTTGCCTTGACCTCCTTCTTGCCACTCTTATCTTCCTCTTGAAGTAGGGTCATTTTCACCAAACTCTCGAAGGTCGCCCCCAGGGGTATATGAGATATGGCCAAACCGCGCAAGGGCTCATTTAATCCTAGAGCAAAGCGTAGGGCCTTCTTCCGAGCGGTGTTAACCCATTCTAGACCGAACTGAGCAAGTTGATTAAACTTATCCCCGTATTCTCTAACGGTCATGTCCCCTTGCTTTAGTGATAGGAACCTCTCTAGCTGAAGGTTCTCTTCTGTCGATGATAGAAACTTTAGTCCAAACCTTCTCCTAAAGTCATCCCAAGTCTCAATGGGTCTAGTAGTGGTGGTGACTACCCACCAATAAGCAGCTTCCCCTTTCAATAGCCATACCGCCAACAGAACTTTCCTACGATCTTCCACATCAAAGATAGCAAAGAGGTCTTCAGTTTCCTTTAACCAGTTTCTTGCCTCCACGGGAGTCTCCGTTCCGACAAAATTCTTGCAACCCATCGCCTTAAAGTCTTTGCAAAGCTTTGCGAAATCCTCTTGCGGATGCTGAGGGGGAGGAGGAACCTCAGCTACGGGAGGAGGAGAGATGTTAGCGACGGGGGAAGGAGGAGGAATGTTCGCGGGGCCGGCTTCATTCGCCCTTGCCTCCATAAATCTCCAGAACCAGACGGGTACTTGTACGCCTTCCGGGATGTTAAAGCGATCGGCCATACTAAAACGAAGAAAAAGATAGATTCAGAACGAAGAAACGAAGGATAGTGCTATGGCTTTTGAGGAATAGCCTTTTTAAAATAACTAGACTTTTCTTGGAAAATACTTAATTGGTTTTGAAAATAGTTTTTCAAAAGGTAAGTTTCAAAAACACTTTTGCTCAAATCTTGTAAACCTTATGCTCTGATACCAAATGTAACACCCCACCTCCGCCAGTGCCACTCTTGCAAGCACACTGGCTTTGGAGGGGCGTTTAAACAAGGTAAACATGCATGCAGATATCACAAGACAGAACATATAAGTAAAACAGAGTAGTAAAGCAGCGGATTAAACTAGCATTTCAAAACCATAGTCATATTACAACAAAGTACTTGAGCATTATTTTCCAACAAACAAAGTCTAGACAAAAGCATAAACTGAAAAACTGAAATACATAAAGTACTATCCCCAAAATGAAGTGATAAACCATAGCTAGCTCAATGTCCAAAACCGTACATGAGCAAATCCAGTAAGCAAGCTGTAAAGATCCAAGCTAAGCTCCAATGTTCCCACCCTGAGAACCTGAGGGGGGGGGAACGGAAGAAAAGAGGCGAAAGAAAACAGGTCAGTCAAAAAGACTGGTAAGCCCTACTACTATCTGTCTATGAACTAGTAAAGTTAACTGGCATGAGAAGCTGAGATGAACATAAGGATAACAACATACTGGCATGATGATTAACTAACAAGATAGATAAAGGTGTCATCGCATAATTAAGGTTAAGTTTTGCACCACGGGTGTACTAGCATTCTAACATGTCAAGTAAAAACAAGAATTGATCCCTTGGCCCAAGCTTGGCCCAAGCTTGGCCCATCATCATGAGGTGACCTAAATTAAGGTCCAACTACACAGTCTAGTCGATCGGCTCCCTATAAGCCTAACTCGTCAAGTGTCGGTGTCATGCGGCTTAATCATGTAATGTAGTTGACTGTGCAGGGTCCACCCTAGGGTGTATCTGGCCCTACGGTATAACCCTCTGACACCATACCATGATGCACAGTCCAAACCTACCGTTGCCCGTGTTCAACTCCGGACTTGATGTGCACGACCATGGTCCGCCTGAACAACCGGGGCATCATTCAGCCGTCTCTTTTGGTCTCTTACAATCAGCCCAGTAATCGTGCCCCACCCTAGCCTAGTCCTAGGGTCTTATGATACATCTAGAAGGTTACTGCTGAAAAGGACCACGCAACTAGGGTTTCTTAACGGGTTAAATGTGGTTAACCCGATCCAAACGTGGATTAAATCGGTTAAGAGTACCCAAGGCTCCTGACTTAACCTCGATTAATCCATCAAGCCCAAATTGGTTAAGTATTAAGTGGACCATGACTTAACCCTAATCAGGAGGCATTAATTAACTTAATGCGCTTTAACCTCTCACATTAGACTTTGTTGTGGTTACTAGTTAAGCCGGGCGGGTCCGGGTAGCTTTACACCACAACTAGGTCTAACCTCGGGTTCGAGCACAACATGACCAACTTCTCACATTGGGTCCTATTGTTTGTAGCCACTAGTTAAGCCGGGCGGGTCCGGGTAGATTTATGCTACAAACTCAACCCAACCTCGAGTTGGCCACACTCATATTTTCTAAGTGTCATGTCCATTATGTTTCCAAAACATAATTACAAGTTAACATATCACGTCATGTTACAAAAATCATGTTCATGTCATTATGTTACCCAACCCCAACGTAATCCCATCGTTTACATAATCGCAACAACGCATAAAGGATAAAATAGGGAACTTGGCATAACCATGACATAATGGTGTTGAAGCCACAAGTTTAACATGGTGGCATATGAAATGTACATATGTTCATATACTTGCATATTGCATTATTAGGCTTCAAAAGCATGCATAAAACCAAACTTAGCATATGAGTGATACATGGTGATAAATGACATGTAGAAGTTGTTAGAAGTTCGCATTTTGCCTCACATGCAAGTTATCATAAGGGATATGATAACTTTCATGTTGCCAAAATGCAACCTTTAATATAAAGCTTGGAGTTTTATGCTCAAAACCTCAAGTTTAACTTGCATAACATGATAACATGATCAACCCAAACTTGCATAACATAGCAACATGTGTCATACATAATGATTAAACCAACTTGCATAATGATCATCCAAACTTGCATATAATGATCAACCAAACTTGCATATAATGATCAACCAAACTTGCATATAATGACCAACCAAACTTGCATATAATGATCAACCAAACTTGCATATAATGATCAACCCCAAACTTGCATCATTCATTTAACTTTAGAGTTCAAAGAAAGAAAGTAGAAAAGGGCTTACTACGCTATGAAGACACAAATGAATATTTATTATAAAGATTGAGACGAAGCCCTTATGCAAGCACCAAAAACCCAAATATGCAAGCTCCAAATGAAAACCCTTGAGCCAATTCAATAAAAACCCTTGCTTTGAAATAGAAATGTTGCAACTTGACTTGAATGCAAGCTAAGAACACTCATACAAGTTTGAAAACACTTGTATGAACTCAAAATCTCTCATAGAAATTAACTTAGAAATTTTAGCATGAGAGTGGAGGCCATGAGAGGAACAAATTTGGCATAGTTTAGTTGTAGGATTGAATAATGGTGATTTAGGCTAGGTTTAGGGGTCTTTTTATAGAGTTTTAGGATAGTATTAGCCATAGGATTAACCCTAGATTCAATCCAAGCCATCAAAGCATGTCTTGGGGAAGAAGTCAAGTGTAGGAACCATCTAGGGCCTTTAGATTAAAGCTGAACCATGAGAACCATTCAAATGCAAAATCTGCATTTGAGCGAATCGGCCCACGGGTTGACAGCCAAACACCCTGGATTAACCCCTAGTCGACCCAGCAGGCACGGGTCGACCTAAAAAATCGGCCGGTTCGGTTATTCCCCTCTCCCAATTCGCTGTTTTGAACATTTTTGCATATTTATTTATTTAATTTTCAATTATATATATATATATATCAATATATATATATTTCTCTGCGCAACCCATTTCACTTAATTAAGTATACTTTAATTTGTGAATTTTTCGTGAAACTTCGCGAGGCCATATCTTGGTCATACGGACTCCGATTTCTGAAAACTCGGACTCTATTTCGCGTATTTTTCCGAAACGAACGCAATGGCACAGCCCGTTTCCCTTGATTCAGATTTTACAGTTTAATTCTGCCTCCATTTATGTTATAACATGTTATTCAAAAATACGGGTTGTTACATTTTGAGTCTCTAGTCATAGGATAATTTAACTGAAGGGCAATCTTTACCTAAACCTCCTACCACTATCTTATCAAGAAGATAAAAATCTGAGGAAATCTCAATCAATGCTTTTGCATACTTAAATCTTTGAAGCTTTTCTGTGCTAATGTCAAAGCATATCAAAATTCCCGACATGACAAACTAACCAATTTATACCCAGTAAAGTCCAAAGAATTGTCGGAATATAACAAAAATAAACCCAAACAGGAACTTTTTTGATCTGAGCCTATGAATTTCCTATTGTTGGATCCCATCTAGTTATGATGAACATACGTCCTTTAATGAAAATAGGATCAATTTCAAAAAAAAATTCCCTATCTGAATCATTGGAGAATTTGAAAAAATAGTTTATACCATCCGATCTAATACTAACTTCCCCATCTGATTTCCAGAAACGATCTAAGAAATTTACCACCATGGAGTATGAAGAATTACCATCAAGGAAAAAGCCCACCAAAAAATTGCTTCAGTATTGCGAACCTTCAGATCTGATTGAATCTAAATCTGTTGTGGAATGCCATCCCTAGGATTGTCGAAGTGCTTGGGCTGATAGGCTCCGGCGTTGCGTGGGATTGAACTAAAAAGGATGCATAGTCTTTCTTAGTGAACTCTGGAAAGGAGGCGTCAGATGATGAAGGATTAGTAAATCTAGTAAGGGTAGGTTGCGGATCTGAAGGATTAGATTCGAAATTCAGATGAGAGGGATTATCAGAAGAGGGGCTTGCAAATGGAGGCGGTGGATCGGGGGGAATAGGCGGGGATGAACGGAAGGGTAGGGGAGGGAAGGCAGTGTCAAAGGCGAAGGAGGTGGTAGAAGAAGAGGGATTTTCTTGAGAGGTCGCCATTAATAAAGATGTGAATGACATTTTTTGATCTGTTATTTACTCTGTAAAGAGGGAAATTCTTTTGCTAAAAAAAATACTCGATATTCCAATGGTTTAATGGTTCGCGTTCGCGCTCATGAACAAGTAGCATTCCAAAATGATGCATTAATAATTAACGTCTGACTTATTGTAAAAACAGGACAAATGAAGTTGAATTGTTTTTATTATTTTACTCAGTACAGTGGTATTTATACAAAGTATATACATGGCTAAAGAACTGTCGTTACATTATTAAGTGGATACAAAAACAGTTCCTATCTATCCCTGGAGAATAGCACTGCTCACGCATGTCACTTCCTAGATAATAACACTTCCTGTATGTATCCTCATGTATACAAGAACTACCGTTACATTATTATTTGAATACAATAATAGTTCCTATCTATCCCTGGAGAATAGCACTGCTCACGCATGTCACTTCCTAGAGAATAGCACTTCCTTTATGTATCCTCATGTATACCGAGTTATGTATCCCTGGAGAATAGCTCACATTTGTTTAACACCCCGCGTCAAGTTGGAGCCGGGAGAGAAATGTCAAACACGCCCAACTCGATAAGTAATCGTTTGAAACTATCAACACCTAGTGGTTTTGTGAAAATATCCGCTAGTTGGTTGCAAGAACGAATATAGGGAGGAGTAATAAGAGCGAAGAGAATCTTTTCACGAACGAAATGACAATGTATTTCAATGTGTGTAGTTCGTTCATGGAAGATGGTATTTGCTGCAATATGAATTGCAACTTAGATATTGCAATGTATATATATATATATAGGAGCAGATTGTGGAAAACCAAGTTCAGATAAGATTGAATGTAACCATTGGACTTCAGCGGTAATAGCAGCAAGAGACCGATACTCAGCTTCAGCAGATGATCAGGAAATAGTTGGTTGTTTCTTTGATTTCCAGGAGATGGGACTAGAACCAAGCATTGTAAAATAACTGGTAGTAGAATGGCGAGTGACTGACACCCTGCCTAGTCAGAATCAGCAAAACTGACTAGAGAAAGAGAACTCGTCGCCGACAGTAATAAACCTTTACCAATAGAACCTTTGAGATATCAAAGGACTTTATTTGTAGCATCAAGATGAGTGGAGCGAGGGCTTTGCATAAATTGGCTAAGTTTGTTGAAAGCATATTGAATGTTAGGACGAGTGACTGTAAGATATAAGAGACGACTGATGAGCGTCAATAAAGAGATGGGTCAGGCAAGCGATTGCCATCATCCGGAAGAAGTCGACAATGTTGTTCCACAGGAATTGGAGTTGTACGAGAACCAAGCATACCTGAATCCTTAAATATGTCAAGTGTGTATTTACGATGACACAAAAATAATCCCTTTTTGGAACGAGAAACTTCATTACCCAGAAAACAACTTAGACGCCCAAGATCTTTAATAGAGAAAGATTTGGGGAGAAATTGTTTTGTTGTGGAAATAAAAGATTCATTGTTTCCCGTAATGATAATATCATCAGTGTTTATCTATGTAAACAAGAACGAATACTGAAATATGATCATGAATATACGTAAAAAGAATGTAATCGGAATTAGATTGATGAAAACCAAGTCGAATTAACGTAGAATAGAACTTAGAGAATCATTGACGCGAGGTTTGTTTAAGTCCATAAATAGATTTATGAAGCTTACAAACTTGATTATCACTTTGACGAGGAAAACCAGGAGGAAGTTTCATATAAACGTAGAAGTTTCATATAAACTTCGTCATTTAGTGCATCTTGAATAATCTTCAACAATGGTAAGAAAAAAAACGTGAACCATTTTTAGATGGAACATTAAATGGTCCCCAGACATCAACATGTAATAATTCAAAACATACAGAAGAGCAAGATACACTTTGCGGAAACGAACCACGACATTGCTTAGCTTGTGGGCAAACATCACAATTAAATTTATTATTCGCGGGTATATCCGAAAAATTATTGGCAAGAAATTTAAAACGGGAACAACTAGGATGACCAAGATGAGTGTGCCAAAGATCAAAATTATTTGAATGCTAAAATGAAAAAAAAAACAAATGGGAAACATCCTCCAAGTAGTAAAGGCCATAATGAACGCTACCCCGCCCAGTCATCATGTTCATCAACAGGTCCTGAAAACGACATTGAAATTTAGATAAGATTACTTCACAATTAATTTGTTTCATTAATCGTGAGACAGATAATAAATTGAATTTGAATGATGGGATAAAAAATACATCTAGGGAATTTTGAATGTTTAACAATCCCAATGTGAGTCACTGATGCAAAAGTGCCATCAGGTAATTGAACAGACTTATGTTTTTGCAATGGAACATATGAAGAAAAAATTGATAGTGATGTGCATATATGATTTGATGCGCCTGAATCTATAATCCAATAAGAAGACATACAAGACAGAATTGTACCTGCTAAGTTAGCAGAAAGTTCACCGACTTCATCTTTGGCCAAGAGAGCAAGCAACTTGTTGTATTGTCGAGTTGTCAGATGATTGTTTGGCACAACATGAGAGGCTGATCCATGTTCAGTTGCGTGCTTTTCTTGTTTGCTTGGGAAGCCATGGGGTTGATAGCATTTATCCTGAATATGCCCATATCGGTTGCAATGATCACAGAATGGACGTTGCCTCTTTGACACGGTATGGTGGCTTTGAAGCTTGGAAGGCAGCAGATTCAACAACAGGGGTTGATCGAACAAACTCTTGTTGCTTCTCTTCCTGACGGACAAGATTGTAAATTCGCTGAATGGATGGAAGTGGCTCCATCAGGAAAATCTGACTTCGCACAGTAGAGAAACTATGCTGCAGTCCTTGAAGGAACTCCATGGCTAGATCCTGACTTTGCTATTCTATAATACACTTTCCATTTCCGTAAGTACACAGAACAATCTAAATAATGCTACTCAATTCATCCCACAAAGATTTTAGTTTGGTGAAGTACAATGAAACATTCATACCTTCTTGTTTGAGAGAGGAGATAGAGAGTTTTAACTGATATATGTTTGGCGCATTTGACTGAGAGAAGCGCTCTTTGAGATCCATCCATATCTGGGCAGCGCTATCGGCATAGAGAATACTTAGCCAGATTTCCAGAGATACGGAATTGAGTATCCAGCTGCCAACAAGATCTTTGTAGCGGCGTCAATTGAGAATATCGGTTTCCACCATTGGGATCGGTAAGGAACCGTCGACAGATCGGTAAGGAACCGTCGACGAAACTAAATTTTCTCTTGGCTCGTAACGCCATTGTAATGGCATGACTCCAGGAGTCATAATTATCACCTGTTAAGAGAGGTGTGACAAGAACGGTAGAGGGACTATTAGAATGATGGATAACATAAGGATGAGCTTTGATAGAAACAGTAGCAGAAGTGTCTTCATTATCCATGATAAGAGATTGAGGAAGACAAGAGCGTAATTTTATTTAATAGTGCTATGATACCATGTAAAAACATGACATATGAAGTTGAATTGCTTTTATTATTTTACTCAGTACATTGGTATTTATACAAAGCATATACATGGCTAAAGAACTGTCGTTACATTATTATGTGGATACAAAAACAGTTCCTATCTATCCTTGGAGAATAGCACTGCTCACGCATGTCACTTTTAGGAGAATAGCGCTTCCTGTATGTATCCTCATGCGCAACAACCCTCATTTTACATATTGGAAGATCATAAAATATTTTTATTTTTTTCCCTAGGGGTTAGATCATTCTCATCTTTTAATATGTTTCTTATGGGGATGTGAGACATGTCCATAATTTTTACCGATTTTGTTTGTGACGATTTTTCCCTTGTCAGTCTTGTATAGGGCATAATTTTTGACTCAGGTCGAATCATAGGGTGAGACCCGTTCCATTTGAAAGGAATTGATGTTTTCTTTTCCATAGAGTGGTTACAATAAGGATTTGGCTCAGCGGTTTGGGAGGAATCACTGTTTTAAGGTTTTTCAGTTGGTTGTCCAGGTTTTGGGAGTCTAATGGGCTGATTTGGGAGAGGCCCATTAGTGGGCTAGTGAAAAATATAAATAAGGGGTAAGGGATATGGAAATGGTTTTAGTTTTCCATTCTCCCATTTGGTGCCTTGTGCTCCTCCTTCCTCTAACACCTTTCCACCATTAGAAATCATAATCAAGGGAGGGAAGTTGGAGATCTATACCATTGGAGGCTCGATCTGCATCAATCAAGGCAAGGATTCATCGGATCAAGGTGTTTGGTGCGAGGTGCTTACTGTCCGGATTCATATTTCTATCATTTAGCTTGTTTTGGAGAATCGGTGAGTGGTTTACATCTCTCACATGGATTCAATGAATTATATGAGTGTGCATGTTTTTCATCAATTACAAGTGTTTTACCATAGATATATATCATTATATGTCCATTTTCATATGAATCACCCTATGATCTAATTTAGCAAGTTTAACCAGTTAGTTCCATGCCATTTCATATGTTTATGCAAGTTAGATCCCTTAGTTGAGTTAGTTTCGTCGAATTTGTCATTTGGCAAAGTTTTGGTCGAAATCGGAGTTGAAATTGCAATATGCAGGTTTTGGGTCGGCCTAGTTTGGGTCGGGTCGGTCGTAACCATCCTGTTCAGGTCGGTCATCTCTGTCTTTCAGAACAAGTCAGGTGGATGCTGGTTAGGTCGGTCTGTGGGTAGCTGGTCGGGTCGGTCATTTTTGATCAGGTCTGTCATGCATGCTAGTGAAACCGGGTCGGGTCGATCATGTTAGTGATCCGGTCGAGTCGGTCATATTCCAGAAAAGAGGTGATCGGGTCGGGTCGGTCATGTTAGTCCAACCGGGTCGGGTCAGTCATGTTCCAGAAAGGGGTTATTGGGTCGGGTCGGTCATGTTAGTGCAATTGGGTCGGCCGGGTTGGATCGGGTCGATCCTAATACTGGTCGGTCAAGATGGGTTTTTAAGCAACGCTTCTAAATGCTGTGGTGGATGGCTTAAGTGATGTGGTTGGTTTCCTTAGCTTGTGTGTATGAATGCTATGGATTGTTTTGAGCCTTATATTGATGTTATTTGGTTCGACGATGATGATGGCTTCGACGAGAGTCCAGAATGGGATGTTCGAAGTGATGTGATATGTTCGTTGGTCGGTAAAAAGCAACGAATGTGTGGATAACTCAAAAGGTGTTGGGTTGTGGATAATGGCTACTCGAGTGGGACTTGAGTTTGAGATTAGTCGTCGGTGATGAGGACTAGAGATGCGAAGGCTGAGAGATCTTCATTATCGTAAGTTCTAGCAGACACATAGAAGGGCTGCGTACTTTGGGCAGTCGTGAAGGGCCGCGTACCTTGGGCAGTCGTGAAGGGCCTAGTTGTCGAGATTTGAGAAGACAAACATACGAGTCATGAAGGCATATGGATTTATGCTAGAAGTAGGGTTACCATTAGCCCTTGACATATGGCAGTCATGATGGGCTGTCATACGATTAAACAATGGTTTCAAAGCTAGGTTGGCGGTGATAGCCAGAGTCAGTCATGGGTGTTTGATTGTTTGGTTGCTCTGTTTGGACCGTCTCATGTAGATTGTCCAACGTCAAAGGTGATGTTTCTTGGGTGCTTGTCTGATATTGGTTTAGGCCTCTTGGGCTTGTGCTTGAGGGATATTGAATTCGATTAGGATGGTTTAATTGAGATATATATAATCTGGATGTCATGAGCGCTTTACCTTGATCGAATGGGTGTTCTAGTTTCCATGGATGAATGGTTGAAATGCTAAATGTAAAGGCTATCACTGTCGGAGGTGGGGAAGACGGATGTTAACCCTTCTCTGGTGTTGGGTAGTGGTTGGTAAATCTACCTATTCTCATATACTTTATTGATGAAGTATGTTAGCTGTTTTATCGCTCACAAGACTGTTGTCTGACGCAAGGTTTTATGTTTCCCTCTTATTATCTTGGGTTGTTCATCCGATGTGGATGGGCAGACTGAGTCAAAGGTTACAGGTAATGGAGCTTAGTGAGGCGAGAAACCTGATCGATGACGAGCAGAGGCTTGCGTACTAGTTTATTACTATCTAGTATTTCTTTTTCCGCTGTTGTTTGATGATATGCCCTGAGGGATGTAGTGAGGACTTTTATACAGAAATATCATCCTAAGTTGTATTGATCTTCTGGTTCTGTTTAGAGTTTTCAATTTCTGTGCAATTGGGTTTCACTATTATTACCTGTTGTATATGTTCTATTATATTTTATCGTTGCGCTATGAGTTTTACAACAGGTTCCGCTTATGTATTATACCTTGGTGATCGCCTATAGCGGCCGTGCACACCTTTCAGCGCATTATTCCCCTTGTTAAGTGCAGGGGTTGTGGGTGGTCATCACATCATGTATCCAAGAACTGCCGTTACATTACTATTTTAATACAGAAACAATTCCTATCTATCCCTGGAGAATAGCACTGCTCATGTATGTCACTTCCTGGAGGATAGCACTTCATGTATGTATCCTCATGTATACCGAGTTATATATCCCTGGAGAATAGCTCACGTATGTTTAACACTTATTTTAGATAATCTGGATGCAATTCTTGTTATATAGAAGTTAGTTATATATTTTTTGTCTGAAATTGTAACAGTTGTTTAGGTTTTCATTTGAAATTGGTTTTTAATTTGAACTTAACTTTAAATTATTGTAAGCTAATAATTAAAAAAATTAGTTCATATTATTTACAAATAATAAATAACGTTAAATTCATATCCAACCTCTAATCAATCTTCTGTTAACCTTTCTATCAACGGACGCCATAATGGCACAACCTCTAACTTCTAATCAAAAATGTCTGTGAATCACTATTATAATGTGTTAGAAATAACCTCATTATGAATGAAGTTAACAATTTGTAAAAAGTTATACAAAATTAAATTTTCATACTGTATGAATAGTGCTCTTCTTATCAAAATAATGATAAATAATAATATTAACAATAGTAACAGATGATTGGTGTACTCTTTAAATTGTTTTATACCCAGTCATCCATATTTGCATGCAGTCATATTGAAGAAATTAATAAACACAGAATATTAAACATAATTAGAAACTAAGCATATTTCAAATGTGTTCCCATCGTGTTCTATGTTTCCCACCTTTGAATCTGTTGAGTGTAGAGACAAAAATATATGAAATTTTTGATCAAACTTCTCAGAGAAAAAATTTAAACTTCAAAACAAAATAGAAAAAGGTGAGAACTGAGAATGACAAAGTTGACTTATTTTCATACGATATTGTGCTTTTCCTTTATAGAATATTTTCTGCATTTATAGTTTTTCCAAAACTCAATTTCTAACAAACCACAATTTAATTGTGTAGAAGATGACTTTTTAAGACATTAACATGGAAAAATATACGCAAAAATATTATGTTATTGAGAAAAGTCTTATATCTTAAAAAAGAACAGAAAAATCTCTACATGGACAGTATGAGATCATTTTCGCACCACTATGAGTTTGCCCTAAATAATCCACAAACAACGCTAATTATATCCTTTTGCTTTTTAGTGAAAAAATTCCCATTCTTCTGTCTCTAATTCATCAAATGTTGTAATGAATTAATCTGGCTTAATGCAGAATTGAAGAATAACCAATATCGAAAACGAATGTCATAAATGTTCACATAATTAAAGCCATTATTTCATCAATGGTCATTCATAAAAATTAATCTTTAGTTAATACCAAATAAATTAACATTTAATTAATGGGTCTTAATTCGATTCTCTACTTAGCAAAGAGGCTAACATTTGTTGATTTAAGTGGCTTAGTGAAATGCTGTATTGGGTTGCTTAAGAAAAGAGAATTGTAAGTAAGAAGGCAAAATTTTGGTTGTACTATGGTAAAGCACTTGAAAATAATTTTGCTGAGAACCAAAAAATATTTTTTTGTGATTCTATATCGTATTATTTTATTATTTTATAATATGATAGAAAAATTAACGCATAATATAAATTACTTTGTAAATGAATAAAATAATTCTACAGAAAATGCATAATTTTATTTTTCTTTCTTTGGAAACTTCAAATCTAAGGAGATAATAGGGGAGAGAAGAGAAAATAAGTATTTGCCTAAATTTTAGGACATTGTAGTTGTTTATTACCATTTTCGGTACAAGAAAAACCAATTATGTAAATGTCACTTAACAGGGTCTAAATTTTCCACCAAAAAAGTAAGACAAACTTGCATGTTGATTTTTAAATATAATGTAAGTGCAACAAAATACGTAGGTGAAAATAAATATATTTATTGGTTGCAACCAAGAAAAAACAAAGTAAATACATATTTTAGAAAAGGAACAATCATCCCCAACAAATATAGAAGGGAGAGGTAGTAAAGCTATCAATTCTTATGCATTTCAACAGCATAAATTGCACATTTATAAAAGTTTTCCTTAAATAAAGTTTTACTCATAGCTTACCTCTATAACTTTAAAAGAATACTAATTAGCTAAAATCAAATGTAATCGAGTTCATATCAAATGAAGAGCGATTGTAAGTTTACTTGTTTGGAGACGACAGTCAAGAGCACCCATATATATATATATATATATATATATATATATATATATATATATATATATGAATCATTAGAGGGCTTCGTTTTGACTAGTTACGGTTCTAGTAACTCTAAATGGATACAAAGTTATGGTTGGCGGAACAACTCACATCTGTTGGGTGCAACATCGAAGTCGTGAGGCGCAACATTTGTTTGAAAATCCAAGATTGCACTGTATTACTTTTGAAAACTCGTTTATGGGGATGAAATAGAAATATAACATGGTTAATCATATTCCAAAAAAATAGTACATCGAATTCTGACCACGGTCAACCCCCCTTTTACCAACAAAACGACATGTGAAAAATTGAGCTGAAAAAGCTTTCGATGTTCTCAAAAGTCATTAAGATTGAATTTCCTGGTTACTGAACTAAGATGAGATGGGTGGAACCTGTTAGACCTATAGATCTATGAGAGAGCTTAGTATTGACTGGTTATGGTTCTAGTAACTCAAAATGGATAAAAATTTATGGTTGACGGAACAACCCACGTCTGTTGTGTGTGGGACCCGTTTCAATCAGTAACCCATATATAGGTATCAAACGAGTACACCGAGCTAGGTCGGAGTCGGGGCATGCTTACTGGGCTGATTGTAAGAGATCCAAATGAAGGGTTGTATACCGACGGAGTCATGTGCGTGCATGGGTCCGGTAGAGGAGGATAAGCCGCCGTGACACCTGTTGTATGGTTGTGCACATCCTAAAAACGAAGGGTTGCCACTTTAGGAAGTGATGCATCCTACTATGGGGCCAGCACATGGTATCTACGGAGTAGGGAGCCGATCGATTGGGGTAGTAATTAGGGTACATCTAGACTCTGGTATGTTTAGGAGCCCGTTAATACCCTTAGGGGTAACTCCGGTATGTTTATTTGGGCTGCCTGTTGATTGTATGGGGTTAAACCGCTCACTATTGAAGGTGTTGGGATCATCTCATTCCGGTTATACTAGTGTTGGTGCAGAGAAAGAAAGTACTAGAGAAGCGCAATATATTCTATCATATTTATCCTGTTTACGTTGTCATACTTGCCTTATTGTGCTGTTATCCATCTCTCCAGTTTATATGCCTGTCATGAAACTTTTACTTATTTATATGCTAAAAGTAACTGGACTCGCTAGACTTTATGTCTGACCTATTATATTTCCTCTTCTTTCTCTTCCGTCCCCCCATCCAGGTTCTCAGGGTGGGAATACTCAAGCTTGATCAGGATTATTCTTTCCTTCTTCTTGGAGCTGCTTAGATGTACTACTTGATTTCATATCTCTCTACTATGGCTATGTTTTGGGGATTATGCTTCTTTTATTATTGTGCTCTGATGATTTAAGTACAAGACAGAAATTTTATTGATGTACTAGGTTTTATATATTTCAGACTTATGATGTAACCATGTTTTGAACCACGATGTTATCTGCTTAATAGAAGTTTTAAATTCCCTTGCTATTTTATATCTGTCTTGTAATATTTCTGTTTCTGTTTACCTATAACGCTTCACAAAACTCAATGCATTCTCTTAACGAGTGACATTAACAGACATAGGGTGTCACATTTGGTATCAGAGCTGAAGGTTACCAGATTGGATAAAAGATTTTGAAAATTGTTTTTAAAAGTTTTTAAAAGGAAGCATTTTCAAAAGAAAATTCTATTTTGAAAAACATATTCCCCAAAGCCATAGGAAATATCTTTCGATTCTCTGTTTGAATCCTTTTTCCTTTTCTTTTCAGCATGTCTGGGGAACCTAATATTCCTGAGGGCGTTATGATACCAGGCTGGTTCCGTAGGTATCTAGAGGTTACCACGCTCGCCGGTAGCCAAGCAGACGTTCCTCCACCAGCTGCACCCGCTATTCCTCATCCTCCTCCTCCACGAGCAGATTATTTCTCTATGGTCTGCAAAGATTTCTGTGCTATCGGTGGAAAGACATTCCGACGAACTGAAATTTTCATAGAGGTAAGGAATTGGCTTAAAGAGACGGAGGATTTGTTTGGAATTTTTGAAGTTGACTATCGTAGGAAGATTCAATTGGCCGCTTGGCTGCTGAAAGATGAGGCTTCATTGTGTTGGGAAGTGACGCAAGCAGGGTGTCCAATAGAGAATTAGGATGATTTTCGATAGAGGTTTGAAATGAAGTTTCTTTCTCAAGTTGAGAAAAATATGTAAATGGAAAGTGGCACTCATGCAAAGAGGCATGACTGTCAAAGAATATGTTAACAAATTCAATCAACTAGAAAGGTTTGGATTGGAGCTAGTGGATACCCCGCATTAGAAAGCTTTGCGGTTTGCTAAAGGACTGAATGAATCCCTCTGTGGGTTAGCTATGTCTCATATTCTGATGGGAGTAGCTGTAACGACCCGCATTCTACGTATCGGAGGATCGTAGAATATTTATTTTATTTTCATGCGAAGTCATATGGTCGTGTAACTTTGGGAAACAACTAGTGGGGTTATTTCCCACATTCACGATTTTTGCGAATTCTAAATGACCATTTTGCCCTTGGCGAATCTTGTTTCACCTATAACTTTTGATTGGTAAGGAGTTTTGATTTGAAACTACTTCCATTGGATTCAGATAATGGTTTCTCATTCCGTAGAGTGGTCACATTAATCAAACGGACTTAACGTTTGAGATATATGGTTGAAATAAGATTTGAAGATGGAAAACAGCCTAATTGGGCTTAATTAAGTGATTAGCAATTAGGCCCATAACTCATTTCAGAATTAGGGTTATGGGAGGGCTGAAAGGAGTTAGAGAATGATTCCTTTTCAATTTCTTAGCCGCCACAAACCATGCCCTAACCCTAGTAATGGCTTCCATCTCTCAAACCACCCTTTAATCACTTTTTAATCACATAATAAGCAAATCAACATTAAATTAATGCAGATTAGCAACAAAATCGAGGTAAAGCTGCTGCACTACATAGGATTCCGAGCCATATCAGTCAAAGTTCCAGATCTATCATTTATTTGTGGCTAAGGCGAATGATTAGTATGTTTATTCACTAATTATGCCTAATTAGGGGTGATTAGTGATAATTAGCGAAATAATAACTCAGAAAAATATGGAAAAATATGTAAAAATTCTAAAATCATATTTTATACCACTGCTATAAATTTGGTTTAATTTGAATTAAGTTTGCTAATCCCGGAATTTAGAGGATTATGGAGAAAACCATGGATTTGGGTATGTTTGATTCTAAATAACACATGTGATTGATGTTTTAATGTTTTTGATTGATTATACATGTTATTATTACCGTTTGGGATGCTTTGTGATTGTTTAGTAAAGTTAGAATGGTTGAAAACGCCGTCGTGTGGAGTAAACAGTTTGCTGGAAAGAAGTGCAGGAAACCGGATCGGGGCATGAACCCCGAACGCCCCACTCGTGCTCTACGCACCCCGACCCGAGCTTGCCACTTCGAACCGAACCGCTCGCCTGAAGAGCTTCACGAACCGCCTGCTCGAACCAAGAAGCTTCCCCGAACCAAAGCATCACGATCCGGAGCATCACAAACCAACCGAGCCCACGAGGCGAATGGGTTTCCACGAACCGAAACTCATCCCGAATTAAAGCACTACGAACGGAGACCCACAAACCGACCTGAGGCTTGGTCACGAACCAAACCGAATGGAGGCCGAACCAAAGCGGAGAAGACCAAAACCTGAGATGCAAAGGAAGTCCAAATGGGAAGTCATTACTTAGGATCTAGATGGGAGCCATTGAGTAACTTTCTAGAGTTCGGCTTTGCTGCGAGACGTGTGCAAAGGAGTTACCGGTATCTGTAACTTCGGTTCACCATTGAGAGAGGGGGCATATAGACAAACTAGAGCCAGGGTCGTGTGGACTGGTTGACCCGTTAGGGTTATTGACTATGGACCAGTGCACTGGGGTTAGAGGTTGTATGGAGTGGGACTCCGTCAGGGCCCTAAAGGGCAAATTGGTCGCAGTGATAGTTGTACGGAGTGGGACTCTGTCATGGCCCCAATGGATCGGTGATCAAAGCGGTGGATATCGTACGCTTTATGCACTGAGTGAGAGATGTGAGGATGATTGCTATGTTTGATGTTTGCTATCACCATGGCACGCACACTTCCATTTTACACTCTATATTTGTGTTACCTTAGAATATTGCGCATCTTGTTGTGCTAACTCTTTGGTTGCAGGTCCAGGTCAGGTATGGTTATTTATACCTGTTATCATTTCATTTTATTGCTATCGCTTATACCAGACTTTCGTCTGACCCAGAGTTTTATGTCTCTTCTTATTACTCTAGGTGCTCCTAAACGAGCAGACTAGAGACGGGTTAGGTAGTTATGCACGAGTAGCTATCCGGAGACAAGCAAGAGGCTTCCACGTACAATTTACATATATTCTCCCTGTATTGTTGCTGGTCACTGCTTTGGGCATTAGTAGTGTACCTCTTTTATTTCCTTTTTATAGGCAGTATTTTGAAGTTGTAATAATGGTTTGGATCATAAGCTGTATTTTGGATTCCACTACTCTGATGGATATGGTTTAGTTTTCAGCTTATGCACTGTCTCGCCTGTTTTATATCAAGTTATGTTATTGTTATATTTTATTCCATGCACTGTGAGATATAATAAAGGTACTTGATGAATCATAGTTTCAACCCATTTCTTCTGATGACCGTCCTGTGCAACTCGGGCATCGGTGCAACGCATTTCAAGGGAAATGTATGGTGGTACAGGGTGGCCATCACAACAACTTTTGAAAGGCTCGTTGATATGGCATTGATGCATGAGGAGGATAAAGTTGAAAACAAAGAAGCTAAGGTGGAGGAAACACAAAACAAGAAAGTATGGCCCAAGAAAGGACAACAACAACAAAAGAAAGGCGGAAAGACTGACAAGGCTGAAGATAAGAGGAAGTATCACAATTGCGGATACGAAGGTCACTTGATTAAGGACTGCAAAAGAAGGAAGAGTGCTAGTTTCAGATGTGGAGAGGTCAGACACTTTTCTAAGAAGTGCCCGAAGAAGCAAGGGCAAAGGGCAGAGTCTTCTGGAGGGTAAGTGCATGCTCTTGTGGCCGGTGCACCAGATAGAGGTAGGAAAGTTTCCGTGGAAGGTTTGATTTCTCTTTCCAATCATCCTATTAGAACTCTTTTTTATTCTAGTGCTTCACATTCTTTTATATCTGATTTCGTGGTTGAGTCTCTGCACCTTAGTACTAGTATGGTTTTGGATCCCGTTGTTGTCTCAAACCCCATTGGGGGTACGGCTCATCTATCTACGATTTGTCGGGGTTTGATTATATCTGTGTTAGGCGTTGAGTTTGAGTGCGATGCATATGTTCTTGGTTTCATGGGCTATGGTTTGATTATAGGGATGAATTGGCTAGCCATGTATGGTGCCATTCTGGATTGTGAGCGGAGGGTCGTTAGACTTTTGACTTTCCATGGGAGGACCCTCGAGATTTCTTGTGACTCAAAGGGGTCTGTCATGTTTAGTTTACTAGAGTCACTTGATGAATCTATCGATGATCTGCGATTTGTACTTGTAGTTTGTAAGTATCCTAATGTTTTTGAGGAGGTTCGGGTCTTACCTCTGAGGCGCAAGATCGATTTTCGTATATACTTGGTGGACAATGCAAAGCCAGCTGCATTGCCTGTGCGCCATATGGCCCCCATAGAAAGAAGGGAGCTCATCAAGCAAGTAGGCGGGCTACTTGAGAAAGGGTTTATTAGGCGAAGCATATCTTAATAGGGTGCTCCGGTGGTATTCGCAACTAAGGTGGATGGTTCGCTTCGCTTATGTATGGACTATAGAGAGTTGGATAAGCTCACTAAGAAAAATAGGCACCCACTTCCGAGGATAGATGATTTGTTTGACCAACTTGTTGGTGCATCTGTATTCTCTCAGTTAGACTTAGCCACGGGGTTTCATCAGTTGAGGGTGGCCGAAGACAGTATAGACAAGACTGCTTTTAGAACTCTAGATGGTTTCTTCGAGTGGCTCGTTATGCCTTCTGGATTGATGAATGCACCCGCCTATTTTGCTGACCAGATGAGTAGGGTGTTTCGGGAGTTTCTAAATAAGTTCGTTGTGGTCTTTGTTGATGACATCTTGATTTTCTCAAGGAGCAAGGAAGAGCATGCCTTATATATAAGGGAGGTTTTGAAAACTCTCCGTACGCACCAGCTTAAGGCGAAGTTCTCCAAATGTCATTTTTGGAGAAAAGAGGTGAGATTTCTAGGGCATGTGGTTTCTAAAGATGGGATAGCAGTAGATCCCGCGAAGGTAGTTGCAGTTCAAGATTAGCAAATTCCAAAGAATGCAACGGAGGTGAGAATCTTTCTTGAATTGGCAAGCTATTATAGGAAGTTCATTAAGGACTACGCAAAAATATCATCTCCACTCACCAGGCTGACGAAGAAGGATCTGACATTTTCATGGGATATAGATTGTGATGTTGCTTTCCAGCGATTGAAGAGGGCTCTGACAATAGCCCCAGTCATGACCTTGCCCAATGGAAACAAAGTGTTTACAGTATACATTAATTCATGTGGTACAGGGCTTGGTGCGGTTCTGATGCAGGAGGGAAGGGTAGTATGTTATGGAGGTAGATAGCTAAGGGTTCATGAGAAGAACTACCCTCCCCATGACTTAGAGCTAGCTTCCATAGTATGCGCTTAAGACTTGGTGCCATTATTTACTCGGAGAGAATTCGAGTTGTACACGGATCATAATCTCTCAAATACTTGTTCTCGTAGAAGGATCTCTATTTGAGGCAACAAAGATGGATGGAGTTTCTAGCATCTTATGACTTTGAGATTTCTTATACCCCTGGCAAGGGTAATGTGGTGGCAGATGCACCTAGTAGGTAGAGGATGGCCTTAAGTCATCTGTTTGTGGAGAGGAAAATCTTGGAGTTTATATCGACTTTTAATTTTAGACCCTCCACCGAGCTTATACCTGGTTTATTAGCATCACTTGAGGTGCGACTAACTCTTTTGGATCTGATAGGGGCTTCGCAGCAAAAGGACCCATAGATAGTAGATATCTTAGATAGACTCGGTAAAGGGGAGACTTCTAGTCACCTTAGTAGATATTCCATAGACGATAGAGGGTGGTTGGACGAGATGAAAGGCTTTGTGTTCCCTAAGTTGGGAGTTTGTTAAAGACAGTCCTAGAGGAAGCCCATCATTCTAAGATGACTATTCATCAGGCGATGATAAGATGTATAGAGATATGAATAGGGTTTTCTTTTGGGTTGGTATAAAGATGTAGCGGAGTTTATTTCCCAATGTTTGATTTGCCAGAAAGTCAAGGCTGAGCAAAAGAAGCCCAGTGGTTTACTTCATCCTTTGGAGGTTCCATAGTGGAAGTGGGAGAGCGTCTTTATGGATTTCACCAATGGTTTTCCTAGATAAAGGAAGGGGATCACCAGCATTTGGGTAGTAGTAGTAGACAGACTTACTAAGAGCTCTCATTTCATTCCGGTTAAGAGTAAGAGGACAGCGGCATGGTTGGCAGCAATTTACATTCGTGAGATAGTCCGTTTTCATGGAGTACCTTCCAGTATCGTAAGTGATCGTGACCCCATTTTCACCAGTGAATTTTGGAGGAGCTTGCAAGAAGCATTAGGTACACAGCTGTGATTGATCACTGCTTATCACCCTCAGACCGATGGATAAACGGAAAGGGTGAACACCAGTCAAAACCCTCCTCTCTCTTCTTTGTTTCAGCGCCATTGTTACTCTTTGAATGGCTGAGGAGCTTCAAAAACTCGCAAAAAACTCATCCAATTTGTTCAACAATTCAAGGAAATTATAAAACGAAGATTGTAGAGCAATCTCCGATCTTTCAGTCTATAAAAGGATGATCGGGTTTCGTGGAGGGATCCAAGCGGATTTGGGGCTCGAAGTGCTGCTCTTCGCACTCGTTTTTCGTGCCATCTGGAGCTTCGTGCCAAGCGGCAGGGCGGTAGTGGGAAGGCGCTGGCGTGGAGGTCGTAGGTGGACGTTCTGATGGTGGTCTGGCTTGGCATGGTGGCGGGCGTTCTTGGTCAAAGGGTTCAAATGAATGGGTGTGCGGTCTGATGTTCATCTGGAACAATACAGTAGAAATGGTAACCTTTTTCTACGTTATTTTAAACATTATAATTTCAGTTAATTAATTTTAATTATCTCCAAAATGTAATTAACGCAATTATTATCGTATCTTCTTCATACGAGGTCCAAATCGCGCGAAACCGGATCCGTTGTGATCGTGGGGACGAGAGATTCACAACAAGACTAACTGGGCCCAATTTGGAGCTAGTTAGGAATTTAGGCAAATTCAAACCTGAACGTTACCAGAATCGATAATTAAAGACTGACGGAGTGGATCCCAATGTGAGAACTCCTTCTCACTTTAATTATTTTACAGTTCAATATATAATAGGATGCCGACAGGGCTTAGTAGCCCCCAACACTATTTATTGTCCAAACCATGGTTGTTTGTTTGGATTGTATTATGTTGTGACTATGATGTTAAGTGGAATATAAAATATTCATGTATTGAATAAAATGTTAGAACAATAAAAATATCATTTTTATTGAATGTATGAACTATATAAAATAATCAAGTGTTGAAATAAATGCTTTATCGTTAAAAATATAATTTTTAACATATATATAAACGGCATAAAATTCTCCTGAAATGAAAATAAGTGTTCATTTACAAATCAGACGATTTGTTTATGTACACACATTAAACTGACATTGACTGGGACGATAAATTTTACACATTGCCCAACTGCTCAAATAATATTCAGTATTTGTTGGTTGAAACCCCACACGGGTATTAGGATGATATTTGACATACACTAATCCCAATTGTTTAATTGTATGTCAATCGATTGTTTGACGCACTGTGGTAAGCGTTAATTATTTATATTTACTGCTTATGCAGTTGTGTAATGCACTCTGGATGATGGTTGATCGTAAATCATTATTGTTGTGTACATGTGTTGTATGAAATCCATATAAATAACATTATATGGTAATTGGTTGGGTTTGATTCCAATTCAGAAAGAATGAATATTTTAAAATAATGAATATTTTAAAATAGCGAATATTTTAAAATAATATTCAGTAAAGAATTAAAACGTGAAATTGATGTCCGATTTTGGATGGACACGAAATTATCAAAATGTGTGAAGCCGTATTGATTAGTTATGCGCCATTTTAACACGAACAATATTTATATCAATTTTATTCATTTTTATACTGAATATCGAAAAGGAAATGATTTTCAAATCTGATATTTAGAATTATCGTTTAAACGTTATAATGATATGAAATATTCAATTTTGATTTAAAATTGAAAATGAAGTTAAAACCGTTTTTAAAATGAATTTATAAACGATTTATAAAATACGTTTTAAATGGAAATTGACGATATATATATATATATATATATATATATATATATATATGTATGTATATAACGACTTGAATAGAACGCGTCATGCTGCGACCATTCGCGAATTTCGACCAATGACTTCGAATTGACATTACGAGAGATCTGACCGTTGGATTC
Source organism: Allium sativum (assembly GCA_030737875.1). Taxonomy (NCBI): domain Eukaryota; kingdom Viridiplantae; phylum Streptophyta; class Magnoliopsida; order Asparagales; family Amaryllidaceae; genus Allium; species Allium sativum. The sequence goes on from CM060911.1 coordinate 205,658,089, forward strand.
TCCTAAAACTAGAACCGTTGGGTTCGTATCAAAAAGAGATTTCCAATGAATATAAGAGAATTAAATTTGAACGGGTGGATTTGGAATTGTGTCCAAATCAAATTTGGAAAAGGTCGCTATGAATGCAGTTCATGACCATTTATAGAAATCGACTGAAAGGGCCTTAATAAAATTATTAAAAATATGGAAAAATTATGTAAAATCATAATAAATAATTTGGAAAGAATTTGGATGAAAAATTCTAAGTTTGAAAAGATAAAAAAATATTTTTATCGAAATTAACTAGTTATTAACTAGAATAATTATCCAATAATTTTTAAATAAATAAATTGGATTTGGAAAGGGTTTTAAAATAACCAGAAATTTCCAATATATAAATTGGAATGGAATTGAGTATAAATAATCTTCAGAATATTTCGATATTGGATTCCGTGATTATACGGATATTGTGAGGAGTTTGGAAGATACATATATCGTTATTCCCAATACTATATCCGTTAATTTCAGAATTCAATATTGAATTTAAGCCGATATAATTTCTATTTAGAGCCTTGTATTTCATATCAAATTGGATTTTTGGTTTATCGTGAATGTTGTCTTTATTAACACTATTCTTAAACCCAATTGAGAAAAGAATAAATCTTGGAATTAAGATTTAGAGAAATTTACCAATTAATTAATATTTAATTGGAATTGAATTGAAATTGGATTTTGGGTTCATCGTGAATGGTGTTTTAAATAACTTTCGTTCTTTAACCCGATTAACAGTGAAGAGATTATTTGGAATTTATAAATCTTATTATTAAGATTTAATGGAAATTTGCCAAAGTAAAGTTTTTCCAATTTAATATATTAAATTGGAATTGAATGGAATTCGATTTGGTAATAATCGACATGAGCTTATGTTAAGGAAGACCGTTATTATATATGGAATTTAAAAAGCTTTGCCGTTATTCCATTTATAGTATTGATTGGATACGGAAACTTGTATCGATTATATATTGATTTGTTTTCCGTGAAGATTCCAATTTGAATGGAAGATTATTTGGGGTTTATCATGAACAGTGTTTTAAATGATACTTGTTCTTTAATCCAGTTAAAGACATGATTGGATTTCTTAAAGTTGAATGATCATAAGGTAATGATTTTTGGAGAATAAAACTAAGTGGAGTTTTAATGAATCTTCAATTAGATCGAAATATGAATGTGATAATTTAAATTATCAAATTTAGGAAATGATCGAGAACGGAGTATCACCAGTTTTGCTCCAAACGATAATCAAATCTCTAATTAGATTTGAATGGGAAATGATTACTAATTTTTACCGATAACACAGTGGTGTTAGATATGGAGTACTACCAGTTTTGCTCCTTAGGATGAATAGGTTGGGATTGGGAAATATAATAAATGATTACTTCAGTAAGGTTCGCTAATCCTGACTAGTTTGGAAAATCTTAATTTGGTTTATATTGTGAAAAGAATATTTGAATAAAACAATATTCTAGATTGGAATGAGGCGTATGTTGTGTTATTATAGCACTTGTTTATAGGATACGCGAGTTATTCGGAAAGACCGGGTTTATCCCATTCTGAATAATTAATACGACGATAAGTCGACGATGAAGACAGTGGTTGAAGACCGGAGATCTTCACATCGTTTGGATGATTACTGATGTCTTGATTGGGCTATACACCCAAGACGAGGTAATAACTGCTGATCGTCCAGACGTACTTGGAGATCGACCGGATATGCAAGGACCTCTCCCCTGTATTGGACATATGGGACGAGGAATAAGGTGTCTCCGGTTAAATTCAGACCCAGAATGGACTTGTAAATGGATGTGTGTCTGACATTGGATTTCGTTTTGTGTTGATTCATCTCTATTAAATATATATCTGTTTGGTGGTGGAGAATTTATTCTCTTGCTTAACACCCTTCTTTGAGACGTATGAGCTTAGAGGTTATATATAGATAGACATCAGTCGCATGGCGTGAATTGTCAGTGTGGCATGCAAAGATGCAAATAATCAAGGCTTCTATTGAAAAGCAGAGTCTTGTGGTTGATGATCAAAGCATGGCTTTAAATAGCGTAGCTTTGTGTATAGCGTTAATTCGCGAGCCTCACACCCCAGTATGAACCAGAAACGGGAGAGGACTGCAAGGAGAACATGTATTTCTTTATAGCTAGGAGTGGTGTCATGGTATGGAGCCCGGACATTTTTATATATATGGATGATGGAAAGCGAGGTACCTCGGATATATCGGTCACAACGCGGTCGATGGATAGATATGGTTGACATACTAACCAGACTTACTCCCCATAGGGCAGGGAAACGTATTGCTCAGGAATCACTAATCCTCAAACCTAAGAGAGGACCGGAACTGAAGATCCAAGGTGCAGTTGCGACCGATACTGAGGCATGGTGGGCTAGATTGTCTCGAATTCGGTAAGGACGATCCCTTGCCTTGGTTCATGATGGAAATCCAACTTCCAATACGACATCGTGTGGTTTTGATTGTAGAACTAGTATGACGACATGATATATGGTAACTATGTCGTCTATGATTGATACATTTATATTTGAAGTTGTTTTTAATACTACGCACTTATAATAGTATCAGATTATTTGTTTTAAATGTACCAAGCATGTTTGGCTATTATAAGGGAAAACTATGTCCTCCGGCTTGCGTTGCATTGTGTGATGGGACCTGAGTCTTATAATAGCTTCATTTTTCAAAAAGCATTGCGTTGTTTATTTTTATGCACTGGTATTAATGGGGGTAAACTCGCCCCGTGTTATATGGCGTGGTCCCTTGATATACCTAACTTCATAGTAAAGTTTTAAATATCTGTTTTAGTTCTCACACCAGTCCCACGACTGGCCTGGAGTTTATTGTTTTAATCTAAACTCTGGGTGCCCCTATTTTCCACATAGGCAACTAGTAGTTTCGGCTTTGCAGATATTATTTTCACAAGATCCTGGATTTATAGCTAAAGCTATATTCGGAAAGCTCTATATCAGTGTATTTCTTTCAGTTGTGTTATGTATTATTTTTCCGCTGCTATGTAATGTATTTTAATCTCTGATATTTTTCAATGTGTAATATTTGTTTATGCTCTGTTATATTCTTGTACTCTAATGTAAATTGTTGTAATAGCAATAAAATGTTCTTCTGTTCGGGTTCCGAATAGTCTTGTTCTCAAAGCTGTCCGCCTTTTTGTTCGGTTTAGGCCGGCCGAGAAGTTCGGGTCGCTACACGGCATTTGTATGAACTTGTTATGAATTTCCTAAGGGTTTTTTTGCTTTAGGAAATATTATACGTTAATCATTGTATTATCGTTTATGTTTATATGTTCATGTATTTTGTATTTTTATATAGTACAATGTAGTGGAAAATGATTATAATTTGGTAATAATATGTTTTATAAATAGAATTTTGACAAATATACTAGAGTTGGTTAAAAGATTTGATTTATATGGAAATAAACTAGTTTTGCCTAAAATTACTGTCAGTGTCAGTCTTAGACCTGGAAGTACCCATCCAACAATGTCGGAACCGCCCTTCGGTAGCATTGAATGCTTGAAATATCACAAGTATTGTATGTGAACTATTCAGGCTTCGTTGTCTTTTCTTTTGATTTTGGATTTGTGCTATTACTTATAAATATTTTGATTTTGACAGATAGCCGCTCCATAGGAGGCTTTCACCTCGATTCCTTTGACCGGGTCGAAGGAACGATTTTCCATAAAAGTAATATTTTGATAAAGAAGGATTTTAAACTATAGCTTTGATAAAATGGAGGCTTTCGCCTTCGCATCCTTCGATGGAAGCAGAAGAGGTTGTTTTTCCTTAAATTTATGTTCTATGAGATTATTTCCTTCGTTCCTTCAGTTTTTTACCAAGGGATCCCTTAGTGGGAAATATGTTTGAATCGAAGGGTTATTGCTATAAGACGTGATAGTTGTTTTCTAACTTTATAAAGAGAAAGAGGTTACCACCTCACTACATTTCAGAAGACGAAAGGTGGGTTCGTATTATGTACCTTAAGTAAAAGAATAAGAGACCATTGTCTCAACACCCTTTGGCTAATACAAAAGGGTGATGTAACGTCCTGCATTTTTATCGGTTTTTATTTGAATATTTAAATCAGTTTAAATATTGAATTCATAATATAAGCGGATTTATATATTAATTTAAACGAATTTGAACGTATAAAAATATATATTAAATATAATCGAGCCCGTAATGTCGTGGCAGTTCGTAATTTAACGTTCTGAACTTCAACTGAGTGTGCAGGATTCGTTACAAGTCGAATTTCCTTGAAAGAAGAAACGTTCGAATCTATTGAACTATATTTTTATAATGGAAGAGATAAATCGAGATTTAGGATTATATATTGTAAGTTATGTCCAAGTGAAATATTCAGAGAAGCAACACCATATTCGTTTTTGCCATAACGGTTATTTGAATATATTTAAATATTGGATTCGAATTTGGACAAGATTCTTTTGAGGCATAGTAATAATTTAATTTTTAGAATTTTACTGTAATTTTTAATTAATTAAATATGCAACTTTTTATTTGGAGTATTTTGCACCCTTAATCAACATTTTAGGGTTTCACAATATAAGTTAAACTACCGATATTATTATATTTCTGGGATCGTGGCACCACGCTGGACACGATGGTATTTTTATTTTTGTCCATATCAGTTTTATGTTAACGAGATTTTGTGTAATGGGTTATCATATAAATATTTTAAAAACTAAACATACTAGCTCATACCATTCAAAATAAAATATTGTAAACATCAAAATGTATACATACGACTATTTCAATATCATGGCAAACAAAGATCATATAGGATAGTTTATCACGTGATGGTCTCATTAAACAATAGATTTAGAATGAATTCCATACAAGTTGTCCAAACTCAAAATATCGAATGAAAGCATGGTGAAGTAGATTTTCATGCATCAACTCAAGGTAGTTTGACTTGACCTGTCTCCATTGCTTAGCGGCTAAGGGTCCTCCCATAAAACAGTAAGGCAACGCCCTAAGTCTTCATATACAAGTAATAGCATGCCTACTGTATCAAATTCAATGAGACAACATGGTAGCCCATATGCTAACCATTCCCCTATAACACACATCCAAGTTTGACAAATTCACGTCTAGGCTGTACAATAGGAAATGGCATGACTTGTACAATTGTGTGATACCACAAAGGCTGAAAGCATGGTGGAAGTTACAGATAATAAAAAGCTCACTATTGTTTAAAATAGCTCACAAGCCACTACTGATCCACGCAGCAACGTTTTTCTTTTTAAATCATCAACAGGACCTAAGAAATGAATTTACACTTAACAAACGAGAGAAAAGTCAAAACCTATAATTCCTATTTGACGGTACTGCAGAATACCTTGCCCCATACCTTAAGACTTAAGTCTATACTAGACAAATGCACGTACCTATGGTACCCCTATAAACGTGGCACCCATGTCATATAATCTTGTATATATCACTGCGTATTCTCTCCTTCTTCATGCTGTAGAGAACAACCATAACCCTTTAAATCTAAATGGGAAAAAATCATTAAAACACAAACGAGCTTTTGGAGATTTAAAAGCTATGAAAGCTTCCCATCATATATTTGCAGCGAAGATAGGGTAGAAGTTTTAGATGAAAGGGGCGATCAGTAGGTTAACGCGGATGGTTTCACTGTATGGGGAGTCTAAGGCCACGGCACATGAGGCTTCAGCAGTTGGATGTTCGCTGGAGAGAAGATAGTGTAGAGTCGGGTTTAAGGAACAAAGGGAGATATGGCGTTGTAGAAATGAAGGGTTTGCATGGCTGTAGTGTAAATGAAGGGTGAAAGCAAAATAAAGGAGATAAGGATCTAAATGGGTTGACTAATATGTGTATGAAGAGTAGGAGTTGTAAGGTGGACGTGAGTGTTGGCGAGGGAGGTATCAACGTGCTGAGTAGGGAGTTACTGGGTTCGAATGGGCTGCTTGAGTATGAGCGCGAGGAAGAGGAGCAGGGACATGTTATTGAAGAGTGGTGAACGTGGATTAAAGGTTTTAAGGGGTCACGCTGTGTGTAATATAAAGAAGTGCACTTTTGGATTCAAAGTTTACTGAACAACAATTTGAAAACAAGAAGAGGAGACAGAGTTTAAGCCATGACCCGCTCGGGTTGTAGTAAATGTATATTCAGTCGGAGACGGAAACCGACCAAATGAACACACAATTGTTGTAGCTACTACAACAGCTGTCGCATCTCTGATGCTGTTGTCTTATTCTTGCCACAGTTGAGGTTGTGAGGTCGACTTGTTAAGGAAGAACAAACAGTGTTAGTTTTGTTTGGTTGTTCATAGAAGTGAAAGAATATCGTTGCGTTAAAACAAAGAGAATGTGAGCAAGTATCATGGTTGGTTCATGGAAGCTTCAGACAATCCGTGTTGAAAATGGAGTTGGTAGTTTGAAGGGGTGTTGCGTGTGTTAGATGAAAGGGAGTTTGCACGGAATGAAATGGTTGATGATGCTACTGTGTTGGTTGCGATGGAATAATTAGGACGTTAGGATGCAACGATGGATCTGAAATGGATTTGACGAACAGTCCGTCACTTTGAAATCGTACGGAAGCGGGTTACGCTAATGAAGTAGGTTTGGAGCAATTTGAAGCACCACAGAATTAAACGCCGGGTATAATCAACTGACGCAAATCGTTATTTAACGGTTAACGCGCAATGTGAGTAAATTCACTCACTCTGTTTTATTTTAAAATATTATAATCATATTTTAATAGTGATAAATAATGGTTGAATGCTGTGTGATGGTCGTTTAGGTAGGTTATAATTAAATTGGTTAAAATATATATATCGTTGCATATGTACACATCATTGATTAGAGACTGATTCCATCGATTAAAATATTCTCTAGCATGGAATCAGTGATAATTGTTTGACTAACATCTGTGGATACAGGAAACCGGTTGGAGGAATTCAACGGGATTCCTCAATATTTATATGTATTGTTTGCTTCATATGCACTGTTTGAACCCAAATAACATTTAAACCCCGTGTTGATATTAATGTTGAATGGGAATTCAACGTTATTTTTGATAGACGATATCGATTAAGAAAAGTAGAAGCAGTCGTCCATAAACCCATCTTTTTATTAAGAACTTGATTGGCCGTTAGGCAAATCAACGAAGAAAGTATGAAAATTATATTTTTATAATTAAAGCGAAGTTTTTAAATTATAATAGAAGTTCTATTATAAACTGGTATTTTATAGTTCATTTTTATAAAGTAAATATAAACAATTATTTAATTAATTATGAAGCTATAATTATCCGACAAGTAAATAATTTGGATAATTATTTTAAGGCAAACGGTTAAGAAATAATGTTAGGTTAATTATATTAATCTAATAAAGTAAAGTAATTAGAATCAGTTAACGAATTTACTGATGGTTAGAAATTGATTTAAATCAACCGTTTATTGGAAATTGATGATTAAATTAATTGGTCTTCAATTAATCTAATGAAAATGTTTAGAAATAAATTAATCAAAATTAATAAGATTTAATTACCTTTTTAATTAAAAAAGTTTAAATAGTTATTAAACTGTATAATTAGTATTGTTTATGAAGTAAACTGTTTTTACTTCAGCAAATGATCAAGTATATCACTATCTGTTTAAAGAAATTGTTTTTAAATATAATTCATTTAAGATAATATTGAGTTTGTATGAGATGTTTACCTAAATTAGACGAAATAATTCGAATGGAAAGTAAAATGTCGGAAGACAAAGAGCACTAATGATTTTTGATAAAAGAAGTTATAATGGAATTGTATAATTAAGATGAAACAAAGAATTTATATTTAATATAATAGTTATGAACAACTGAGTTTCAAAATAAGGGTATGGGGTTATAAAACCACAATTCAAATTAAACAAGAAAATACGGTCTGATAGATATTATAAGTAATAAGGGATTAGAGTTACAGACTTATATCTGTTCCAAGATAAGAACGCTGTCGATCAAGGTCTGAGAGGTAAATAAAATACCCCAACTTGAACGACTTCACTATTATCGAGGAATAGTATCAGTTTGTAAGGGAAAGGAGATGTCAAGATTAGTTATAAAAAGGATATAGCAGCGTAAAGCAAGTTTTCGAACTATAACGATAAAATAACGCTGTTGACTAGGCTTAAGCGTGACTGTTATGTGGAGATTAGCTATAAAGGAGAATATTACAGCGTATGACAAGTTTTGAACTGTAATGATAAATTAACGCTGTTAACCAAACTTAAGCGTGATTTTTATATATAGCAGCACTTCCTAGGGAATGAAAACAGTTTGGTTTGAAATCCGCTTAGTCTAAAGTAATAACTAACGACGTTGGTTCAAAGAAATATGAGAATGAGTTAGAAAGAGAATTAGAGAATCATTTCAGAAAAACGATAACATCATTTCGATGTTTGGAATATGATTAGAACTAAGTCACACTATTTGGAATTGGAACCATAATTCGACGATGTCGAATGAGTTATTTTTAGGAATTATAATCTGATAGGATAGTTAATATTTAGTTTAAACCAACGAATTATAATAGGATATGAAATCAATATTTAGTTATAAACTAGATATTGATTTAACAAGAAGTTGACTTAGAAAAAGAGTTATAAAACGGGAATATAAATTATGAAAGAGATTACGGTAAACAAGATAACGGTATTTATTACTTGAATAATGAATTATTTGATAAAGGTGTTCAGATTTCTACAATAGAAATGATATTCACATTTTAAAGTGAATAATGTTTTAAAGTGAACGCTTGGCTGATTAAAATGTTTAAAATGAAATTGGAAATATTTTTCCAATATAGTTAGGATATATTATCTAAGTGTAGAAAATAATGAACGTGAAAAGAATGGAAATGTTGCGAAAGTTAATAACGTATATTTTCTGGAACATGGGAGAATAAGAGTTTATAATAACCGGAAATGTATTCCAAGAAATGTGAAAAGGCCAAAACGGGGCTTGAGAAAGATCTAGTAAGATATGGAAATTCGAATAATAAAAACGAATGTTAGATAAAAGTACCCATGATTATATACTTTTGAATGAACGTTTATTTTTACTTCGATAGTTAAATAACCGACTATCAAAGTGTTTGACCATCGTTGTCAATACGGAGAGACCGGTTGGATATATTATCCGAAAACCACTCCGTATTGGCATAAGCGCTGCGAATTAGATTATGTTGAAGATAATTGAAGACGGAGTGAAATGCAAGGGTCGTTCTGTTCCAGAATGGTGCTTTTTGTTTGTCCAGTCCCAGGACAACTTGTATGGACGAGTGTCTGACAGAGTATACCTAATAAATCACGTACGATTGATCTCTTAAAGGTATTACGTCTGGTGACAGAGGAATTCGTTCCTCTTAGCTTTTTATACCCGTGATATTTTTGGAAATCGATTAGTGAATTGACGGGTTTGACGATGTGGCATTCAAAGTGAATGGTGATCAGATGTTCTAAAGATAGACGTAGCCTCTAGCCTCATAACCAGGAAGTAACAAAAGTTGGGCTAGGCAGCATGGCTAGTTTGTCATCTCCAAGCAGGGTGTATTGTCACCGATCTAGAGAAAATTCATATTTGTTCTTCTTTTTCGACTCTGTATCTTCGGATTATGGTTGGATGGCCAACAACCGTGGGTGGCAATATATTCGATACACTCAAGCTAAATGAGTGGTCGGTCATGTATGGCCGGGTTGCAAGACGTTCTTGTTGAACTCCAGTGTATACCCTCTAGAGTACACTGATCGGAAGGTGCTCCCATACCTTGTCGGTTGGAATCCATTCTCCAATAAGCGCCCTGCGGTTTATGATTTTATACTATATATATGTGGAGCGTGAGATGCAAGCGTTTTGCTATTTGGTTATTTACTTGATTAGACATTATTATAATATTATTGGATTTTGTTATCAAGAATAATTTGGGTTATTGTAAGGTAAAAACCGTCCATGTTTATGTGTGGGCTGGTCTTACTATTATCTTTTTCTTCCAAAGGATTTTCAAAGTAAAATATATGGTTGGAGTTTACTCACACTAGTCCCATAACTGACCCAAAGTTTATTTTGTTTGTGTTTTCCCTAAACTCTTGGGTGCCCAAAATTTGTACGGGCAGTCAAGTGTTTCAGGCTTTGCAGATTCACTTGGAGGAGCTCGAAGTAGGAGGCTTCACCATTAGTTATTTAGAGATTATTTCCGCTGTGATGTATATGAGTATACTTTGATATGATATGTAAGTGCAAATTCAGATTTGTAATTCAAAGTTATGTATATAATACATTTTATTCGTTCCGCTGTGAGTTCGTGTTTACTCTGATTTAGTTCAGTTGTAATCTTCTTCTTCTATTCTATTAGTTCTATCTTTTCTATCTTATCCTCTAATTTCTTTCTATTAATGATCTGAATTTTCGTGCACTTTGAGTTGAATGTGTAGGATATTAGTCAGCTCAAATCGGTACGGAATTTCGGGCCATTACAAGTGAGTTAGCTAACATAAGCTTCAATATTGAATTGTGTGATGGTTGCTTGTTTGGGTTGTTACCCGCTGAAGCTGCTGATACAAAATATGCTGACAGGATGTTGCAATGACTTTCCGCCTTAGTGTCAAGATGGCATAATAGATATTGACCAAGTTGGTAAATGATATGGTCTATTTCCATCTATCCTTCCAGCGGTGGATGTCGAAGGGATTGTTTTCAAAAAACTATTTTACAAAATTAGTTTATACGATGCTTTTAAAACCCAAGGCTTATGCCTATGACCGTGTCGATACCTCTAGTGTTGATAGGAAATTTTATATTTGTTTTCTAAAGTACTTAGAGGATTATACTTTATCCTTATTTGGACGATAGGGTCATTTCTAAACTATGTTTTCTAAACCGAGGCCTATGCTTCAAAAACTATTGGAGCCATTGCCTATGATGACATGCCTTTGTAAATCTGTCTTTTATAAACTACTTCCTTAGACACAAGTAAGGTCAATGAGGAACTTTTCTAAAACCAAACGTTTTGAGTCTTCGCCTTTATTTCTATTAGCATCAATAATGACGACAAGAAAAACTTTTATTAAATTATTTTTTGAACAAGGAATAGAGGCTTTGCCTCTATTGCCTATTGCCATTTATTTGACAATAGACTTTGACCGTATTTTGTTGTGTGAAGTCGGAAGGGTTACCCCTTTGGAATAACGCGAATAAGGACTTCGGTACCTATGGGGGAATCAGGGGAGATGGGGAACGACACATGTGTCGTTCTCGCTATAGTTAAAATTGGACTTTTATTGGAAATCGTTGAAAAGTTTATGTTGTTTGGTAGTTGGCCATTTCTTATACACTGCATTTGTGTGAAACATTGCTAAGGTCAAATAGGAGGAAATTTGGGAAGCGCCAATTAAATTAAATTATAGGTAATGGTATTAGACCCGTTGCTATGTGCAGTACAAGGAGTTAGGAAGGAGATTTTGGGTTTGTGTTAACTAGAAGTTACTCGGTGAAGCACAAAATGGGAACAAGATTGGGAAATTTAGTTCCGTGTTAATGGGATATAACTCCACAAAGCACAATATGCAAATTAAAGATAAAATGAGGTTTCTACTACATTTCTTAGAAAAGTAGTTCATTGCGAAGCATGGTACGAAAGTAGAGGAAAAAGGAAATGATAAGTAAAATGTAGAAACAGTTAAGACAATTAGTCGGTGTATTGGTGGATGGGAATGCACTATGTGTTGCATGTTATATGTTGTTATTATTTTTAGTAACTAACAGGGTTTCACAATTGATTTCACAGCGGAATTAATCTAAATCCTAAACAAGATCTATTACGAAAACAATGAGTCGAGGTTGAAATCATACCTAGGGTTTCATGCTTGCGAATCCAAAGACGAATTTTAGTCGATTCGAACCATTTAGCACAACAATTAGCTGCGCCTCTATATGTATCCACTAGAACGCATTCTTCTTCAATCAAATTGAAGATGAAATGAAAGGAGCGGTACTAGCCGCCATGGTTCTTCTAGGTTTTGGATAAAATTGTATTTCGATTGGTCTAATTTTTGATTTGATATATCTCCTTACATATGGGTTTTGACTTGTATTAAAAGGGAAGTGAATACCCTTTCAAATATAAACGTTAACCATAAAACAATTATTATGTGTATTATTGTGATAATGGAACTAGCAATTGAAGTGAAGGAGCACATGGTTAGCCCTATTTCGTAGCATTATTCTAGCGAGTGGGAAACCCATTTCACTTTGCAGCGTGTTCTCGTTAGATATCATTGGCGTCGGGTAAAAAGGTTATTATTTACAGTAGTCTTTTTTACTCACTACAACAAAATGGTCATATTACAACGGTGGAAAACCGTTGTAATATACATTTTACAACGGTGGACTAACTGTCGTGTATTAAGAAGTTGTAATAGACTAAAATCTTTTCCAATTTTTTTGCACCGTTGTAATATGTATATTTTTCAACTTTTTTCCACAGTTGTAATATGTATAAGAATCTTTATATATATATATGTGCAACAATAAATAGACAAATAACATAAACGAAAGTTAAAAGGCATCATGATCCATTCATTGATAAAAATCACAACTTTATATCCAAAATACAAATTATATATCATATACCACATAAAAATGTATAAAATTACAATTGTCCTCATCATCTAGCTTCAAAGCTGAAAATCAAAGCTTCAGCAGCTCAAGTGCTTTTTCCGCTATTCTCCCATCCTCCTGAATCCTTTCTATCGAGATAGCATCTGATGAAAATTTCGCCTGCAAAAGTACACAAGTAAACTCAATTTAGCAAAATCTACCAATACTACAAATAGGCATAACATTTTTAAAAGCAGATGTGAAATTATAGTTTATTTGTACTAACCAAATTTGTTATCTATTTATTGGAAAGCACTTGAGAAAAATGATTGAAAATCCGAATCTAGCTAGTTTAGACATTAATATATGAACATGGTTATATCACTTTTTGATTTCTGTATAATTACAGTTCATAGTATTCGTTTGCCGGATTACCAATACTATAAACATTAATATCATATCAATGAACCGTTTTCATACTCATTGGTTTTGTTTTATTCTTTCTGAAAAATTACAGCTTTTCAATATAACATATATTAAACTGTCATCGAATACAACTATAATTGCATCATTCAAATCACTGGTTCAAAATAGTAACTATGCAGATAAAAATCAATTTTGCATTTGGCATGCGGCTGTAAATATAACAAAGTAGATTAAGTGCTTTACTAGGTGAGAGGTTTGTCATATCTTTAAGCATCTGCAAGCATTCAATTTCCTCATCCTTTTTCGCAACAGTTCCCTTTAATGATGCCACCTGTAATAACATACAATAATTGACAATACTTTGCACTTAGCCGATAATATGTACATCTTAAAAATAAGTTACGACGCCTGATCAATTAAATCTTTGACATCTTTGCTCTCTTTGTTGCTTTTTGTAGCACCCAATTCAATGTCGGATACCCTTTCAGCAAATTTTAAAGTACTAACCATTTCTAGATATATTTTCACATTTGGATTTATCTGTACAAACATAAATGTTTTAGCCTGGCCACCTGTACAGAGAAATAGAAATAGAAAATGTAAAAGTTGATAGAATGCAAGCCTATACAGATATATAGGAAACAAGAAAATTTGATTGTGTAGTTGCACTATTGCTGTTATCTCCAGCTTGTCACAATGTGGACAAAATTACTTCAGCTATAATATAACTCAGAGTACCTAAAGAGCTTTGCAGTACTTGAGTGAGCTTGCTGTTTCTATAAGGCACATGTGAACTTTTTTGTGAAAATGCAAATATTACATCTTCAAGAGCAAAAGCGACTTGTGGATATGTTGTGCTTCTCTTAACCTGTCTCTTTTAACTCAGACCGGTCTACCCTTTCACTTCCAGTAAGATCTACCAAATGCAGACAGCTATGAGTAGTAGTTCCATTCTTCAATTCAACACCTCGGCAATGAACAAACACAACACTACATCATAAAATATAGTTAGATACGTACATTGTGCAAGGAAAAAAGGTCTAACTGTGAAAATAAACCTGTGTGGTTTGCTTCTTCTTTCATTGAGAGAAGTGGCACTAACATCCCTATTTGCCAACCCAAGTTGCATCAATTCTAATACATCTGAAGTGGAGTTAACGACATGCATACTTGCATCAGGCACAACAAGTCCATTTACTTGGGCAGTGTTTAGAACTCCAAGCGTAACCAGTTCAAGGATAACAAGAAATATACCGAAAAGACTATCAACTAAGTATCATTCCAAGCATAAAATCAAAAGAAGCAGTATTGTCAATAGATTATTAAGCATAGAGGTTTAATCATGCAACATTCATAGTATTATCCTACTGTGAAACCTCCATAGTATTATCGTACCGTGAAACCTTCGTAGTATTATCCTACTGTGAACTAATGACTGCACCAAAGGATATTTCTTGTGAGAAACATTGTCTACAAGAAGATCCCGACTTGCTCGTTATAAATTTCAACCATCTGAACACTAATTTCATACAATATAGCATCGCTCCAACTTCGAGAAATATGGAAAAGATCATTTAATGCACAGTAGTTGACACCCTAGCCCTTTTCTGATGATGAATTGGGCCCAATCTTGAAAAATTATAAACAAGCATAAGAATACCATATTACAGTGGAAGTAAAAAGTTCGTAGAATAATATTTGCATCCAACAAACATGTATTACCATAGTGTACATCTTCTCTGATCCAGTTTGCCCATATGCAAATATACAGACATTCTGTCCATCAAGAACAGAAAGGATTAAAGGCTGAATATCCGAAAACACTTCCTCTGTCATATAAAACAAAAGAGATTATAGGTTGACAATGCAAATTCAATTTGCAATAAAAACATGTATACAAAAAGCTTAAGTTAATGGATTTTCAATGTAAAAGCATATAAGTAATAACCTTGAGTTGCAGCTAAATCAAAGAAAATGTATAAAATTAAAGGCTGAATATCTTTTCCCTTTTTCAGAGGATTAGCCAAAAGAAGCTCTCCACTTTCACCGATGTAATCTATAGTCGTCGATTTAATATTTTCTCCTTGAAGGAATGGTCTTATATGACAGTATACTCTAATATTTCCTAAACATACATGCAAGGGAAACATGAGGGTGAAACAGATATGGGAAACAGGAGGGTGAAAGCCCACTTTGATAAGAGGATACCTGAGCCAGTGACCTCGGGCATGAAGTGTAGTGCTACATGAAGGGAAAATCGCTTATGAGAAACATCAGAAGTCGCAAAAACCTAACCTGGGGCAAACCGATAGCAAGCTAGGGAATGTTCAAGGAGGAGGAGGGGAACTGAGCAAGTTCAGATCCAGGCCAGAGAGAGGGATTGGAGCCCAAATCAGGGCAACAAAGTCATTCATGGAGGAGGAAGAGGAATAGGACGGCGGAGGAAATGGAAATGGGGGAAATCGAAAGGATCGGATAGCATTGGAGAGGGGAAAAGGGAAATGGAAAGGACAAACAACAGGTTGGATATGAAATTAGGTTTAGGGAAAGAGGGGTCCGCGGTAAATGAAAATAAGTGGCGGAATGAAATTAAGTGGCGGCAAAATGAAAAGGAGTGTTAACGTGTCATGTGTTATTTTTAGTTATGATATTTAATGGTACTTACTAAATACTAATTATTATGTGTATAATAGTAATTATCAAATATCACAAATAACTATTGATTATAAAATATTGAACATATTATTAAGTGGTAAATCATATATTATTAGTATTTAATAATATAGTTATTAATAATAATTATATTTAATAGTTTGAAATTATGGCATTTCCAAAAAAAACTACTTTATAATTAATTATTAAAAGATAATTATTTAATAATATCAATTCTGCAAAAGAGGTTACTTACAAGTTTTATGAATTTTTCAATGTTTTAAAAAGTTTTGAATTTTTTAAAAATTTAAGTATCTATTTTCGGAATTCAAGTTTCTATTCTTAAAATTTAATTTTAAAAATTTCTGTTTCTAGTTTTGAAATTTAAAAAAAAATCTATCAAAAGCACAAACAAGCGGCTGTTAACTGCTGAACAAACAAGTTGCCAAAATTATATTTATTTAAACTTCTAAAATAGTTACTATCAAATCAAATATTACTTATTAACAATAGTTATTATTTAACCTTTACTTATTTCTACTTAGTTACAATCTAGTAATAATTTTTAAAAGCTTATACATTACTAATTATTAATTAATAAACAATTAACATTAACTATTAAAAATAAATTAATACTTATTAACTATTAATTATTTAATAATTATTAATAAATATTATTGATTCCTAAGTTTATTATTAATTATTAATTATTATTAAATATTAATATAATTAGTTATTAAATGTAGATAATATAAACATGAAGTTTGTAATAGGCATCTATTACAACTAACAAAATGAAAAGTTGTTAAAAATATGTTTATTACAACTTTAGGGAATTGACAGTTGTAAAAAACATTTATTACAACTGTGCTTTTCTGACCGTTGTAAAATTAAAGTTGTAATATGGTGTTTTTGTTGCAGTGACTGACCCGTAGTTTTTTATTTTATTTTCCTTAAACCCTTGGGTACTCAATCGAGTATGTTGAGGGTTAAGGTCTTTCAGGTATCTTCTTCTAATAAGCTTCCGGAGCCGAGCAGGAGGCTCTAGCTAGTAGGAGTTCTGCTGTGTTTTTTCCTTTTGGTTGTATGTATCGACCAGTTTATAACTACCACTATTTAGACTCTTATCAACCGAGGAGTCATCTTCATATGTCACACTAAGAGATTTGTATTTTATAATAACTTATATTTTTTTGAATAGTTATGCAAAGGGTTGTATGAATGAAATATTTATCAATGAATGTTTTGTTAAATTTTTTATAATCCTATGTTTTCTGATGTTATGGTTGATTAACATTCAATTTCATATCATCGAAAGTTGACGCTAAAATGACCGCAACATCTGTAGCGTTTAGCTTCCAACCTTAGAGAATGGAGTATTACATAATTATAGCTATACTGCTCATTGTACTTCTATAGTCGTCTTTTGTACTAGATCTCGATGATGTAGGGTGTTTCATTTCCCACCATAATATAGATAACTACTAAGAAATACACAACAGCCAGTTATGAATCTTTTACCACCATATTCGATTGCCCAATCCGCATCTACATTTATATTCAATATGTTGATTTATTATAGAATCAGCCCTTAATTTATTGTACCTTTGAGATATCTTAAAATTCTCTTAACAGGTTCCTAAAGTTCATATAGCGTCTTTTGTATAAATTGATTGACTGTATTCACACTAGATGATCTGTCTCATCTTGTAATGGTGACACAATGTGGAGCTTATGTTTTTGTTTTGCTTGTTATTAACTATTGGAATACCCTTTTTCTTTAATGAATGTGAACTAATTATAATTAGAACGTGAAGAGGACTCACATCATCCATTTTAGCTCTAATTAGTATCTCTGAGATGTATTTCTTCGACGAATGCATTTTTTGAATTTGAAAATCACTAATAGTAATGTGTAGAAAGTAATTTAGATCTTCAGGACCATTAGTAGAGAATTCTGTGTCTAGACCTTATGTAATGCTTTTGATCCCTGAATCATTGTCACATGTTACAACAAAATCATCAACATAAATTAATATTTAAATAACAATGTTATGAGCATGTTTAGTGAAAAGAGAGCCAGGATTGACTTTACTTTGTTAAATTGAATCCTTGTTGCTTGCTGAAGACAGTATATTGCTTTCTTCAATCTGCATACAAGCTTTTCTTTGCCTTTTCATTCAAATCCTTGTGGTTGTTTCTTATAGACTTCTTCCTACAGAATATTATTTAGAAAGGTGTTACAAACATCTGAATTTTTTATGGTGCAATTCTTACATAAGGAAAATTTTAAAATAATTCTAATTTATGAAGGCTTTATAATACGTGGGAAAGTATCATTGAAATCAAATCCACTTTATTATGAATATCCTTTTGTCATAAGTCTAGCCTTGTATTTTAAAATTGTACAGTGAGCATTTCATTTAAGTCCAAATGTCCTCTTCCATCATATAATATTTTTATGATCCGCAATGGAACAAGATTCCACGTTTTGTTCCTAATTAATGTATCATGCTCTGCTTTCATAGAAGCTTTCCATTTTTCACTAAAAATAACCTATTGGTACGAGTTTGGTTCTTTGCAATCAAGTTCCACATTATATGTTATACTTAAATATGCCAATTTCTGATCCAATAATCATATGATGTATGTTTGCTTCTTGATCAGTATTTTGAGCTGCTTGATCATCGGATGCTTATCTTGTATCAGATTGATAACTGACATGCTTCTGTGTAGTATGAGTGGAACTTTCAAGTGACTCATTGTAATAACCCGCACCCAATGGGTCTGAATTTCTGCAAATAATGAAAACCCATGTCTAATGAGACACAGATCGTTTGTTTGCATCCTACAATTAAACAAAGATATTTACTGGAACTCTAGTAAATATGTCATAGTAGAATAATTTAAAATATAACAGCAGATAAATCCTTACCATCATGATAAACATTTTCAAGTCTAGTGTCTTTGGTAGCCACATTCTTTCCTAGACTGCCTGTAACGACCCTCCTTCTCGGTCAATCCAAATCAATCTTTAAACCGACTTAAATCGAACCAAAAAGGCAGATACGCTAACTTTGGGAGCACAACACATCAGAACAAACAACAGAAGACTTTTATAAACATCATAATAATGTTACATTAGAGTACTGAATATCAAAGTATCGAAATTAATACAGCGGAAACTAAATTTACAATAAATGTAATACAATGTAGTGGAAACAAATAAACTAACATAGCGGAAGACTATCAATGCTCTGGACACAGCTTTAAGCTTTGATCCAGAATCCTGCTAAATGAAATAATCTGCAAAACCAAAACTACAGACTGACCATGTGGAAAATATGGGCACCCAGAGTTTAGGTGGAAACAATAAACTCCGAGTCAGTCATGGGACTGGTGTGAGAACTCAAAACAGTTATCAAACTTTACTTTAAATTAAGGTAAATCACGGGACCACGCCGCATGCCGCAGAACGGGTTTACCCCCATTAATACCAGTGCATACACTACAACCAATAATAGTCATATGGATCTACTATGCATCATACAACATGCAATTCCTCAATCTACCCATTTAGGATTAACTCCAAACACAGATTTCCGAAATCCAGTTCACTTTATAGAAATTATTCCTTTGGACTTTATTTCCCGATTTCTTATTTCAAATCATTTGAAATACATATCTAGCTTTTATATCAAAGTAGATTTCACTTCGGGATCTCAAACCAAAATCTTTGGAAATATGAATTCCAAAACATAACAATGCATACAAACAAATATGCAACCAAATATCACGCTCTTCGTCGACAAGGCAAAGGGTACGTACCTTACCAACTCGATATATATATATATATACACATACATATACATATATATGTGTGTGTGTGTGCGCGCGCGCGCCTCTCCCACTATGGAGCAGGCTACACTGACCACTCACCAATTAAGGCCCTGGGTCTCTCTCACCCATACTTTTATTCCCAGGGTTACCCGAATCTTTAGCCACATACTAAACCATTTCATATCCCCAAGTAGGGAAAATCATTTCACAACATAATAATCACATGTACTTTCCAAAATATAGTACTTTACATTAGCAATTCACACATATGATCAGTCACTATTAATCACATAACCTTTGAGCTCGTATGTCTCAAAGAAGGGTGTTAAGCAAGAGAATAAATTCTCCGCCATCTAACAGATATATCATCAATAGCAACTAATCGGTTATGTGATGAACTACAATGTCAAACACATAATACATTTCGAAATCATTTCGACAACATCGAGTTTAGCCCTCGATATCCTTTCTGTTTTATAAAACATTTTTAAAAAACATTCCCTGTTCAAAATCGAGAATACATTTCTTTTCACTTAAGAAAAATATCATTTCAAAATCATTCATTAAATTTGAAATGAACTCAACAACATCGTCAAACATCTCGTAGTCAAATCATGAAGTGTTTCACAAGATGTTAGCATACAAATATTTTTCCCAACCCAATGTTAAATGTAAAAGCATATCTTACTCATATACTGGTCGAGCACAATCCAAACAAACAATCAATCACTTTCAATATCGCCAACCAAGTATATTTGGTTTATGCCTCAACTTATGTTTTGGTAAATTTAATCATCATTCAAATCTAATTAAATATTTAATAAAACTCTTCTTCGTTTTAATCTACAAAATCATTACTTAATGATTGTTCAACTTTAGGAAAATTATTCCTACCTTTAATGTTGAAGAAAAAATGTTATTTAAAACATCGTTCACAATAAACCCAAAATCATCTTCCATTCAAATGGAATCTTCATGGAAATGATAATAGTATATAATCAATACAAATTTCCGTATCAAATCAATACTATAAGTGGAATAGCGGCACTGCCTTTTGAATTCCATAAATAGTAACGGTCTTCATTCACAGAAGCTCATCTTGATTATTACCAAATCAAATTCCATTCAATTACAATTTAATATTTTATGTTGGAAAACTTTACTTTGGAAATTTTCCATTAAATCTTAATAAAAAGATTTATAAATTCCAAATCATATCTTCAATGTTAAGTGGGTTTAAGAACTAATGTTATTTAAAACGCAGTTCACGATAAACCAAAAATCCAATTTCAATTCAATTCCAATTAAATATTAATTAATTGATAAACTTCTCTAAATCTTATTTAAAATATTTATTCTTTTCTCAACTGGGTTTAAGAACAGTGTTATTTAAGACACCATTCACGACAAACCCGAAATCCAATTTGATATTAAATACAAGGCTCAGAATAGAAATTATATCGACTTATATTCAACATTAAATCTTGAAACCAACCAAAATCGTATTGGGAATAACGATATATATATATCTTCCAAATTCCTTAATAATATCCGCATAATCATGGAATCCAATATCGAAATATTCAGAAGACTATTTCCACTCAAATCCATCCCAATTTATTCATTGGAAAATTCTGGTTATTTTAAAACCCATTTACCAATCCAATTTATTTATTTATAAGCATTGGATTATTATTGTAGTTAATAACTAGTTCATTCAGATAAAAATGTATTTTTATCTTTCCAAATTTGGAATTTTTCATCCAAAATCTTTCCAAATCATTTATCATGATTTTACACAATTTTTTCGTATTTTTAATAATTTAATTAAGGCCCTTATAGTCGGTTTCCAAGAACGGCCACCGAACTGCATTCATAACGACCTTTTCTGAAATTGATTTGGACATAATTCCAAATCCAACTGTTATATTTCAAATCTCTTATATCCATTGGAAAGCTCTTTTTGATGTGAACCCAACAATTCGTGTTTTATCAGAATCCGACGGTCGGATCTCCCGTTACATCAGTTTGAAGTTAATGGTCGAAATTCGCGAACGGTCGCTGCGCGACGCGTTCTATTCAAGCCATTTAATTAATTTTATATATATATATAATATTTCTTCGATTTCCATTGAAAACGTATTTTATGAATCGTTTATAAATTCATTTTAAAATTATTCCAACTTCCATTTCTATTCTATATCAAAATTGAATATTCCATATACATGACAATTTTATACAGTGTATATATATATATACATATATGTTAAAAATTATATTTTTAACAATCTAATAACTATTTCTTTACATGCCAATTTTATATATCGTATATATAAGCTAAAAATAATATTTTTAGCGAACAAATATTTATTCCATATCATGACCATTTTATATATCGCATATACATGCTAAAAATAATATTTTTAATGAACAAATATTTATTCCATATCATGACCATTTTATACATCACACATATATATTATATTCAACGCATACATATTATATTCAATGCACACACATATATATATATATATATATATATTATACAATGCATATATATACATATATATATTTACAACACATATATATAACTTTCATAACACACACACACATATATATATATTTCATTGCGCATATGTATAATTTTCACAACGCATATATATATATATAATTTCCACAACGCATATATATATAATTTTCACAGCGTATATATATATATAATTTTCACAACGCATATATATATATATATATATATATATATTTTATTATACAACACACACACACACACACACACACACACATATATATATATATATATATATATTTACTTCATTTCACATTACAATCACAATACAATCAAATAAATCGTCCATGGCCTGTGGACGAGGGAGGTGAGCTAACAGGCACTGTACAACATTTGTGATAATAAAAAACTGATAAAAATCAATACTGGCTGTTCATATATGCAGTTATAAAATAAATAACTGTAAAAGAATTTTAGTGAGAAGTTCTCGCATTGGTTTCCACTCAGTCATTCTTTATTTGATGATTTTATTTCTGTTCGGATTCAAATTCATCTCAAATTCTAATTTGCTCCAAATCACTTCTAGTCAGTTCCGTCGCGAAGTGCTCCTCGACACGATTCCAACACAATCAAAATCACAGAATTCCGATGTTGTTTGAACAAGTTATGGTAGTTTAAATATTTAGTAACTTTAATAAGCAATTCAAAATATAATTAAGTTAATTACCCTTTAATAATTACTTCCTCCCTGATATTCCTGCTTCTGTATAAACCGCCCCCACTTCAACCGTTAGGGATTCAGCCGGCGCCCTCCACCATTGACCAGGAGCTGATCGGAATCTTCCACGATGAAGGCGCGACAACACTCTCCCCACGCTGGCAGTATCTCAAAGTTCGCAAGCCCCTAGGCTCTAAGATTTCCACACGAATGAGGAAGCTTTCCGGCGCTCCACCGGCCACAACGACTCACAAAACCAAATCTCCATCATTGATCATAAGGATCTCATTACACTCATCAATATATGTTCAATGAGTTTTTGAAATTATTCATCGGATGAGGAGATCGAAATGGATTTGTTTGGGATGATTTTGGCTTTTCTTTTTGTTGGAAGTGGCGGCTTAGAGAATTGGACAAGCTAGGGTTCTGAAATGAGAATTTATATCCCTTTTTTATTTATTTATTAATATTTTATTCACAAATTGTTTCAATATGACCCCGAACTCCAAATTAGACCCAATGACTATCGCCCTAGCAATATACCCCCATTTCGGACACAATGGGATATGTTTCGTAAGCAAATTCTATCGTTTCGATCAGTTTTCTTCAAAATTAAAATATGAATCAATTTATATTGAATTTAAATGTACATTTTAATTTACCGTGGCCACATATTGAGTCCAAAAATTATAGAAAAATTAATCTAGCTATGTTTTGACGATATGGTCCTAACAAAACTTATTTCATCGAATTTAGAGACCGTTTGAAAATGTCCTTTTTCCAGTCGATTAAATTCAAATTAAAATTACCAAAAATATTTAAATTCACTGCGCTCACATATTAATTCCAAAAATAATGAAATTTGAAACCCAACAATAATTTGACATTCCGGATCCAACATAAGTGGTTTCGTCGAAAACGGAGGTCATTTGCAAAATGGCTATTTTTAAGGGCTATATATTATTTAAAATATATATAAATTTCATAACGACTATTTTAAATTTTAAACTGGACTTAACTTACAACTTATAAAGTGAAATCTCAATTTTTAACATTCGTTAGAAAGATATAATTAAACAGATTCAAATGAATCCGATTTATATTGAATCGTGTACATTCATTTGAAATTTAAAATCGAATTTTCAAACTACCGTGCCATTTCAGGCTCGTTTTATAATTAAAATAAATTTATACATTTTAACTTCGATTAAAATAATT
The DNA here is from genome assembly GCA_030737875.1 of Allium sativum. Lineage (NCBI taxonomy): Eukaryota > Viridiplantae > Streptophyta > Magnoliopsida > Asparagales > Amaryllidaceae > Allium > Allium sativum. The sequence goes on from CM060911.1 coordinate 205,682,157, forward strand.
TTTTAGTCGTTATTATTTAAAACAAAACATTTTAAATATTCAAAATCCATTAAAATAGCTAAAACAAAAAATTTAAGTTGGTTCTGAAAATCCGGGTTGTTACAATCTACCCCACTTAAATCTTTTTGTCCTCGAAAAGGAACAGAGCTGAAAGTTGTTTAATTAACTAACTCAACTTTCATTCTGGCATTCATTCTTCAACTTTTCAGTTTCTAAGAATTTTCTAATTTGGCTAACACCCTAAATTTTTGAAAAATTTCACCATAACCTCCTTTGTGTGGGTTGATCAGTAAAACCAAAACTTACCTCGCAGGGCCCGCATCAATCCAAAAGAAAACGAAAAAGCCAAAGGCTAGCCAATCAGCTCATAAAATCATCAAAACCCAATAAATACAGTAAATATGTACCTATTTGTCAGGCATACAATTTTATTCCTCTTCTTAGCTTCCATGCTATGACTTGTTCAATATATATGCATGTGTATGTATGCATAAATCAATTTTCAATTCAGTTCAATATTTAATTTGATTCGGCTAAATTTACCATTCTTTTATTGGTTTGATCATTCCAATATTTTAAATAGTCGAACAGATAATCACACAACCCAACCAGCAATCTATTTGTTGATTAACTTTTCAAATATATAACTTTAATATACTTAAAAACATATTTTCTAAAATTGGATTATATATATAATCACAAATACGTTACTTATAAACATATCACTCTCAACTCATTCTAGAGCATTACTAACCCCATCTCTAATGAATTTCTCATTCTAGGATACTACTGATCCTATCTCTAATGAGTTTTCTTCCATAGGATATTACTAATCCATTCTCTGATGAGTCTTTTATCCTGTTCTAACGAGTTGCACCCCAAAGATTAGAGTTAACTAAAGAATTGATACGAGCTGTAACAACCCTCCTTCTCGGTCGATTCAAATCGATCGTTAAACTGACTTAAATCAAACCAAAAAGGCGGATATGCTAACTTTGGGAGCACACTACATCAGAATAAACAATAGAAGACTTTTATAAACATCATAATAATGTTATATTAAAATACAGAATATCAGAGTATCGAAAATAGTACAGCGGAAAATAAATTTACAATAAATGTAATACAATGCAGTGGAAACAAATGAACTAACACAACGGAAGACTATCAATGCTCATATTACTAATCCAATCTCTGATGAGTTGCACCCCAAATATTTGAGTTAACCAAAGCTCTGATACCAACTGTAACGACCCAACGAAATTCAAGAGGCTTTACAACCATCGCTTCATCTCCCAAGTTAGCAGGCTAACCTCCCACCGTGGCTTACATTGATCCCCCAAACACCTTGTTTTACGGCGAGCCTTTCGACTTTTAAACCAACCCTCAAATGGGACATGTAGGGGTAAGAGCCCACTATTTGCTACCAAAACACATGGTGAGGACCCCCTACCATGCGTACCCAGCCCACATAGAGCCAGCGACAAGACTGTTGTGAGAACTCAAAACAATTATTAAACTTTACTTTAAATTAAGGTAAATCACAGGACCACACCGCATGTCACGGAACGAGTTTACCCCCATGAATATCAGTGCATACACAACAACCAATAATAGTCATATGGATCTATTATGCATCATACAACATGACATTCCTCAATCTACCCATTTAGGCTTAACTCCAAGCATAGATTTTCGAAATCCAATTCACTTTACCGAAATTATTTCTTTGGACTTTATTTCCCGATTTCTTATTTCAAATCATTTTAAATACATATCTAGCTTTTATATCAAAGTAGATTTCACTTCGGGATCTCAAACCAAAATCTTTGGAAATATGAATTCCAAAACATAACAATGCATACAAACAAATATGCAACCAAATATCACGCTCTCCGTTGACAAGGCAAAGGGTACGTACCTTACCAACTCGATATATATACATATATGTGCACCTCCCACTATGGAGCAAGCAACACTGACCACTCACCAATTAAGGCCCTGGGTCTCTCTCACCCATACTTTTAGTCCTCAGGGTTGCCCGAATCTTTAGCCACATACTAAACCATTTCATATCCCGAAGTAGGGAAAATCATTTCACAACATAATAATCACAAGTACTTTCCAAAATATAGTACTTTATATTATCAATTCACACATATGATCAGTCACTATTGATCACATAACCTTTGAGCTCGTACATCTCAAAGAAGGGTGTTAAGCAAGAGAATAAATTCTCTGCCACCAAACAGATATATCATCAATAGCAACTAATCGGTTATGTGATGAACTACAATGTCAAACACATAATACATTTCGAAATCATTTCTACAACATCAGGTTTAGCCCTCGAAATCCTTTCTGTTTTATAAAACATTTTTATAAAACATTCCCTGTCCAAAATCGTGAATACATTTCTTTTCACTTAAGAAAAATATCATTTCAAAATCATTCATTAAATTTGAAATGAACTCAACAACATCGCCAAACATCTCAGAGTCAAATCGTGAAGTGTTTCACAAGATGTTAGCATACAAATATTTTACCCAACCCAATGCTAAATGTAAAAGCATATCTTGCTCACAAACTGGTCGAGCACAATCCAAACAATCAATCAACCACTTTCAATGTCACCAACCAAGTATATTTGGTTTATACCACAACTCATGTTTTGGTAAATTTAATCACCAGTCATTCATTCAAATCTAATTAAAGATTTATTAAAACTGTTCTTCGTTTTAATCTCTAAAATCATTACTTAGTGATTGTTCAACTTTAGGAAAATTAATCCTGCCTTTAATCAGGTTAAAGAACAAATGTTATTTAAAACATCATTCACAATAAACCCAAAATCATCTTCCATTCAAATGGACTCTTCGTGGAAATCATAACAGTATATAATCAATATAAATTTCCGTATCAAATCAATACTATAAATGGAATAGTGGTATGGCCTTTTTAATTCCATAAATAGTAACGGTCTTCATTCACAGAAGCTCATCTCGATTATTACCAAATCGAATTCCATTCAATTCCAATTTAATATTTTAAATTAGAAAACTTTACTTTGGAAAATTTCCATTAAATCTTAATAAAAAGATTTATAAATTCCAAATCATATCTTCATTGTTAATTGGGTTAAAGAACTAATGTTATTAAAAACGCAGTTCACGATAAACCAAAAATCCAATTTCAATTCGATTCCAATTAAATATTAATTAATTGGAAAACTTCTCTAAATCTTAGTTAAAAGTTTTATTCTTTTCTCAACTGGGTTTAAGAACAGTTTTATTTAAGACACCATTCAAGACAAACCCGAAATCCAATTTGGTATTAAACACAAGGCTCAGAATCGAAATTATATCGGCTTATATTCAACATTAAACGATATATATATACATATATATATCTTCCAAATTCCTCAACAATATCTGTATAATCACGGAATTCAATATCGAAATATTTCAGAGATTATTTCCACTCAAATCCATTCCAATTTATTTATTGGAAAATTCTGGTTATTTTTAAACCCATTTACCAATCCAATTTATTTATTTATAAGCATTATATTATTATTGTAGTTAATAACTAGTTCATTTAGATAGAAATGTATTTTTATCTTTTCGAACTTGGAATTTTTCATCTAAAATCTTTCCAAATCATTTACTATGATTTTACACAATTTTTCCATATTTTTAATAATTTTATCAAGGCCCTTACAGTCGGTTTCCAATAACGGCCACCGAACTGCATTCATAGCGACCTTCTTTGAAATTGATTTGGACATAATTCCAAATCCAACTGTTATATTTCAAATCTCTTATATTCATTGGAAAGCTCTTTTTGATATGAACCCAACGGCTCTGGTTTTATGAGAATCCGATGGTTGGATCTCCCATTACATCAGCTTGAAATTAATGGTCGAAATTCGCGAACGGTCGCTGCATGGCGCGTTCTATTCAAACCATTTAATTATATGTACATATAATATATTTCGTCGATTTCCGTTCATAAAGTATTTTATAAATCGTTTATAAATTCATTTTAAAACGATTCCAACTTCCATTTCAATTTTATTTCAAAATTGAATATTCCATATACATGTCAATTTTATACAGAGTGTGTGTATATATATATGTTAAAAATTATATTTTTAACAATCCAATAACTATTTCTTTACATGCCAATTTTATATATCGTATATATAAGCTAAATATAATATTTTTAGTGAACAAATATTTATTCCATATCATGACCATTTTATACATCGTATATACATGATAAAAATAATATTTTTAACGAATAAATTTTTATTCCATATCATGACCATTTTATACATTGCATATATATTATATTCAAAGCATATATATTATATTCAACGCATATATATTATACAACGCATATATATATATATATATATATTTACAATGCATATATATAATTTTCACGGCGCATATATATATAATCTTCACAACGTATATATATATATATTCACAACGCAGATATATATATTTTATTATACAACGCACATATATATATATATATATATATATATATATGTATGTGTGTATATATATATATATATGTGTGTGTGTGTGTATATTTACACCATTTCACATCACAATACAATCAAATATATCGTCTATGGTCTGTGGACGAGGAAGGTGAGCTAACAGGCACCGTACAACATTTATGATAATTAAAAACTGATAATATTCAATACTGGCTGTTCATATATGCAGTTATAAAATAAATAAATATACAAGAATTTTAGTGAGAAGTTCTCACACTGGTTTCCACTCCGTCATTCTTTATTTGATGATTTTATTTCTATTCGGATTTAAATTCATCTCAAATTCTAATTTGCTCCAAATCGCTTCTAGTCAGTTCCATCGCGAAGTGCTCCTCGACACGATTCCAAGCACTCAAAGTCATTGAATTCCGATGTTGTTTGAACAAGTTATGGATGATTAAATATTTAATAACTTTAATAAGCAATTCAAAAATATAACTAAGTTAATTACCCTTTGCTAAGTACCTCCTCCCTGATATTCCTGCTTCTGTATAAACCGCCCCCACTTCAACCGTTAGGGCTTCAGCCGGCGCCCTCCACCATTGACCAAGAGCTGATTGGAATCTTCCACGATAAAGGGGAGACAACCCTCTCCCCACGCTGGCAGTATCTTGAAGTTCGCAAGCCCCTAGGCTCCAAGATTTTCACACGAACGCGGCAGCTTTCCGGCGCTCCATCGGCCACGACGGCTCACAAAACCAAATCTCCACCGTTGATTATAAGGATCTCATTACGCTCTTCAATTTATGTTCAATGAGTTTTTGAAATTATTCATCGGATGAGAAGATCGAAATGGATTTGTATGGGATGATTTCGTTCTTTCTTTTTATTGGAAGCGGCGGCTTAGAGAATTGGACGAGCTAGGGTCCTAAAATGAGAATTTATACCCCTTTATTTATTTATTAATATTTAACTCACAAATTGTTTCGATATAACCCCGAACTCCAAATCAAACCCAACGATTGTCACCTCTAGGTAAATACCCCCATTTCAGACACAACAGGATATGTTTCGTAAGCCAGTTCTATTGTTTCGAACAGTTTTCATCAAAATTAAAATATAAATCAATTTATATTGAATTTAAACGTGCATTTTAATTTACTGGGGCCACATACTGACTCCAAAAATTACAGAAAAATTAATCTAGCTATGTTTTGATGATACGGTCCTAACAAAACTAATTTCATCGATTTTGGAGATCGTTTGTAAAATGGTCTTTTTCCAGTCGGTTAAATTCGAACAAAAATTAACAAACACATTTAAATTCACTACGCCCACATATTAATTCCAAAAATTATGAAATTTGAAACCTAACGATAATTTGACATTCTGGATCCAACAAAAGTGGTTTTGTCGAAAACGGAGGTCATTTGCAAAATTGCTATTTTTAAGGGCTATATATTATTTAAAATATATATAAATTCCATAACGACTATTTTAAATTTTAAACTGGACATAACTTACAGTTTATAAAGCGAAATCTCAATTTTTCACATTCGTTAGAAAGAATAATTAAACAGATTCAATTGTTTCTGGTTTTACTGAAATCCGATTTATAATGAATCATGTACATTCATTTGAAATTTAAAACCGAATTTTCAAACTACCACGCTATTTCAGGCTTGTTTTATAATTAAAATAAATTTATATGTTTTAACTTCTATCAAAATAAATTTTTAGTCATTATTATTTAGAATAAATCATTTTAAATATTAAAAATCCATTAAAATAGCTAAAACAAAAAAAAATTAAATTGGTTCTGAAAATCCGGGTTGTTACACTGCCAGTATATGTCTTCCATCTAATTTGTGGATTGTTTTGAGAAAGGGATCAAAACAACTATTTTGGTGACTGGTAAATCTTAAGCTTCTACATATAGCACTACGTGCAACGATTGTTTACCATCTTTGTTATATTAAATTCATTAATATTGTTTAGATCTCATCACCATGCATATACTGCATCGATCAACACCCTAGTAGTTCTAACCTTATATTAGTAAATATACATGTGTTGAAACATAACCCTCTGGACCGTCTCATACTTGTATACCACTCATAATATTTCGTAATCGTCTTGTCGGAATTCCATCATCTTTCCATGTCATAAATATGACCATCGTCCCACTATATCACAAATGTGGTCCTTGTCTCGCCATGTCATAAACGTGGTCCACCACGTCATAGATGTGGTCAACTTCCCACCATGTCATCAATGTGCTCATCATCCACATCATAAGTGTGGTCATCGACTTGCCTTGTCATAAATTCCTATGTTGAATCTACCTGAATCCCACAAATGGAGCAACCCTTTACCTGCATTGCACGGGAATTCAATTGGAGATTTATGATTTATAGTCAATCTTTTCAATTGCATACTGGCTCCGTGCAGCCACCTTTTTTCTGGTTCTGGAAAGTATCTCTTGATACTAGTTAATATATTTCTCCTAAGCAACCAATTTAAATAAACCATATGACGTTGCATAGCCACTTCAAAGTGCCTTGATGGTGAAAGATCAACCTAGGCCTCATGCATAATCCATATCCTTCCATGTTCTCATCATCTAATCGGAGGTGACCCGTAATCCTTCGACCACTATAATTTTTGGTACCCACACGTGATTTCCTTTATGACGCATGATTACTAGCTATCCACTAACTTTTAGGCTCCTAAAGAAACTAAGGCAATACCTCTTGATACACCCTTTTTTTACTAACCTTACCTCTGATGGACCATCCATGCCTACATCCAAGGACCATCTCGGGAATTCCTTTCCTTACGTCATATAAATTTTATTAAAATTTAATGGATGATTGTTAGTGAAGTTTTTATAAAATTATGTATGTTTTTCGTTTTAAATGAGAAGAAAAGAAAGAGAAAGGAAGTGTGATTGGTTCCACATTTGGGAATTATGGAATAGTAATTACTTAAATATAGTATTCACATAAGATGGTTAGGCTATATGAATGCCCAAATGTTTGCTTCATTACGAGGTATGAGATCTTTCATGATAACGCGCGCATCTCCGCTATCCAACCGAACCAAATCATACCTAGTTGGTTCGAGCCCAAAATACATTTCTGACCGAGTAGCTATAGTCAAAATGAGCCAGATTTGAACGTGTTAAAAAGTCTAGAATTCAAATCTTTATATGTAAAAATGGCGAGAAAATGGCTGTTAGAACCGACGAGAACGTTTGAAAATTCAAACGACGCATATGAAAGGAAACGTCATTTGGGAAGAGATGCGACTAATACAAATGAAAAAGCATTATGTCGCATCTATAAATACCAGCGTCCAGAAATTGTTTAAGGTCAAATTTCAGAATTCATCATTTTCCTCGTTGCAACGCCCAGAACCATTGCGAATATCTGAATTCATAAAGCCTAAAAGCATTACAAATTTTTGAATTTAGAGATGTCACAAAATTGTTGAAAATAAGCGTCTTCTCATCCTATTCTCCACTTTCATTTATTTCAAAATTACATCGATTTTGTGATGCTGCAGATCAAAAATTCCATATGCTTGACACAACAATCAATTCGTACGGCAGCTTAAACCGATTTTAATAGTGTTGTCGACATTGATCAAAGAGATTAATATCACGACCCTATTGTAAGTTGGGAGGACTTGTCATAACTTACATCACTCATTTGTTTAATTAAATGAGTGATGAAGGAAAATAACATCTTAAGGAGAGCATCATCGATTTTCCTAGGAGTAACCTCTGTAAATTTGAGTTTTATCACTAGTGATGCTACTAGTAGAAGAAATAAGAGCATGTGTATCGATAACGAGGGCTTGTGGTAAAGGTTGTGTTAGTGATGTTCAAGCGGATTGGTTGCGATGATGGATGGCATTGAAGGTGTCACTAAATGTGGCTGATGCATGACTTAACGATAGAGGTGTTGAAATCTATGCTTGGGATTTTCGGTTAGTATTTGTGCTTATAACTATATCTATAATTTATTTCTTGCGACATACATACAAATATTATCTCACTTATTATTTGACTTACATGGTTGAAAATAACAATGTGGCTGATTGTTTGAGATTTCTCTTGCCTAAACTCCTGAATGTATAAATATTGTAACTGGTCGATTGGTTGTCTCAAAATGTTGACTCAAAAATAATATTATGTCTGATTTCGAGTTGAATTGTATATGTATATAAATTTCTATGCTGACACATGTGCATTTTATAGAAGACAAAGTTTTATGGTATTACATTCCGGCCATACCATAAATCCACGGTTTCTGTTGGTGATAAATATTCGTGGAACATTTTTACTCTATAATTTGTACATTTATATATTTATTATTATTATTCTTGTTTGAATTGAATTGTAGTCTAATAATTTAGCTAGCTCCAGTGTTGTAAGCCAGATAGGTAGAGTGGACGGAACACTATAAACTCAGTAGAGGGTGGACGGTCCACCTTAAAAACCGAATTAGTTGATTGTATCCACAATCACCTATACTATGCTGTATTTTTATTATTGGTTATAATAAAAAAGTGTTACGGATCACCATAAAAACAGGTCAGCTATGCCCAAAAAAAAGAATTTTTTTGAATAGCTTTGGAAAATTTATTTAAGGGTTTTGAAACCTTATTAAAAAGTATTTCGTAGATAATCTATTAAATTTTATTCATTTGGTTATTTTACTAGGGTTGGGTGCAGTTCGGTACCGAAACTCATATTTAAAAATATACCATACCAATTTTATATCGTAATAGAAAAAGCGTACCATTATAAGCCAAAGTAATAGGTAAGCCAACAATTTGGTTTTGGTAAGTAATGGTTGGTACAACAACAACAACAACTAAGTCATAAATCCCAACAAGTTGGGGTTGTCTAGAGATGGAACCCCCCCTCCCCAAAAAAAAAGGTTAAAAGCTTCAATAACAGTAAAATAAATTTTAAAATAATTAAATAGATAATAAAAGTAGTTGAAATGTGGCCCAAAAAAGGGGAAAACATAAGGTTCCGGTACATGGATTGTTAATTTCCATGCACTCCTATTCGATACCAGCTTTTTAGATATACTCCAATATCTTAAATCTCTTTTTACTATCTCCTCCCAAGTCATTTAGGTCGACCCTTACCTCTTTTTGGGCCTTCAGCGCGGCCTATAATTCCAACACGCACAGGTGCATCATGCGGTCTACGTTGGAGATATCCAAACCATTTCAAGTGGTATTGGACTAACTTCACTTCAGTAGACGCAACTCCAAGATTGTCCCGAATATCATCATTTATAATCTGATCTTGTCTTCTATGACCATAGCTCCAACGCAGCATACGCATCTCTGCTACACTTATCTTTTAGACGTGTTGCTTTTTAGTAGGCCAACATTCCGCACCATATAACATCGCAGGTCTGATTGATGTTCTATAGAACTTTCCTTTAAGCTTCTGAGGAATCTTCCTATCATAGAGAATGCCTTATGCTAGTCTCCATTTAACACATCCTTCTTGAATTCTAAAACTAACAACTATATCAATCTCCCCATCAAACTGCAACATAGATCCTAAATATCGAAAGGATTCCTTCTTAGGTACTACTCGACCAGACATGGTGACCTCTCTGTCATCTGACCTAACACAGCTGAACTCACACTTCATATACTATGTTTTAGATCTGTTAAGACTGAAACCCTTCGATTCTAAGGTCACCCTCCATAATTCCATTTGTCTATTAACCCCTATAATGCTTTCATCAATATGCACAACATCATCAGCAAAAAGCAAGTACCAAGGAATCCCCCTTGTATACGTTTTGTGATTTCATCCATCACTAATGCTAAAATATAGGGGACCAAAGTCGAACCTTGATGTAACCTTATGTTAATGTGAAAGTCACCGGTCTCGCCATCGCATGCCCTGACACTAGTCAAAATCCCCTCGTACATATCCTTGGTGTGGGTAACGTACTTTAATGGAACCCTCTTCATTTCTAGTGCCCACCACATAACCTTCCTCGACAGTCTATCGTAAGCTTACTCCAAATCAATAAAAATTATGTGAAGATCTTTCTTCTTCTCCCTGTACCTCTCTATAAATTTCCTAATCAAGAAAATTGCCTCAGTGGTTAACCTTCTAAGCATGAAACCCAAATGATTTCTAGAGACACTTGTCAACCTCCACAAACGCTGCTCGCAAACTCTCCTAAAGCTTCATTGTATGGCTCATAAGCTTAATTCCTCTGTAGTTTGTGCAACTTAGAATATCTCCTTTATTCTTGAAGATTGGAACTAAAATGCTGCTCCTTCACTCATCTGGCATTTTGTTTGATTTGAAAATATTATTAAACAATTTAGTTAGCCAGGTTATCCCTGCATCTCCAAAGCATCTCACACCTCAATAGGGATGTCATCAGGCCCTATCGACTCGCATATTTTCATCCATTTCAATGCCTCCTTTACCTCGGCCTCTTGAATTCTCCGAACAAAATATCTATCGGTGATGTCGGCAGAGTCTTTCAACTCGATCAAGGAGCTATCACTTTCTTCGTTGAAAAGCTTATCGAAGTATTCTCTCCACCTATTAATTTATCTACTCCCTTTACCATAATTCTATCGTTCTCATTCTTAATGCATTTAACTTGGTAGAAGTCTCTTGTCCTCGTCTCACGTAGCCTAACTACTTTATAGACATCTCTTTCATCATCCTTCATACTTATTTTTTACCATTTAAAAGTATGATATCTACTTGTTTATAATATTAATTTTTTCTGAAAGAGTAAATAATAAGAGTTACTGATTTTTGGTGATTATTTATCAATTTTATTTTGCATAGTCAAAAATATAAGTAAACTTAATGCAAAATGCTAAAATATTGTACTAGATCATATTGTTTAAAAAAAAATACATGATAAGCATTCAATTTGATAAAATAATAATATTTTGATAGATTTTCTATTAAATCAGTACACTTCAAATGCGATGTTATATAATAGAAGTATGATACACACACATATGTATATGTGTATGTTTTTATGCATGAAGATATATGGTAGTTATGGTAATTACCATGTTTAGTAGTTCATTACCATTAGCACACCCCACAATTTCATGTAATTCAACAAACTGTATCGAACAATTGGTTACCCATTTTTTGGTATCATTTTGGTTGGTAGCGGTTGGTAATGATTGTTAAGTGGTAATATGGTAAAAATGTCCAGCCCTAATTTTTACACCTACAAATAAAATCCAAGTTACAAATATAAATATAACTTTCTTTTACATGTAAAATACTTTTTAAAACCAATATTATAATATATTATATGTATGTAATTATTTTAAAGGAAGCTATAATATACATCTACTTTATAAAATATATTATGAAATAATAATTCTGTTCTGAGTCTATTCCGTTTTGAGTGATTTTTATTGTAATGGTTCTTTTAATATTAGTGGAAGAGTTTTCAAATCATGGAAAAACATTGAATTCTTTTAACGATATAATTATGAGGTCTTGGGTGCATTTTTAATAATATGTGTGTAAACTCGCTATTTTGCAAGGTCGTTATACATTAGGTTAATTTAGATGAACTTCTCATTTATTAAGGTAGGAGGCCCAAGGAGACGATCAATTAGTTCGGAACACGAGTATGGACAAGGATATGAAGCTGTGATCAAGCAGATCCACTCTGAGAGGAGGAGATGATGTGCTGAAGAAACAGAGCCAGCCTAATGGTTAGGACAATTGATTACGGATAACGTCCTTTTAGCCCAGGAACTGGTGTCTCAGATTGACCGGAAGGTCATGGGTTCTAATGTGATCGTGAAGCTTGACATGGCTAAAGCTTACGATCGCATGTCCTGGTTTTTCATCGTCAAGGTTCTAAGGGCTTTCGGGTTTCCCAAAACCCTTATCGATCTGATCTGGAGGCTTATTTCCAACTATTGGTTTTCCTTTCTCATCAACGAATCAGCCAACGACTTCTTCAAGGAGGGTACGGGACTCCGTCAGGGTGATCCCCTCTCCCCTACTCCTTCTGTTATCGCATCTGAGGCTTTCGTATGTGGCTTACATTCACTAATGATAGCAAATCAGATTCATCGCTTTGGCATCCCCTCGGGTTGTTTGCTCATCTCTTCCTTATCTTTCGTTGACGACATTATCATTTTCACGAATGGAAGTCAACATTCTATTCGTTGCCTATTCTGTTTCATTCAGCAGTACGAGAGGTGCTCTGATCAACTCATTAATACTGCAAAAAGTTGCTTCATTCTAGCTAGTGACATGTCCGTAGTTAGATCTTCTTGGATTGAAACCTTCACGGGTTTTTCAGCTTCTTCCCTTCCTCTTCGGTACCTTGGTATTGTGCTTTACAGAGGCCGTAAACTCAATACCATTTTTGACCCCCTGACTGACAAGGTCAGTGGCAAGATTATCCGGTGGAATGCGTCTCTTCTTTCGCAATAAGGAAGACTGGTCCTCATTAAATCAGTGCTTGACTCTATTGGATCGAATGTTTTTGCTGCTATGACTCCTATCGCTTCTTTCTTCCAGGCTTACAGGTCCTTGGCTTCGTCCTTTTTCTAGGGGAAAAAGGACAACACAAGTCGTCATCATTGGATTTCCTGGGACATCATTTGTCAACTAAGGGGTGAAGGAGGTTTAGGCCTCAGAAACCCATGATACTTGCACTGCGTTTACTTGCAAACTTTGGGCCAGATTTGATGCAAACGACTCCTTATGGGCTACTTCCTCTACGTCAAGTATCGTAGACTTCAGGCTTCAAACTACTCAGATGTCCCATCCAACGCTAGTGAGACGTGGAGACAGAAGCAATTTGTGAAATCCTTCTCGAATTCTCATGGAGGTGGTTCCAGTTGGGACGTCAGCCATTTTTCAATTAAAGCGGCGTGGAGCTCTGCGAGGACTCTAGCTCCATGTCTCCTTCTCTTCTCATTCATCTGGGATGTCCGCATTCCTCCAAAGGTTTCTTTGTTCATGTGGAGAACCCTCCATGGTGGCCTTCCGTTAGACGAGAACCTCCAATGAATTGGCATTCTGCATGTTTCCCGGTGCAGGTGCTTTGGATCTGGTGATACGAAATCCATAGCTCATTTGTTCATCTTTGGCTTCTGCGCCAAAGCTGTGTGGAATTATTTTAGAAACTTGGTGGGTTTTCAAGTTAATGCTTCTTCTCTTGTGGATTTTCTGAGACTCTGGTGGAATGGAAACTCAGGCAAATCTGTTCGATCTATCCTTTTTAGGTTGATCCCTTGCCTTATTTGCTGGCATATCTGGTGCTCACGGAATAAGGAAATTTTTAATGAGGTGTCCATGGATCCATTTTCCATCATTCGAAATGTAAGGAATGATGTATTCCTTGCAATTCGTGGCAGACCTTTTAAAGGTTCGGTTGGCTCTCGTTCGAGGCGTTTGGCTAGATTTTTTGATGTTACATCGATTCCAACCTCCACTTGAGAGGGGATTGGCTGATCTTCTTCCTGCTTGTATTTTCGGGATGCGTCCCACTATCCTTGCTTCACCCTCACCTCACACACCCCCCCTTTGGGACTGATTTGTTTTGCTATTGCTCTAGGGTCTAGATTTTCAGGTTTACGGGAACACTGGACTATGGAGACATCAGATCAGGGTTAGCTTCCTTGCTTGTGGAGCTTTGGGATAGACCATCCTTTCCCTTGGGGGTATGGATTTTCAGGGGTCCTCGCCTTTATTAGTGGACCTGTTGGAGAAGCTGTTTGCTTTGCCAACCGCTTTTCCTCGTTATCGAGGGTTCTCTGCTTTCTTCGACCTGTTCCAATCATTTTTTTTTGGTTATTTTTTTTGGACAGTCTATTTTACTGTGTAGGAGTAGATATACTTCACTTTCAGGTGGCGGCCTTACCGGAACTCGAATTTGAAGTAAGATGGGTGGTGGTTTATCCGGAGCTCATCAATCTTTTTTCCTATACATTCATATAGTCTTTCCCTGTGTAATTTATTTTGGTGGTTACCTTCTAGGCATGTTGGCAGTTTTTATGGACCATTTGTTCCTATTTATATATACACACATTATAAAAAAAAGATCCACTCAACTATTATGATAGAATGGGATAAATATGGATTTGGACTTCCATAGACAAGGGATTGATACTTATCCCTTACCTAACCAAGAGGCATGGTTCATATCATGATGACTTAACCACTCAAACTAAACACTTCAATTCAACGCATATCACTAGAAATATCAAGGAAACACTAAGGCAATTTCACCAACCAGCACCGTCGACTCAAAATAAGGAATTAAGGGACCCACTTTGGGGATTACAACCCTGCGATTAGTACTGGTCCCCTTAATGGGTGGTGATACAGTCCATATTTCTTGAGGATGCTTGACTTAGTCCTCCAATTTTCTCAACAAATTTTCAGGATGACCTGAGATCGACTTCACCTATAAATACTGGGTCTATTTCAAGAGAAGGAAGGATCTTTTTTCCCTATTTAAGCCACAATCTACCATTTTATATCTTGCACTCAAAATATTGGTAACTATAATCTTTCTACAAACAGTACGATTTTTTTTGAAGTGGATGTAGGCTAGATAATTACCGAACCACTGCAAAATCTTGTGTTTCTTTCTTACTACTTTCACTCTGTTCTTAACTTTATTTCTCTTCTGCATCTATGATATGATAATTTAGCTAATTAGTGCCTTTATAACGATCTGGGTGTTGGTGACATTTTTAAGCAATAACATTTTGGTGCTTCCATGCTGGATCAAACTATAGACATCACATTTACAAGACCGGATAAAGTAGAGTTAGAGAAGGACTAGTGATGGTTTGACCTACAAGAAGAACTACCACATAAGGAACTATACAGGTTGGCAGAAGGAAACAATCCATCAATTTACATTACCGAAAAGCAAATGCAGACTATGATGGATCAGATGCAGACTAAGAAGATTAAAATGATAACTACTTAGCAAGAACAAATGATGGAGAACCTACTCAGAAGGATCAGGAAGAACATAGGAGTTGGAATGTCTAGGGTTTAAATCAAGAAGCATGGGGCCAATTAGTACCGACAGAGGAATAGAACTTTGCAACCGGGTCCGACCCCAGGTAAAATACTATGGATTGTTATCGATCCCTTAGAGAGTTTGATGTCGATCCTCAAAAAATCAAGGGGCATTACTCTAGCTAACCTCAACAGGATTGAGAATTGAATCGCAGTTGGAACTGGACGTGCAAATGTAAATCAAGTTACAAATGCTCGATATAAGGAATACATCTTGAAATTACCTCGTAGAGTTAGGGAAAATTTATGGATGAAAATTAGAGGCTACCTATGGATGAGAATGAGATATTATCTAAAGCAATAACACATGATTGGAGGTAAATTTCCAGATAGGAATCTAGAAGATGTTAATAGGGTTCCTTTACTTCTAAAATAAGGAATTTCTAGAACACACTAGAATTCAAATTGCCAACAATTGATACATATGATGGAAAGACAAACTCTATAGTGCATTCAATGAGATATATCTGATATATGAAAGTACCGAGGGAATTAGAGGAGGCTATCGCGAAATTCCCTTATATTATGGAGCTATGCTTTGGTTCAAAAAGTTAGAGACTGGTTCAATAAGATCATAAAATGAGTTAGTTGATTAATGTATAAGGCAATTTCTGGACACATATCTAGACCTATGAACATGGCGACATTGACGATAATTAAGTATACGACAACCGAGATACTTAAGTTATACTCTTATATATTTTATCCATGCGCTGTGAGATGTACGATAGTTTTGCTTTGTTTTCTTCACCTGAAGATCTACTCATATTAGTATGCTTCTAGCATAACGCAATTTTCCCTTATTAGAGTGTAGGTGGCATAGGGTGGTCGTCACAATACGTGGAACAACCCCTTTTTGACGATTGGATATTTAAATATTAATCATTGATTATTGGACGGTTCCAAGTGATATTATTCATAAATAATGGGGTTACGACTCGAGACCATTTCTAATGAGTTAGGAAAGTTTTTTAGGTAGAGAAAAAGTATATGGATCGCCACATTTCGAGACTTGACGCTTTAAGAGAGAAAAGTCTCGAAATACACGCAAAAATTGTCATTTTAAATAAAGTGTCAGATTATAATGAAATTTATATTTTTGAAATCATCATAGTAAGTTTTTGCACGTCATCAAGTTTCATAGCTATTGGATGTACCTTTTTCCATGCAAAATTAAAAAGTGTGTTAGTTTTCGATGAAGGATTATTGACAATTGGGTATAGTGAGATTACAAATACCCCTAACTAGCCATTAACCCTAATTAGCTGCCTACTGTAGCTTCTTCTTCCTCGTATTTTCTTCGCCTTCTCCTTCGTTCACTTTAAAAAATAAATATCTCCACTAAAAATCACGGAACTAGTTCCTAATTTCGTAGAGTTAGTATTTTCTCTTCACTCCTATACCAAAATTTTATGTGTGAACATGTTTTGGAGGTTGTCGTTTTCTTATCATTACCTAGGGGTCGAGTTCTTCGGAGCTACGGGTGACGGTTTACAAATCCGAGATCATCAATGTTCTCAAGCAATAAATCATCTACGCCTAAATTTTGACTCGGTCTGATCATATCTAAGGAGGTGAAACAATTTTGGGGAAGCGAAGGGAGATGGGCCGCGATTTTCGATAGGTGGTTGAGCTCGATGATATTGGGTTTGTTGCGATGCTCTCGCGAAGTGGAGTTTGTTGGAGTTAACGATGGTTGATTATGTGGAGCAACTTGAGAGAAGGTGAAAGAGTAATGGGTTTATTGTGACACCCCACGTCCGTTAATGTCACTCATAAGAGAATGCATTAAGTTTTGTGAAGCGCAAAAATACAGAAATCCACAAGACAGATATAAAATAAACAGTGGAAAATTCCAACTTCATTATTTAAAAATAAAACGTAGTCTCAAACATGTTACGTCAACACCAATTACATCAAAACCAAGTATCTCAAATCTATCTCATAAAACAAAATAACAAAGTGCAGTAATATAAAACCATATCCGTCATAGCAAGCCATAACAGAGTAGAAAGTAAGTCAAGGTGGTATATCTCATATTGTCTAGATCCAAGCTGAAAGAGAAAGTCCTAATCGCGGATGAGTGCTACCACTCTGAGGACCTGGCGGGTAAAGGAAGAAAGAAATGAAAACAAAAGGGTCAGACATAAAGTCTAGCGAGTTCCAGTGATTATCATATATGCATAAAATAGGAATACCAAGACAAGTAAACAAGACTGGATGAGAAAGTACAATATCATATAAGGTAACAGATAAACTAAACAGAATAGCAGATAGACAGGAATAACAGGAATAAACTATGATCGAGTAATGTTTCACATTTATATCCCTAAAACAGGTTATGTCTGCACCAATACTAGTATAACAGGATTAGGTGTTTAACCTAATTACATAACAGCAGGATTAACAGTAGGATTAGGCGTCCCCTAATTACATAACAGGATTAGGTGTTACCCTAATTACGTAACAGCAGGATTAGGTGTACCCTAATTACGACCCATGTGATCGGCTCCCTGCTACGTAAATACCCTGTGCCAGCCTCGGCAGTAGGGTATGTCACTCCGTAACCCAACAATTTATATAACACAGACCTATTTACTGGTGTTACAACGGCTTAGTTTCCCTAATCGGACTCATGCACGCTCATGACTCCCCCGGAACGTGCCCGTACCCACCTTCCCCGTGTGAACCTCTTACTATCCAGTTCAGTAAAGCGTGCCCTGACCCTACCTAGTGCGAGACCCTCTAACAGAATACCAACAAGGATACTGACCGATATGGGTTCCAAACAACAGATTGACACAAGCCAACCCCCCTAAGCTTGTGCCCCCAAGTAACTAGGATTTAAGAGTCCACAAAACCCGGTACAACAGCACAATGAGGGACCTTTTAGCTTATTAATAATCATGTCCTAACCTAGCAGGTTTAGGTTTATTAATAAGCGTGGTTATAATATTACATGTTTTCATGTGTGTACAACCCTTCCCCAAAACACCTGCCTAGAAGTATGTATAATTAATACAGTAATTAAGTTTCTTAGTCTACGTCTGGTTCTTACAATGTTCTAACATGTCATTTACTTAATGTCTGTATTAAGTCAAACTTAACATTTTTATACATATGCATACTATTCATCCAATTATGACCCCAAATTATAGCATGTACAGGTTTATGCATATAATCCATTTTTATCACTTTACAACAACTATATGCACATTACCCTTTTTTTTATCAAATTTACAGCAAATATAAACATGTGCATATTATTCCTTTCCCAAATTATATTTGAACAGTCCTCAATTTAACATATGCCTAAATTCCCCTTTTTATGCCATTTCTTATATTCCAAATTTTATTATATGCAAACTTTAATTGGGGAGGGACTAGGCTTCTAAAGGCCTAGGATTAGCGTAAACAAAAAGGAAAAAATAGAGGAAGGAGAATAGAATCAAATCACATAGGCATATATGAAAAACTGAAAAATAAACTATAACAGTAAAAATAGGGAAAAGGAAGATAGATACACAAAACTGATTAATTATCCAACAGTAAAGGCATATATTTTACTTATAACAACGACATAGGTGATCAACAGTGAAAAACAGGTATAGCAATTATCTTATAAACACTACATAGCCTAAACCCAATTTTGTTTAATTGTCATGGTATAGTCTAGGAATCAGATCCGAAAATAACAGGAAACTCACAGCCGGTCTTGGTCAAGAAGAGATTAAATCTCTTATATGTATATCTATTGGTCATTGCAGAAAAGTCCAATCCTACTCCTTTTGTTGTCGTATGCAAATCTTGTATTTTGGGTTATCTCTGCAGATCTAGGCTTTAGCAGCATTTCCCCATTGTATATATTTTTAGAATAGATTCATAGAGGCAGAAGGTATAAAGAACGTGTGTATTGGAATGGGAGAGAGTAGCCTATTCATAGATTCATAGAGTTAACCTCAGCCTTTAGATTCTAGGGTTTTAATCTAATCCGTACATGTAGCGCTAAGTCAACGAATGAATCTAGTCAGAAAAACAGTCTGGATAGAGCCAAATAAATCAGGCTGGATCGTTGTTGGGTCGACCCATCCATGCTTGGGTTAATCCTAGGTCGTCCCAGGTCGAACGTGGGTCGTCCCACAACGGTATGGAATACCGGTTTATTTTCCCGCTTCGTCTCGTTTTAATATTTTGAATGTTTTTGAATTATATTCATATATAAGCCCTTTACATGTATACAAATTTCTAATACAAATAACTTCGTCATATGTTGTCTGTTTTATGTAAACTTGAGGTTATCTGAACCAGAATTCCGAGACGAATGCAACGGTAAAGCCGATTTCACTTAATTCTGAATATTTAATCAAATAATTTCTATTTATTATCTTTTGAGTATGGTTATAGTATATTAAATTTTGGGGTGTTACATTTATGCTTGCACAACTATAAGTAGAAGAATGCAGTTATGAAAGTGATTAGGTAGATATTAGTTTAGTTAATTACATTTTGGTTATTTAATTGTTTAAATAATCCGCAAACCTAAATTTTATATAACTTGCATATGAATGTCATTTCTTCCATTAGACTCGTATTGGCGAGTTTTACGTTTTGACGCTAGTTTGGGCTGATTTGCTAAGGTTAATGTTATTATCTCTCACCAAACTATATTTGTTTGTACGTTGAAAATTTTACACTTTAAAATGAGTTATAACCTGAAAATATCTTTTCTAAGATAATTGAACCTAGTAATTAATAAACAAAAATAATTTGGTTATTTAAACTCGAACATCACAATTTTTTTCCCCATCTACGCACTATTACGCGTTATTTTGACCTTATTACCATATTTGAAACATTATGACACCAAATTCACACTACTTACTTTAAATAAGTTTTACTCATGTTATGAATGCTATTATGTATATTTCCATCATATTTTAGACAAATTTTAGAAATTATTGGTTGCATGGTTGCTTGTTAGGGTAGTTCGGTTGTAAATGCCGTTATTGGCGAAATAGGACTAGGAAATTGGTTGGGTAAAGTTAAGCGTTATCGATCAAACACATAGGTTGTGTGTATTGATATATTCGTGGAGAACTATCGAAGAAGGTAGATTGGCAATGACCGAAGTACAGTGTAGCATTGGAATCTGGCGATGGATCTAAAGACGAAGGATTGATTTGATAGCGAGCTTGCGTTTCCGAACGAATGCCATTTTTGCTGGATGTATATTTAACCAGCTTTGGTTAAATGTATGATCAGAGTGATCATTAACGATTACCATGAGGTGATCGATACCGACTATTATTGATCTTGGCCATTTTGGCTAATTTGACGTAGATGACATTGCGACTTTGTAAAGCAAGATATGATGATTAATTCGATGATGGCTTTGACATAGTGGCCCTTCAATTGATGGTAATGGCACAGAATGAGATCGGTGTTCCATCAAGAGACAAGATGGATGACATAATCCATGAAATGAGATGATGAGATCTTCAGGCGTATTTAGGAGTGGGATCTATTGATTCTTCTGCATGGTGTCGTCGTGTATTTTCGACCGAAGACTCGGGAGTGCAATGGTTCGAAGAGAGACTATGGATAGTGTAACGACCCGTATTCTACGCATCACAGGATCGTAGAATATTTATTTCTTTCACATACGAAGTCGTATGGTCATGTAACTTTGGGAGACGACTATTGGAGTCATTTCCCATGTTCATGATTTTTCCCGATTTTTAAATGACCATTTTACCCCTAGTTGGCACTGTTTTGGCCATAACTTTTGACTGGAAAGGAATTTTGACTTGAAACCACTTCTATTGGCTCCGGATGATGGTTTCTCTTTCCGTAGAGTGGTCACATTAGCCGAACGGATTCACCGTTTGGGAGATATGGCTGAAACAAGTTTCAGATGGGGAAAAACAGCTTAATTGGGCTTAACCGGGTGATTAGCAGCTAGGCCCAGAGGGGAATTTCGGGTTTAGAGGTATAGGAGGACTGATTAGGGTTAGGAAAACACTTTCATTTCAGTTTTGAGCCGCCACAAACCTTCTTGAGACCCTAGTAATGGCTTCCATCCTCTAAAACCACTCCAAAACACATTTTTAGTGAAGATTAAGCCTAAACTACATCAAAACAAGGCCAAATAGCAACAGAGCAAGGTTGGAGCTGCTGCCATACATAGGAATTCGACCCAAACAGAGAGTATTTCAGATTTGGTGTTTTATTTTGTGACCAAGGTGAGTGATTTGCATAGTTTTTGCACTAATTACGGTAATTAAGGGTAATTAGTGAAGATTAGCGAATTTATACACTAATAAATTCTGGAAAAATGTTTAGAAATTCTTAAATAATATTTCATGCCTCTGTTAGAAAATTTAGACGATTTGATTAAGTTTTACTAAGTATGTGCTTAAACATGATTAAGAGGGACTATGGGAAAATGTGAGGTTTTAGCCACTTTTGATCCATTTTGATTCATTTGAATTGTTGTTTGCTGTTTGTGGTTGCTATTACGTGTTGCTATGACTCTATGGTGTGTTTTATGATTGATTAGAAGTGTTAGATTTGTCAAAAACGTCGTCGAATGGCGTAAACAAGTTGCTGGAAAAAGTTGTGCAGGGCTTCGGATCGGATCGGATGTGGGCTCGGATCGGATATGTGAACTGGGCAAGAAACCCGACCCGAACCGGAGTCTGGCACAAAAGAGACTTGGCAAAAAGGAAGGCCACGTTGGTTAAGCTGGGGATCGGATCGACTTGGAGACGCAGGGCTCGGATCGGAAGTAAACACTTGGGAGAACTAGCAAGAGGGAAAGCCACGCGGATCAGATGGCAAGGAGGGATCGGATCGGAATACATGAGGAAACGAGGGAGCGGATCGGAGCAGAAGCACGAACTGGAAGGGAGGACACCCGACCCGACCCGGAGGAGGACACCCGACCCGACCCGAAGTGGAATAACCGACCCGAACCGATGCGACGCTGTGGACCCGAACCGAACCGCTACAGGAGAAGACTACGAACCGACCTGAAGTAGAGGACCCGACCCGAACCGATGGCTAGAAGGAGAACCCGACCCGACCCAGTATTGACCAATAACCCGAGATGCAAAGGAAGTCCAAATGAGAAGTTAGAGCTCAAGATTCAGACGAGAATCAACGAGTTCGCTTCATGGTTGGGTTTTGCTGCGGGACGCGTGCCAAGGGGTTATCGGTGTCTATAGCTTTGGACCACTATGGTAGGAGGTATGAAGGCGGATTCAGGGCCATTATGGCATCGGTAGAACCAAGGGCTACGACCAATGAAGTGGGTCATTGAAATGTTTGGTCATGACTCCATGTGTTTAGCTTGGTCATAGTAGGGTTTCTACAAGTCGGGATTCGTCGTTACCTTAATTTGTCTAGTGTTCCAAAGTGATAGATACCGTATGCTTTACGCACTGAGTGAGAGATGTGAGGATGATTGCTATGGATGATTTATTTGCTATCATATTGACATGCACACCCCACCCCCGTATTCTTTACACTATTTATTATGGCACCTTAGAGTATTGTACGGTTTGTGGTACTGACTCTTTGGTTGCAGGTTCAGGTATGGTTTAGTATACCTGTTATTATTCTGTTTAGATGCTTATCGCTCATACCAGGCTTTATGTCTGACCCAGAGTTTTATGTCTCCTCTTATTACTCTGGGTGCTCACACGAGCAGACTAGAGACAGGTTAACTGGTGATGCACGGGTAGATGATCCGGAGACGAGCAGGAGGCTTCCACGTAATATATATAGTATTCTCCCTGTGTTGTTGAAGATCACTGCTTGGGCATTGGTGGTGCATCTTCTACTTTAGTTTTCTTTTGTTTAGAGACAGTAAATTTGGAAAATTGTAATAAGCTGTATTTGGATTTCCGCTTCTCTGATGATTGATGTTGATTTTAGTTATCAGCTTATGCACTGTCTCACCTGTTTTATGTCAAGTATATTATTATTGTAGTTTATTCCATGCGCTGTGAGACATTCTACAGGTTCCTTGATTAGTTCATTCCCTTCTTTCCTTTCTTTGGCGACCGTTCCGTGCTAGTCGGGCATGTGTACAGCGCACTTCCGGAGGAAATGCAGCCTGGTGCGGGGCGGGCCGTCACACTTGGTATCAGAGCTCTAGGTTGCGTAGTTAACCTAGGGAAGTTATCAGGAAGAGATAATATACGTATACGAGAGAGCGTATTTGTGATTACTTTGGTTTTTAAAAGCTATATATATATATATATACTATTAGTAGTACTAGGATGAAGTCGTACTGCACTAGCACCACTATGGAGTCGTTAATCGTTTCCTTTTTCAGATTGACGATGAGCCGATATACTAGAGGTGCTGGTAGGGGAGCCAATAATGGGAATGCGGCTGACATGAGGACGATGTTTACTGGCCTCATGAGAGAGATGCTTAGAGATGTACAGAGGGCAGCTCCCAATGGTGGAAATGGTGGTGGTCCAATAGTGCAGGCGCCAAGAGTCGACTTCGCCAAGTTGAACAAGGATTATACTAGCCTTGGTGGGAAGCCGTTCCACGGAACGGAGTCGGCTACGGATGTTCAGGATTGGTTGGATAGTTGCGAACATATCTTCGAGGATTTGGGTATCGAGGATGCGATGAAGAGAAAGCTAGCGTCCCGTCAGCTGCAAGGGCGGGCAATGAATTGGTGGAATGCTATAAAGGCAGCTACTCCCGAAGATCAGATTACTTGGGAGCAGTTTAAGGCTCGCTTTAGCGAGAAGTTCTTTCCAGCTGCTCAGAAGTCAGTGCTGTTTAAGAAATTCTTGGAGCTCAAGTAGAATGGCAGAGCTATCTCGGAGTATATTGCTGAATTTGACACTTTGTCAAAATATGGGTTATCTCTTATTGATACTGCCGAGATAAAGAATGAGAAATTCATAACTGGTTTGGATCAGTACTTGGGGGAAAGACTTATTAACCACATCGATGAGACGTTTGAATCGATTGTGGGGAAAGCATTAAGATCAGAAAGTCTCTACCCTAAGCCGAAGACTGAGGTTGCATCCACAGATGAGCCAAAGCCACAAGCAAGTGGTGGAGGCAAGGGTGGTTCCCAGAATAAGAGAAAGCAGAGTCAGACTAAGGATGGCCAGAAGAAAAAGAATAAGCAAGATGTTGAGTGCTTCAGCTGTGGTAAGAAGGGCCATTATGCTAGTAATTGTCGGGCCAAACCAGCGGATAAGAAGTGCTTCAACTGTGGCCAAATGGGACATCACAAGGACAAGTGTCCACCCCCTAAAGAAAAGCAAATGGTGAAAGCATATGCTCTCAATGTTATTCTTTCTTCGTCGAATGCCCCAACTGCGGCGGAGAAGGGAAAGAATGTCGTCATTCAAGGTATGCTTTCTGTTTATGATGTTCCTGTTAGAGTTTTGTTTGATACCGGAGCTTCCAGTTCTTTCATATCTAGCGACCTGGTAGATAGGTTGGGATTGGAGCCCGAGATTGTCGATAGACCTTTAGTAGTGACGAACCCGATTGGTGGTTCGACTAGCCTTAGCATGATTTGTCGTAATGTGGTCTTATCGAGTCATGGATGCATGTTTGTTTGTGATTGCTTTGTTTTGGGCTTTACTGGGTTTAGCATTATTTTGGGAGTAGATTGGCTCCAAAAATACGGGGTGGTGGTAGACTGTGAGGGCTTTTTGGTTACAGCTAGAGCGGATGATGGGCGGAGGATAGTGTTTGGTGGTCTACCCAGTGAGGGGGTATTGGCTAGTTTTCTAAACTCCCTCGACATTCCGCATAGTGAGTTGTCAGGTTTGCCCGTGATTGGCCAGTATCCGGATGTTTTCGAAGAAGTGACCGGGCTTCCACCACACCGAGAGATTGAGTTCCGTATTGATTTGGTAAAAGATGCCAGACCTATAGTGATGCCACTTCGTCGTATGGCACCAAGAGAGCAGCGAGAGCTCGAGGTGCAAGTCAACGATCTTTTGAAGAAGGGATTTATCAGAAGGAGTGTTTCTGAATGGGGAGCACCAGTTGTGTTTGCTACCAAGGCGGATGGTTCCCTTCGTTTGTGTGTAGACTACCGCGAGTTGAATAAAGTAACGAGGAAGAACAAGTATCCTCTACCGTGGATAGATGATTTGTTCGATCAGTTGAGTGGCGCGAGAGTATTTTCTCAGTTGGATCTCGCGACAGGTTTTCATCAGCTTAGAGTGGAAGCTGAGAGTATAGCTAAAACGGCATTTCGGACGCCGTCTGGGTTTTATGAGTGGTTGGTCATGCCATTCGGGCTGACCAATGCCCCAGCATATTTTGTGGATCTTATGAATAGGGTATTCAGAGATCAGTTGAATAAGTTTGTCCTTGTGTTCGTTGATGATATTTTGGTCTATTCGAGGACAGAGGAAGAACACAAGGAACATTTAAGAATAGTGATGGAGGTGTTGAGAAAACACCAATTGAAAGCAAAGTTTTCTAAGTGTCACTTCTGGAAGAGGGAAGTGAGGTTCTTGGGCCATGTCGTTTCAGAGAATGGTATTGCCGTAGACCCGACGAAGGTGGCTACGGTACAGGATTGGCCTACGCCCAAGAATGCAACAGATGTGAGAAGTTTCTTAGGGTTAGCTGGATATTATCATAAGTTTATCCAAGGTTTCTCCAAGATAGCAGCACCATTGACCCAGTTGACTAAGAAGAATCAAGCTTTTGTCTGGGATGAAAGGTGCGAGAATGCATTCAAGAGTCTAAAGGACAAGTTGACAAGCGCACCAGTGTTAGTCATTCCTAAGGGGAATGAAGAGATGACGGTATACACGGATGCCTGTGGTACCGGACTGGGTGCTGTATTGATGCAGGGCGGTAGGGTTGTAGCTTATGCAATCGGCAATTGAAGCCGCACGAGAGAAGATACCCTACCCATGATTTAGAATTGGCAGCGATCGTGTTTGCATTAAAGATGTGGAGGCACTATCTCTTGGGAGAAAGATTTGAGCTGTTTACAGATCATAAGTCGTTAAAGTATCTCTTCTCTCAGAAAGATCTGAATCTCCGTCAGCAGAGATGGTTAGAGTTCTTAGCTTCCTATGATTTTGACATCGCATACACACCGGTAAAGGGCAATGCGGTAGCCGATGCGTTGAGTCGAAGACATGCCAGTTTAGGGGCTATGTTCCTTGAATGGAAGCAACTGGAGTATATCGCGGGGTTTGATTTCAGACCAAAGTGCGAATTGGATCCAGAAATGTTAGCAAGTTTGACGATCAGACCCACTTTAATTGAGCGGATCGGCTCTAGTCAGAGGGACGATCCTAACCTATTGGGAATCATCTCCAAGTTAGAGATGGGTATCGATGAGGAGATGAACAAGTATGGGCTTGATCGAGATGGATGGCTTAGAAAGAATGGAAAGCTTGTTGTACCCAATGTCAATAGATTGAGAGATGAAGTGCTTAGAGAATGTCATCACTCAAAGCTGACTATACACCCCGGTGGTAACAAGATGTATCGAGACATGAAACAGACCTACTACTGGGAAGGGATGAAAAGGGACATTGGGAAGTTTATATCCAAATGCATGAATTGCCAGCTAGTTAAAGCAGAGCAAAAGAAGCCTAGTGGGGTGTTACAGCCATTAGAAATTCCCGAATGGAAATGGGAGCAAGTCTCGATGGATTTCATCGATGGTTTACCAAGAACTAGATCGGGACATGATAGCATTTGGGTAATCGTGGATCGATTGACTAAGAGTGCAAGATTCATACCAGTCAAATCGACCAGAACGGCAGCTAAGTTAGCAGAATTGTATATGAAGTGGGTAGTGAGATTTCATGGAGTACCTAAAAGCATTGTGAGTGACCGAGACCCGTTGTTCACTAGTGGGTTTTGGAAGAACTTACAAGAGGCTCTAGGGTCAGAGTTACATCTCAGTACCGCATATCATCCTCAGACCGACGGTCAGACGGAGAGGGTGAATCGTATTTTGGAAGATCTCTTGAGAGCATGTATATTGGATTTTGGTGGATCATGGGATGACCATTTGCATCTAGTAGAGTTTGCATATAATAATAGCTACCAATCCAGTATCGGTATAGCTTCGTTTGAAGCTTTGTACGGAAGACCGTGCAACTCACCATCATGTTGGATAGAGACTGGCGAGAAGTTTGTGCTTGGACCAGATGTGGTGAGGGAAACTTCGGATAAGATTAAGATCATTCAGCAACGAATGAAAGCTGCCCAAGATAGGCAGAAGAGTTATGCTGATAAGAGGAGAAGAGACTTGAAATTCTCCGTTGGTGACTTGGTGTTTGTCAAAATTTCTCCGTTAAAGAGCGTAATACGATTTGGCAGGAGAGGCAAGTTAGCACCAAGATTTGTTGGCCCATTCCCTGTTCTGGAACTAGTCGGGAATTTGGCATATAGAATTGACTTATCAGAGAAGATGACGGGAGTTCACAATGTATTTCATGTTTCCCAACTAAGGAAGTTCGTTCACGACTCAGATATGACTATTTCACCTGATCAGTTGGAGGACGTCGAAGTAGAACCCGGGGCGGTTGGGGACCGCAAGCCGGCCCGTATTGTCGAGCACGACATGAAGCAACTTTGAAGGAAGGCGGTGAAGCTAGTCAAGGTTCAGTGGGGCGAGGACGAGAATGATTGTACTTGGGAGACAGAGGAGAACATTAGGAAGACACACCCAGAACTCTTTGCCTGGTAAGATTTTGACTTCGATTTAGTTTTCCGCATGCTAGGATAGGCTTGTTTGCTTGTTTTGCATATTTGATTGTTGTATGTGGTTGTTAGGCATGCGGGATCCTTTGTATGTTTTGAGTTAAGGAATTTCGGGGATGAAATTTCTTAAGGGGGGAGAGTGTAACGACCCGTATTCTACGCATCATAGGATCGTAGAATATTTATTTCTTTCACATACGAAGTCGTATGGTCATGTAACTTTGGGAGACGACTATTGGGGTCATTTCCCATGTTCATGATTTTTCCCGATTTTTAAATGACCATTTTACCCCTAGTTGGCACTGTTTTGGCCATAACTTTTGACTGGAAAGGAATTTTGATTTGAAACCACTTCCATTGGCTCCGAATGATGGTTTCTCTTTCCGTAGAGTGGTCACATTAGCCGAACGGACTCACCGTTTGGGAGATATGGCTGAAACAAGTTTCAGATGGTGAAAACAGCTTAATTGGGCTTAACCGGGTGATTAGCAGCTAGGCCCAGAGGGGAATTTCGGGTTTAGAGGTATAGGAGGACTGATTAGGGTTAGGAAATCACTTTCATTTCAGTTTTGAGCCGCCACAAACCTTCTTGAGACCCTAGTAATGGCTTCCATCCTCTAAAACCACTCCAAAACACATTTTTAGTGAAGATTAAGCCTAAACTACATCAAAACAAGGCCAAATAGCAACAGAGCAAGGTTGGAGCTGCTGCCATACATAGGAATTCGACCCAAAAAGAGAGTATTTCAGATTTGGTGTTTTATTTTGTGGCCAAGATGAGTGATTTGCATAGTTTTTGCACTAATTAAGGGTAATTAGTGAAGATTAGCGAATTTATACACTAATAAATTCTGGAAAAATGTTTAGAAATTCTTAAATAATATTTCATGCCTCTGTTAGAAAATTTAGACGATTTGACTAAGTTTTACTAAGTATGTGCTTAAACATGATTAAGAGGGACTATGGGAAAATGTGAGGTTTTAGCCACTTTTGATCCATTTTGATTCATTTGAATTGTTGTTTGCTGTTTGTGGTTGCTATTACGTGTTGTTATGACTCTATGGTGTGTTTTATGATTGATTAGAAATGTTAGATTTGTCAAAAACGTCGTCGAATGGCGTAAACAAGTTGCTGGAAAAAGTTGCAGAAAGTTGTGCAGGGCTTCGGATCGGATCGGATGTGGGCTCGGATCGGATATGTGAACTGGGCAAGAAACCCGACCCGAACCGGAGTCTGGCACAAAAGAGACTTGGCAAAAAGGAAGGCCATGTTGGTTAAGCTGGGGATCGGATCGACTTGGAGACGCAGGGCTCGGATCGGAAGTAAACACTTGGGAGAACTAGCAAGAGGGAAGGCCACGCGGATCAGATGGCAAGGAGGGATCGGATCGGAATACGTGAAGAAACGAGGGAGCGGATCGGAGCGGAAGCACGAACTGGAAGGGAGGACACCCGACCCGACCCGGAGGAGGACACCCGACCCGACCCGAAGTGGAATAACCGACCCGAACCGATGCGACGCTGTGGAACCGAACCGAACCGCTACAGGAGAAGACTACGAACCGACCTGAAGTAGAGGACCCGACCCGAACCGATGGCTAGAAGGAGAACCCGACCCGACCCAGTATTGACCAATAACCCGAGATGCAAAGGAAGTCCAAATGAGAAGTTAGAGCTCATGATTCAGACGGGAATCAACGAGTTCGCTTCATGGTTGGGTTTTGCTGCGGGACGCGTGCCAAGGGGTTATCGGTGTCTATAGCTTTGGACCACTATGGTAGGAGGTATGAAGGCGGATTCAGGGCCATTATGGCATCGGTAGAACCAAGGGCTACGACCAATGAAGTGGGTCATTGAAATGTTTGGTCATGACTCCATGTGTTTAGCTTGGTCATAGCAGGGTTTCTACAAAGTCGGGATTCGTCGTTACCTCAATTTGTCTAGTGTTCCAAAGTGATAGATACCGTATGCTTTGAGTGAGAGATGTGAGGATGATTGCTATGGATGATTTATTTGCTATCATATTGACATGCACACCCCACCCCCGTATTCTTTACACTATTTATTATGGCACCTTAGAGTATTGTACGGTATGTGGTACTGACTCTTTGGTTGCAGGTCCAGGTTCAGGTATGGTTTAGTATACCTGTTATTATTCTGTTTAGATGCTTATCGCTCATACCAGGCTTTATGTCTGACCCAGAGTTTTATGTCTCCTCTTATTACTCTGGGTGCTCACACGAGCGGACTAGAGACAGGTTAACTGGTGATGCACGGGTAGATGATCCGGAGACGAGCAGGAGACTTCCACGTAATATATATAGTATTCTCCCTGTGTTGTTGAAGATCACTACTTGGGCATTGGTGGTGCATCTTCTACTTTAGCTTTCTTTTATTTAGAGACAGTAAATTTGGAAAATTGTAATAAGCTGTATTTGGATTTCCGCTGCTCTGATGATTGATGTTGATTTTAGTTATCAGCTTATGCACTGTCTCACCTGTTTTATGTCAAGTATATTATTATTGTAGTTTATTCCATGCGCTGTGAGACATTCTACATGTTCCTTGATTAGTTCATTCCCTTCTTTCCTTTCTTTGGCGACCGTTCCGTGCTAGTCGAGCATGTGTACAGCGCACTTCCGGAGGAAATGCAGCCTGGTGCGGGGCGGGCCGTCACAGATAGTACGTGGAGTGACGTAGCTACATGGCGATGAGGCGATCCATGACGAACGATGTTGCATGGACATAGATTTAGCTTATGTCAAATGAGACTATGGAATACAACTTATGGTGATCGATCCTGTAAGAATGGAAGCAGTTTGTGGGGAACGAAGCCGTATGATAATGGAATGACTGAAGGGGACTCCAAATTTAGATAGAGTGGAGTAGATCGGATAGTGGATTGCCAAGGAATAGTTGAGAGCTCGGAATGTTCTAGTGAACTCAAAGTAGGGGTATCGTGCAGGCACCCTTGAGGAACAGAGAGATTGTGTACCCTAAGTGGTGAACGTAGGCTAGGAGGGCACGTGTTGGCGAAACACGAAGTTCGACAAGAACCGGGATTTACGTTAGTCCTTGATTAGTTTTCATATGAGTATTAATGTCCTCTCGGTTTTAGAATGTGATAGTTAGGATTTAGATGATGAATGCCATGTTTGCCTTGTTTGTTTTTACCTAAATTCCTTAGGTAGACTATCACGTTTAGGGCTTGGAGAAGGAGACGGGTAATGAGGCCAATGAAGGCTTTGTTGATTCTTCTATCTGAGAACTATACCCTTTGTTGTTTGCTTTGAGTAGCATTTACTCTTTGAATAGCATATTTTACTATTATATGTGCTGACTCTTTGGATGCAGAGATAGGTTAGGCATGATTCCTTATACCATATGTTCCTCATACTATTATGACTTTTAATTTTTTGATATTTTTATGTTGCTCACACCAGACTGTTGTTTGACCCAAAGTTTTATGTTCCCTCATATTACCTTGGGTACTCATCTAACACATCGATGAATAGGCTAGGTTACAAGTGTAAGTGATATTTGGAGTTGCGCAGGTAGATCAACAGAAGATGGTGTCTTCTCATATTTATATTTGTGCAATTATTTATTCTATTGTGTGACACTATGGAGTCGTGACAGTGTGACTATCTATTAGAGATAGTTATCAGTGAGTTTATGTAACTCTTGTATATACCCTATCTTTGTGTGAATGTTTAAGCTAGTACTCAGATTATATGTGTTTATATAGTTATTACTATCTCGTTTGTTTTATACATATGATTTCCATTATATTTTATCTGATGCGCTGTGAGATGTACGATTGCATATGTTTTATATTCCTTTCTTTCTTTTATCTTCTATTTTCTTCTTTTCCTTTCCTTTTTCCTTCTTTCCATTTTTTCCCTTAACAACCAATATTCTACATTGATCGGGTGCCCGTGTAGTGCAGTATTGGGTTATATGAGCAACAATGGTGTAGTGTGATCGTTACAATACTTGACCCACCACCCACCTCACCAAGCCATGTGCAATCACTTCTTCTCAGATAGACGAAATAAAATGCAATTACAGGGTTGAATATTTTCCATTCTTCCCATCCATTAGCACGCATATACGTGCACAACCTCTCGACCACCTTGCTATTTCCCCGGTGCTGACAAGACCGTCTTCGAATGCCCATCGCCACCATTGTAGGGTCTATTTATTATGAGAGTACTCCTATTATCTTGTTGAGCGCAAATCAAATTATGCTAGCATCCATCCCAACAGTTTGATTGTAGGATCGCACCTGAAATCTATGGCACATGTTGTTATATATGGTCAAGAGTAACTGCACCATTCCACATAAGTCAGTAGCCCTTTACCATGTGGGAGCACTTGTAAGGTCGTAACCAGTGCTTTATGTAGTCGTGCAACACATTTGTGCAAGATATGCATATAGTGTCACGACGACCATTGAGTTAACAAAAGACGTAAGGGGTAGCACTGAGAACACGTGACGAACGACCCTAAAACATAGCTAATAGCATTAGTCTCCATCTGGTTATTGGTGATTTGAAATAGACTAAATATTTATTTGCTTTTGTAGGACGATCGAGTGTACGACTAAGGTTTGATATGGCTATTTATAAGGGTGAGAGTTTACGTGGCGGTGGTAGTAAGTATCGTAAATGTGTGTTACATGATTACCGCTTACAAGATAAATCCACATATTGGTGAGTGTTTATAAGGGTAAGAGTGTTTCACACACAGTTTGACCCTATATATATTTATGTATTATGTGGTTAGCTAAGAGCTAACAGTGAGATCTTGTATCTCTACTTAGATGATATTTGTATAATAGTTGATGATATTGGATGTAGGATGGTATGTTTTTACATGACAATAGAAGCAAATAGACCAACATTTTGTAGACACATTGAACTTCATTGTCAAAATCCTTAAGACTCCCGCTTGGTCGTTAGACTTGCCTTTTCCCCTACCTAACTGCCTAATACATCTAAGTGAGACTTGTGCATTACATATGCATATAAACGGTTTTATAGGTAACTCTTACGCATTAATTTAGGCTTAGTTATATTCTTATAAACATCAATTCTTTTTATTCATACGGTTTTTTCTCCATTGTTGCGTCCAGAAATAGGACTTATAAAATCTCATTCTGAAATAAACACTACGCTCAGGTTATATTAAAAATGCATATGTTGATTAATTCTTGTCTAGATGATTAATTCGTAGTCTATGCTTTTGCCTAATGTCTATCAAAAGATCTGTGCAGCTTCGACGCTTGCACTGTGATTCTTTGTTATATATTTTATGTTCTGTATGCATTGCGTACAAACACTGATGATTGCACGCATTCACTGGACATACCACACGATTTTATCTCGCAAGAAATCATGTAAGATACCACATGCAAAAGTAGTGCAAAGCTTACTTTAAAACCTACGTTTTCTCAGAATCAATTTACAGCCAGCTCGTCCATAGTCTCTGGGAAAACTCGGACTAGTACAAATTTTTTTATAACAGATAGGAATAAATGATTAAATCTGCTGTTTAATCATACAAACTTTACAGTAATTCATTTTCACAAGTTGGTTTGATGCTAAAATATTTTATAGCTTCAAAAGCAAAATTTGTGAAAGCATTTATCCATAATTTCATGATCAAGACGAAAGCTCCAAAGGAAAAAACAAAAAAAAAAAAAAAAACAAAAAACAAAAGAACCAAGTTTGTATTCAAGTTAGTATTCTTTAAACCTGTATCATCATCATAGAATTTAAAAAAAAAAAAAAAAGGCCTAATTCAACCCCTATATAATATATTTCAATCCTCTCTTCCTGTATAATAAAAAAATAGGTGCAGAAACTGAAGCAGCAAAAGAATGAAAATGATTGACATAGAAGCTTTTACCTTTGCCAAAAGAGAATTTGTATTTGTAGCAAAATCATTTCAAGAAGTAATCACTTTGAAAGAAAAAGTCCTTCGAAGAAGGAGTTGTTAATGGTTAATAAGAACACTCTTTGGAAGAAGTAATCACTTACTGAGTGCAAACTCGCTTGATTAGAACCTAAGAAAACAAGAACGGAAGAAAAGTAGGACAAACGCTGAAATAGAGGGGAAAATTGACAGCAGGGAAGAAGATGGAAACACACTAAAATTTACTTGGCACTCATAAATTCCCAACGGCTAATTTTATCCATGGCACAAAATTCAAAAATTGTTGGTCGGTGCTGAGTGTTCTGAAAAAACAACTGGTCGGTGCTGAGTGTTCTGAAAAAACAACTGGTCGGTGCTGAGTTTTCAAATCTTTCAATTAGGCCCCCAAGTTAATTAGTATGGGTGGGGTGAAGTGAAGCCGCAGATAAGAATGCTTAGGGTAAAGCGAGTGATTCAAAGGGGATATTTAAATGAAACACGAAATTAAGCAGAGTGTCCGTTTCAATTTAAAAAATATTTTATTTTGTTAGTTTTAATTTAATTAATTATTTTATCTTGTAACATTTATTTAATAATCATAAATGAAACACATCAAAACAAATTCATTATTTCATACAACAATACATTTTTAATTCATATATCAACGAATTAAGCAAACTAGAAAACAAATCAAATCGAATAAACATTGAAATAATAAAAAAAAAAACTACTGACAGTTGCGCAACTTGCTCAACCAAAGTAGCTCTTCATCAGACAATGCCTCCGTCATATCCAAAACTAAGGAATCGGTACGAATAATCTTCATATCTGTCTTTGAATGGGACAACAACAAGCGAAAAATAAATACAAAGTGTAGTCGTGTCTGAGGTAGCGGCCTACCTAAACTTATATGTTTGCTTGAAGATCACTACCAACTTTCGAAGTTTTAGAGGCACTGAATTAAAGGCCAAAAAATGTTTTAGTCCCAAATGCTGATTTATTAGGGGCACAAATTATTTCAGCCTTTATTGAACATATCAAAGGACAAATATATCTGCCCTTAGATGCATTTAAGGCAGAAATAAAATCAGTCCCTGCTTCTAATTTAGCAAGGCAAAACAACCCGCCCCAAGTACTAAAAATAAATTTCCACCAGCGGCAAAAATTTAGAAACGCGGTTTCCCACGCTTTATCCTTTATCACGTAACCATTAATTTCATTTTTTTTCCCTTTCCAATTGACGATGATTTGCGCTCTGTTTCAATTCAGAAATGGTTGAAAGCTTCCTATTTTATTTCAATTGGGAAATTCAGTAACATCGGAGGTATGTAATTCATTTTTCATACCGATTTAATTTCCTACTGCGTTTGTTAACAAAACCCTAATATTAATCGGTCTATTTTAATAATAAAGTTTGAATTAGACTGTATTATAGATGATGGTTGATTTTACCAAAGTGGGCCAAGGTTTTGATTGTTCAGTTTGATTTATAGGTCATGCTGTAGTTTTTGGTCACTTTATGTACATTCATTCGCATTTTAATTGTTTAAATAAAGCACCTGATCAATGCTTTAACAATGATAATCCTGTTTCGTATAGAGAAGACATAATTGCTTGTTCTTCCATTGCTTGGTAATCTCTGACTTCACTTGTTGTCTGTTTATTTGTTTTTTCAATGTTTGTATATGTTTTTGATCAATTCACATGAGTTGAATGTGTAAATGTTGATTATATTACAATTCTTTTAGTTTTCAAATTGTTTACAAAGGGAGTCTAACATATGCACATAAGTTGTATGCATAAATGCTAATTAATATAACTTATGTTAATTTTTAAGTTAGCAAATTAAGTATTAGCCCTGTTGTTGTAACTATAGTATTTATGCTAAAAAAGAAATATAGGATATTGTATGTGCTTATACATTTTTTCCTTTATTTTTTGGATCAACAGCAGTCGTCTTCACAGCAAACTCTGCCACATATGATCAACGGCTCAAGGATAAAGGTGCAACATCTGCAACATTCAACGAAAACGTAGTACAAAATAATTTAATAATGTGTATTTTTTTACATTTAAAAGCTATTCTGAAGTTAAATATTTTGTGCACAGATTGCATGCTCAGGGGATGATGGTTCATAAGGTAGTTTGAATAAATAAAGACGGTTCGATTTTGAATGCGAAAAGAAAAGGAATTCAAAGATAAGATTACAATTTTATTTCCAGGTATTAGTTGGTGCATTATGTGAAGAAATGGGTTGGATTTTTGGATCTGTAACTAAATTACATCAAGGACCAGTGAAAATAAAAATAGGCATAAAATACATTTTTCCGTAACATCATCTAGCAAAATAAAATAAATATCTTTCACATATTTATTTTACTTCTTTTTTTTCTTTTTCTTTTTCTTTTTTGCTTGCTGCAATTAAACAAGACTTCGTTGTATGTTGTGTTATTAATAGCGCACGTCGCAAAAATGCGCAAACCCTCTCTGAAGCCTTGGTGCACGGTTCGCGCCTTTTTAATTTACTGCGCATGTTTAATTTTTTATAATAAATTAAATATTCTAACAAAAAAATTAAAAAATTCTATATTTTTTGCTAAAACATATACAACATTGTTTTTAATGTATTTTACAAAAAAATCTTAAAGCATAAAATTTCAAGTACAATAGTTTTCAAATCCAAAATAATAATACACATTACTAATAAACTAGAAACCTGAAGCTACCAAATCATGAAATATTTTTATGTTGCAGACAAATCGTTCAAAGATATTAGAAATATTCACACATACAAATTTTTTCTATCAAAGGGTATGTTTCAGAGTTGATTGAATATTAATTTTCTGAGAATGCTTTCTCTTCCTCTAAAACTGCTTCTTTTGATTTATCGTTCATGGATTCTCAGTCCCATTCATTTGCTTTTGCATCTATGTTAGACAATATTTTATGATCTTTTATACATTACATTATACATTTCTGACAATATTAATTTTTTTTAAACTATGTTGGATAATAAAACATATATCAATTCTAAATGTCGGCATGCTAAGGTCAGTCAATTATATAATTGTAAGGTTATTAACTCGTTGATGATAGTCAAATAGGAAATAATAATGATGTGATTACGTTTTCATATAATTGAAAAAAAAAATTAACAAAGTTATTCACATTTCATGTTATTATGATAACAATAGTAATAGTAGTAGTGATGATGGTTGTATGATGGTAAGAGTATTTGTAGTAGAGTAGTTATTGCGGTTTGAAATGCGAAAAAAAACAAAAAGCCATAAAATAAAAAAAAGACGCGTCATTTTTGCGCCGCATGCCATTTGGTGCGCCTTTTCATGTGTACCACAAGCAAAAATGGCGCAAAAGCTGCGCCGCGTCATGCGCCATGGCGCACGCCTTTCACAACTAGGGTTGTATGACAGATAAATTATGGCGTTTAAATCACATTAAGGTGGAATGCAACAAGTGTTTGCTAGAGAGTATGAATCCCGACATACATTCAATGATTCAAGAAATGGTGACAATCAATACCTTATTATTTTTTTCTAGTTGTATATAAATTTTTCTTGCATATTCTTGTTCTAGTTCTAGATATTTTTTGCCAAAATTTTATTACAAGGCAAAGCTAAAAATTAAAAACACTGCTCTTATACTCTCCAGGAAATTTAATAATGTGTTATTGATTTGATAACAACTGCATATCAAGACAGTTGAAAATTGCTCTTGTGTATTATTGTGGGAAGCTTGCAATTTGGACAAATGTAAAGAAATATATATTCGGCTGTATCATAGGTTGCTAAACTATTGTGGATTTTATAATATGCCTAAATTACAAAAATCTAACATTGTTAATAAGAGTTCTTTTATTAACTGATATTTTAGTATGACTAAGAGATGTTTTTGTTTTTTTAAGGGATGAAATATGTTATTCTACTTAGATACGCTCAAAATATAGATAACAATCACAAGTTACTTATTGCTGCAACTTTCACTTAGAGAAGCGATGGAGTTTTATGCCTATTATTAAACCTTTACTAAGTGATCTCCTAAGTCGTTCTTGCTGCAATTGACTTGCCTATGTCCTAAAGAATAAAGACATATAACGCAACACATCGGATAAATAAAATAAAAAATTGAACTTCTATACAAAATTTAATGTTGAACAACTAACTGACAAATTTATCGCCATTCGCCATCTTCTAAACATCATCGAGGAAATCATTTTTCAAGCCAACTAATTTTTTTCCGATAATTACTACAATATACTCGTTATGTTAAGTTTCTATATGGTTTGCCAAACAAATAAAATAAGGAATCATTTACTTAAGTGAGTGAAAATATTAGTATAGCTTATAGTTTGAAATGCATATGTTAAAGGCAACTGCAAAAACATCTCAAAAATCAAATGCCCTAACCATGCTTCAGTAGATAAGATAAATTTTGAAATAATACTTAATTTGTGTGTGTTTTAAAAAAAGTGGTTTTAGCTTAAGTCCATAACGAAAAAGGCAATGACCTATGAAATTCACAATAAACCATTAACGATATATGTACATTTTTATTTTGTATATTTGGGCAATTTGGTGTTGTCGAAATGGGAAAGAATGGCGTACACTTAGTTTGGCAATCTTGCTCCACTATATCTGAATCGATGCATATGTTATGCTCAGATGAGTATTTCTCAGCTTAATGGTTTGACTTTGCTTACACTAGACAAATAATATATGTATCTAATATTAGATGACTTGGTATTATTCAGTGGATATATACTAATGTATATGATAAGAAATGAACATGATTGTGATGTTAGAATAATTATTCTTAGGCAATCATACAGCTCCAATAAACAATAAACTTAATATATAATTGGAATTGTAGGCACTGATATGGATTTAAATTTGTAACACAAGATAGCATTTGCATGAAGCATAAACAAAATGATACTAGACATCAACTAGGTATTGATATTTAATTTTTCACTTGGACATTATATAGGAATCTTTTTACTTCAAATCCAATGTTGTGCACTTTTGCAGGATGACCGAATTAAAAGAGTTTTCAGGCGAAGTGAGTTCAAAAGCCTGCTTTGATTATAGGCAGGTTAGTTTTTTCCCTTCATTTTTGCTTAATACGTTAGTTGAAATAGAAATAAAAACTATTTAGTGGAAGGAAATTAGATGTCGATGTATATGTTATGTTCAAATGAGTATTTCTAAGATTAGTGGTTTGACCATGCTTACATTGGACAAATAATAGATGCATACAAGATTAAACGACCAGATAGTAGAATTCTGATAAAGACTGAATACGAGTGTGATGTTAGAATATTTATTTTAGGCAATCATATAGCTCCATCAAATAGTAGAATTAATATATCATTGGACCGTTAGGCACTAGTGTGGGTTTAAAGCACTAATTAATTATATTACCTGCTGAAAATAAAGTTCGAATCAAAGATGCGATGCATCTGAATGAAGATGCGACACACCTAAATGAGGCTTGTTGGACCAACTAATTAACAAATGAAGAAATATAGTCTTAATAAGAACAACTTGCACATTCAACCCTTCTCTTCTAAATAAGAAGAAACCAAGTAAAAGTACGAGTATCGTTTTCATATTACCAAGAACTTGAAACGAGACGGCAGTGAACCTTCCTATGCAAATGAATTAACTGAGATTCGTTCTAATAGCAATAGGATACGTTAGCAGTATAAAGAAAACCGAAGTTATAGTGTAGTCAAATTTGTCTTTGGTTAGTGAGCCAATAATAAAAAAAAGCAGCATTTATGAATATAGATTTTGAAACTGGGGTACCCAAAATTTCTTTTGCATCCTAATATAAAACTCTATGTAAAACGAGTACAAGCTTGCAAATTTGCAAGCTCGCTACTACAAGCTTGCACAGGCATAATTTTGCAAAGCTTGCTGTTAGTATAAAGCTTGACAAAAGCTTGCTGCAAATTTGCCAGCTTGTTGCTGCAACTTGCACATTTTAGAATAAATAATGCTTTGATGGAACAAGATTATAAGATGTCAAATTATTTACTTGTGAAATGTAGTTTCGATTATTGCTCGCTGCAATTTATATGCTGCTAGTATGAAGTTATACACAAATCCCTTCTTGGAGCAGGCGGTACATCGAATCTTAAATCCCCATACATTTTGAAACTGCTGAGTAGGCGTAAAAATAAAATATATGCACCAAGTCTGTGTATGTTTCTAAGATACACATATACTTTCAACGACGTAGTAAATATATTTTCTGAAATCTCACACCTTTATACCTTAATATTTTTGGTATTTATCTAATGGTTTTAGAACTTATAGCTAATTTTGAGAATATATTAATTTTTAAATTGCATAAGACTTCATGTAATAGAATTTCAGTTCCAAATTATATTGATTTATAAAAAGGGCATATACTTGTTTTGGTATATATATATATATATATATATATATATATATATATATATATATTACTAATAATATGTTTTTAAGTGATTTTATAAGTACATGAAGTTTTGTGAAGCATGTAGTTTTAAACTAAATTCATATTCAAGCCTTAGTTGATTAACATATAACTGTATGGTGATTTTATAATCTATATGATAACTATAGTACGCTACAATTTCCTTTTCCATTCAAGACATCAAATCCATTTGAAATCTGCAGATAATTACCACCACACTGTTAGTGTGGAATAGCCATTCTCTTTACATCATCATGAATTAGTTAGCAATAGCCATTCTTTTCCTCATCCTATATTTTTGCGTACGCCTGTCATATGTAAATGCATTATGCTAGCAGCCATGCTCAAGCAAATAAAGTACGACCACATAAAGCTTCAAATGAAAACCTGTTTATAAATATAGGTGATAAATGGTTGAACTGAATGTGTTAAACGGTTAGTAACTTTGTTCTTATATTCTTTATGGGCTTATGCAATTGATATGAACAAAATGTTTTCATATTCTTTTGTGAGTATGTACCTGTTTACATATCTTGTGGACTAACATACTAATCTTAAA
Organism: Allium sativum; assembly: GCA_030737875.1. Taxonomy (NCBI): domain Eukaryota; kingdom Viridiplantae; phylum Streptophyta; class Magnoliopsida; order Asparagales; family Amaryllidaceae; genus Allium; species Allium sativum. Next base: position 205,723,464 of record CM060911.1, read on the forward strand.
GCCAAATTGACTCCCAAGCAATGCCTCTTTGACCTGCGATGCTAACAAAGCACTAATTTGGAAAATGTTAAAATTAAAACCTACTGTAATCTTAACTGATCAGCTTGAAAGATGGATGTATTATGGTTATGTGAACCTTGAAAGATGGATGTATTATAGTTATGTGAAGCTTGAAAGATGGATGTATTATGGTTATGTGAAAGTGGGAGCTGTATTGGTGATTTTATAATTTTGAAATACTTGTTCTGGTATATTAGTAAGCATGCACTTTAACTATGCAATCAGTTCTGTCATGGTGCATTATTTTTCTTTCATTATATTTTAAAATGAAATATGTTGAAGGATTGATGAATTTGGTGTAAACATTTGCAGAAAATGTTGTGATGCGGTTCAGCTTGGAGAAGATCAACATGGGATGCTGTGGAACATGAATTGAGGCAGCAATCTTTCATGTACTATTTTTTACTAGATTTTGTCATTTTGATATGCTTACATGAAATGTATATATTTAATTGAGGCAAGATTGTCTATATACTGTATACATTCTTATGGGGATGATCAGGAATACTTAACGTGCACTATTTTTGTTATTTCATTCTCGTTTAATACTGTAATGAAAACATGAAGTTTGATTGTTTTGAACCAAAATTATTTTATTGTTACTACTGTGTGTATTATGTGTTGTATATGCATAATGGAAAAATAAGTCTCAGTAGGGGCATTTGTATACTGTGTGTATTATGTGCTTGTATATGCATAATGGAAAAATAAGTCTCAGTAGGGGCATATGTATACGTGTTAGATTTTGATATCTCATTTATTTGGATGGATGAATAAGTGACATATGTATTGGCCCTTAGTGTTTTCAATTTATTAGAGGCAAAAATGGTTGCCTTTGTTATATCATCATGCTGAGTTGGTTTGGTTTCTAGTAGGGGCCATTATAACATTAATTATGCCTCTATTTATTTTTAAGGACGCCTCTTATTGGGGTGGTTTGTAAAATGCCTCCCTTTCTTTTAGGGGCGATTTAGCATAATATTTCACCTCTACTTGTTTTATTTGAGGCCATTATCTACATCTCTAATATTCCAGTAATTAGTAGTGGATGGACGTCCGGGGTTTACAGTAGTGTTATAACCGTCATCCAATTGGCATGCAAAACTGTATTGACAACAATTAAAGGCTAAGATTGATGTGGTGAAGCTACTAGTACCTTATATTTGTAGATATTCTTTTTTTGTGGATCCACCAAACATTTCATCTAACTCCATGAAGTTTGACGAAGTATATCTTCTAAATTTATTGTACTTGGCCGCATGGTTGTTCCATTATGACTCGGGCCCGTCAAGACAATCATTTTCAACCTTTCATTCACTAGCTCGTATCTCGGGCAATCTATTTCAATCTCTCTAGAGACATTTCTGATTGTTTCGTTTGTTCTTTATCAGCACCAAGCTCCAATAGCCATTAAATCATTCATTGAAATTCAAACTATAACCACTAAAAAGCGAGTTGTAGCTTCTTTTGTTGTATACGTAGGTGACACATATATCACTAAAAAATTTGGTGCTTTCACCACGATTGCATTGGATGAAAGACAATGGTATTGAAGGTAAAAGAGTGCGTCATAACGCTGAAAAATTAAAATTTCAGCATCGATTAAAGTATTGCAAAAAAAATGTGGTACATACAATTAAAAGGAGTTACAAGTAATAATGAGAGTTTTAGTACTTAAGACAAAATAATAAGGGAGGCATAACAACTAAGACTAAAAGCAATTTAATCTCAAGTACATAAACTTTTGATTTGTTGTGAGGAGAACTCTTAAAAAGGGTAATAATCAAAATTCTAATGTTTTCCGAACCCATTTGAAGTGATAATGCATGAGTAGGTCTCCAAAAAATTTAGGAGTGTCCAACATCCGGCTCGATCCAAGATTTGAGGACATTCGGTCATAATCCATACGGTTTTTATTTAAAAACAAGAATTATGATAAGAAACAGTGTACGAAAAAATATCAATCCAGAAATGTTTTGTGTTTTTCTAATTTTTGAACATTGTTCATCTTTTGTTCAGCTCATACAAACAACATCCGGACTAAAAGTTTGTCTGGTTCATGTTCGTACTAATCTCTTGTAGGGCAAGACTAAAACATAACTCCGTCTGGTCCGATTCATCTTATTTACATTCCTACCATTGTTTTAAAAAAACTCGCCTTAATACTTGTCTTAAGGAGCGCCTCGAGGATATAAGAGATAAATCGTCTTAAGGCTTATTTTAAAAAGCTTTTTACCTCTAAAGCTTATGCCTCAACAACTTGGGGGTACAAAAAGCGTATAAAGCATACGCCTCGTGCGTCCCAAAATGTTAAGGCATATGATCCAAAAATCATTTTACCTATGTTGCGGACATTGACACTAATAAAAGTCATTAAACTTTAATTATTTAATGAAAATAATCAAATTAAAAAACAGTAAAAATTAGCATCTTTTACTTTTCAATTTCAACATCGACGTGGTCAAGTAAGATTGTTTATGAAACAACCACTACAAGAAAAAAGGCTACTTCCGACGGCTGAAAACTGTCGGCGGCCGTCGGAAGCCGTCGGAAATAGCCGTCGCTTTTAAAGGCGTAAGAAATATGATTTTCCGACGGTTTTCGACACAGCTCGTAGTTTTTGTTTCCGACGGTTTGTTACGGTTTCCGATGGCTTTTGACGGCCGTAGGAAGCCGTCAGAAAACCTGCATATTTTTTTTTGAAATTTCAACCGCTATTTAGCCTTCCAACTGTACTTCTTCACTAAAACCACTATCTAATCAATCAATAGATAACCCAACATATCAGCTCTCAACCAATTAACAAAAGCACAAAAAATTCACCATAAACTTAAACCATTAATTACATAATACATAAATTTGTGTGCACCACGTAGTCCACCAATATATATACCAGTAATAAATACACTACCCCAAAAAAATCTGCTTGATTTCCAAATCCTAACTCATACTTTGTACAAATTATGATGAAGTGGACAGTTTGAATCCTAAGTCATATTTGTAGCAACTGTGTAAGGGTACATGATTTTATTTCTAAACTAAAAAATATATTAAGAAAAAAATCGTTTACCACTTGATTTCCAAATCCACAAAGCCTATTTCGTGTCGCTTTCGCATATGCACATCCAAAACCAGAATTTAAGCATACCTTAAAATCAGAATTAACATACCTTAAAAATATATTTAACACAAAAAAATAGAAAAATATACCTTAAAATCAGAATTCAAGCATCTCTTTCCCGTATGCCCATCCAAAATAGTTAAAGGAATTGTGTCATCGTCGTCATCTATAATATATATGCATTAATACTAACAAAAAAAGAGAAAGGAATTGAGATTCCAATAAAAACACCAAGATATAAGTAACTCCCTTTCGATGACTACGTAAAGGGGGTGACTGCACTGTAATCGAAGAGAGATTCAAATTCGTCCAATTTGTTTCCCTGCAATTATTGCCAAGAGTTCATTAGTTGACTGCATGAAGAAGTCGGCGAAAACAAAATTGGACAAGCTCATATCATCAAATTTGGTAGAACATGATTTAATTTCTCGTTTATTTTAAGCAAGAGATAAAGTAAAGTAGTTAATATGTCATGATGATATTATCACCAGCATCACGGACAATATGTGCGCAAGTATGGATGTTGCTGGGCCGGGTCTGCAAAGAATGACATTATCAATCAAATATTTTTGATATTTACAAATAATTTTGTGCACTTACCTTCGCCTTATCAGTGTTCCAATACTTGATAAATACTTCCCACACGGTTGTTCCAACACTGAAAATAGTTAGCTTTGTAAGTTACTTCACAAGTTTATTCATACATGTAATATTCATAGATATAATGCATCGATTTCATGCATACTATCCTATTTTGATGCGTTCTCTTAAATCCGCATCGTTGATTCATAAATAACTTAAATCACAAAAAGGGTTTTTGTTTTGTTAGATGTACTCAAACAATTTTTGTATGATTTTCCACTTTTGCAATAAATACAAGAACAACAAGTACATAATGGTGCACACATACACAAATAACCACAATTATACAATAGTCAAAATCAAGTTAAGGGGGATATATGCATAAATAACCAAACATTGCACATAAAATTTTCAATTTCATTATATCACATGAAATACGCACATAATAGGATGTTATAACCCCACTAAAACGCTATTTAAACCAATTGCAATCAATAGATAACCCTAATTTTCTAATCTAAGCAAATATAGATTTAGGTAAAAATTGGATTTTTATGGAAAAAAGAGATTACACCTTAAATTGATTGCTCTAGAGATCTGAATGAAAGCGATGGAGGTTCTTACGCGAAGAAATCGGGATTTGGAGGCAAAAAAATCGGATTTTGGGTGGTAGGGTTTTAAAAACCGTAGCTGGAAAAAATGGATGAGCAAAAGAAATGAGGAAGAAAAAGTTCGGTAATCAGTTTATCACGAAAATTTCCGACGGCCGCAGACGGCCCGTCTGAAGCCGTTGCAAATAGCCTGTTTTCTTGTAGTGAACAACTAAAAGCTATTTAATGGGTTTTCTCGTTGTGTCTTTAAAATGTTTTTCAATAAACTTCGTTAAATCTCCCAATAAATTTTACGGATCGATTTGAATTGTTAGAAGAAATCAAAATTGAAGTTTGATCGAATCTTCAAATAGTTTTGAGAAATCGAAATTTGAATCATATGAGTTTCAATTATTTATTTTTAATCAATAATAAAATATGTACTTGTTTAAAGCATGATCTTAAATGATTTGTTATTCATTTTTTACATCGGTTAGTTTAAAATACCAATTTTTTAATATGTTTTGCGTTTTATTTTTACTCGAAAAGTCTACGCCTCAACGTTTCGAGGCTTACGCATTGCCATATAGACCTGAAAATGTCTCATGTATGCTTTTCGCTTTTCAAAACTTCGATTCCTATGCATGAGGTATTTATAGTGGTTGAAATGCATGACGTGCATGTGAGATTGTGCTGTAGAAAAGATGGAAAACATGATTGATCGTGTGAGCTGATGGAAGAAAACTATTAAGTTGAATGAAATATGTGACTGAAATGCAGACCTATTGACCATCTGTGGTAGTGCTTGTTAAGTCAATGCGATGATGAATGAATAGTCGCAATGCACTGGATCGATGACGGCAAATATGTATACGTATAATTTGAAGCATGATAATCACACCAGCAGCAATATAATAATTGTAATTACAACCAAAAATATAAAAGCAATAAAATAAAATGACACAGAGATTTTTATACTGGTCCGAACTCCCGTACTACGTCCTCTCGCATACTACTTTTGGAATTTTGACTAAAACAGTAACCCTCACTTAACCCGGAGAAATACGTATGCAATACCTGAGCAGTCAAACAAGATTTTACAACTTAACCGCTGAAGAGGACTTTAATGTGCCTGAGCAACGGAACATGACTTCTACATATATAAACAACAGTTGACTCTTTTTTTTCTTGATAACAAAAATGTCACAGATAATGCACCCTCCCTATAGTCTTCTCCTCAAATAAATATATTATGCGTGTAAACATAAGAAAGGAAATTGTTGCTTAGAATCGAAGAATTAAAGTTTTAGTTTATGTGTTTAAGTAATTATAAGTCTGAGAGTGCTTAGAGAGTATAGAAATTCATAATTGATTAAGTTCAGTTAAGTTATTTCGAATGTGAAATAAACACATACATATAGTATTTAAATAGTTACAACCATTTATGAAGAGATTCAATAGAATAGAAACATCTATATCTCTTTGTATTGATCATAACTCTTCACGAATGAATGTGACTCTTCAGAGAAAATGATAGTTATAGTCAACTGAATTTCACTGTCAGTCGACTGAAGTTCATATGCTCATGCACATGTGTATGATGCACGCTTTTTCTAGATTCGGTCGACTAACTTCCATTGGTCAATCAACTGAACTGGTAAAAAATGCACAATGAGCAGAGATGGCCCAGTGGGCAGCCCAGTAAGCCCACGAGCTGAGGCAACCCATTGGGAAGGAGCAACAAAAAATTAAAAAATATAAAAGCCCAGCTAAAAATTTATATAGCAACTCACTTTAGCCAAGGAAGAAAGGAAACAAAAAGTCATACAAGCATTTCTCTGTTCTATCCATAATTAAGAAAAAAATCATTTCAATTGTATTCGTGAGTCGTTGCATTTGCAGTCGTGCTATCAACCCTCTGCTCCTCCAGTTTTTTCCAACTAAGCTGGCTTCATACTCCGTCAATAATCTAGCGCCTACGCCTCACTCTTCCTTCTAGTCCTTCTCCGAACTGAAATTCATGGTTAAGCTTTGTTTTTTTTTATCTTTACATTTGATTCAAATTGGGATTTTCCTATTGGATTAATGAAATTTGTTTTGAGTTGTACCTAGATAACAGTGAAGTTTAGAAACAGAATGGGAATATTAATATTCTGATTAATTAGTAAATAGAAATTTTTGGAGTGGCCCATGTTTTTTATTATATAAATCATAATAATGTTTAAATGGTTTATGGTTTGATTTGAGACATGGTATATGGTTATGTTCTAATTAGTGAATAGTATTTTAGGATTACTTACTAGATTTTAGATGCTACTATAATTTAATTATGAAAATATGTTGGGTACTTTTGACATGATGATTACTCTAGTAAAATAATTCGTTGCAAGTTAATTTGTTTAATATGCATTACTAGATAGTCGAAAACTGAGCAAAACAAAAAATCAAGTGAGTTTTAGAAAATAAAAATTCAGAGCTTATAATAGAAGAGTAAAGCAATGCCAAGATGTGATATTTGCATCGTGGGTGGGTTCAACTTTAGGTTACTTAATATGCAAGAGTATAACAATCATTTGACTCAAGTCAAGCGAGCAAAACTAATTTTCTTGGAAGGTTGTAGTATTTTGTATGGGAATAGTATTTGATATATTTTTCGAATCAACTATTGTTGTGATTTTTTTTTAATTTAAAATTGTGTTGCTTTGCAAAAAAAATGTTGTTATTTGTATTGAAGGGCAACGAAAATCCAATGTGGCTCGGGCACTGAATTGACTGCATCATCACTGACAATGAGTACTTTTAATATATATATATATATATATAAGTTATAAAAACATGTCGTGTTGAATTAAAGACTACTTAAGAATAGATTTTAACAGATATATAACATTACTATGACTCAAAACTCAAAGAATAGGCACTCTATATACCTGTTTGTATATTTGTCTCCTCTGTAGTTATAGTTAATATGAGTAATACACTTTTTGTCGCTCTAATCATCGAATTCCTTCTTTGAATGATGAATTTTTTTGTCATGAATCAAAACCATGATTCAGTAGTGCATACTTTGAAATTAAAGAACACTTAATACTTCCTGCTTGTTAAAGGACTTTACATGCTTTTCGACGCTTTATTGTAGTACCTTATACATTTGGCTATACTATTTGTTATTTGCCTTTGCATGCCTACTCCTTTGTGGCAAGGTGAGATGAGTTGACTGTCGAAAACATGAAAGAATAAGAACGATGTTAACGACTAAATAATGAGGGAGGCACTGAGTCAATTGTAAGGAGATGGTAGGGGTTATCTAGGAACAACTGAAGCGATATTGATGAGGCTGGATGGAAGATGGATCATGTTTGAGTCGATCTTGACAAATTAGTGTAGTTTTGAAACTATCTTGAAAGGGCCGGTTGGCTAGATAAGCCAATCTTGATTGACATGCATGAAGCCAAAGTTTGATGTAGATCATCATAAATGGGTCAGTTACTCAATGCCTTAGTTTGTTAGGGGTAGCCCGGTGCTAATGTCATTACAAGACAAACATGTTAGGTAAGCTATGAGATTACAAGACGAACTTCTTAGAACTGGTTGAAGGCGGATGTGATAGAATATGAAAGAATGTGAACTGCACTTGAGCCGATATTGTTAAACAAATAGGCAAATTATAGTCATGTGAATCGGCAACTAAAGTGACGTTGAGAGGACATGCTAATATGAAGTCAGGCTATGGGCAAGGGTGTAAACGGGTTGGACTGGACCGAATAAAGGTGTGTCCTAGTCCTATCCTATAAGGGATTCGGACAGACACAGACCAAACACCATATAGCCTCGGACTGAGTCAGACAACGGACTGTCATGTCCGATATAACCTTGGATAGTAGAAAAACATCGGACATTTTGAATCGGACCGAACACTGGTATGTCATAGTCCTGTCCTATAAAAGAATTGTATGGACCGGACCGAACGCCATATAGCCTCGGACCGAGCCGGACAATGGACTGTCATGTCCGATATACAGCCCTAGCTACGGGGTTATTGGAAGTAGAGATCCAATCGTAATTGAGCGGAATTGATATGGAACAAGCTATACTTAATTTTGTTACCATATGGTAAGTTGGTGATGAGAAAGCATTGTTTTTTTCCAAAATACAAAAGCATCTTTTTATAAGAAAAATAATAGTTGCCGAAGCATGTTAATAGTTGAAATAGTTTTTTTCTAAGGTCAAATTTGTTCTCCTGTGAAAGGAAAGTCGTACAGGCTCACAAATTTACCATTATAAATTGACAAAATTCGATTTATTTGAAATAAAAGAATAGTTAAGAATTTAAATTACCCTAGGCCATGTTTGTTTAGTTTAAATTAAAGAGATCACTATGGTTGTTAAAATTAAAGTTTTATTCAATTTTGAAATGTTGGAGTAAGAATAATTGAATGGTACAATGGTAATATATTGATTTTCAAAATATAAACATGTTACATTGAATTGTTTTAGAAGAAATTGCAATTAAAATGTCGACGTTCGTTTTGTCGAATTTCGATTTTGCAAGCGACGTTTAAATTGTTTTACATAATTGCTTTATGGTTAACAATAATGTAGATGAAAAATATAATATGGAATAGTTAAATTCAAGTTTCTAGTGTGTTGTTTCATTTGAATCGATGTAATGAGCACAAGGATATTTTATTATGGTTGATTGTACACTTGAATTGAGTTGTAAAAGCCATTAGAAATATAATTTTCTATGTATCCGGTTAACTGTGCTCTCTCATGACTATCTAAAATATCATTGCACAAATTTAAATAAAATAAACGCATTTGAATCTGCAAACGCGTGTTCTATTCTTTCGAGAATTTAATGGTATACTAAGGGATACAAGTTCAGATTATTAACTATTACAACTCAATATTTTCTTCTATTTTGAATTGTGCATTCGTTGTTTGTTTTGAGGTTTGGTCCTCTCCTCCTCCTCAAAATTTGAAACTTCGGCATATATAAGAAAAAAATACCGTGTGAAACCCATACCACCGTCTCCTCACCAAGCTACCTCCCTTCCAGGCAATCATCGCCTCCGCCTTGCCATCCATAAACCGCGACCTACTTCGTTCAGCGCCAACAGCCCAAACCTTTGAACAACTCCATCATCGTGCTTCTGCCAGACCTCCATCCACGCCACTTCATCGCCCTCCTCGCCTGAGCTCCTCCAACTGCCTCTCTTCCTTGCCACCGACCCCACTGCACGACCATTCACAACCACTGCCTCACTGGTGCTACCAAACAACTCCTCATCTCCATGTGCTCTCTCATATCAACCCACTACAATTGAGTTCGGCCCGTATTTCTTCATGTGTGCCCTACCCCGAGATCTATATTAGCAAAGTGCATTAACGAGTAATGTCGTCTGCTAATATGGAGAATATGATTGTTTAGGAGCAACCATCTATAGTCGTATATTAACCAACTATTAAGTATGTTAGAAACATGCTATAATTTTTTTCTTACCTTAAAATGTTTGACACACTTAAAACTTTACTAATACATTACTATAGTGGCTTCCAGACCTATTTAGAATAAAATAAAATATGTATAATATTTATAGATCACATAATAGTCAACATGATCAAGATATACATAAACATCAAGTACAACACATAGCGCAGTACAGAAAATGTTATATAATCACCATATACAAATATATACATCAAGTTCCACAAAAATATATATACAAATGAGTCAAAACTATCCAAAATACACGGTGTTAGGGATTGCAGAATGGATCGTTAAGGCAAAACTAACACTAGAGGGGGGGGTGAATAGTGTTTTTGAGAAATTAAACAAAATCTATAATTTATATGATCTACTATATGAATCACACACTACAGAAACAATCACAGACACAGAATCAAGCACAAAGATAAACAAAAATAAAATGCAAAAAAGGAAAGAACACACTGGATTTTATATTGGTTCGGAATTGCTCCTACGTCCAGTCCGACGCAACCCTGGATTGCGCAGAGTTTTATTACTATATCAATATCCAAGTACAACCAACTTGATTTCACGGCTACAAGGTTAATACCGATTCCACACACTTGATCAAGTATTTTCCCTTGATTTCATGGCTACAAGGTTAATATCACCCCCGTTCCTTGATTTCATGGCTACAAGGAAAACACTGATTACTCAAACACTTCCCAAACGATTACAATAGAGCTATAACTCTTCAATAGCACTTCGATTCAGAGGGTAATGGGTAGAGAGTGAGAAGAGAAGAAGTTTAATGTAGATAGAATTGAATTCGACAGAGTATAAGTGTAGAAAGCATAAAAATAACAAAAAAAAATGGTGTAAAGAAAGGAGATGAAGATGGAGAAGAAGAATGATGAAAAAATTCGAAATCAGCCCCTATTTATAAGATTTGAAAGGTTGCAACGCTTCTGGAATGTTACAAATAGTGAAAAGACACTTCCTTTGAAAATAAAAAATGTGACAGTTATATGTCAATATAGGCATTAATGTATGTCCACATACTTTTGTAAAATTGGATTTTGAACATTTTTCAAGTGTTTTGATATATATATATATATATATATAATTCCAGAAATTCTTGAATTAAAACATAGCGTTATAAATGAATATTATAAAGTAGAAAATCATTTAAAACTATAAGTATAAACTATATAAACATATTTATAAAATTACAGAGTTTAAAATATATAAATATAAAATATATAATATATAAAACTTATGAAATATAAATCTTGAGTTTAAAATCAAAAGTAAAAGAGAGAAAATAAAGTAAAGTAGAGAAGATAAAAGTTAAGGATAGAATTTGAAATCAGAATTTGAAAATCAGAATTTGAATTTGAAGTTGAACCTGGAGTACTATTCAGAGTCTTACATAACTAGACTCTGTTACTATATTTATTTTGAACTCTTGAAATCTAGATTACTCATGAGTCTTGAATCATCTCCGAATTTTGAATCTCTTAAATCTTTAAACTGTACAGTCTTTAGTAATAATTCCTATATATAAATCATGCATATGTGTGTATGTATATATATTCTAGGAAAAAGTGTTATTGTATATTTTATTATCAATTAATACTGAAATAAGGTTGTTGTCATCAAAATTCCATTCTCCAAACATCTCCCCCTTTTTTATGATGACAACCTTAATTTATAAAATATCATACCTGTACATACATGTTGATGATGATCCTTCTAATACTCCCTCTGTCTATATGAATCCTATAAACTAATTCTATATTTTATAATTTCTCCCCCTTCGGTTTTATCAAAATGAAATTCTAAAACTACTCCCCCTAAATCCTACAATTATCTAAATAATTCCTATACCAAAGTAAAGTACTCTCCCTGAGTTCTAAATCTATATATATTATATACTAAAGAAGAATAATCACCCTAAATTTATAATTATACAATGATCAATACTAATTATATAAACAAACCAATCCAAATAACATAATTACATATGTTATGAGTTATATTTACAAACCAAATCAAGCACACCACACCATATGTTTAGTATATACAAGTTTTAAGGTCAAATCAATCAAATCATACCAAACAATTAAACGTTTCTTAGAACTTATACTCAACCGTCTTCTCCAAAGATTGGATCCTTCTTTATGACTTCTCAATCCTCATTTCTTTGGTTGGTGATGCCTTAGTGAGATTGTTATCTTCATCTCTGAAAATAGAGGAGATTAGCCATCGAATTGCATCAAAATGCTTTTCTTGATGTTCAAACATCTTTATTTGGCTTAATTCAAGATGACGTTGGTTTCATAGAATTATAGAGAGGATATTATTGAAGGAATTCAACATTTCTTCAAGATTTTCACTTAGATTATGAATTGGATTTGCCATGGTTTTGATAACAAATGAATAGAGAAGAAAGAGAAATGAAATAATTAAGTTTTCTAGAAGAAATAGGCTTAAATAGGGCCTGGAATTCGTTGGATTTTGAATGCACATGAGTTAGTTATTAAATTTTAAAATTTGAGAAGTTTTGAAAATCTGGCAGTTATATGTCGACATATACAATTATATATGTCGACATATCCATTAAAATTTTTGGAAATTTTTAATTTTTGAATCTTTTGATCTTATATTATACTACAATTAAATCTAAAGTTTTTGTAGTAACTTAAAGATAATTTTAACATAAATAAAACTCCATTCTTTACTTCATAAAAGCAAATATACCCAACTAATTAAGACACCCTAAATATGAGATTCGAAAGCAAATATAAGCAAATACAAGCGAGTACATAAAGATAAATTAAAATATATAGACTAGTTTTCAGCGGATGATAATGAGGAAGATGAGATTCCAAGCTTTCTTCCAATTTGACCATGAACTTGGTCATTTTTGAAAAGTTCTAGATTCTTTTGATTCTTAACAATCTTCACTTGATTTTGAACAATCATCTCTTTAGAAATGTGTCTAGTGTTGATGGGACACTCAACACTTTTTAAAGAAGTTTCTTCTTCTTCTTCGACTTCCAAATGCGCTTATTCTTGTTGCATTCGAGCTTGTTTGGCTTCGAATGTATCATATGGTTGGAAATTGAGGAATTTGCATGAGATCTATGTTTGAGGAGTCAAACACTTTCCTTGGCACAAATTCTTCTCCGTGAAAATCAACTCCAAAAATTTGGAAATGTGGGTGAGATAAACTCCATAGTAAAGAGTGTTTTCTCTTGATGGAATTTCTATGGGCTTGATCCTTTTAAGATCATGTCGGCCCAATTGATATAATAGCCACCAATCAGAGCAAAGAGAGCCTTTTAGACCTTAAGAGTTGGGTTGTTAAAATTTTTGGAACGGGGAGTGATGGTATCTGTGTAGTTTATGCCCCGCCATCACCCCGGCTTATCCCCGCTATATCGTGTAGCGGATTTCTATCGCTACGCTATTTCCAAATAGCCTCTGAAATAGCTTTTCCACTTTATGCCCCACTATATTTCGATATTCCCGATATATCCCATTATGTCAGTTATATTCTGTTATATCTTCCATAAAAGAAATGAATTGAAAATGAACATGTTCACATCATAAAATTTATAAAATTAGTATTTTAGTAGAATTTTATGACATATATTTTTTAGAATAGAAAATACTATAATACTCTATTAAATTTAAACAAACTAAATAAAATTTATATTTATTAACATATATTTGCAAATGCTTTTATTTAAAACTAAGAATGTACTAATTATAATTAAATTGAATGTTAATTTTCCATTTATTTATCGTTTTTATATCTTTAAAAGCGTTAAATATGAGTTTTATTTGCTATTTTAGACTCATATGCTATATCCTGCTATTTCGTTGCTTTATCCCCGCTATAACTTTTCGCACCTCCACCGTATTGGATCCACTGAGCGCTTTAACTACACAAGATGGTATGTTGAAGGAGAAGGTTTATGATTGTTGGTTTTGGATGGAGAAAGAAGTTTTTAAAATCCATTTGAGTATCGTCTTCAAATATGTCGTGATAAGTCCCTAAATCGATTTCATCGATTTTGAAATCCGAAAAATTCTAGCCCATGCTTCTACAATTTAAGATAGTGCCCAAGATTTCGGCATCAAGAACAATTTTCGTGGCCTTGACGCTACTCCAAATTTGGTTTTCGTTGCCTTCGAAAAATCCGCGATTAAGATTCGCGTAAAACATCATGACAAGCTTAGGATAACACACTTCTCATTATCCCGTGAGTCAAGACTTCATTGTGTTGAAAGAGAGAGATAAGATCATAGAAAGGAAAGTCTCCAAAGACAGAGAAAGCAGCCATATTAAATTTAGCATTTGCTACATAGTTAACATAGGTTTTGATAGCTTCTTTGTCTTTATGAAGATAACCTTTGATGGTTTTGATTAACTTCAATTTCTGGGGTTGTTAGCCTGCTTTGTGACCAGACTATCCAAAGCCGAAGAACTCTGTCAGGAAGGCCACTCAGGGCTTGAGTATGAACTACCAGAGATCGACATCTGCTTGGACGAAGTAACGAAGGATGGGAAAACTCGTATTTCTGTGCACATAAGCTTCGGGTTGGATTCCACCATTTCGGATCAAGCTAAAGCGAATATTTCTGACCAACCAAACCGGATCGGGTAAACCGGATCGGGTCATCCGGATCGGGTAAACCGGATCGGGACATCCGGATCGGGTCATCCGGATCGGGTAAACCGGATCGGGTCATCCGGATCGGGTTATCCGGATCGGGCCAACCGGATCGGGTCTCTACCCCTAACCGAATTCTGGGCAGTTAAAGACCATTTCCCCATGTTCTCCACTATTTCCGAGATTTACTCTGAAGCTGCCATGTGGCCACTCAACCCTAACCGAATTTCTACCTATAAATACACATACAACACATCATTTAAGGGGACTTTTTGGCCTCAAGGAAGCTCTATCTATTTCGGCCATGGCTACCAACGAAGAACCTTCATCCTCTTTAATAAAATCAATGAATTCGGAGAGTATTATTCATTGTAATTGAGTGCTTGAGCGTCAATACTCATTGTATTTGTAATTTCTGAATGAATTGAGAAGCTATGAAGTGGATGTAGGCTTGTTAACGCTGAACCACTATAAATTCCGTGTGTTGATTGATTTTTCTTGCTTTTTGTTCATGATTCCTCATTACTCTCTACAAAACATTATCAGTTGGGTGTTAGGACCATTTTTTGGTCTAACATTTTGGTGCTTTCACTGAGAAATGAAGATTCTCAGCGCTTAAGGATTCTCCAATCTACTTATTGGATTGCCAAGTCCGATGAGGAAATCCTATGAATTCTATTTACTTTGCAATTGTGGAGATTAACAAAAATGAAGTCGCCACCATGCCATGTAGAAGCAATCGCTGAAGATCGAAAACATAGTCCAACAAAGCTTTTGGATCGGATGCAGGCAAAGAGACCAGATTAGATGCAGTTGAAGCCCTTGGATCGGATGTAGATGAGGCGCAGTCCAATCTCCCACAGGGGGTCGGATCGGGTCTTACCCAACCTGAAAAAGAACGTCTGATCCGAACCAGAGGGAGAGATCCGAACCGGCTGCCTGCTGATGACATGCCCGATCCGATCCGATTCGATAACATACCCGAACCAACCCGAAGGCATATCGCCGATCCGAGCTGCATGGGGAGGCCCGAACCGATCAAATGGTGATTCTCCGACCCGA
The DNA here is from genome assembly GCA_030737875.1 of Allium sativum. Taxonomy (NCBI): domain Eukaryota; kingdom Viridiplantae; phylum Streptophyta; class Magnoliopsida; order Asparagales; family Amaryllidaceae; genus Allium; species Allium sativum. The sequence continues at coordinate 205,739,037 of CM060911.1, forward strand.
CCGGGAGGAACTTGTCCTATCCGACCCAATGATGCATCTCCGAACCGAACCGAAGAGGGTGCCACGACCCGAACCGCAAGAAAGTGGAGATGCAGGGTAGGGAAGACCGATCCGAACAGGAGGAGGAGATCCGAACCGGCTCTTTCATATATACCGAACCGACTAGCTAATGACGTCTCCGATCCGGCTCGGAGGAACTAGTCCGATCCGACCCGACCCGAAGACAATCTCCGAACCGCAAATTTGAAGGCATGATCCGATCCGACCCGAAACAGCTATTTTTGGAAAAAATACATTTTTAAGATCATTTCAGAAAAGGCTCCATCTTCCAAAATCGAAAAAATCGAAGACTGCGGGGCCCTGGACCCCCGCCGGCGCTGCGCCCGGACCCGCTGACGGCCTCGCCTTCGGCTCGACGTATATTTTGACCAACAGTAGTCATCAAAGTTTGTTAATGAAGATAAGGTGGATAGTCAAAGAATATGACAACCAAATGGCAACGACTAGGATTCCTCCAGAAGCCATAGCCTCTATTTGCCGATGCCATTCAATGGGAGGAGCTATCAGTCAGATTCAACTTGCTATCAACGACAATATACGAGATAATGATTGTCTAATAGTAGCCTCATCTTCTGGAACTCCGATAGTGTAGATTTCAGCAATGCAACTGATGTTGTTCCTTAATGAGTAGTGACCATCCCATTTATATGACTTAAACCTGTCCAACCGGCGGAGCATCGAATGACGGTTATATAGAACAGTTCGAACACTACTTCAAAGATGATTCATATGATCTTAGTGACCATGATTGTCAATAGTGGGATACCAGAAAGCAGCTAAGGATCCCAACATCCCAAAGCTACACTTCAATTGTATGATCAGATGAATAAAATGTCCTGCGTCTCACCTCCCGAAGAACTTAGCTAACCTTTGCAATGGCTATTTGCTGTCAATCGCATTGAGGAAGACTGATTTCCATCGAATAAGGGTTAGGTCAACATACTTTGGTGCCCAGCGATAGGTAACAGCTGAACCCCTGCAGGCCATGATTGGACATATGAATCTTTGCTCGGATGATAGCAACTTGACTGCTCACCAGTCACCATATGACCTTTGTCAAGAGATGAGAGTTCGAGATCAAAACAAATATGAATCGACCGTTAGCTCTCGACTTCATACATAAATTGTGATAGAAAACGTGAACATTACATCAAGCCTTGGAAGCCATGCTATTTTAGTCAAGTTTATCTGACTAAGGTCTAAACTGACCAGCTCTAGCGGCGATTAGAGCTTACATTACACCCTTGTATCTATTGCTAAAATTCCTAATGAAAGATGAAATGGGAATGGTCCATGGCGACCATGTTACTGGAAGAGCCTGCTATTTAGCTAATTAGGAGATGCTACTCGATAGAGGTGGCAAGTTAAAGGTTTAGAGCACTTAAGCCTGGATGCTGATTGATTATCTGTGCATTAGATCTTATTCCCAACGTGGGACTAAAGGCATATCTGCGGATGGATGAGATATGACTATCCCCCTAGCAGCCATGACTCCCTCATACTCAATCCTTGCCCTTAGCATGGGGGCAAGAAGGCGATTCAAATAAGATGAGACCTCGTCATTCGCTTATAGTATTTACCTAATTGCCTTTGTCACTCCAAGTCCTCTTTCAAGGTCTGTTCATTCTTGGGACCGCCACCCCACAACGGTTTGAAAAGACATTCATCGCCAGCTAAAGATTTTGACAGCCATCCCCTGACAGAGATGTAGTGAGGAAAAATGGACCTGCAAAGAGCGTGCAATGCCATCTTCGCACAGAATGATATTCATTCCTTTAACAGGATTACTTTTTAACCATGACTCTTATATTTCCATGCTTTATGAGTTACTGATGTAACTAACTCAGATGAATTTATATGTGGATGATGTAGGTACCCCGAATCTGGTACCGATCAAACTTTGAGCACCTACAGGAAGAATTATGGAGCATTGCCGTAACGAGCCCGATTGAACTGCTCGTTTACAGAGCCACGTCCTTCGCCTGAGAGAAGTTGTATACCTTAAGATGGATCCGAGGTGACCATCCACTCCTTGGCTCACACGTGGCAGATATCAAGATAATTGTGCATCGATCATTGCATTTCAGAGTTGAGATCCGACTCCAGATGGACGCGGTTCGACCGTCCATACAATCAGATCCTGCAGTCGATGCCATCGAATTACATAAATCCAAATAAAGGAGGCAGCACCGCCTATCAACATACTTATTTTCCAATCATGCATTTTTCCTTTACATACTTCTTGAGTTATTGACATGATTAACTCATGCAAATTCGTATATGAATGTCGCAAGTACCCGAGGTTTGGTACCGACAACTCCTGCCATAGTTTGATCGGAGGAATGTAAAGCTTTGGCGAACGTGATTCGACCCTTCACCCGCTTACTATTGGCCTAACGACAACATTCTAAAGCAAAAGAAGTTCGACCATTCATTCACCGACTCTTTGCCCTTGACGTGGGGGCAAGAGAGTAAATGCACACGAGTTCGACCTGTGTTATCCATATATGGACATACTAATGAGGCCTCCTCATCATCTATCCATTGATTCGCCACGCAAGACATAGAAATGTATTCGAGTGTGACATAATCACTCGGTAGATCGACGACTCTATCCCTTGATCTGATGGGAAGAGTGCAACAGTGACGGGCACGAGATAACTTTTACCTTCGAAGTGGGGGCAAAAGAGACATGTTAAGACGATGATGAGTATGACTCGACCGCTCTCTAACGACGTATCTAACTCTTTCCCATGCTTCGGAAGGGAGGAGTATAAACTCAATACGGGTGAGAACCGATCATCCCAGATGGCGACCTTTGCCCTTGACATGGGAGCAAAGGGACGATGCCAAGGCAAATGTGACCCGACTGTTTGCCCGACTAACTCTAATCCTCAGAGCTTGGATATGAGTATAAACTTAGGACGAGTGTGACAGGCGCGCCAAGATTTAAGACCACTCGATCCACAACTCTAACCCAAACTGACTTTGGGAGAGTATAAAGGACGAACCGCGACGTCCATAACTCTAACTCTCACGACTTGAGAAAGAGTATAAATCTGTTGGGTTAGTGTGAATGGTGCACCATGACTTAAGACCACTAAACCCATAACTCTAACTTTCACGACTTGGGAGAGAGTATAAAGGACAATGCTGCGACGTGCATGCAATCTTCATTGCCCTCCGACTGAGGACAGGATTATAAAGGACTTACGGATCGAACATCCGAATGACTTAATCCGGTTCCCATCTACGTTGGGGGCACAGACATAGATTTCTGAATTAACTTCAAACACGCTTCGGACGCGACCCGTGTTTCAAAATTAAATGGAGGCTACAGACACTATACCTCCAAACTATGACACCTGACACTTTGACATTTAATAATTCTATGCTAGATAGATTAGCACTCAACATGTTTTCATTTCGAGCTACAATTGCTTGTGACTTAAAGATTGACTTAGTAGCTTGCAAGACTAAGCTAACTATTCTTTTTCGAATTGCAAGATTATGTACAGATACAAAGCAAAGACACAAGGGATACTCGCGTACAACAACAAAGAGGTCGTGTTTGAAGGAATGACGTCGACTTCTAATGCTAAGCTTCCCACACGACTCAATGCAATCACCGAAAGGAGGTCCTAAGAGTGATATATCAAATCAACATACACGCCCATGTGTGACTGGCCATAGCCCAAGTGCAACGACGAGTGCTACCTCGCAAATACGTTGAATGGAAAACGTGATAACTCGAGCACTTGGATAACTCGAGCACATAAGCTTATAAAGCAATGTCTCTTTTCCATGCATCCATGTCTAAATTTGAATGGGAGGTGATACAACTACCGACCTTTCGCCAGTACCCCTGGACTGGGGCCACATTGCTGCTTGAGGGCCACGAAATGGATGCAGAGTGAACGTCCATTTGCTAGTCTGGACCGACTTCCCGGTTGAAAGAACCCATGTAAAGGGAGATGCCATTGCTTTGACTCCTAACTTGCGAGGAGGCGAATTGCCTGACACTCAGACTCAAAAGCTAAGAAGAAGGAAGATAGAAATTTCTTCCGTGCTGAGGATATTGGCGTAGAAGGCGCTAGGATCGAAGGAAGGTAGCAGATTTCTTCTTGTGATGATCCCTTAGCATGTCAAGCTAGATATGAAATGGATTGTAACACCCCGAAAATTCTATAAATGTGAAATTAACAAATTAAAGTATAATTAATTTGAAATCAAAGAACTAAGGGAAACGGGTTACGCCATTGCGTTCGTCTCGGAAAAATACGCGAAATAGAGTCCGAGTTTTCGAAAAACGGAGTCCGTATGAAGAAGATATGGCCTTCGGAAGTTTTTAAATTAAGTTTAAAATTCAAACAGAATAAAACAATTAAAAATTCCGAAGTGGGGCCCGATGGGCCAGGGCGGGGAAAGGCCCGCCTGACGCACCCAGGTCGACTGGGCTGTCGACCTGGTCTAACCAGGTCGACAGGCCTGTCGACAGGGCTGTCGACAGGGGTGTCGACCTGGTCCAGAGCCAGGTCGAGCCCAGTCCAACCTGGCTGGCCTATTCTATGTTGGTCGATTTTCTGTGGTCTGCTTTGTCATTAGGGCTAGGTGGCAAGCTCTAATTGGTCTCTCCTTAGGATGAATGGCTACGATCAATCCAAGCAACATCAATGGCCCTAATCAGTTCATTACCTCTATAAAAACAACCCTAGACTAACCCTAATCTATTCATTCAAAAATAAGAACAAAGCCGCCATGTTGCTGGGGAGCGTCTAGGAGTAGCCACCAAATTGGAGAGAAGATTAGGAGGAAAATTCTAAAGCCTAAAGCAATTCAAGCAAATCAAATCAACGCCTACGTCAAAAGGAGTCGCATCTCTAATTCCTAAATTAGAGAATTCACCGCAACGATTGTAAGTAGAGTATTATTTTGGTATGAACAAATAATTGTGTGGATATGTATACTTGATTTGTGGCGATAAAATAATTCATATTTGTGCGTTGGAATATTGTATACGTTAGGATGTTCTTGAATTATGTTATTCATTATGAAAAACTACATGCGGTAGTTTTATGCAAATATGACGTTTGGATATTCGCAAAATATGTAATTTATGTTGAAGCTACACGTATGTAGTTGATTTATTGAAATTCATGCAAGTTTGGGAGTTTGTTACTATGCCATCATAATGTGTATTTTTACACAAACATCATTTGTGAAGTAATTGGAATAAGGTTGGGATTATCATAATTCATATGAAATTATATTGAAAAGTTTGGCACCATGATCTATGTATTAAGCCATGTTTTGTACTAGAAACCTATTTGCAAACTTATGAATATAGCTAGGCTATGATCGATATTTCGCATAATTGAAACCATGTTGGGTCTATATTGTTAACAAGAATTATATGATGACATATGTGGTACATGGCTAGGTTAGATTCAAAAATCCCTTTTTTTGCAAGTTTGCATGACTAAAGTAAAAATCATGATTTCATGTTAGAAATATTTATGCCATAGTTATGTGAACAAATTTAACTATACTTATGCCATGCTTATGTTTGACATTATGCCATGCTTATGTTAGAAATATTTATGCCATGCTTATGTTTGACATTATGCCTAAACAAAAATATAGGTTCATGTTGTAGTTAAGCCCATGTGTTAATAGTGATATTCTTAACTTAACTACAAGTTTACATGGTTTGATTCATGTCACTTATGCTTTTATGATCAAAGTATATGTTACTACTATGCAAGTACACCAGTTTCTATTTTGTATTTCCAACGTCATATTGCAAGTTCATACGCTCACCTTCCCCTTTTTGTGTATGTAATCACGCTTTAAGCCTCCCCTCTTTCGCACGGCTAAGTTGGGCTTAAAAAGGTTAAGCCCAACATATAAACGAACGTATTAAACGGGGGAAAATAACGTTGGGCTAAATTAATTAATAAATGAAAATATAAAGTAGAAGGGCCCAAATTCAAGTATGGGTTGGGCCCATGATTGGTGTAACCTTTACACCATTAACTTAATAATAGGCCGCAAATATTTACATATAAATAAAGAAGAAAGACAAAATATGTAAATGTAGAACATACGACGTGTTTAACCCGAGGTTGGATTGAGTTGTGATGTAAACCTGCCCGGAACCGCCCGGCTGTCAAGTAGTCACAACAATACCTATCCAATGTGGGAGGTTAAACATGGAGCCCAAGAAGGACCCGAGGTTAGACTGAGTTGTGGCGTAAGACTGCCCGGAACCAACCGACAACAGGCAGCCACAACAATACCTGTCTAATGTGAGAGGTCAGGGCCTTAATAAGACAATTAAGGCTGAGTCAGGATTGTTAGGATTAAGTGAACTAAAGACTTAATCAAAATGGAACATGCTAAACTAAACGGACTGGTGGGGTTAGGTTAGAAAACACTTAACCAACTTAGCATGTGGTTAGAGATAGAAAACCTAGTAACGGGGGACCCTTTTCAGCAGTAACCCTAGAAGGTGTATCAGGAAACCCTGAAACTAGGCAGGGTGGGGCACGATTACTGGGCTGATTGTAAGAGGTCAAATCGACGGCGGTGGTGTAGCAGTGTAGGTTCTAACGGAGTGCGGGCGTGCACACACTCCGGCGCAGAAAAATAAGGCACTGGACACCAGTAGCATACCTGTGCACTCTAGGATTGTGTCGGGCCGCCACCATGGGACTTGATACACCCCATGGTGGGACCAGCATAGGTAACTACAACATCGGGGGCCGTAAGACACATGTAACTATGCGAGTAGGAGCCGATCATCATAGAATGGATCACATCACCCTGATTTATGGGGTGCCAGTTGGAAACTAGTTTATATGGGTTCAGAGATTAACATGGGGTACGATAGTATATTCGACCCTGGACAACTTAACCAAGTTTATAGTGCTTTCCCACTTCTTGATTATACTTATCTTACCCAGTTCTTTATTCATAGACAAAATAGTACTAGACTTACTCAGGCTTTATGTCTGACTCTACTTTTCTTTCGTCTTCTTTTCTTCCGTTTCCCCCCCCCCCCAGGTCCACAGGGAGGGAACACTGCAGCTTGACCAGCATTAACATCCAGCTTGAAGAAGAGAAATGTATTGCTTGGACTTTTTCGCTTTGAACTATGGCTTTGGACAATCCACTATGGGGCTTTTGCAGTTTATCTATGCTTCTTTAAATAATGTACTCAAGACAGATTATGAAAGGGTTATGTTATGTTTTTGGAAAAAGATGTAAGACAATCATGGTGATGTTGTTGTAACACGTATTTGACTTTATGAATAAAAGTTCTTGTTTTTCCGCTGTTTACAAATATGTGTTCTTATATCTGTCTTGTATATCTGTGACTTATACTTATAAACCTCCACCAAAATTAGGGCATTCCCTTTGAGAGTGACCCTAACGGAGGTGGAGTGTTTCACTTGGTATCAGAGCATAGGTTTACTAGATAAGATAAAAAGTTTTGAAAATTTATTTTCAAAAAGGAAATTTAAAGAAGCATTTTTAAAAAGAAAAATATTATTTTATTCTAAAAGGCAAAGTCCACTCCCCAAAGCCATAGGTACTATCTCTTATCCTTCGTTTTGAATCTATCCTTTTTGTTTCAGCATGTCCCAAGAACTTAACTTGCCGGAAGGGGTGCCAATACCTGGTTGGTTTAGACGGTTCTTAGAAGCAAGGGCCACTCAGCCAGGCCCTACCGTTCCTCCTCCCCCAGCTGAAGGAAATCATCCAGCTGCAGCGGCACCTTTTCCTCCACCTCCTCCTCGGGGAAACGCTTTTGCTAAGATATGTAAAGATTTTAAAGCTATGGGAGGAAGGGATTTCCATGGAACTGAGTCCTTCGTGGCAGCTAGAAATTGGCTGAAAGAAACGGAGGACCTATTCATCATCTTTGAGGTAGAAGATAGACAAAAAGTACAACTGGCAGTATGGCTATTGAAGGGCGAGGCTTCCTACTGGTGGGAAGTCACTAATGCTGAAAGACCAGTGGAGACATGGGAGGACTTTAGGGCAAGGTTTGAGACTAAATTTCTCTCAGATGCGGAAAGAAGTTTGCAGTTGGAAAAATTCTTATTTCTTAAGCAAGGGGACAAGACAGTCAGAGAGTATGTGAATCAGTTCGATGAGCTGGCTAGGTTTGGGCTTGACCTAGTCAACACCCCGCACAAGAAGGCTCTCCGTTTTGTCAAAGGGTTGAATGAGCCATTACACAGTTTGGCCATGACCCATATACCCATGGGAGCCACGTATGAAAGATTGGTGCAAATGGCATTGCTGAATGAAGAGGATAAGGGCAAGAAGGAGACAAAGGCAGAAAGCTCTCAAGGGAAGAAAGAGGGTTTGCAGCCTAAGAAGACAGACTTTAAGAAAGGCGGGGAAGGCAACAAAGAGAAAAGGAAGTGCAATTTCTGTGGCAAAGTGGGGCACTTAGTAAAGGACTGCCGAAAAAAGGAGTCCATCATGCTTAGTTTCCTAGAATCATATATGGTGGTTGGGTTGAGTAACTCTTTGGGTGTCAGTCTGATGTTGATTTCGGTCTTCGGGGCTGATGCTTAGAGAGTTCTTCTCCTAATCAATATATATGTGGCATAGATTTCCAGTTTTGACATTGCCTAATGGGCACAAAGTTTTTACTTGTTTCTATCATTCAACTATACCTTTAGGTAGGACCATTTCCTATCATTGAGAAAATTTGGAAAATGACCTATAGATTAGAGCTACCCGAAAAATTGGCCGGAGTCCACAACGTTTTTCACGTTTCACATCTCCGAAAATGTCTACATGAGTCTGCTGAAGTGGTAGAGCCAAATATCCTCGAAGAGGCCGAAGTGGAACGCGAAGCAACCATAAGAAAAGTTCCAACCCGCATCTTAGGAACGGAAGTGAAGAAGCTACGCAACCGCGAAGTCAAGCTCGTCAAAGTTCAGTGGAGCGACGCCGAGGGAGACGCGACTTGGGAAACTGAAGCTAGAATCCGTACAGCCTACCCTTTTCTGTTCGAGGGTACATCCTTGATCTTTCCTTTTCCTTAAGTTGCGCTTTTATCTATCTTTTTAGGTATATTTCCTCGACCTTGTCTTTTAGGTAGAAACCCTTTGGATGGAAACATGTAGTTGAAACATGTTATGGATGATGGTTGCAAGTGGTTGCAAGTGATTGCTAGTGGTTGCTCGTGGTTGCATATACACACACAATCTAGGTTTTAGATCGACTCAGTCACTTCATAATTGCATATGCATATATGTATGCATTCGTATATGGTTGAACTTTAATGTGTTGTCATGTGGATGTTGCATTTGTATTGAATGATTGTGCACTCATGTAGAATCATGAATAGGAAAATTTGCATACATAATGGATTCATGGCACTTACATAATTCGCATTAAGGAGGTCAACTGAATCAGTAGACCGCCTGATTTTGCATTAGATAAGTACATGTATACACACACACTTTGCATATGATCATGAAGCATTAGAAGTCTTTTAAGGACAATGGATGCTCGTGTATGATGGATGAGTAGATGGATGATTGGATGTTAGGATATACATTCCTCCTAACTTGAAGATTTCGGGGACGAAATCCTTTTAAGTGGGGGAGAATGTAACACCCCGAAATTTCTATAACTGTGAAATTAACAAATTAAAGTATAATTAATTTGAAATCAAAGAACTAAGGGAAACGGGTTACGCCATTGCGTTCGTCTCGGAAAAATACGCGAAATAGAGTCCGAGTTTTCGAAAAACGGAGTCCGTATGAAGAAGATATGGCCTTCGGAAGTTTTTAAATTAAGTTTAAAATTCAAACAGAATAAAACAATTAAAAATTCCGAAGTGGGGCCCGATGGGCCAGGGCGGGGAAAGGCCCGCCTGACGCACCCAGGTCGAGTGGGCTGTCGACCTGGTCTAACCAGGTCGACAGGCCTGTCGACAGGGCTGTCGACAGGGGTGTCGACCTGGTCCAGAGCCAGGTCGAGCCCAGTCCAACCTGGCTGGCCTATTCTATGTTGGTCGATTTTCTGTGGTCTGCTTTGTCATTAGGGCTAGGTGGCAAGCTCTAATTGGTCTCTCCTTAGGATGAATGGCTACGATCAATCCAAGCAACATCAATGGCCCTAATCAGTTCATTACCTCTATAAAAACAACCCTAGACTAACCCTAATCTATTCATTCAAAAATAAGAACAAAGCCGCCATGTTGCTGGGGAGCGTCTAGGAGTAGCCACCAAATTGGAGAGAAGATTAGGAGGAAAATTCTAAAGCCTAAAGCAATTCAAGCAAATCAAATCAATGCCTACGTCAAAAGGAGTCGCATCTCTAATTCCTAAATTAGAGAATTCGCCGCAACGATTGTAAGTAGAGTATTATTTTGGTATGAACAAATAATTGTGTGGATATGTATACTTGATTTGTGGCGATAAAATAATTCATATTTGTGCGTTGGAATATTGTATACGTTTGGATGTTCTTGAATTATGTTATTCATTATGAAAAACTACATGCGGTAGTTTTATGCAAATATGACGTTTGGATATTCGCAAAATATGTAATTTATGTTGAAGCTACACGTATGTAGTTGATTTATTGAAATTCATGCAAGTTTGGGAGTTTGTTACTATGCCATTATAATGTGTATTTTTACACAAACATCATTTGTGAAGTAATTGGAATAAGGTTGGGATTATCATAATTCATATGAAATTATATTGAAAAGTTTGGCACCATGATCTATGTATTATGCCATGTTTTGTACTAGAAACCTATTTGCAAACTTATGAATATAGCTAGGCTATGATCGATATTTCGCATAATTGAAACCATGTTGGGTCTATATTGTTAACAAGAATTATATGATGACATATGTGGTACATGGCTAGGTTAGATTCAAAAATCCCTTTTTTTGCAAGTTTGCATGACTAAAGTAAAAATCATGATTTCATGTTAGAAATATTTATGCCATAGTTATGTGAACAAATTTAACTATACTTATGCCATGCTTATGTTTGACATTATGCCATGCTTATGTTTGACATTATGCCATGCTTATGTTAGAAATATTTATGCCATGCTTATGTTTGACATTATGCCTAAACAAAAATATAGGTTCATGTTGTAGTTAAGCCCATGTGTTAATAGTGATATTCTTAACTTAACTACAAGTTTACATGGTTTGATTCATGTCACTTATGCTTTTATGATCAAAGTATATGTTACTACTATGCAAGTACACCAGTTTCTATTTTGTATTTCCAACGTCATATTGCAAGTTCATACGCTCACCTTCCCCTTTTTGTGTATGTAATCACGCTTTAAGCCTCCCCTCTTTCGCACGGCTAAGTTGGGCTTAAAAAGGTTAAGCCCAACATATAAACGAACGTATTAAACGGGGGAAAATAACGTTGGGCTAAATTAATTAATAAATGAAAATATAAAGTAGAAGGGCCCAAATTCAAGTATGGGTTGGGCCCATGATTGGTGTAACCTTTACACCATTAACTTAATAATGGGCCGCAAATATTTACATATAAATAAAGAAGAAAGACAAAATATGTAAATGTAGAACATACGATGTGTTTAACCCGAGGTTGGATTGAGTTGTGATGTAAACCTGCCCGGAACCGCCCGGCTGTCCAGTAGTCACAACAATACCTATCCAATGTAGGAGGTTAAACATGGAGCCCAAGAAGGACCCGAGGTTAGACTGAGTTGTGGCGTAAGACTGCCCGGAACCAACCGGCAACAGGCAGCCACAACAATACCTGTCTAATGTGAGAGGTCAGGGCCTTAATAAGACAATTAAGGCTGAGTCAGGATTGTTAGGATTAAGTGAACTAAAGACTTAATCAAAATGGAACATGCTAAACTAAACGGACTGGTGGGGTTAGGTTAGAAAACACTTAACCAACTTAGCATGTGGTTAGAGATAGAAAACCTAGTAACGGGGGACCCTTTTCAGCAGTAACCCTAGAAGGTGTATCAGGAAACCCTGAAACTAGGCAGGGTGGGGCACGATTACTGGGCTGATTGTAAGAGGTCAAATCGACGGCGGTGGTGTAGCAGTGTAGGTTCTAACGGGGTGCGGGCGTGCACACACTCCGGCGCAGAAAAATAAGGCACTGGACACCAGTAGCATACCTGTGCACTCTAGGATTGTGTCGGGCCGCCACCATGGGACTTGATACACCCCATGGTGGGACCAGCATAGGTAACTACAACATCGGGGGCCGTAAGACACATGTAACTATGCGAGTAGGAGCCGATCATCATAGAATGGATCACATCACCCTGATTTATGGGGTGCCAGTTGGAAACTAGTTTATATGGGTTCAGAGATTAACATGGGGTACGATAGTATATTCGACCCTGGACAACTTAACCAAGTTTATAGTGCTTTCCCACTTCTTGATTATACTTATCTTACCCAGTTCTTTATTCATAGACAAAATAGTACTAGACTTACTCAGGCTTTATGTCTGACTCTACTTTTCTTTCGTCTTCTTTTCTTCCGTTTCCCCCCCCCCCAGGTCCACAGGGAGGGAACACTGCAGCTTGACCAGCATTAACATCCAGCTTGAAGAAGAGAAATGTATTGCTTGGACTTTTTCACTTTGAACTATGGCTTTGGACAATCCACTATGGGGCTTTTGCAGTTTATCTATGCTTCTTTAAATAATGTACTCAAGACAGATTATGAAAGGGTTATGTTATGTTTTTGGAAAAAGATGTAAGACAATCATGGTGATGTTGTTGTAACACGTATTTGACTTTATGAATAAAAGTTCTTGTTTTTCCGCTGTTTACAAATATGTGTTCTTATATCTGTCTTGTATATCTGTGACTTATACTTATAAACCTCCACCAAAATTAGGGCATTCCCTTTGAGAGTGACCCTAACGGAGGTGGGGTGTTTCATGGACGGTACCCTTGCTGATTTGTGAACTCAAATGGATCAGCGAGATGAACTTCTCCGAAAACGACAGAAAATGGTGGATAACTTCTCTACTCGGATAGATGGAAGGCCTAGTAGCTTCGACTTATTCGCTAGAGCGAGCACCATTGGAATTCAAACGACAATGAACTTGGCTCATACACACCCTTCCCCGTGGTCCAGATAATATGAGACCCTAGGACAAGTTGGCATAGTCGCCTTTGATGAAACAAAGATGCAACCAACCTCCTCCCAGGCATTTGTAACATGCAACTTCCGACCGTGACATTTTGGATGAAAACGATTGATATGTAAGAGCCGCCGAAAAACTTAAACGGAGCCCGACCAACCTTTGCTTCTATACAGATGAATGTTTAAAACCCAGCTCAACCTCAACATGAGGCTCCCCATGAAGGGGGAAAGTAGAAGCATTCGATGTGGCAATAATTTGATATATCGCCATTCGACTCCAATCCTCAGAGCTTGGATGGGAGATCCAAAACTAACATGAGTCAGACACGAACAAATTATTTTATGTCAAACTCTAACTCATGACTTGATGAAGAAGTGTGAATTCAGAGAAGAAATGGATCTGGTGCTCACCACATAGCAGAACCCCTGTAGAGGAGGGCATAGAACACAAGTTTCGAGTAACGTAATTCGACTTTCTGCCGACTTTATGCACATTTATTATCATCGGAGTCCCGCAAGATCTCAGCCTATAACCAGAAGAATGGCTCCTCAAAGAACAACCTGCATACATCCGAGTAGCGGATCACCATCTAGAATTAAAAGACAGAAGCCTGATTGACGGCTATTACATATGCGTAACCAAGAAGCCAGAAACTGGCTTCCACCCACTTCAAGACTTCATACCGAGGGCACCAACGCTAAATTAGATAATTGGCGACAACTTCTCAAAGGCGAGGGCCAAATTGGCAATATTAATTGATGCTTCAATAGAGATCCAGCGAGACCCTGCATGCATTCCTTGAAAGATTCAACGTTGCAGCAACATCGGTACATCGACCTGGACCATATATGGTGTTGATTGCTGTAGTATCCAGTATTCTGGATATCTCAAACTTCAAAATCCCTCTTCATCGAGATCCACCAAGAGGACTTGGAGGATTCACCTCTGAAACAAACCTCGGTATCTCTCTACCATGAGATTTTCCTAGAAACGTTGGAAAATCCTATCCTGAGACAGACAGATTCGTGCAATAAGAGTGTGCTAATGTTGAAATGGATGATCTCAATGTCTTCACGACAGAATGGAGCACCATCTGACTCTTGAAATAATAAAGGAAAAAGAAAAGCCCCAGGAAAGACTAACATGAATTTACAATTCTGGAAATGACCAATGTCATTAATCGGGCCCGCGGTCTTGATTGTCAAGCTTAATGGAACCAAGCATGGGAGATAGACTCAACAAGACTATGATGGCTATTTCGGATTATGACAAAGCGTGAACGAAGGAGCTCGAATAACTCACTAACGACGTTCGCTCGCTTGCAAGATTGACGAGCTTACTCAACTCTGCAGCTGATGCGAGGAGAGTATCTAAGTTTGCTGATATACTCAATAAGGCGATCACTGCTTTCTGGCTAAACAGATGGGTTGACCCCAACGCGAATGTGATTCGACCATTCGCATATACGACTCCAACCCTTAATGACTTGGGAATGTGCACATAACGACACAGGGTGACTAAGATTGTTGAACCTACATATCTAACCCGATGCGGCAGAAAAAAGTATAAAGGCTAAAAGATTGGATGTCCGATTGACCTATCATAACCCCCAACAATGCTGGGGGCATAAGCACTGACTTCGCTCGTCCTCCACTAATGATAGGAACATCAACTTCAACCGACAGATTGACTTTAAACATGACCCTGACTCAATGCATGATTCAGAACATATACATTATATCTTTAAAATATGACGTGATTCATCCCGACCATCCAAGTGAGCGAAATTACGGATCAAACAAGAATTCAAAGACTTGATCTGCAACTGCATCAAATGGAGAGTATGATGAACTCCTCTGCTGCCTTACAATTGTGATAATCCTACCAGCTATTGGCTTGCATGTTTTCAACAACATCTCGTACTGACTCGTATGCGATCATGGGACTATAAAACAATCTGAAGTGATCATGGCTTTCGGATGCACTATTATTACGATTAGATGCAATCATGGAGTCCTAGATTAATATCCTGATATCGAGATAGTCCAAATCCAAGCAAAAATGACAAATTCATATGCCGACTCTGATGCGCTCTATCCGAACGGTCCAGATGCTAGCTCAAGATACGAAGATTCTGACACCATACTATGACTTGGACGGCTATTGTATACATTGACTTATACATTAAAGAAATCTTAGCTTAGTAATGCACTTGACTTGTTTAGGAAGATGGCGTCGTTTGGCATCAACTTTTACATGTACGATCTCACACGGGAGCCAAACATACCGCATGACCTATGATGAAGGAATTCTACCTCTTGATTCGACGAAGTCTAAACGATTACTTGATCATCTTGACCACTCTAGCCATGAAATTTGGCCCGATAAGCATCAACGGAAACAATGCGGCATATGACAAGCCATTTATACAGAAAAAGATCCAAAAAGATTCATCTCGACTTATTCAAAGGACATCTTATTTGCAACAAGATGTACTTTGGGGGGCAAAATGTTAGCCTGCTTTGTGACCAGACTATCCAAAGCCGAAGAACTCTGTCAGGAAGGCCACTCAGGGCTTGAGTATGAACTACCAGAAATCGACATCTGCTTGGACGAAGTAACGAAGGATGGGAAAACTCGTATTTCTGTGCACATAAGCTTCGGGTTGGATTCCACCATTTCGGATCAAGCTAAAGCGAATATTTCTGACCAACCAAACCGGATCGGGTAAACCGGATCGGGTCATCCGGATCGGGTTATCCGGATCGGGCCAACCGGATCGGGTCTCTACCCCTAACCGAATTCTGGGCAGTTAAAGACCATTTCCCCATGTTCTCCACTATTTCCGAGATTTACTCTGAAGCTGCCACGTGGCCACTCAACCCTAACCGAATTTCTACCTATAAATACACATACAACACATCATTTAAGGGGACTTTTTGGCCTCAAGGAAGCTCTATCTATTTCGGCCATGGCTACCAACGAAGAACCTTCATCCTCTTTAATAAAATCAATGAATTCGGAGAGTATTATTCATTGTAATTGAGTGCTTGAGCGTCAATACTCATTGTATTTGTAATTTCTGAATGAATTGAGAAGCTATGAAGTGGATGTAGGCTTGTTAACGCCGAACCACTATAAATTCCGTGTGTTGATTGATTTTTCTTGCTTTTTGGTCGTGATTCCTCATTACTCTCTACAAAACATTATCAGTTGGGTGTTAGGACCATTTTTGGTCTAACAGGGGTGAACTTGAGGAAGCCATTGAATTGATAGTTTTGAAGAGAATAGATATGAAGAATATTGGTTTGAATTGTGAATGAAAGGCAGAGAGAATAGGTGTGTATATATAGAAATTGAATGGATATGAATTGAATAGGCACAACTTTTCAGAAGTCAATGACATCTTTTTAGACTTTGGGAGTTGGTGAAAAGTTGGAGAGAAGTTTGAAAGTTTAAACCTTTGAAACTCAAAAATTAAATTTCAAATTTCAGGTCAGATACGTCGACATATAGACATTATGTCGACATATGTACTATTTTCAAAGGAAATTTGATTTTTGTGAAATGTGATTTAAATTATCGATTTATATTTCAGGTCTTACGATTTCCTGAAATAAGTCTAATCCTAGCACTCAACAAAAATAATTATTTTATTATTATTTTGAATTTCAAAATTCAAAATTTGAATTTTAAATTTTGAGTTTGAATTTTAAAGTTTAATTTTTAAATTCAAAACAAACAAAGCAAACTAATAAAACAACCTTTCAACTAGAAAGAAATAAAAATTAATTAAGGCGTACCCGCTTTTCAGATCCTTTTCTTCGAACTTTTCTAAACTATCATGAAGCACATATTCGAATTTCCGATTCCTGGCTCTTCATCACTTGATAATGAATCTGAATCATCTAATGTTGTTGTATATGCTTTCTTTCTCTTCCTTAATGAATTGTTGTTGTCCGTTTGTTGAGCCGATTTATCAGGATACAGACACAGTCTCCTTATACGGCCTGGTTTGTTGCAATTATAGCAATGATCATCACTTCTTCCTAAACTTCCTTGTTTATTATTTTGAGAATAATTTTTCCTTCTGTATTTCATAAATTTTCTAAAATGTCTTATCATAAGGGTTGTTTCTTCATCATCTTCACTACTCAAGTCAGAATTATTTGTTGTTGCTTTAAATGCAATGGAATTCTTCTCAGTTGGCATGTTTTCCTTTCTTTTCTGTAACTGGACTTCAAATACATCAGATTTTCGATTAACTCTTCAATCTTCATTTCACTGACATTATTGGCTTCTTCAATTGCCAAAGTTTCTAATCCCATTCTGGAGTCAATGAACTCAATATTTTTCTGACTTGATCTTCTTCAGAATAAGTTTTTCCAATTGATGTTAACGAATGCACTATCTCTTGAAATCTGTAATACATATCGGAGATAGACTCATTCTCGTTCATTTTGAACAACTCAAACTGATTAACTTACATTGATATCTTAGTTTGTTTAATTTTACTAGTTCATTCATAAGTAACTTGTAAAGTTCTCCAAATCTCATAAGCAGTTTTATATACTAATACTCTATTAAACTCATTCTTATCTAATGAACAAAATAACATGTTCATGGCTTTAGAATTGCTTTGTGCAGTAGTCTTTTGTTCATTTTTCCATTATGAAAAAGCAGTTGTGGGTTCAACAAACTCATTTTGTGTACTATTCCGTGTGTCTAATCCTACTGATTATAAATATATTTTCATTCTATATGCGCAATATGAATAATTACTACCATTAAACAATGATGGTCTAACAGTGGACCGACCCTCTACAAAAGAACTATTATTGCTACCAATGTTAGTTGCCATGATTACTATTTTCAAAAATCGGATTATGAACTTTTTGAAAGTCCTTACTCCGATACCAATTGTTAGGGATTGCGGAATGGATCATTAAGGCAAAATTAACACTAGAGGTGGGGTGAATAGTGTTTTTGAGAAATTAAACAAAATCTAAAACTTATATGATCTACTATATGAATCACACACCATGGAAATAATCAAAGACACAAAATCAAACACAAAGATAAACAAAAATAAAATGCAGAAAAGGAGAAAACACACCGGATTTTATACTAGTTCGGAATTGCTCCTATGTCCAGTCCCACGCAACGCTGGATTGCGCAAAGTTTTATTACTATATCAATATCCAAGTACAACCCCCTTGATTTCACGGCTACAAGGTTAACACTGATTCCACACACTTGATCAAGTATTTTCCCTTTGATTTTATGGCTACAAGGTTAACACTGCTCCCGTTCCTTGATTTGACGGCTACAAGGAAAACACCGATAACCCAAACATTTCCCAAACGATTACAATATCCCTATAACTCTTTAATAGCACTTCAATTTACAAAGTAATGAGTAGAGAGTGAGAGGCGAAGAAGTTTTATGTAGATAGAATTGAATTCGACAAAGTATAAGTGTAGAAATCATAAAAATAAGAAAATATAATGGTGTAAAGAAAGGAGATGAAGATGGAGAAGAAAAATGATGAAAAAATTCGAAATCAACCCCTATTTATAAGATTTGAAATGTCACAATGCTTCTAGAACGTTACAAATAGTGAAAAGACACTTCTTTTGAAAATAAAAAATGTGATAGTTATATGTTGACATAGGCATGAATGTATGTCGACATATGCCTTTGTAAAATTGATTTTGAGCATTTTTCAAGTGTTTTGATATATATATATATATATATATATATTTGAAAACTGGTGCATTTTATTAATAATACCAACCATATACTTCCATTATATGCCTCATCAAAACCTTACAACCCCCTTACTGGGTACTTTGTAAGGGAAAAGAGCACATATAATTTCCATATATTGAACCGTTTGATATACAAATATAACAAACCATATACATAAATAAACAAAAAGAAGAAAACACTCAAACATTCCCTCCATGAAATTCTAATCAGTCAACCAGCGTCATATAGATCTACACCTCATCGTCTCAAGAAATCTTCTGAAAATGTCGAACGAACAGTGCGGGAGCCATTAGCATTCACCAAATACACCAATTCTCTTTCTATCTGTCTTAATTTGACCGAAGCCTGAGCTGACTGATTTCTGAAAATACGTGAATTGCGTTCAGACCATATGTAATAAACTGTCATCGTGAAGACACCGCAGGCAACATCTTTAAGTTGATCACGTTCGCTGAACCTATTTCGTATCATATCCACCCCATTTTGAATGGAACTTAAGGTGCTTGATAAAAAGCCAAGCTTGGATCGAAGCACACCCCAAATTGCAGAAGAAAAAGGACATTGGAAAAACAAGTGTTCGACGGATTCGTCATCTTCATTGCACAGGACACAGGTAAGATCAGTAGAAAAACCAAAGCTAGCTAACCCGTCTTTAGTATTTAATCTATTTGAGAGAGCCAAATATGTAGTGAAGGCCATTTTATGGTTATTTTTTAAGTGCCAAACTACTGGAAAGTAAGGTTTAACTTCCTGTTCAGATCGAATGAAGTATATATATATATATATATATAATTCTGAAAAATTTGAATTAAAACATAGTGTTATAAATGAATATTATAAAGTAGAAAATCATTTAAAACTATAAGTACAAACTATATAAACATATTTATAAAATTATAGAGTTTGAAACTATATAAATATAAAATATATAATTTATATAATATATAAAACGTATCAACTATAAATCTTGAGTTCAAAATCAAAAGTAAAAGAGAGAAAATAAAGTAAAGTAAAGAAGATAAAAAATTAAAGATAGAATTTGAAATCAGAATTTGAAAATCAGAATTTGAATTTGAATTTAAACCTGAAGTGCTATTCAGAGTCTTACATAACTTGACTCTATTACTATATTTATCTTGAACTCTTGAAATCTTGATTACTCATGAGTATTGAATCATCTCTGAAATCTGAATCTCTTAAATCTTTAAACTGTACAGTCTTCAGTAATAATTCCTATATGTAAGTCCTGCATATGTGTGTACATATATATATATATTCTAGATAAAAGTGTTAGTATATATTTTATAATCAATTAATATTGAAATAAGGTTGTTGTCATCAGAACTCCATTCTCCAACATACAGTACAAAAATTTGCTAATTTAATCTGAGTATTTTAATTTGCTATTTTTTTATGTAATTACTTCATAGTTAATTAATTATTTGTTTCACTGCAAATTACGTGTTTAACTTAAATGGGAAAACAGTAACAAAATTGTAATACATGCATATCTATTTAAATAAGGTAATAAATACATAAGCATAATATTGGAGAAATTTACTTGAAAAAATATCGCTAAAGAGGCCAAAAAATTAAAGAACAGGGCAAGGAGGAGACTGACCTATGTGGTTTGGTGAGAGGAATATATATATATATATATGTATGTATATATGTATGTATGTATTGAAATTGGCTCAAACTTGTATTAGGCAAAAAAAAAATCCATGAAGTAGATACACGCAGCACAACAGCAAGCAGCGCCATGTGAACATGTTGCAGCGAGAAGTCCATCTCTAGACAATTCGAGACAATATATTTCAAAAAGAAAAATACAGAAAAAAGAAGAATAAAAAATCTACTTTTCGTTTCCCATCCTCTTCAATTATGGCGGTTGAAAGTTCCTACGATGGTTTCTTGCCATTGGTGAGCTCGCATCCACTCCTACAGTATGAATTGTACTTCTATCCATCCTGGTAGCTTTCTCAAAATCCTCAAACTTACTAATTTCATTTCACCAGCCATGATCTGTTCTAGATCTTCTACCTTAGTCTACTTTTGCTGAAATACACATTTGTTCCTTTTTATCCAAACAACCCATACAGCTACAACGAAGGAGATAATATGTTTTTTGGCCTCCACATTTACAGTACTCCCGTTGTCAATGAGGTAATTTATAATTTCAGTCAATTTTTTCGATCTAGTGTTGATTCCCAACGCAAGATTACATTTTTCGATGATTTCAGTAGAAAAAGGGCATTCAAAAAATAAATGTGCATGATTTACCTCCCCTTGGTTACACAGAATGCATGTTGTTTCACTCGTTACTCCCTATCTGTGCAATCTGTCCCTGGTCGGAAGCCTACACAGGATAGTTATGTAGGCATTAAAGGCCAATTCAGGCTACTCAAACGGTCTTAATTAATTTTACCCTATTTCATTGGTTGTTCCTTCAGCCTAATTTCCTACCAAGCCGACTTCGTCGAGATCTCATGGCCAGTCAGTTTCCATGTCAATATGTCATTTCCCTTTTCAGAATATAGTGGCATGTGCATGATTTTGTTTTTCTGATTTCGTTTATGTGGGATCTTGTTGATGATCCTTTGGCTGTCTCGAATTATGTCTTGAACTAGTTAGTTAGAGCAAGCATAGCCCGAATAGGCGTGAATTCCAGCAATACCAATTATGGATTCACCATCCATCTACGGGTCTCTCCACAAATTAGCGTTTTTCTAGCTATTTCCCTTTCATAGCAAGAAGCTAGCTTTCTCCTGATTCTCAAAATGGCCTTCCAAGTGGCATACGCATTATTATCAGATCTCGTTTGCCAAAAATTCCCTCGAATGTATCCCTATCTCATCCATCTAGCCCTTGGACCTTTATTATTTATGATTTTTTAACCCTGCTTCATCGTGTAAACATCTCTCATATCGCGAAGCCTTCTCAAGCCTACTTTTACTTCTGCTTTAGGTCTACAGAGATCGTTATATTTGATTTTATGCATACACCCTCCAAATAAAATCGGCACAAACTTTCTCATTCTTATGAAGGGAAGCATCGGGTAATTGAGAAGTTTTTAACCAAAAGGCAACCTTATCGTGAATAACTGTGTGTACCAATTAAATTCTATCTGCGAGGGATAGCAGCCGAAAGCTCCAGCCTTGTAACTTGTCACGAATTTTAGTGACAAGTTCCACACCTTCTTTGTTAGTAATTTTGTTCGAGGAGAGGGGGACCCCAAAGTATTTAACTAGGTGTTCTGTCTGAACATTTAAGACTGTCAAAGTTGCATCTTTGGTTCTGCTGAATTTATTGAATAACATTTGGTTTTGTTCGCATTGAGTTTGAGCTCTACATTTCTTCCAAGGTTTTGAAAAATCTGATTAATGGTACTAGCTGTACCATTTCCCACCTTCACACACACAAGTAAGTCATCCGCGTATAGTATATGGCTAACATTAGGCTTGAACCCAAATATAGATTTTATTAACTTGTTATGACATGCTAATTCCATCTGGAGCGAAAAATTTTCCATAGCCACGACAAATAGGTAAGGTGATAGGGCTCACCTTGTCATATTCCTCTGTTCGATCTGACATAGCCTTCCGGGATTCCAGTAACAAGGATGGAGAAAGTAGGAGACAAAATACGTTCCTTAATAAGTTCAACAAATATACGGGGAAAACCCAAACAGTGAAGCATATATGTATAATAAAGTGTCAGTTGATTTTATTATAAGCTTTCTGTAAATTAAGTTTAAGGCAAATTTTATCTGCTCCTTTCTTATTGATGTTTCTGATAAGTTCACGAGCAAGCAACGAGTTCTTAGATTTACTCCTCCCCTTAATAAAAGCACTTTGGTACTTTGATATAACGTCAGGGAGGATAAACATCATTCTGTTATAGATTATTTTGCTTAAATTTTGTACACAACATTATAGAACGCAATTGATCAGTAGTCTTCAATTATGGTTGGTTTGTCTGTTTTTGGAATAAGGCACAAGAATGTGTGGTTAATTTCTTTGATAAATATAGCATTCTAAAAATCTTCTTTCATTGCTGATAAGATACTTTATTTCAGGTCCAACCAGTGCATGCGAAATTTTTTGGAGCTCAGCCCATCGGGATAGGGACTGGAATCAGCATGGATTGTGTTCAGGGTAGTCCAAATCTCGGCTTCAGTGACATCCCTGGTCAATAGTCAGAGACCAGTGCTATTAACCAATCAATGATAATGAATGTTGGGTAAGTTCAGTTCATCATCCCTATTACACAACTCAATAAAGTTGCCAATGGCTTCCTCCTATATTTTCTTTAAGTCCGTACAGCCTGCCGTCCTGATCAATTAATTGAAAATTGTAATTAGTGTTATTTCTAATAGACATTTTAGTGTAAAATAATTTAGTGCATTCATCTTCCTCCTTCATCCATTTTTATTTGGCTTTTTGATTTAATTCAACTGCCTTGATTTTCATTGCTTCCTTGAGTGAACCTTGCATAACATGGTATTCCTTTCATAGATCATCATTGTTGTCCTGGTTGTCAACAGAAATAAAAAGTTATTGAAATCGTTTTTGTATTTGATTGATTGAGTCATTGTTTTTGGGTTTGCATTTGTTCCACCGTTTTAAGTCAGCCTTCATCATCTTTAATTTTTGCACAAGTTGGTAGAATTGATTGCCTTCCATGACCAGATGATCGTGTATTGCATCGTGATAATCTTCCAAAAGGTGCCAGTCATTGGCGTAGTGGAACACTTAATTTCTCTATCAAATTAATCGGGACGGGGTGATGACCACTAGTAGAGTTATGAAGTATGTTAATTTTGATGTATGTGAAAATGCTCAAGCAGTTTGCATTCACCAAAGCTCTATCTAGTTTACACGATATTTTCATGCACTTACCACTTCTCCGTGTGTATTTAATGCCACAGTGCAGCAGCTCAACTAATCCAGCAGCCACGATGCAATTGTTGATTTCCTCCAACTACGTAACTCGAAGGGTAAGTCCACCTTTCTTATTTTCCGCCTTTAGCACAACATTAAAATCACCAACAATCAGCCATGGTGCCACCGCAATCTTAGCAGTTTGGCTTATGTTAGGCAATAAGTTAGTGCGATAAGTGCCAAGTTATTAGTGTAAACAAAAGATATACACGGTCTGAAACCCCAACGTCATGCGTGCTCACAGTAATGATTTTATCATTTTTACCTATAAGGTTGAACTTCAACACTGCATTGTTCCACATAACGAGGATTCTATGTTTGCCACCAACATCATTGTTATGTAGGAACAACTACTCTTAGCCCATATTTTCAGCAAAATATTAGACCTCTTACATTCCAGCTAGCTTATGATAGACATATATATATATATATATATATATATATATATATATATATAAATAAAGAGAGGGGGTAGGAGCGTTCAGTGGCACCTCAAATAGTGCAACACCCCATTTGGCCTCTAATTTCCACCACTCCATGGTTATCACGGCGGTAAGTCGAGTTGAGTCGACGGAGGTCCAATTAGTCGACTAGTGGACTAGTCGTAGACTAGTCGTAGACTAGTCGTAGACTAGTCGAGACTAGTCGATAAATAAATAAATATATACATATGCATAAAAATTCAAACATGTGCATAAAAATTTAAACATGTAGTAACCATAGTTTTATAAACCGTGCCGCTAGTTAAACCGTGGAAGCTCAAGGTCGGAGGTTTTGATGGTTGGACCGGTCGAACCGTAAGAACCGTAGACATACACATACCAATATGCAGCTAAAATGAACAGTTTTGAGCAAAATTGAGTTGTATCAGTCCCACATTTCAAAATAATGTAGGTACTCTTCCATTTTCGTGTATAAGTGTGTCCCATCTTGGTTCAAAACTAGAGCAACTGACTTCAATGCATTGCATGTGCTGCTGTGTCTCACAAAATTTAGGTATTTATTATAAAATAACCAATTTTTTGCTTGATTTCTGGTTCAGAATTACGGGTTTTCTGACCTGTTTAATTTTTTTTTTTGGGTTTTGGGCCCAAATTTGGAACTAGTCGGTTAAGTCGACCGCTAGTCGACTGACTAGTCGCTCCTTGTCGATCAAGTCGACCGGCATATTGACAAATTTCATGTCGACAGTCCTAGTCGATGACTTAGGACCGACTGACCGACTAGTCGATGACTAGTCGGTTGCCGTGATAACAATGCACCACTCATTTACCTCTCTCTCCTTCCACTTACTCTCTCACCTCCCACTAACATATTATAATATAAATGAGTGGTGGATATCGAGGGCAAATGGATTACTTACTATTTGGGGTGTCATTGAACGCCACTCATATATATACACACACACACACATACACATGTATGCATGTGTGTGTATATATATATATTCCTTAGCGTTGGACACGTGAGGTGTCAACGAATTATTTTCTATCCATTGGCAAACCTGACCAAAAAGGTTAGGCTAAGGAATGCACACGTTAGACACTTCCATTCCTGAATCTGGTCATTTTGGCCAGACGAACGCTACCTGAAATTGACTACTAACTTATTTTTAATTGTAATGATGATGTACGAATTTGTTTCTCAAGTTATGTATTAATGAAACACTAGACTATGCGATTACAATTCATATGGTATATATTCTGTGTTTGAAGTTTTGATCGTAGATACCAACGATCATCTCTGTACTAATCATACATGACATGATTTTTTTTGATCTCATCCCCCTACTATTGCTATTATCCTATTGCATATTTTGCTTAAACTTCCATTCTTAAGCAAGCACCCCAATATTACACTCGAAGTTGTTAGACCAATAAAAAAGAAGAAGTCCAAAACACATTTTCTCAATCTAAGCACAATGAAATAAATGTTGTGAAACAATTTATCAATCTTGTTAATATATTTAGTGACTAATTTTTAAGAGAAATTGCATTTTGGAATAAAAATCAATACATGTATTGGACGTTTCAACTGATGTTTAAAATCTCATAGCATCTTTTAACTTATTGCACTCACGTTGTATACGATAGGAGATGAAAAATCCTGTAAACAACACTAATGCTACTATATTTAAATTTTATTTGGTAATTTGACTTACATTAGAAACTTTAGTTTTGACTCCACTGTATTATTTTTCATTATGCTTGAGCCAACCTGAGTAGTTTCAGTTTAGCCAAAGTCATTTTTTTGAAGATGAAGACTGACAGTTCATATTCAATAGTATTATTCCTTGGCATTATTTAGTATGTGTGTTGATTGTCCAATTCGGATATTATAATACAATTTATGTTATAAATAACTTTATGATTTACTTATGCAATTATTATATTTTACCCTTCCGTTGTGAGATTCTGTATTCTGTTTATTCTCATCTTTTTTATTCTTGTACTTTAATCTCATTTACAATTTGTCTTTTGAACCGTTTTGGTCAAACATGTGTGGTTTATTATCGATCAAAATCGTTTAAAATTGTGAGTCATTACAAAATTGAGGGTGCGTTTGCGTGTAACAGTTACATGACATTTTAGAAAGGTATTTAAGTGGAACATTTAAATGGTGTTGAAAGTTAAACAGCGTATGTGTTTGTGTCTTCATGCAGACATTTAAGCGGAGTATTTTAATTTATTATTTTTCATTTAATTACTTTATAGTTATTTAATTATTTGTTTCATTGTATGATATGTGTTTAACAGAAATGGGACAACAGTACAAAAATTGAAATACATGCATATTTATTCAAATATGTAAACAAATACATAAGCATAATAGTAGAGAAATTTACTTAAAAGAATATAGCTAAAGAGGCTAGAAAAATCAAGAACATGGCAGGTAAGAGACCAACTTAGGTGGTTTGATGGGAGGAATTTATGTGCATGCACGCGTGCGCATGTGCGCGCGCACACACACACACACACACACACACACACACACATATATATATATATATATATATATATATTTCAAACTGGGTTTAATTTATTTCTAGGCATTAACAACCCAAATAAAGAAACATAGGACCAAGTCCATGTTACATACGTCAGTCCAGATACTTCACACAACCGACAATACATTGCTTTTTTATGTGTAAAGTCGAGAATAAACAAAAAGTAAATACAAACCAGATCTATCTAAACACTTTGCCGAAACCCTCTTCTTCATCGTCGTTCATGACGGTTGGAAAACATAAAAGCTCGTGCTTGTTCTGAGTGCTGAGCCAATGGTTGCAACTGATCCTCGTCTTGCCTTCCACTTACTCCAGGTTCCCTTTCTGTGGTAAGCATCTTCCTCTTCGTCAACAATGCAATTTTCAGATCTTGTTACTGACTAAATCTGTTATCTTCTCCTTGTTGCTTGAATATGCGGTTGTTCTTCTCCTTCCATATGCTCCACGCAGTAACTATAAGAGCGATAACGTTCACTTCGGGTACCTAATGTATGCTTTGCTGGATGACTTCAAGGCGAGTGATAATTTCATGTATTTGAGTCTCTGTCGTAGTGTAATTGATAGATTTCCTACAATTCTCCCATTTTTTTTTGAAAAAGGCTGTTGAAAAAGAGATGTTCATGATTTTTCTGACCGATTTCACATAAAACACATGTATCATCTGCAATTTGACCCCATTTGAAAAGGCGGTCCCTTGTTGGCAGTCTACCCAACATCAATTGTAGGCGCAACATGCCATTTTAGGGACATTGCTCTTACACCAAATAATCTTACTCAGTTTTTAATTGGATTTTTCGGTCTTATGTCCTCCCAAACCTGTTCAATATGAAAATCATTACCTGTCCAAGTCCATAGGTCATATCTACGGTCTCCATGAATTTGCATGCCTTCAATAATGCTTTTTTGAGCTTGATTGCATGTAAAATTTAAGTTCCATCGATTATCTTGTATGATGTCATTCACTTGAACATTTGGGCAGCCAAATGCTGAGTAAGTATCCAACCCAAGCATGTCAATGAACGATTTACCCTTAATCCATGGGTCTTTCCACAAGTTTGTTTCATTGCCATTGGCTATCTCTCTTCTGCAACGTTTAACTAGTACATTTCGAACCCTTAAAATTGCCTTCCATGTCGAAGAGGCATTATTATCTTCTTTCATAGTCCAGAAATTGTCTCTTCCATATCTCCCATTCATCCATCTTGTCCACAGTCCTTCTTTGTTTGTGACCTTCCAAGCTTGCTTCAAGGTGAAAGCCTCTCTCGTAACTTTAATATTTCTAAGTCCCACTCCACCTTCTTCTTTGTGTCTACATAGACCTTCGAATTTAATCTTGTGTAATCCTCCTTTCCATATGAAGCCAGCCCATACTTTCTCTATTTTTTCAATAGAGGCGTCAAGCAATTGAAATGTTTGTAGCCAAAAATTGACCTCAACGTGTATGACCATGTGAACAAGTTCAATACGCCCAGCAAATAATAACAATCTTGAAATCCATCCATATAATTTATCTCTTATACTGCTAATAAGCCCAGTGCATTCCGTGTTCGTAATTTTATTGGATGATAAAGGCACTCTCAAGTATTTCACTGGAAGTTCACCTTCCTGCACATGTAATACATCTAAAATCCTGGATCTAGTTCTACATGTCTTATTGAAGTAGCATTTGATCTTTAATTCATTGACTTTAAGCCCACAAAAGGTTTCCATGTTACCAAAGATCTCCTTAACCTTACCAGCCACTTCACAGTTCGCCTTAATGCATATCAGCAAGTCATCAGCATACAACAACTAGCTAATACTTGGTTGAATGTTATGTATGGTTTGTACCCATTTCTTGTGATATGCAATTTCCATTTGCAGCATGAAAAACTCCATAGCTACAGCAAAAGGATAAGGTGAGAGAGGATCTCCTTGTCTTATTCCCCTATTGCTGCTGATGAAGCCTTTAGGGACCCCATTGATGAGAATAGAGTATGTGGGAGTTGTGATACATTCACTGATGAGATTACAAGTTTTTTCTAGTAATCCTATGCATCTGAGCATATGTAATATAAAATGTCTTTTGATCTTATCAAATGCTTTTTGTAAGTCAACTTTTAAACACATTCGGTCAGCCCCTTTTTATTAAAATTCCTAATTAACTCGTGGGCAAGCAGTGAATTTTCTGAGATGCTTTGACCCTTGATAAATGCACTTTGGCATTCAACAATTAAATCAGGGAGAATCATTTTCAATCTATTGCAAAGTGTTTTGCTAATGATTTTGTAGATGACATTACAACATGCTATAGGCCTGTAATCAGCAATACCAATTGGTTTCTCGCATTTGGGTATAAGACTTATGAAAGTGCGATTAATTTCTTTCAATATCAATCCAGAATTGAAAGTCTCTTGTATTGCTTATGTAATTTTCTCCTTCAGGTCATCCCAATGGATTTTGAAGAACTCAGAGCCAATCCCGTCGCGCCCCCGAGAAGAATCAACATGGATGGTTCTAATTGCAGCCCAAACTTCGCTTTCACTAACTCTGCTCAACAGCAGTCGTCTGCCACTGGCATTAGCCAGCCTCTTGTTTATGATGTGAGGTAAATCAACTTCAATACTACCATTGTAACGTTCTTGAAAGTAAAGAATGTCCTCTTCCTCAAATTTAACCATGTTAATACCACTATTGCCATTGTGATCATAGACTTGCATGTTGTAGTTAGAGTTTTCCTGACTGTCATTTTCATGTAAAGAAACTTTGTACGCTCATCATCTTCAGTCAACCAACTTTCTTTGGCCTTTTGCTTCAATTCGATGGCTTTAATGTGTAGCCTTTTTTTCAATTTAGATTGGGCTTCATAATATTGCTTCCATGTGTCATCCGTGTTGTCCCCACCGTCTATTCGCTGTAGCAATTCCTCATTAAGTTTTTCAATACTGTGTAAATCATCATGGGCCTTGGGCCTGACTTTGTTCCACTTTTTAAGCCTGTCCTTAGACCTCTTGAGGAACTTCACCAAGTGATATAAATGACTGTCATCTAACTGAGTGAGATCCTCAGTATTAACTGCTGCTTGATGGCCCTCAATCAAGTGCCAATCATTGGAATATCTGAACAGCTTGCCCTTGTCATTTTGTCTACTTCCTTGAGTAAGACGCGAAGAGGGCAATGATCACTGATGGAGCTAGGTTGAATATTGACTTTAATGTCTACAAATTTTCTCATACACTGCACATTCATTAAAGCCCTATCTAACTTGCAAGAAATTTTCCTAACTTCTCCACTTTTCCATGTGAATTGCAGACCACCATGGATGGGTTCTACGAGTCCATCTAAACCAAGCAGTTGTTGAATTTAGACAATTGTGTTTCTCTTAGGGTAATCCCCCATGCTTTTCTTTAGCTCATAGAATAGCATTAAAGTCTCCAATGATAAGCCAGGGATCATTAATTCTCTTAAATAAAGATACAATTTTTTGCCATAGAGTAACTCTTTGGCTGGCAAGATTGCTAGCATAAACTGTTGTGATGGCGATGAATAAACCTCCAACATTAATTTCTTTAACAGTTAGTTGTTGCTCGTCCTTATCTATTAGTTGCATACTCCACACTACTTTTATCCATGCGAGAATTATTCGGCCTTTAACACCAGTGTCATTGTTATTACTTAGCATCCAATCTTCACCCAAAAGTTCATCAAAGTAGATAATATTTTCATCATCCATCTTACTTTCTAAGATACCCATAATAGAAGGATTTAAGCTCCTCCTGAGATTAAGAGGTCTGAAGTTCGGGTGTCATTGTTTAGACCTCTAACTTTCCAGCTTATTATGGACATTTAGGTTTGAGGAAGTTACTCCTCAAGACCTTAGGAGACACTGCTTGTGCATACATGCGCTTACCTTTCTTATCCACCGTGCTAAATTGTTCATCATATTTGTCGTTTTGTTTAGTGTAACTGCCACTCTTGTCTGTGCTTCTTTCTTCTTCTGGAATGCTAAGGTCAACAACTAACCCCTGTAATTCTGTTGTTGTTTCAGGAACTCGGTTCAGTGGATTGGACGAAGTGTCATGGCTTTCTCCCTGATCCGTCATTCTCTACTGAGCCTTGATCGCCTTCTCAGGTTGAGCCGTAGGGCTCTGCACTGGCTCGTCATTAACTTCCTAATCTAAATTCTCTGCTCGTCATTGACTGCCTTATCTGAATTATATGTAAATATTTGTAAATTAATTATAATATCTGGGTTGGTTTCAGGCATAATGTTTATGCCTGTCGTTTTGTTTTGCTGCGCTATCTCTGTCACATTCTCCAAAGGTTTTTCCATTCACACTTCATGAATAGTGGTGGAACATTAGTTGTCTAAGTGGCCAAAGTACTTGCAAGTGCTGCAGATGGATGATAAGTTCTCGTATTCCACATTCTGGATGTAGATGTTGCCTTGTGAATCTTTGGCTCTGACCGGTTGTAACACCCCGTAATTTTAACAACACTAAAGATGATAAATTAAAGAATACTTAATTAAATATTCAGAATTAAGTGAAAAAGATTGTGCCATTGCGTTCGTCTCGGAATTCTGCTGGAGATAGACTCCGAGTTTGCGTAAAGCAGACAACGTATGAAGAAGTTATAAAGGTTTGAAGTTTGTATACGCACAAGAAGAATAATATGAATAAAAATAAGTCCAGAAATTAGAAATGATTCAAAATCAGGCGGAAGGCCTAGGTGGTAAAATTACCGCTCTAGGTGTCGATTTAGGGGTCGACACCATCATAGGGGTATTGACACACATGTCGACACCCACACAGGGGGGTCGACACCCTCCAAATCCGGGGCAGATTCCTGCTTCTGAACGTGGACTGATTTCTGGTCTAGATTTGTTGGTTCTAGGCTATAAATAGGACCCTATATCCATTGTTTTCTTCACACAAAAACAATGGAGGATTAGATGCTGCCTTTGGCTAGACTAAAATAGATTGTTCTTCTTCTACAATGGGGGTTAGACTAATTTAGAGATCTGTGATTCAACATCTGCAATTCTTCTTCTATTTCTTAGATCCAATCACAGTGCGTCCATGTTAATTATAGATCTAAATACTTAAAAGTTAATCTTGACATGACTATAACTTGGATCTAAGCCTGTGACTATTTGAATCATATCAGATCTGCTATAACCTATATATTTAAGTTATTCTGACATGACTATGAACTAGATCTAAGCCTATACCTATTTATCATGTCAGATCTGCCATTGTTTGTTGATCTAATTCATTATTTAGATCTCACCAGGCCTGTTTATGATGCCCTTATTATGTTAGAATCAGTTCTAATATCACTTGTTTATCAGATCTATCCCTTTTATGCCTATCTTATCATTATGCTCAACTTTGTCACCGTATGTTCATTAGTTGTTATGCCTATTTTACCGTCATATGTCAATCTTGTTATTGTGGTTATTTCTGTCCTCTTCCCTTCTTCTTTTCCTTTTTTTTATTTTTATAGCCAGGCTACCTTCGAGCCTAGGCATGTCGCTGAAATACGCAAACGCATAAAATTGGGAACGAGAAGAAAACGTTAAATTTGGGCATAACTTATATTGGGAAATTTGAGCATAAATTGAATGAAATACATGAATGTGGATTTGGGGCATAACCAAACTTTGATTAAAGGCCTTAATTTAGGGCATATGGTTCATTATTTACATGACATGGAAAAGGGGCATGAAAACCTATAACGACAAAGGAATAATTGGTTAATAATGAAGATGACTAGAATTACAGTAATTAGAAACTGTAACCGCACTCAGACACGAGGTTAGATTACACTTGTTGGCTAGCTTTTATACCAAGCCACCAGGGTTTATATTCATAAAAAGTATAGAGTTTCACACATCTGGATCATTAAGAGCTTGATCGTGATCCCCTTTTTCTTCCCGGATCATGATAACGCTTCCACGACCCCTCGATCGCGAGTCCCTATTGTGACCCGATCCGCCAACTCAACAGCCTCTCGATCCGACCCCCGAAGACTAAAAAATGAAGGCCACGACCAAGTCAATTACGATCCGAAAATGCAGGATCTCGCGACACCTGTCCACAACTGTCATATTGACCATTTCTCCATCAAGCTACGAACCAGTCTGAGATCCTCGGGATCTGTGCCACGTATGACCGCGATCTGCCTGCCAAAATCAGCTATAAATAGCCCAGAGCTTGGAATTTTTCAGGATCTTTTTGGGCAATTCTGGGTTCTGAATCCACCATTATTACACCTCTATCATTATTTTTCAGAGTTGTCTCGAAATTATTGAGTGAATCAACATTGTAAAAGTGAGGTTGAGTGATAAATCATCGATTGTACTTGAATTTTAAGTATAGTCACAGATATAAAGTGGACGTAGGCTCGTTAACGCCGAACCACTATAAATCTCCTGTCTTTCCTGTTTATTCTTGCATTTTTTCTGATAATAATCTCTGCATAATTGAACAACTTGGGTGTTGGAGCCAATTTTGAATCTAACATTTTTGGTGCTTTCACTGAGAACAAAGTCTCAGCATATTGGATTATAGTTCTATTATTCGAACGATCAAGTTCGAAGAAAACAGTCCAAAACTCAGCAGTTTCGACTTTCGAAGATTTCAGCGATATCCAGATATCATGGCTGGAAAGAAGTCTAAGGAATTACGAGCTTCGCAAGCG
This sequence comes from Allium sativum, assembly GCA_030737875.1. Lineage (NCBI taxonomy): Eukaryota > Viridiplantae > Streptophyta > Magnoliopsida > Asparagales > Amaryllidaceae > Allium > Allium sativum. The sequence continues at coordinate 205,772,657 of CM060911.1, forward strand.
AACGAAGCTACGAATGAAGCAATCGAGGAAGGTGTGCACGAGCAGGTCGAGGAGGAGCTTTTGGATCGCGATGATGTGGGGACGATCCAGACCGAAGACGGTACCACGACCCGACCTGATGGGGGCGCCATGATCCGAGTCTCTGAAGGTGTCACGACTCGATCCCAGGACAACAACATCATCCTCCCATCTAATGCCCCCGCGATCCGATCTCAGGGAGCCAACACGAGCCATCGACACAAGGGAACCGCGATCCGAAGCGATAATCAGACCACAACCCGACCCGGAAAGGAGGTTATTGCTCGTTCTTCTCATGCCGATACATCTTCTCGACCTGGCCTAAGTTCTTTACGTATAAGAGAGAATGTTTATGATCAATTCGACCCTTCTGCCCCAGTTACCGAAGGACATTTGACTCGAATAATTGAAGCATTGGACAGGCAAACCGATGAACCGGCCGATCAAAGGAAGGAGAGCTCGTTGCTGCGTCAAAATATTACTGCCTTAGGTAGAAGAATTGACGATATTCAAAGGCAGGTTTCACCGCCTCCAGCTCACCCTTTCTCTCCGGAACATACGTCGTCGTCTGAAGAGCCCCAAAGGAACCGATGATGCCCCATGTTAGAAAGGCCCGAGAGCATAGAACAACTTCGATTTGGGTCACTTCCGTCTCGTGAAGAAGAGGCATTTAATTAGGGAACTAGTAACCGCAATGTAAATGAGCATGTTCTACCACTGAGGAACGGCGTGCCTCCGGCTCATCGCGTGATCGACCGCGGCAGAAGGGGCAAGGGAGTTCTGCTCAGGGTCCAGATTTTGTAGCAGCGCGTCAAAGAAATGCTAGAGGAAGACCTCAGGCAAGAAGTGCTGATCCCGAATCTACCCTGACCCATGCAGAGGTTGAAGCAATGATTAGGCAAGTCATGGTAGATAGTTGTGGACAGAGGAATGAAGATTAGGGCATAGATCGCAGTCACACGCCTTTTACTGACGACATAATGGATGGTACAATCCCGAGGCGCTTCAATATGCCAACCATGAATCGCTATGCGGGCAGGACAGACCCCATCCAACATTTAATGTGGTACTCTTGGTCAATGAATGCCGCTGCAGCTACAGAAGCGGTCAAATGTAAAGCGTTCCCTATATTCTTGGAAGATGTGGCGTTATTGTGGTTTACCCGCCTGCCAGCACGGTCAATATCCAGCTTCAGGGAATTGAGTGAGAAATTCGTGAACCAATTCCGTCTTCATGCCCAGAGGTCTAAGAATGTGATCGAGCTATCCCTTATTAAACAATGACCGGACAAAAGCCTAAGGTCGTATTTGGATCGTTTTAACTTGGTTGTCACAGAAGTCAAAGATCTGCATGAGCAAACTGTGTTGATGGCCTTGATCAATGGCGTCGATAAAGATACCGAGTATGGAAGATATCTGGCTGGCAAACCACCCCCGACCAGAGAAATATTTTATGAAAAAGCCAATGTTCGCCTGCGTTGGGAGGAGATATACGCTAATCGAAAAAGAAAAGCTACTGATAAGGAAGATATCCAAAGCAATGTGGCCATCAAGCAAATGGGAGATAGCTCAGGAAATTTGAAGTTAACGTTGCGAACAAGAACCAAGGCAGTGGTCGCCAATCAGGGAATAATAATAACAATAATCGGAAAAGAAATCGAGGAAATGACTCTTAGAGGAGATCCCGGCCCAGACCGTTTGAGAACTTCACACTGTTAAATGACACGTTGGAGAACATCTTCCTAGATACATATAATGTCCTCCAGTATAAAAGGCCTCCTCCGAGAGATTCTACAGAGAAAGAGCGTGAAACTGGGAAATTATGTCATTTTCATCAGATTCACGGTCATTCCACAAACGAAAGTCATCACTTGAGAGACGTGGTTGAAAGGCTGCTCCGAGAAGGGAAGCTGGATGAGTATAAGGTGACTCCTAGGGACAGAGGGCAAGCCGTACAAGCCCCGAACCAAAGCCAACCTACTGCCAAACCGACGGCTCAGCAAAAAGGAAAAAATATCGTTATCAATACCATAATTGGTGGGCTCCACCTAGCAGGGAACAGTTTCAGAGCTATGGATCAATACATAAATGCAGCTAAACAACATTTTGAAGTGGGAGAGTGTAGTAACCCCGAGGATAGCGCTCCGATTAAGCAACATAAGACGATGTCCGATGACGTCATTTTTTGTGAGCGAGAGAGTATTGGAGTACACTCCCTAACTGAAGATCCGTTGGTGATCACCGTCACCATCGGCCCAGCTATAGTTCATAAAGTCTTGGTAGATAACGGGAGTTCAGACAATATTTGTTTCAAGAAAACGTTCGACCAAATGAAACTTGAGCCGAAGGATTTGAAGCCATGTGAAGGTTGGATACGTGGATTTAATGGGGCCTCGATCGCTCCAATAGGATACGTGGAATTATAAGTAACCCTTGGGGAAGGAGAACACCAGAGAGTGAGGATCCTCCCCTTCGTGGTCATGGATATTGAATCGCCATACAATGCCTTCTTAGGCCGACCGACCCTAGCCAAATTCAGCGCATGTATTGCAACCTGGTACTTATTGTTGAAATTCCCAACGGATTCCGGTGTGGGTATTGTTAGAGGAGATCAAGTTGTTGTTGCACGAGCATGCTATATTACATAGTTAAAATTGCTCCGCAAAGGAAGAGATATAGAGGCGAAAGGTGGTTCCTCCCCTCCAAGGGAGGAATCGTCATAGCAACTAAAGGAAGTGCCTTTGGGAGGGTCGCCCAGAGAGTTGCCCGAGGATATAGATCCCAGAGAGGATGAAGAGCCTGGGGGAAGAATGGCGACTCCCAATGAAGCAACTGTGGATGTACCAATCGATGATAGTGACCCAGAGAAGGTCCTGAAGATTGGATCCCAGTTGGATCTCGTTCGAGCCAAGGAATTAACAAATTTTCTGAAAACTAACTTGGATGTATTAGCTTGGACCCATGCGGACATGTGTGGGATATCTCCCTCGATTACGAGTCATTCGCTAAGCATTAACCCGAAACATCCTCCTTCCAAGCAGAAAAGGCGAATGCTGGGTCTAGAAAGGTCTGCCGCATTGAAAGAAGAAGTCGAAAAACTGAAGAGTAATGGATTTATTAAAGATTCGACATACCCTGACTGGATTTCAAACCCTGTTTTGGTAAAAAAAAAAGGCCAATGGAAAGTGGCGAACATGCATCGATTTCTCTAATCTAAACAAGGCTTGTCCAAAGGATAGCTTACCGTTGCCTAGAATCGATCAATTAGTAGATTCAACTGTAGGTCATGAACTCCTTTCTTTTATGGATGCCTATTCGAGGTATAATCAGATCCCCATGCATGTCCCAGACCAGGAGCATACCAGCTTCATTACAGATTTGGGATTATACTGCTATGTGTTGATGCCTTTCGGTCTGAAAAATGCCGGTGCTACATATCAGCGATTGGTGAATAGGATGTTCTACAACCAGATTGGGAAAACGATGGAGGTATACGTTGACGATATGTTGGTAAAGTCCAGACAATCATCCGATCATACCAACTATTTGGCAGAGATGTTTCAAATTCTCTGAAAATATGGGATGAAATTGAATCCTTTGAAATGCTCGTTTGGGGTAGCATCTAGAAAATTCCTGGGGTTCACTGTAAGCTCGCGCGGAATTGAGATTAATCCAGACCAAATTACAGCAATCTGAAATATCCAAGAACCAAAGCAGATTAAAGATGTGCAAATCCTTGCTGGAAAAGTGGCAGCGCTCAGCAGATTTATCTCAGAAGCTATAGATAAATGCATCTCGTTTTTCGAACTAATATAGCAAGGAAAGCGCAACTTTAAATGGACTCCTGATTGTATAGAAGCTTTCCAAAATCTGTTGAATCATCTAGAGAGACCCCCAATACTGTCTAAGCCTGTGGATCACGAGGATTTATTCGTGTACTTGGCAGTGTCATCCCACGCAATCAGTTCGGCTTTGGTAAGAGAAGAGGATAAGGTGCAAAGACCGCTGTACTATGTGAGCAAGAAATTGGCAGCCGTAGAACGAAATTACCCAAAGATAGAAATGCTCGCGTACAGTTTGCTGATCGCATCTAGGAAGCTTCGTCACTACTTCCAGGCTCATCCCATCACTGTTTATACTGATCACCCGCTTAAACAAGTCCTACAAAGGCCAGAAGCATCAGGAAGATTGCTCAAATGGAACATTGAGCTGAGTCAATTCGACCTGAACTTCTAACCCCGGAGGTCGATAAGAGGGCAGACACTTGCAGACTTTATAGCAGAATTTACCATCCCAGAAGATGATGCGGTAAATGAGGAAGACGATCCTCCAAAGCTACTCCTTAACCCTAATGCCTGGAAACTATATACTGATGGAGCTAAAAATGACAGACGATCGGGTGCCTGAGTGGTTCTTGAAACTCCAGAGAAACGGCTAATATATTACGCTCTTAGATTGGAGTTCCACGCAACCAATAATGATTCCGAGTATGAAGCTCTAATTGCCGGGTTGAAGCTTGCAAAGGAACTAGGGATAACGAAGCTAGACATCTTTTGTGACTCCAATTTGGTCGTGAACCAAGTTAATGAAAAGTTTCAGGCTAAGAGTCCAAGGTTGATATCGTATTTGAAAAAAGTAAGGATGTTGCTAGATGGTTTTGATCACCATAGTATATCTCACATTCCTTGAACGGAGAATCAAAGAGCGGACAAGTTTGCGAAGATGGCTAGTTCCGATAATCCAGAACATACGGAGCTAGTCCCGATTGAAGTATTACAGTTCCCCAGTGTGGATCAGATGGAAGTTGATCCGGTACTGGAGATTGAACCTGAAAGGGAGTCATGGATGACCCCCCTAAAGAATTTCTTGATGAATGGAACACTCCCAACTAAGAAAAGTGAGAGGCGTGCAGTTATACGGAAGGCTTCCCGATATGTGTTGCAGGCGAAGTCCTGTACAGACAAGGTTTCTCGATGCCTCTCCTCCGGTGCATTGCCCATGACGACATCAAGCGTGTGCTGAAGGAAGTCCATAAAGGTGAGTGTGGCGACCACACTGGAGGGCAAACATTGGCAAAGAAGATATTGCGATACGGCTATTTCTGGCCCGCTATAAACAAGGATGCAGCCAAGTATGCACGACATTGTAATGCTTGCCAGAAGTTCTCTAAAATCCCTAGGGTGCCACTTAACCAGTTGAAGACAATGACAAGCCCGTGGCCTTTTGCTATATGGGGAATTGACATTATTGGGAGTCTCCCCATAGCAAAGGGCGGAGCAAAGTTCACTATTATGGCCATGGATTATTTTACTAAATGGGTAGAAGCAGAGCCTTTGACCACAATCACGACCAAACGAGTGATCACCTTTATCGTTAAAAACATTATCCGTCGGTTTGGGATTCCAAAAGTCATCATAACCAATAATGGGACCCAATTCGATAGCACAGAGTTTCAAGATTTCTATCGGAAGTATCACATCTAGAAAAGATACACCTCTGTGGCACATCCGCAATCGAACGGACAAGTTGAAGCAACAAATACGGTGATCAAATCCATTCTAAAGAGAAGATTGAAGAGGGCCAAAGCTATGTGGGTCGATGAATTGCCCCTGGCACTATGGGCCTATAGAACAACGTACAAGTCGGTGATGGGTCACACCCCGTTTTCCCTTGCTTTCGGAGCTGAAGCAGTTATTTCGGTCGAGTTAGAAGTACCATCCCATCGTACCATTTATTACGACCCAATGACCAACAATGAGTTACTCCTTGAATCCCTGGACTTGGTTGAGGAAAAAAGGGACGAAGCCGACTTACGTGCCTTGAGGCACAAACAACAAATAGCTCGGTACTACAATAGAAGAGTCTGAGCTCGGACATTCGAACCCGGGGACTTGGTTCTGAGGCGTGTCTTTCCGCCCCCGGTACATATGGGCCCGAAATGGGAAGGACCGTACTCCATTTTACGAAGGCTTGATAGCTTGATAATGGAACCTTCAAGCTAGCGACCGTAGATGGAGATGAAATTCCCAGAGTGTGGAATGCCCAACTTTTGCGGCTTTACCTGACATAAAAGTGTAAGTTTTACTCTTTTGTTTTTAGAACCATGTAAAAAGGCTTGACTTGCCTAAAACAGACTGGTTATTTGAACAAAAGATTATAAAGTAGACGTAGGTCATGATTCGACCGAACCACTATAAAAATACCGTGTGTCATTTACCTTTACTGCACCATTTCTTATCTACTCTTTTATTTTGATTAATATATATACTATTACCATTTCGAGAATTGTTTTAAATTTATGCAGTAATCTCAAAACAGCTAATTCAAAATGTCGTCCAGCAGATCGGAAAGTTCACGATAATTAAAGCTCCAAAAGGTGCAGCGAGGTAAATCGCACTACAACTTGCACTCTAACTCCTGAGATCAGGGAGAGAGTATAAAGGACGCGAAAATAACGTCCCCAAGGCATGAACGTGCACCATGATAAAGCCGCCTTGACAACACTCTAACCCGCTGAAGGATCGGGAGAGTATAAAGGCGCTAGAGACTTAGCGCCCCCAGAACTTCTTCCCCGCTGAAGGATCGACGAGCAGACCAAAAATCGAGCTCGAACTCTAACCCGCTAAAAGATCGGGAGAGTATAAAGGTGCTAGAGACTTAGTGCCACACAAACTCTAACCCGCTGAAGGATCGGGAGAGTATAAAAGCGCTAGAGACTTAGCGCTGCAAGAATCATTACCCTATTGAAAGATCGGGATAGTATGAATATAATCCTAATCGATCGCCAATAAGCCCTGGCCAGGCACTATAATGACGATTAATTAGGAATATATACGTGCATCACTACACGTTTACTTAGCACGTGTATTTCTCGATGATTGTTTTAGTTTTGATTAATGATCGTTACTTATAACTTTAATATTTAACTATGAAAGTTTCAGTTATGATTATTTAAACTCTGCTAACATGATGAATTTGCAGGAACACAATGATGCAAAAGAAGTAGGTCCTTATTTACTAGAAGCAGGTTTACAAAAACGAGAAACTAAACAAAAAGTGAGGGCCAATCTCACGACTACATCTTTTGGCCAAAGGAAATCCTAAAACTAAACATGAGCCAATAGCTGCATTCTATTTGCGCTTGGGAGATGGCTTTGATCTCTTGTCCTTCTTCTGTTTCTCCAACTCCTCTTTATCAGTACCGAAGCGGTCATTTTTCTTCCTTTTCCTCTTGTCAACAAGAGGCTCCGGAGGAGGACTGGAAGGTTCGGAGGCAAGTTATCGATTTAGAAGAGAATCTTATAACAACCCAGTCTTAGGGTCGATTTCGGAAATAGGGGTCACGAACACAGGATTATGTTCCTCCCTCTTAAGAGCCAACTGCTTCTCCTTCCTGGCATGTATGTCAGCCAAGGTTTCGCTATCATCACCCTTGGCCTCGTCAATGATTTCTACCTCCTCTTCCTCATCTCCATGACCGCCATCTGTGTCATGCAGAGCAGCAATGATCTCGGTGCCTGCAGGAGTGCCAGTGCCAAACTCTATGGGTGCTATCGTAACTCTATCACTTGTTGAGCCCCTGGTTTGCTTTGAGACCTCGGAAGCTTCGATACCAGAACCCGGGGGAACCTCAACCTTCTCAGCCTCTGCCTTCTCCTCTGCACCCTTTTCGAACACTTTGGTACCTACACCATTAGAAGCAAAGGTTAGTGAATCGGGAGGAGATGTGTCCATGTCAGTTGTCTGTCCCATGAGACGACGACAAGTTACGATTGCTTTAATGAACTGTGGAGAAAATGTGGAGATACCTTCGGCCGACTCATCTCCCAGATTTGTACTGGTGGTCCCGACAATCGGAGGAGTAGGTGCCACGGGGATCAATGGATCATCGAGGTTATATCCCTCAACTTCAGAGGTTTTGGGCTCTACCACCAAGCTCGAGCTCTCACCAACCTTATCCTTGCCCTTGAGCATTCTCTTCTCCCTCTCCATTTCCTCGTGGATAAGGCGTCTACCTTCCTCCAAAGCCTCAGGCTTTTCACCTTTGAGAAAGGTTTCATTAGCTGGCGTTCGTCAATCTCGTCAACCCACAGTCGCCGCTTCTCGCCCTCGACAATTGCGTCCCATACATTGGCCAAGGTAACGTGGTAGTCTGGAATCCAAGAGATGTCTCGATGCTTGATGACTTGACCAAAGAAATCGAACAACAGTTCCTCAAAACTATCTATATCTTTCACCCTTTCGGCAAGCTTATCGGCTGCAGCAGCTGCTGACTCAAGAGCGCTATTGGCATTGCTTTCGGCGAGAGCTGCACGCTCCCCAGCTTGAGCAAGTTGATCATTTGGAACCTCCTTCTCATTCTTGGCGAGGGCAAGGTCATCCTTTAAGCTCGCCCACTCTTTCTCCCAAGCCTTTTTTTCAGCAGAAAAGCGATCCTGTACTGTCTTCAGTTCAGTGTTAGCTGCCCTGAGATCCTCTACTTCCTTTTTCAGGGCCACCCGCTCCTGGCTATTTAAGTCGAGCTCGTTGCGAAAACGCTCCCTAGCACTCTCCAACTCGGACCTGTAGTTCTCTGCATCTCGCCGAGCTAAAGCCAGTTGGGCATGTGCATCCTCTAGTTCTTTTTCCATTTTGCACCTAGCCCTAGCATCATTATCAATCTTTACTCTAGCCCTGGCCGCGTCCGTCTCCATCTGGCGGATGATAGTAGAGAGTGTAGCAGCATTCTTCTTCATTACCCCGTATTGTTTAGCTACATGGCATACATACCCTATCACCTCTGTGTCCCAATCCCCGGGAACCGATTCAGGATCTGGGACGAACACCATCCTCTCAAAGTAAATGTCGGGAAACTGCTTTCGTAAGCGCTCTAGCCTGGCCATAATCTCAGAATTGGGGGCAACATCCTTTGCGGCAGTAGTATCCAAGCCACACTCACTAGAGGAAGTGGGAACTGTCTTCCCCTTCTCTATAATCCTGCCCTCATCTTTGTTCTTGTCCTCTGGCTCAGGGTGTTTTTTGGAAGATTGGGCGTGAGAAGGAGTGCTTTTTTGAGGGGTTAAATCTCTAGAAAGTTGCTTTCCCCCAGCCGGTGGCAATGGACGACTATGTGGCTTTCCATAACCTTGCTTCGGTGGAGATCGAGGCCGTGCAGAATAAGATTGATGAGAATCCTGGGGCCGACGACTATCCCTTCCCCGACTATCGCTACGAGTGTGCTCAGGATCTGGATGGAGGCTTGGTGTGCCCTCGCGAAGGGAACGGTAAGAATAAGTCCGTTTGCGAGACATTTTTCCTGCAAAGAAAACAAGTGCGTGTTAGAACTATGAACCACAGTAGCAAAAGAGTGTTATGATAAATGGTGCATGTGTTTTGTGCATCCCGTGAAATCCCCTTTTTGAAACGGACCAGGGCCCGAAGTTAGGCTCGTTTGGGTGACTTCTTTTTCTCCAACTGGGGCACCCATCTCTTCGGAGAGGGGAAAAATTGGTTCCCCTCCGAAATCTTCTTGAGTATAGATATCATCTGGCAAAGGAATTTTATTTAATTCCCCGAGAATCTGTTCCTCCGTTAATTCGTCTTGTGCGACAGGCTCAATTGGCGATGAAGTTCTTAAGGGAGACTGCCCCTCGTAGGTTGGAACCTCCTTTGGTTCATCAGCCCATCCCTCATCTCCTTTATACACGTTTAAATCTTCGTCATCCTGATTAATCATTGGCGAAGGACTCTTGCGAAGAGTAGTCGTCTCTACAACTTGAGAAGTTCCTTCTTCTTTAGCCGGGGGTATATATTTGTAAGGTTTACCGCCCGCTCCAAGTCCGAACCTTATGTCTAAGAGGCGGTGTTTATGAAGGTTTTCATCAGTGATACATTTCTTAATCGTTAAAAAATCTGAGTTACTCTTGAGGAGGCAGGACATTCGATCTTCATATATCGATCCTTCTGTTCTCTCAAAGTTGTGATCTATGTGGAACAAAATGATTCGTTAGCACTAAAATTATGGATTCGAATTAAACACGGAAATGTTGGAAACATACTCGCTTGTAGCCACCTCCTCGCACATCCGGCCTGGTGTTTTATATAGAACCAGTCAGACTTGACATCCCCTATATTACTACAACCGTCTGTCACAAATTTTCTATTAGCGACCGATTCGAAGAAAGAGAAATTGGGAGCTCCTGCGGAACGATGTTTGAAATGGTAATAGAATTTCAAATCTTTAAGAGTAAGTTCGGTCAGCAAAATCTCCATATAAACAACGTACAGAGTATACAAAGCCGCATAAGCATTCGAGTGGAGTTGCATGGGGGCAATGTGAAACTGTCTCAAGAGATCAACAACAAGCGGAGGAAAATGAGGAATGGCCCCTACCCAGCACATGAGTCGACTAATGGTCATGTACCCCTCTGGGGCAGAATGAGGTCTATCTTTGTTTTCTGAAACTTTCACGTCGTCCCAGGGAATTCCATGTCTTAAACATTTCTTCTTAAGTTTTATGTCGTCTAGCTTAGAAGGCAAAGAATCAGTGAACTTCTCTATTTCCTTCGCACCCGGAATCTCATCAGGAGCTCGATCATCCTCATCTTCAAGGGACGTGCTCTTGGAAGTTGTCGACTCTATATCAGTGCCTGTCTCATAATCAGGATCGGATTTTTCCTCACTTGAATCTGAGGAAAGCACATCAGGGTTGTGATGCATTAATGTCTCTGATTCAGTACTTTCACTTGATGACTCAGTCACTTGTCTATCTGACATTGCTGTTTTGGCGAGCAAAGAAAGATTAGATAAATAATTACCCTCGGACCCCGTGTATGTGCAAGTGCTTGTGTGTGCAAGTGTGTATGATACGGGAAAATAAAGTCACAAAGCAAACTGGATAAGCGTAATGAATATGCTATTAAGTCATGTTGTCAAATCAGTCCAAGAAGTCCGTCTCGGAGGCCCTAACCTAACTGTTCAAGTACTGCAATTATGATGCATTGATTAAAATCCATATGTGTTTGGTACTGGCAACTGGGTCGGATCGTTGGAAAAATTGGAGCTCGAATCGTGATAAAAGTGCTGATGTGTGGAACTGGATCGACCCAAGGAGATCGGATCGTTGAACAAGGTCCGGGGGATAATAGCAAGACATCGTCTCGCGAGGCAAGATCCCGATCCGTTCCCTGCTGTACCTCCACGAGCCCACGCTCCTCGATCTGATCCACTGTCCAAAACTGCTCTCTCACTCCCCTCTTTGCTTTCACCACTACCACGACCTGGATCGAAGCCCTATCCACGATCCAACCTGGCCAGACCTCTCTTCTTCTTCCTCGTCTCTCCTCTCCATTCTTGAACCCACGAAACCAGACCTGATACACTCGTGTTTGCCATACCCAAACACCACAAAACTTTGCCACTCTCTCCTCCTAAATCAGTAAAAACTAGAGAAAAACAAAAGTGAAGCATGATTATCTATTTTGTTTAATTTAAATCAGGAAAGGAGGTTATTTTCCGGAGATCGCGAGTTAGGGTTTGAGAGAGAGGATTAGTGGCGGCTGTAGGAAGAAAGAAGAAGGGGAGAAAATGGAGAAAGGATCGGTTTATATAGGCAAAGCCCGCGACCGTTAGTATTCTAATTTTTGTACTATTCGGACCGAGAAAACCAATGGGCCACGAGCCAAAGCTCAATGCAGAAAAAGAAAGGCCGCTCCCTTATGTGGCTCGTGAATTGAAGGCGGGGAAAGCCCATGATGTTTCGTGGAAATGCCCAAATGAAAACCGAATCGAACAGGTACCTTATTCCACGGATTGTGGGGGTATTTCAGCGATCCAACACAATGAACGATTGTCGAGACCGAGAACTCAGAAATATCTGTGAAAAAATAAATTTTTTCCTGGCAATTGGACGATGAAGTCCCCAAAAACTCCAGAGATGAGAATTATCCAATGAACAAAGAAATGATTGAAGATTTAACTGGGTATTTATACTGATCGAAGGACACGACTCTCTGAAGCCGTGCGGCGTTCCAGACGGACATGGCCTTTTTGATTCATACCGCTTCACGAAAAGATAGTTCAGTAATGTCGAAGCATGTTCCATCCTTGATAAAACATACTTCGAGGGGGAAAAATGTTGGCTAGATTTTAGACCAAGCCACCAGGTTTCATATTCATAAAAACTACAGAGTTTCACACATCTGGATCATTAAGAGCTTGATCGTGATCCCCTTTTTCTTCCCGGATCGTGATAACGCTTCCACGACCCCTCGATCGCGAGTCCCTATCGCGACCCGATCCGCCTACTCAACAGCCTCTCGATCCGACCCCCGAAGACTAAAAAATGAAGGCCACGACCAAGTCAATTACGATTGAAAATGCAGGATCTCGCGACATCTGTCCACAACTGTCATATTGACTATTTCTCTATCAAGCTATGAACCAATCCGAGATCCTCGGGATCTGCGCCACGTATGATCGCGATCCGTCTGCAGAAATCAGCTATAAATAGCCCAGAGCTTGGCATTTTTAAGGATCTTTTTAGGCAATTCTAAGTTCCGAATCCACCATTATTACACCTCTATCATTATTATTCAGAGTTGTCTCAAAATTATTGAGTGAATCAACATTGTAAAAGTGAGGTTGAGGGATAAATCAATGATTGTACTTGAATTTTAAGTACAGTCATAGATATAAAGTGGACGTAGGCTTGTTAACGCCGAACCACTATAAATCTCGTGTCTTTCCTGTTTATTCTTGCTTTTTTCTGGTATTAATCTCTGCATAATTGAACAACTTGGGTGTTGGAGCCAATTTTGGATCTAACAACACTTATGGTGGAAGACTGCCCAAAACCAACCGGCATATCCAGCGACCACAAGTGGTGAATCTAATGTGAGGGGTACAAGTGCATAAACACGAGACGTGTTAAGACTCGAGGTCAAGCCCGACTTGTGGAAGAAGTTTTCCCGACCCAACCGGCATATCCAGCATCCACAAGTTGTTGGCATAATGTGGGAGGTCTAGTACATTATAACCATAAATGAATATAGTAATAAACTTGAATACTTAACCTAGTCGAATCCATAGGGATTGTGTATGTTAACTTGAGTAGTGGTTAAGTAAAACTTGTATGAAACAGTGGGAGTGTTAAATATATCTTGGGTTGGTGGTAATATTTATATATATTGGCCCACAAACTTAACCTATGTGGTTATGCAATCTTTTACTCTGGTATGACATAACCTATGGAAAACCTAGTAGGAATGCAAGCGTAGGGGGGAGCTTGTATCATCTTGTGTGTGGGATCCATTTCAGTCAGTAACTCATATTTAGGTATCAAACGAGTACTCCGAACTAGGTCAGAGTTGGGGCCCTCTTACTGGGCTAATTGTAAGAGATTCAAAAGAGGGGACGGTGTTTGATGGCGCATTCCATCGGGCTCATGTGCGTGCGTGGGTCCGCCTGCGCGGGAAAATAAGATGTTGTGGTATCGGTAAATATGGTTGTGCACATCCTAGAAATGAAGAGTTGCCACTTTAGGAAGTGATACATCCTATTATGGGGCCAGCACAGGGTATCTGCGGAGTAGGTAGTCGATCAATTGGGGTAATAATTAGGGTACATCTAGACTCTAGTATGTTTAGGAGCCCGTTATTATCCTTAGGGGTAACTCCGGTATGTTAGGCTGCTTGTTGATTGTATGGGGTTAAACCTCTCACTAGAAGTACGCCTAGGTCTACCATCTTATAGTTGTTGGGATGATCTCATTCTGATTATACTAGTATTGGTGCAGAGAAAGGGAAAGTACTAGAGAAGCGCAATATGCTCTATCATGTTTATCCTGTTTACCTTGCCATAACTTCCTTTTATGATGTTATCTCTCTTATCCACTTTACATGACTGTCATGACACTTTTACTTATTTTTACACTAGAAGTAACTGCACTCGCCAGACTTTATGTCTAACCTATTTTATTTCCTCTTCTTTCTCTTCCGTTGCCCCATAGGTTCTCAGAGTGGGAATACTAAAGCTTGATCAGGACACTGCTTTCATCTTACTTGGAGTTGTTTTAGACGTACGGCTTGATTTCATATCTCTTTACTATGGCTATGTTTTTGGGGATTATGCTTCTTTTATTAGTGTTCTCTGATGTTTTAAGTACATGACATAATTTTTAATATGTACTGGGTTTTATGCATTTCAGACATACGATGTAACCATGTTTTGAACTACGATGTTTTCTGCTTAATAAAATTTTAAATTCCGCTGCTATTTTATATCTGCCTTGTAATGCTTCTGTTTCTGTTTACCTATAGCGCTTCATGAAGCTTAATGCATTCTCTTAGTGAGTGACATTAATGGACGAGGGGGGTCACACTTGGTATCAGAGATGAAGGTTACCAGATCGGATAAAATATTTTGAAAATTGTTTTCGAAAAGGCTTTAAAAAGGAAGCATTTTCAAAAGAAAAGTCTGTTTTAAAAAACATATTCCCCAAAGCCATTTGTAACATCTTTCGATTCTCTGTTTGAATCCCTTTCCTTTTTCTTTTTAGCATGTCTGGGGAACCAAATATTCCTGAGGGTGTTACGATACCGGGCTGGTTCCGTAGGTATCTAGAGGCCACGACGCACACCGGTGGCCAAGCAGACGTTCCTCCCTTAGCTGTACCCACTGTTCCTCATCCTCCTCCTTCGCAAGCAGATAATTTCTCTAAGATCTGCAAAGATTTCTGTGCTATGGGTGGAAACCCATTCCGAGGAACCAAAACTTTCGTAGAGGCAAGGAATTGGCTAAAAGAGACGGAGGATTTGTTTGGAATTTTCGAAGTGGTCGATCGTAGGAAGATTCAGTTAACCACTTGGTTGCTGAAAGATGAGGCTTCATTCTGGTGGGAAGTGACGCAAGCAGGGCGTCAAGTGGAGACTTGGGATGATTTTCGCCAGAGGTTTGAAATGAAGTTTCTTTCTCAAGCTGAGAAAAGCATTTAAATGGAAAGGTTTCTGGCACTCAAGCAAGGAGGCACGACTGTCAAAGAGTATGTTAACAAGTTCAATCAACTGGCGAGTTTTGGGTTGGAGCTAGTGGATACTCCGCATAAGAAAGCTTTGCGGTTTGCCAAAGGACCAAATGAACCCCTCCATGGGTTAGCTATGTCCCATATTCCGATTGAAGCAACTTATGAAAGGCTTGTATATGACATTGATGCATGAGGAAGATAAAGCAGAAAAGAAAAAAGTTAAGGTGGAGGAAACACAAAACAAGAAAGTATGGCCCAAGAAGGGACAACAACAACAACAACAACTATAAAAGAAGGGCGGAAAGAACGACAAGGCTAAGGATAAGAAAAAATGTCACAATAGTGGATGTGAGGGTCATTTGATCAAAGACAAGGTCAAAGGGCAAGAGCTTCTGGAGGGCACTTGCATGCTCTCGCTACCAGTGATCCAGATCGAGGTAGGAAAGTTTCTGTTGAAGGTTTGATTTCCCTTTCTAATCATCCAGTTAGAACTCTTTTTTATTCTGGCGCTTCACATTCATTTATATCTGATTCTGTGGTTAAGTCTCTACACCTTAATACTAATATGGTAGTGGATCTCATTGTTATCTCAAACCCCATTGGTGGTACGGCTCATTTGTCCATGATTTGCCGGGGTTTGAGAATATTTGTGTTAGGCGTCGAATTTGAGCAAGACGCATACATGCTCGGTTTTATGGGCTATGGTTTGATTCTAGGGATGGATTGGCTAGCCATGTATGGTGCCATTCCGGATTGTGAGAGGAGGGTCGTTAGACTTTTGACTTGCCATGGGAGGACCCTTGAGATTTCTTGTGACCCAAAGGGGTCTATCATGATTAGTTTCCTAGAGTCACTTGATGCGTCTATTGATGAACTGCAATCTACACCAGTAGTCCGTGAGTATTCTGATGTTTTTGATGAGGTTCGGGGATTACCTCCGAGGCGCGCGATTGACTTTCGTATATACTTGGTGGACAATGCAGAGCTAGTTGCGCTGCTTGTACGCCATATGGCTCCACGAGAAAGGTAGAAGCTCAGTAAGCAAGTAGGCGAGCTACTTGAGAAAGGGTTTATTAGGCGAAGCATATCTGAATGGGGTGCCCCGGCGGTATTCGCAATTAAAGCGGATGGTTCGCTTCGCTTATGTGTGGACTATAGAGAGTTGAATAAACTCACTAAGAAGAACAAGCACCCACTCCCGAGGATAGATGATTTGTTTGACTAGCTTGTTGGTGCATTAGTTTTCTCTCAGTTAGACTTGGCTATGGGGTTTCATCAGTTAAGGGTGACTGAGGACGGTATAGACAATACTGCTTTTAGGACTCCAGATGTTTTCTTTGAATGGCTCGTTATGCCTTTTGGGTTGATGAATGCACCCGCCTATTTTGTTAATCTGACGAGTAGGGTGTTTCGAGAGTTCCTAAATAAATTTGTTGTGGTCTTTGTTAATGACATCCTAATCTTCTCGAAGAGCGAGGAAGGGCATGCCTTATGTATAAGGGAGGTTTTGAAAACTCTGCGTGTGCATCAGCTTAAGGCAAAGTTCTCCAAATGCCATTTTTGGAGAAAAGTGGTGAGATTTCTAGGGCTTGTGGTCTCTAAAGATGGGATAGCAGTAGATCTCGCAATGGTAGTTGCAGTTCAAGAGTGGCAAAACCCAAGGAATGCAATGGAGGTGAGAAGTTTTCTGGGGTTGCGGGCTATTATAGGATGTTCATTAAGGACTTCGCAAAGATATCAGCCCCACTCACTAGGCTGGCATAGAAGAATCTGATGTTTTCATGGGATATAGATTGTGATTTTGTTTTCCAACGATCGAAGAGGGCTCTGACAACAACCACAGTCTTGACCTTACCAGATGGGAACAAAGTGTCTACAGTATACACTGATGCATGTGGTACATGGCTTGGTACAGTTCTGATGCAAGAGGGAAAGATAGTATGTTATGGAGGTAGATAACTAAGAGTTCATGAAGAGAACTAACCTACCCATGATTTAGGGCTAGCTGCCATAGTATTCACGCTTAAGACTTAGCGCCATTATTTGCTTGGAGAGAAGTTCGAGTTGTACACCGATCATAAATCTCTCAAGTACTTGTTCTCGCAGAAGGATCTTAATTTAAGTCAACAAAGGTGGATGGAGTTCCTAGCATCTTATGACTTCGAGATTGCTTATACCCCTGGCAAGGGTAATGTGGTAACATACGCACTGAGTAGGCAGAGGATGACCTTAAGTCCTTTGTTTGCGGAGAGGAAAAGCTTGGAGTTTATATCGACTTTTGACTTTAGACCCTCCACCGAGTTTTTTCCTGGCTTATTTGCATCACTGTAGGTGCGACCTACTCTTATGGATCAGATAAGGGCTTTGCAGCGAGATGATCCATAGATTTCTGACATCTTGGATAGGCTCTGTAGAGGGGAGACTTCTAGTCACCTTAGTAGATATTCCATAGACGATAGAGGGTGGTTGCGACGAGATGGAAGGCTTTGTGTTCCCCAAGTTGGGAGTCTGTTCAAGACAGTCCTAGAGCAAGCCCATCATTCTAAGATGACTACTCATCCAAGGGGTGATAAGATGTATAGAGACATGAAGAGGGTTTTCTTGGACTGGGATGAAGAAAGATGTGGCAAAGTTTGTTTCTCAATGTTTGATTTGCCAGCAAGTCAATGCTGAGCAAAAGAAGCCCGGTAGTTTACTTCATCCATTAGAGGTTCCACAGTGGAAGGGGAGAGCGTCGCTATGGATTTCATCGATGGTTTGCCTAGATCAAGGAAGGGCAACACCATTATTTGGGTTGTAGTATACAGATTTACTAAGAGTGCTCATTTCATCCCAGTTAAGAGTAAGAAGACGGTAACATGGTTGGCAGCAGTTTACATTCATGAGATAGTCCGTCTTCATGGAGTACCTTCCAGTATCGTAAGTGATCGTGACCCCATTTTCACTAGTGAATTTTGGAGGAGCTTGCGAGAAGCATTAAGCATACAGTTGTGTTTGAGCACCGCTTATCACCCTCAGACCGATGGACACACAGAAAGGGTGAATAGAGTTTTTGAGGATCTTTTAAGGCTTTGTACCCTAGACTTCGGAGGGACTTGGGAAGAGCATCTTCCTTTAGTAGAGTTCACCAAAATAACAGTTATCAAGCTAGCATTGGCACGGCACCCTTCGAAGCATTATATGGACGACCATGTAGATCACCGACTTGTTGGTGAGAGTCTACAGAAAGACTTCTACTTGAACCGGATATGGTTAAAGAAACGTTCGAAAAGATTGATCTCATTAGACGGTGAATGAAGACAGCTCAGGATTGGAAAAAGTCATACGTAGACAAGGAAAGGACTGACATTGAGTTTGAGGTGGGATACACGGTTTTCATCAAGGTATCACCTTTGAGGAATGTGGTTCTCTTTGGATCTGTTTGAAATTGGCACCAAGATTTGTAGGGCCATTTCTCATAACAGAGAGGATTGTCTAAATGGCCTATAGAGTAAAGTTACCAGAGAGACTATCCGGCGTTCATGATGTTTTCCACGTTTCTCATTTGCGAAAGTGCTTACATGATACCGTAGAAATAGTAGAGCCGAGTATATTGGAAGAAGTAGAGGTGGAACGAGAGGCGACAGTTAGGCGAGTTCCTACCCGTATTCTTGGATCAGAAGTTAAGAAGTTACACAACCGAGAAGTCAAGATGATGAAAGTTCAGTGGGGAGATAAACCAGAGGACGCAACTTGGGAGACCGAAGACAAGATTCGAGCTTCTTACCCTTTCCTTTTCGAGGGTATATTCTTAACTTCCTTTCCAAATCTTTTGTTTATGCTTGTTTCTATCATTTAAGTATATCCTATCAATCGAATCTTCGACCTTTAGGTAGGAATCCCATGAATGTAAACATGTGTTTGAGTCATGTTATGCTTGATGGATGCAAGTGGATGCAAATGTTTGCTAGAGGTTGCTCGTGGATGCATACACACACACATTAGGCACTAGATCGATTCAATCACTCTCATGCTGCATATGGATGTGTGTGCATTATATTTTTCTTCTTTTAATGAATGAAAGTTTATGTACCATCATATGGATGTTGCAATTGGACGGATGATTGTGCACACATATAGAACTTACATGTTATAATAGGATTATTTGCATACAAGCTGGATCCATGGAATTAACATACATTGCATTAAGGAGGTCAACTGAATCAGTAGACCGCCTGATCTTTCGCATTAGTGTTGGGACATATACACGCACCTTTGCATATATTCATACAAGCATTAGAAATTTTTAAGGACATTGGATGCGTGTGATTGGTGGATGAGTAGATGGATGTTAGGATATACATTCTTCCTAACTAAGAGATTTCGGGGATGAAACCCTTTGAGTAAGGGAGAATGTAACACCCCGTAATTTTAACAACACTAAAGATGGTAAATTAAAGAATACTTAATTAAATATTCATAATTAAATGAAACGAACTGCGCCATTGCGTTCGTCTCGGAATACTGTTTGAGACAGACTTCGAGTAAGCGTAAAACGGACACCGTATGAAAAAGTTATTAAGGTTTGAAGTTTGTATACACAAGAAGAATATATATGAATAAAAATAAGTCTGGAAATTCAAAACGATTCAAAATCACATGGAAGGCCTAGGCGGGAAAATTCCCGCTCTGGGTGTCGACCTACAGGTCAACACCATCATAGGGTGTCGACACCCATGTCGACACCCACACAGGGGGGTCGACACCCTCCAAATCCGGGGCAGATTCCTGCTTCTGAACGTGGTCTGATTTCTGGTCAAGATTTGTTGGTTCTAGGCTATAAATAGGACCCTATACCCATTGTTTACTTCACACAAAAACAGTGGAGGACTAGATGCTGCCATTGGCTAGACTAAAATAGGTTGTTCTTCTTCTACAATGGGGATTAGACTAATTCAGAGATCTGTGATTCAACATCTGCAATTCTTCTTCTATCTCTTAGATCCAATCACATTGAGTCCATGTTAATTTTAGATCTAAATACTTAAAAGTTAATCTTGACATGACTATAACTTGGATCTAAGCCTGTGACTATTTGAATCATATCAGATCTATTGTAACCTACGTATTTAAGTTATTCTGACATGACTATGAACTAGATATAAGCCTATACCTATTTATCATGTTAGATCTGCCATTATTTGTTGATCTAATTCATTATCTAGATCTCATCATGCCTGTTTATGATGCCTTTATTATGTTAGAATTAGCTCTACTATCGCATGTTTATCAGATCTGTCCCTTTTATGTCTATCTTATCATTATGCTCAACTTTGTCACCGTATGTTCATTAGTTGCTATGCCTATTTTACCATCATATGTCAATCCTGTTATTGTGGTTATTTCTGTCCTCTTCCCTTCTTCTTTTCCCTTTTTATTTTTTTAGTTGGGCTAACTTCGAGTCTAGGCATGCCGCTAAAATAAGTGAACGCGTAAAATTGGGAACAAGGGGAAAACGTTAAATTTGGGCATAACTTGTATTAGGAAATTTGGGCATAAATTGAATGAAATACATGAATGTGGATTTGGGGCATAAACCAAACTTTGATTAAATACCTTAATTTGGGGCATATGTTTCATTACGAACATGACTTGGGAAAGGGGCATGAAAACCTATAACAACATAGGAATAATTGGTTAATAATGAAGATGCCTAGAATTACAGTAATTAGAAATTGTAACCACACTTAGACACGAGGTTAGATTACACTTGTGGTGGAAGTCTTCCTGGAACTGATCGGCATATCCAGCGACAACAAGCGGTAAATCTAATGTGAGGGGTCTAAGTGCATAAGCACGAGACGTGCTAAGACACAAGGTTAAGCCCAACTTGTGGAAGAAGTCTACCCGGACCCAACCGGCATATCCAGCATCCACAAGTTGTAGGCTTACTGTGGGAGGTCTAGTACATTATAGCTATAAATGAATATAGTAATAAACTTGAATTCTTAACCTAGTTGAATCCATAGGGATTATATATGTTAACTTGAGTAGGGATTAAGTAAAACATGTATGAAACAGTGGGAGGGTTAAGTATATCTTGAGTTGGTGGGTAATATTTATATATATAGGCCCACAAACTTAACTTGTGGGGTTATGCAATCTTTTACTCTAGTATGGCATAACATGTGGAAAACCTAGTGGGGATGCAAGCATAGGGGGAAGCTTGTATCATCTTGTGTGTGGGACCCAATTCAGTCAGCAACCCATATTTAGGTATCAAACGAGTACTCTGAACTAGGTCGGAGTTGGGGCACGCTTACTAGGCTGATTGTAAGAGATCCAAAAGAGGGGATTTGATGGTTCGTTCCATCGGGCTCATGTGCATGCATGGGTCCGCCTACGCGGGAAAATAAGATGTTGTGGCATCAGTAGATATGGTTGTGCACATCCTGGAAATGAAGGGTTGCCACTTTAGGAAGTGATACATCCTACTGTAGGGCCAACACATGGTATCTACGGAGTAGGGAGCCGAACGATTGGGATAGTAATTAGGGTGCATCAAGACTCTAGTATGTTTAGGAGCCCGTTATTATTCTTAGGGGTAACTCCAGTATGTTGGGCTGCTTGTTGATTGTATGGTGTTAAAGCTCTCACTAGAAGTACGCCTAAGTCTACCATCTTATAGTTGTTAGGATCATCTCATTCTGGTTATACTAGTATTGGTGCAGAGAAAGGGAAAGTACTAGAGAAGCGCAACATGCTCTATCATGTTTATCCTGTTTACCTTGTCATACCTGCCCTTTATGATGTTATCTCTCTTATCCACTTTATATGCCTATCATGACACTTTTACTTACTTATATGCTAAAAGTAACTGGACTCGCCATAATTTATGTCCGACCTATTTTGTTTCCTCTTCTTTCTCTTCCGTTCCCCCTCCCAGGTTCTCAGGGTGGGAATACTCCAGCTTGATCAGGACTCTGCTTTCATCTTGCTTGGAGTTGTTTTAGATGTACGGCTTGATTTCATTTCTCTCTACTATGGCTATGTTTTGGGGATTATGCTTCTTTTATTATTGTGCTCTGATGTTTTAAGTAGATGACAGAAGTTTTAATGATGTACTGGGTTTTATGCATTTCAGATATATGATGTAACCATGTTTTGAACTATGATGTTTTCTACTTAATAAATTTTTGGATTTCGCTGCTATTCTATATCTGCCTTGTAATGGTTCTGTTTACCTATATCGCTTCACAAAACTTAATGCATTCTCTTAATGAGTGACATTAACGGACGTGGGGTGTCACACCTGTTTTTTTATTACACTGTCTGCTATGATCTCCACAAGTACTCTAGCATATTTTATTCTTTTAACATGTTTGGTATAGTCATCCGTAGCTAATGGATTGCCTACCAAGCTAGCGATCTTGTTGTTGCCTCTGGCATTCCAGAGGGCTAGGTCCAGATTGGGCAAACAGATCCAAACTTGATGCGTTTCAAGCATGTCATGCTCCAGTTTGAGGTTTGGTTCCCATATCTTAGTGAAAATCAGTTTGTTGCCCATGGACCGTTGTCCAGAACTTTAGCGCAATCTTCAGCATTCGTTAATTTTATTAGGTAAAACCCATTCTCTCTAGCATAGATATTCTAACTACCTTTAGGCTTCCATTCCCTTCTAATGTAGGCATTTAAGTGAACATAATAAGGGCACTTACCAATCAGATATATGTAGATTGAGTTCGTCCACATATTGGTGGCTTCAGAGTAAATCTCTTCATCGAGCACAGCATATTCCCCTTCATCGTCGTTTTCATCTTCGAACTTCTGTACCCCTCTTTCGATTCTAGTATTTCCAGCAAATGCTTCAATCCAGTTTCTACAACCCGCCCTGAAGTTGAGGTTGGTCGTTCGTTCCTTGCCATGGACTAGGCCTGAGCGCCTACCTGCTACAGCTTGAGCAAAGCTTTGTTGTTGTTTTTTTCTGACCTCATTCCACCCCAAAATTAGTGTTATTAGGGTTAGGGTTCTCCTGAGAGGCGGCTACCAATTTAGATCTTCTAATATATATACATATATATACATATACTTATACATATATATATATATACGTATACATATACATATACATATATATGTATGTATGTATGTATGTATAGGCTTCGACAGCATATTCCCCTTCATTGTCCTTTTCAGCTTCGAACTTCTGTACCCCTCTTTCGATTCTAGTATTTCTAGCCAATGCTTCAATCCAGTTTCTACAACCCGCTCTGAAGTTGAGGTTGGTATTTCCAGCCAATGCTTCAATCCAGTTTCTACAACCCGCCCTGAAGTTGAGGTTGGTCGTTCGTTCCTTGCCATGGATTGGGCCTGAGCGCTTACCTACTACAGCTTGAGCAAAGCTTTGTTGTTTTTTCCAGACCTTTTTCCACCCTAAATCAGTGTTATTAGGGTTAGGGTTCTTCTGAGAGGTGGCTGCCATTTTCGGTCTTCTAATATATATACATATATATATATGTGTGTGTGTGTATATATATATATATATATGTATGTATGTATATGTGACCCGTCTGATGCTAACGAATCGTTTTCTAGATGTTGGCATACCTAACCAAAAAGGGTCGGGCTAAGGAATGCATGCGTCGGACGCTTCCATTCTTGAATTTGGTCATTTTGGCCAGGCGAACAATATATATATATATATATATATATATATATATATATATATATATATATATATAGGCTTCGGACTCGTCTGACGCTAAAGAATTGTTTTCTATTTGTTGGCATACCTAACCAAAAAGGGTCGGGCTAAGGAATGCACGCGTCAAACGCTTCCATTCTTGAATCTGGTCATTTTGGCATGGCGAACACTATCTAAAAGTAACTATTAACTTATTTTTAATTGTAATGATATATGAAAATATTTCTTAAGTTATATATCATTGAAACACTTGGGTATGCGATTACAATTTATAATGATATACATTAATGTTTGAAGTTTTGATCATAGATATCGATAATTTTCTGTATAGTAATCGTACATGACATGTTTTTCTTTTTCTTCGATCTCATTCACCTACTCATTCCCCTACTTTTGTTATTATCCAAGTGCACGCTTCGCTTAAACTTCAATTCTTAAGCATGCACTTCAATATGAACCTCAAAGTTTTTAGATCAATAAAAAGAAAAAGTGAAGAACGCATTTTGTCAATCTAAACACAGTAAAATAAATGATATGAAACAATTTTTCAATCTTGTTAACATATTTAGTGACTAACTTTTAAGAGAAATTGCATTTTGAACTAACAATCAATGCATGCGTTTGACGTTTCAAATGACGTTTAAAATCTCAACGCCAGCCCATAAGATACTGATCTAAACAGAAGCACTAGGTGTTGCAAACGCTATTTCGGTGTCGAGTGAGGTATTGAACATGACATTGAACATTGTGCATCGATGAACCAGGTAGCATCCGAGGGCATTGAACATGGTATAGATCGAGCATTTAACTCAGGAATTTTAATTTAATTTTTAAAATATGTTTGATAATTAGGTCTGTATTTTATAACTAGCTAAACTTTTTTAGATGATTGGGTCTGTATTTTCTATAGCTAAGCTCATGATCTGCCCAACATATCTTGGAGTCGGTAAGCTGATCATGTATGCTTTCCACTGTTCGTCTTTAGTCTTTAACTGTCCGTTTCAGTCGTTCGAAGTGCACCTCATATTATACCATTTGTATTGCATTTTGACCTTGGATTAGTTTACATCAAACCGCACGTCGAAATCTCCCGCTACGGTCGCATAAAGGGACTGACGTACCGAACTCAGTCAGAAAGATAATGCACACAAATATCAATAAACGTTGTCTTGTTTTTATATGTTCACGAGACTATTTATTGGCCGTAAGAAAACTAAAAAAGAAAATTATATAGAAATGCATACAATTACGCCATAATACTGAAAAAAGAAAACTTCAAAACGTCGTAAATTGATTCAAAAAAATTACATGTCATTAAAACGAGAAAATTAAATAGAAATGCATAGGAATTATATTTTCCCACTTTCTCTGAATGGTTGAAACCTTCACTTCAAACGCGTTGACAAGCTCGGACTTGCGAACCGCCTTACGTTAGATCTAAAAAGAAACGTTTTAAAAGAGCAGTAAGGATAATAACCGTACAGGGGTATAGATGAAAATAACGAAAGAGGTCGGTGAGATATTTTCTGTCAAAAAGCAACAGTCATTTCGGGACTCTCATGGAAAGCACCGGAACGAACATTCGTCATTGTTTATTCGAAAGACGCTGTTTAAACCCCGTATAAATCTCGAAGCAGTTGAACGTTCCTTTGAGGTGGATTAGCTGAAAGCAAAATAAGAAATATTTATTCGAAGGTTTGAAGTAGCTTCATTTAGCAATTTGAAGATCCGATTAGGTAAGTCTGCTTCCTTTCCATCTTTGTTCTCCTACCTTTGCTTTCCAATTTAGTTAATGGTGCAAAGCCTTCAATCAGGCTTCATGCTTTCTTTTCCATTTACTTTCCAAAAGGATTATCAAGTTCTTTCTGTAGTACGAAATTGGATTCAGTTCATGTTTTCGCTCTTTTAATCTTTTTTGTAGCAATCGATTAGTCTAACCCATTTTCGTTAACTCATATGGGCTGTCAAATCATTGATTTTGCTTGATTTGTATGTTCCCATTCTATATGCCGCCGATTAGTTAAAAAATGATCTATGTATAATACAAATTGAACTGAGATCTGAATTTATTTGTTGGTGTTGATGCGGGATAGGGTTTTTGCATATTTGTGGTTTTTCCTTTACAAATAATCAATGTAATGTTTGTGTTTCCAGATAAAAAAGTGAGATTAACGTATAAAATTCAAAACTCTGCAAGATTCAAGTAACAGAGATGGCTTTGGAGAAAAGAATCGTTCGTCAAACAAGCGTTTTGGGAAGAAAAAGGGTTGTTGTACCAAAAGGTCCATTCTGCACACCAGTGCTCAAACGAAGCCGAAGCATTCACTTAGATGTACCCATGAACATCGAATCATTGCCTCATGATCTACTGGTAATGTTAATATTTAATTTTTTGTGCATCGTATTGTAATGCTAGTACCACTGCCTGAGTTTAACTTATATATGAACTACGCAGGTTCAGGTGATTAGTAGAGTAACCCACGAGGACCTAAAGCAACTTGTGTTAGTGTCCAAAAACATCAACGAAGCGGTAATATTACACTTGATACTGCTTTGATTAATTTGCAAAGTGTTTCTCTGTAATGTGTAAAATGGTATAAAATTTATGTTTTAACAGACATCAACTGCAAGGGAGCTGCATTTTGCATATAGAACTCCAGAAGCAAAGTCTCGTTTAAAGGAAGCTGATGATTTTGGAGTAGAAGATGAAGTAGATGCACCAAATGCACCAATGCGACATAGAGCTGGTAAATCCAGAATGAATTTTGATGGACTTGAAGATTTCATTGGTCGCATAGACTTCGACGGTGTGAAGTAGATTCATAGATGTATGTGTATGGTAGATGTTTATATTTTAGTATCAACAATTGTAGACTAGTTGTGTAGAGGTACAGGATTATGTAGCTAGCAGTTTCTTCAATGTGTTCATTGAAGATAATTGGTATATGAGACACTTGTACTTAGTTATAGGAACAAGATGCGTCTACTATTTCTTGGATGCATCTTTCTTCATGTATGTAACAAGTTTGCTAAATTTTGTTAATAGAAATGTTATTTTATTCTCCTACTTATTTCTAACAGCTTGTTCTGCATTGTATTACCGGTCGCTGTAAATCTGTAGCTCGTGTATTTTTATGGAAAAGGTGAGCGCAGCAATGGAAAATGTTACGTTGAAAATAGAGAAAATGGTAAAGAAGAGCCTTCATTAGAGCATACCCAGCAGCGAAGGGATTCAGGCGTGAGTAGAAGTGAAATGGAGCGTGGATCCGCGATGTGTTTCCAGCAGTGAAGTGGGAGTTTTGCATTCTTTTTTATTTATTTAAAAAGCGGGTACTAAACGGAGAAAAGAAAACCGTTTAGTACTAAACGGATTTCTGTTCTCCGATTAGTACTTGAATTTTTGTTTTTATTTTATATGTACTGAATGAACCGAGGCTTGTATCCAATAGAAGCTTCAGTAAAAAAAGAATGGCGGCCAGAGTTTTTACCCTACTTTTCTAAAATTCAAAATTGAAAGAAATTATACTCAAATTCTTACAATCCTCTCTACTTTCTAACCTCACATAACTCCACCAAACTTTTCTATCACTTCCTATCCTCACACAATTTCAAACCAAATCAAACAAAACAAAGAAGTGTTGAAGAGGTAATTGGGTTTGCTAAAGCGAATATTTTGTTGAAGATGGAAGAAGGGGCTAGCTCGGTAGTTCGTAGACGGAAAATTGGGAGGAGGAATCGAAAATCCTTCGTAGGCGATGAGGGCGGGAGTGGTGTTGGTGTCGACGAGATGATTTCACCTAATTTTCCATTTAGGTCCGTCACACGGCTACAAGAAGGCATCCACCACATTTACAACGAAGGGAAAGAGCAAACGGTAATTGATTTTTATTGTTAAACTACATGTTGAATCTTCATATTATGAAAACGTTTAACTAATCAAGATAAATTCGCATTTATTAATAGAATCGTGATAAGATGAGATGTCACGGTGCTTTCACAACCGTGTTGAAATGGTGGAAAAAAATTAACGTTCATCCTCAAATTAGAGACCCGGTAGTTCAAATTTTTGGTAGATTCATGGATGTTGAGTTGAAAAACTCCGATAATAGATGTATTCATGCTATAGTCGAGCGATGGTGGCCGACAACTCATACCTTTTTATTTCCAAATGCTGAGATTGGTTTGACGCCATTGGATTTTACTATGTTAACATCCATATCCGTTGGAATGAATACACTTAGTATACCATATAACGAGAATTGGAGTGTGTTCGCTAATGCAATCCAACTTTTACCACTTCTTGTGGAGAAAGATATTAAAAGGGGTAATTTTGCTATATCTCATCTGGCGAAATATTTTGATGTCGCTTACATTGCCGCCAATTTGAATAATCTTGATCATGTTGCTCGTATATTTGTGTTGTATATGATGGGAACTTTGTTTTTTACGACTACCGATGATACTATAAGCCTTGGATACTTGGAAGCTGTACAAGATTTGGAGCTTGCTCAGCAATATGATTGGGGTTCCGCCATCATGGGATACTTATACCAGAGTTTAGATTTGGCCGTGTTGAGTGGGGGGCATCTAACCGGATTTATCGAGCTCTTGCAGGTATATTAACTCATTGTGCAATTCAGTAGTATATTTTAATTGCTTGCTTTTTCAACTGCATAATGATATAATGTTTAATTTTGCAGTACTAGTTTTTTGAATATACGACCATCTGTGGCTATATCGTTAAAGAGTCTGTGAAGCAAGCTGCGTACCCCAGATTGAAAGCGTGGGAGAAAGAAAATAGAGTCAAGACCTATGACACATCAGGGCATCTCTTCTCTAGCACCCGTTATCATATAGATCATCGACAAGCATGTCACATAAACTGGAATCCATGGAACAACTCAGTTGCACTTGACTTTGATGAAGTTTTACATGCATGTAACCTGTCTATGAAACGTTTGTCACTTCTTGTTCCTCCAGGAGAAATTTATGAGTTGTTTCTAGGTGACAGGTGCTTACGATAGTTGTCTGGTATTGAGGTTATACCTTTAGATCCTCCTCTGCATATGACTGTAAGAAAGACTCACGGTTCATACCAGGAAATGCAACAAGAGCTATACTAAAATGATTGCCAACAATACATCTATCAAGGGCAGGATATAGACTACAAAACGTATTGGAAGGAAATTTCTAAAGATGTCGGGCCTTTACTAGATGTCGCGGTTCGTGTCGGTAATGTTGACTACTTTGGGCCATCAGCGTTGAAGACGGGTATTCAAGCCCCCGTTGTTCTTTCCTCAGAAGTTAACTATGCTTCACAGTATTTTCCACCCCCTCAACAAGGAGATTGGTCTGATGATCCTGGGTGGCATATGCATTGGACGGGTAAAGAACCGGTACCAATCCCGCATTTACCTGACCTACCTCCTATTCCGTCTCACTACTCGGTCGATAGCCTATGGGAGATGAATATGGGTATGCGACAATTGGCTCTGGATCAATCAAAGTATTACGAAGAAGGATTGGATAGAATAAATTCGGTTGCGCAGACTTTTGTAAGTTCTCGGTTTATTATTCAATACCTTTTTTACATGGATAGCATACTGAAGTTAATTCATTTTTATTTTGTTATTGTAAAGAATATGGAGATTTTTCGGGAACCCGTGTTAGGACTGCATTCCAAAAAAACATGTCGATCAAAATCAAACAAAAAGCGGAAAACAATAACCCAATTGCAGAATGAAGAAGAAGATGAAGACGATGACGAAGACCAGAATGAAGACGAAGACGACGACGAAGACGAAGGAGATGGCGAAGACGAAGACGAGGACGAAGAAGAGGAAGAGGAGCATGATGAAGAAGACGAAGATGAAGAGGAAGGGGATGACGAAAATGAAGGCGACAATGAAGATGATGATAGCTCCGATGGAGACCGAGGCGATACCAGAGAAGTGATTAGAAATAAATATGGGGTTAAATTTAAAGTACCAACAAGTTCTTCTTCTACTCCAGGTATGCATTCGAACTTAAACTTAAACTTAAACTTGAAGTGCAACTTGAACTTGAAATCATTTTTAAATTTGAACTTAAACTTGAAATTGAAATCAATTGTAATTTAAACTTGAAATTGAAATCAATTTTAATTTAAACTTGTAATTGAAATCAATTTTACCCTTAAACTTAAACTTAAAATTAAACTTAAACTTGAAATTGAAATCAATTTTAATTTAAACTTGTAATTGAAATCAATTTTACACTTAAACCTGAACTCAAACTTAAACTCGTAGTGCTACTTGAAGTGCAACGTGAACTTAAACTTTAAACCATGAACTTGAACTTGAACTTGTTTATATTATTAAACTTAAACGTAAAATTAAACTTAAACCTGAAGTGCAACTTGAACTTAAACTTTAAACCATTAACCTGAACTTGAACTTAAACTTGAACTTCAAATTCAATTGCAACTTAAACTACATATCACTTAAACTTAAACTTGGATTTATGAAGTGCAACTTGAAGTGCAACTTAAACTTAAGCTTGCGACACTTTAACGAGGATTGGAGTGGGTGAAGTGCAACCACTACCATTACATATCACTTAAACTTGCGGCAACTTAAACTTAAACTTGCGGCACTTTAACTTGCGGCACTTTAAACTTATACTTTAAACCATGAAGTGCAACTTGAAGCGCAACCACTAGCACTACGGATTATTAAACTTAAACTTGAACTTAAACTTTAAACTTAAACTTAAACTTCAAACCATGAAGTGCAAGTTGAAGTGGTGAAGTGCAAGTTGAAGTGCAACCACTAGCACTACATATCACTTTAACTTAAACTAGTTTATGTTGAAAATGCGAACTACCACTACATACAAGTAAACTTGTTTATGTTAAAAATGCGAACAATTGATAATACATGTTTATGGTTATGTATACATATAGGTTTGGACCGCGTAAAGGGCATCGGTGGAACCGAAAAAAAGAGTTCGGGGTTTGTAAGCAAGATGAAGTCCCTAATTACCGGCAAAGGGAAACAGAAAAAGGTAGAAAAGGGTTCATTCCGGGCTTGGAGGATATCTAGTGGTATTGAATGCAAGACTTCATAAATCCGAGTGTGTCGTGTATTTAATCTTTGTAAATTGTAGAATGCTTTTATGAATTTTGTATGGTACATGTAGTGGTTTGTATGATGCAATAGATGGAGTGGTTTGTATGAAATTTGTATGGTTCATGTAGTGGTTCATGTATGAACTTTGTATGTTTCATGTAGTGGTTTGTATGATGGAATAGATGGAGTGATTTGTATGAATTTTGTATGGTTTATGTAGTGGTTCATGTATGAATTTTGTATGGATCATGTACTTGGTTTATGTAGTTCATATGGTTTGTTTGAAAACCTGCAGTGGGACTTTGGTTCCCAGTTCTGTCTACAGCCTTTTCATTTAAAAAAAAATGACATAAACGGCAAAATGATTGCCGTTTACGGCAAAAGGGATTTCTAAATCCCGTTTTGTATTAAAAAATAATAATTAAAACTAACTTAATAAATCACGTTTTGTGTTAAAAAAAAAAAAATTAAAACTAACTTAACTAATATATAATGAACTATATTTTAACTAATATATAATGAACTATATGCTTAATGAACTATAAAATATATAATGAACTTTTTTTTTAACTAATATATAATGAACTATAAAATATAATGAACTATATTTTGTATGAACTATATAATTAACTAATATATAATGAACTATATGTTAAAAAAAAACTAACTTAACTAATAACGGTTATAACATAACGACTATATTTTCAAACGACTATAATATAACGACTATATTTTCAAACGGCTATAATATAATGATTATATTTTTTAAACAGTTTATAAAGGGGCTCTATTAAAACGATGTATACAACACTTTTCCATTATAATCCTTTTTGTTAACTTCCACAAACCAATTAATGGCTATTAGCAGTTATTACTACGAAGAAAATGAGAATGCAAATTCGGAGGTCGATGGTTCTGACAGTAGTACTGATGACGCTATTGAGACAAGTCCTACTGAATCAGACGAAGGAGATGACCAGTACTACCATAGAGATTTTCTGCAACTATCTTCTGATAGCACATCTGAAGACGACGGGTTATCGTTAATGATACAAGCCGTTACCATTCATCAGTCATGTGTTAGACAAGTAGCAATGGGAGGTTATTCGAACGGTACTCGTGGTGGTAGTGTATTTGGCCGAGCAGACAAAAGGAAGATGCGTGACCATCAAGGCGGAACTGCTAGGTTATTAAAAGACTATTTCAACACACCAAGCACATATGGTCCTGAAGATTTTCGTCGACGATTCCGAATGAGTAAGAATATGTTTTTACGTATTTTTAACGGTGTTGTTAATCATGATAATTATTTTGTTCAAAAGCGAAATAGTGCTGGAACCTTGGGATGTTCTCCTTATCAAAAAATTATAGGAGCTTTACGTGTTTTAGCGTATGGGATTGCACCCGATGCATTCGATGAAGTAGTCCGAATGGGTTCGAGTACAATTAGTTTAAGTCTAGAACATTTTTGCGTGGCTATCATTGAATTATATGGGGAAGAATATTTGTGAGCACCCACACAGAGCGACGTGAATAAACTGAAAGGTTTAGGGGACAAAAGAGGTTTTCCAGGAATGTTGGGTAGTCTCGACTGTATGCACTGGGAATGGAAAAATTGTCCAACGGCATGGCATGGACAATTTATCGGCCATTATCCCAAAGCGACAATGATAATTGAGGCTGTTGCCTCACATGATCTCTGGTTTTGGCATGCTTTCTTCAGCTGTCCTGGTTCTATGAACGATATAAATGTGTTACACCAATCACATTTGTTTAAAAATCTCGCACATGGAAAGGCACTGGCTTGTAATTTCACAGTTCGAGGAAAAGCATATGACATGGGGTATTATTTAGCAGATGGTATATATCCGTCTTGGGGTACCCTAGTCCAAACAATTTCAGATCCAAAAACAGAGAAAGAAAAATATTTTGCAAAAAGACAAGAGGCAGCAAGAAAGGATGTCGAGCGTGCTTTCGAGGTGCTACAAGCCAGGTTTGCCATTGTAAAAAACCCCATTAAACTGTTTAAACCCCAAGTATTAAGTAATGTGATGCGAGCATGTATTATTTTACACAATATGATCACCGAAGAAGAACGAGGTTCTTTTCCATCGTATTTAGGGTATGATCCGGATAATACTGCTACAGTTGTTGCTGATAGAAATCCAGCAACTATTGAGTTTTTCTTGAGTAGGCTGCGAAAGATAAGATCCAGGGAGATACATCAAAATCTCCAGGAAGACCTGGTTGAGCATTTATGGCATTTGAAGGGCAATCAATGATGTATTCCACTGTTGTGTTTTAATTATGGTAGTTTCTTTTATGTACGTTGTTTTGTTGTCAAGTAGCGTTGGGTTTCCTTGTGAAGTGTGTATCACTGTATCCTGCTTGTCACTGTACCCTACTGTTCACTGTAGGTTACAGTGCACTCTGTTCCTTATTAAAAGCTGCTATGTATTGTCCTATCAGTTGGTAATGAAGTGCTTGCATTTGTTGTTTGTGTAGTACTCGGCTATTGTCTATATAAAGTACCTTCCTTTCACTGATTTTTTACACCATCATAAATATATATATATATATACACTCAAGCAACCATACAGCTCATCCAACAATGGAGTATCACAGTCACCTTTCACTTCCATCATCCTATGACTATGAAAATCCAGTGGATCACCCTAGGCCTTCCAACCCACCTTCACCTGAAACTGATATAGATTTCTACATTGAAATGCAAGAAAGGCACTACGAGGATCTGAGAGAGCATGAACGAGAACAAGAAGAACTTCAAAGGCAAGAGAGGGTACAAAGAAGACGTGCAGAAAGGAATAGTCGACATCATAGACGTGTTCCAAAACGCCAACAAAACGTAAGTACTGAACAAGATTTTGAACAGGAAGTTAATTCGCCAATGAAAATATGTGAGTGCGGATATGCAGCTGCTGAAGATGTAATAATTAGAGGAAATCATATTGGTCGACGTTATTTCAGATTCCATACCTACCCTAGTGAGTGTCCCTATTGGGAGTGGATTGACGAACCTTTTCCACAAAGAGCGGCTAACTACGCAAATGAATTGCAATACCAGCTAACAACCTTGCAAACTCAATCTGTTGGTTGGCAAACTGAAGTTAGTAGACTGCAAGATCAACTTAGTGGTTTGAATTTTGGCAGACCAAACTAGGATTATTATATCTCCTTGCATTTGGATTTCCCTTTATATTTTAGTATTTGTTAATGTTGTATGCTATTGTATCAGTTAGGCCTTTAGATTGGGTAGATGTTCTTTTGTATGCACTCGTAATGGTTTTTATAAATGCTCCTGGTTTTCCATATTCCAGAACAATAATTCCTTACTTAAATTGAATACAAAGAAACACTACAGAATACAAACACACACTAGCTGAGACCATAAGATAATTCCTTACTCAGATTCAAACATACACTACAAAATACAAAGAAGAAGGTAAACAAACACTAGCTTAGACTTCTTACTCAAATTGAAGCATATAGTTGTACCATAAATCGAAAGCTTCATGCCCTTTGAAATTTGAACGGTACTCGTGGACATACCGGGAGTCATACGTTGCTCGCGTCAGCGTGAAAATGTTCTCCTCCTTCAAAGTGTCCATTATTTTACGATATCTCTTGTAATCTCCAATGAACAAGGTGAATGCACTTCTCGTTGCTAGTACACTTTGCCTTACTCTGCAGTCTGAATGATTGTTGTACGCTTCATTGAGAGTCACCCACATATCTTGCTCAATTTCTTCTTCCATGTGAAGTGTATCTGTCTTAATGTAAGCTTTGATCAATACAAGAAAATCCGACGATGTCCATGTTTCATAAGTCATCTTGAAATAAATAGCTCAGAAAATATATACGAGGTTATATAA
Source organism: Allium sativum (assembly GCA_030737875.1). Lineage (NCBI taxonomy): Eukaryota > Viridiplantae > Streptophyta > Magnoliopsida > Asparagales > Amaryllidaceae > Allium > Allium sativum. The sequence continues at coordinate 205,807,360 of CM060911.1, forward strand.
GCGCAATAAAAGTTAATACACACATCATCAAATTCAAAAAAATTGTTATTGCACCGATAAAGGGAAGAATCTATTCACCCTTATCGATAAAGTTGTATCAGGCCTTCACATGGACCGATAAAACTGTATCATTCAATCACAAAACTCGATAAAGCTGTGTGTTGCTATCACAAAACCCGATAAAGCTGGGTCTTGCTTTCGCAAAACCCGATAAAGCTGTGTAATGCTTTCACAAAAACCTATATAGTCGTGTCATGCATTCAGCTAAACTGACAAAGCTTTGCCATTCCATGCCTACACTATCACAACATCCAATAAATGAGACAACTATAACTCATAAGTTGAAAAAGCTGTGCCATGCCTACAGTAGCCAACTATTTCTTGAAAGTCGTTAAAGTGGGCAACTGTTTTCACGTAAATCAATGACAAGCCAATTGTTTACAAGCATGCCTACACTAGACTATTCCACCACATTGGAGATAAAACCATTGAACAATTTCTGAGTATTGACAAGTGACTAGACTAGACAATACAGTCATAGCATGAGACTACTCAGTTTCTGAAATAAAAATATAGGACAAGGTTGTTTATATATATATATCATGTGTAGTATATGCATCATTCATCACTTATAAAAAACTATCTGCACTAAATACAAAAACAACTTCTAATGGGAGACTCGAGCAACAACAATAATGCTGGCTTGTATGACGATAGTCTTACAAACTTTACAAATTTGCTATCACAATCTGAAGCTCAATAGTCAAACCCAATGCAATTTGCTCCACAATCAAATCCAATGCAGTTTCTCACTCCACAGCAAAGCCAATTCCTTAACCAAATGAATTTCGCACAACAGTTTGGTAACATGTACAACCCAAATCAATTTCCTTCAACCCCTAACATTTTTAATTCGCAGGCAACACTTCCTACTGAAACAACACAAGATACAAATCTTGTTTCAAACGAGATAATTAGAGGGAAGACAAAAAAGGTAACCAAACGAAAGCCTAGAGATTCTCAAACTGGGGATTCTGTGGATGCAAGCTCACATGGTGGCAAGACGTGGAAAGCCCATGACTATAAGGTGTTAGCAAATGCGTATGTAACAGCATCCGTCAATCCCTCAGGTCGGTCTACTGGGAAGTTATTCTTCAATCGAGTTAACGAGCTATACAATGGGGACCCTGAATGCATCACCAAACGATCATTTGATAGCACAAAGACGACATGGTATAATTTGAATACTATGTGCACCAAGTACAAAGGTATAATAGCACAAAGAGGAGACAGACTGAGGAGTGGGCAAACCCACAGAGATTTGACAGAAGATTACAATAAAATTTATCGTGATACATTTAATACGGAATTTATTGCTCATGAAGCTTTGCAGGCTCTTTCCTTACTGCCTCGATGGGCAAATCTATCTGAACCAAGTGAGGTTGACCAGGATGAAACTGAAGCATCAAACTTGAGAAATGTAGCTTCAAGACTATGCATGGATTCATCCCCAACCAATTCAGTAGGATCTCCCGTTTCGGTGGAAGGTGATGGAAATAATAGTATTCTACTGTCTCACAATTCAGGGATGATGTACGGAGGAGTTGATAGTCGTTCCGAAGGAATAAAAGCCAGTAAGCGTTCATTGTTGAAAAACAAGGAAGTAAACGATTTGATTGTCCAAGGTGAAAGGATAACTTCACTACTTAGTGATTTTTCATTGTCATCCACATCAAGAACAGATCAAAGAATGAGGCTGAAGGAGCACAAAATAAGAGTCTTAGAATTACAAGTTCAGCAAGATGCAGAAAGAACACAAGCTCTTCAAAAGAGATCTGAATTGAAACTTCAACAGGATGCAGAACGAACCCAAGCTCTCCGAGAGAGAAACAAATTGAAAAAGGCACGTGAAAGACGTTTACGTGAAAAAGAAGATAACGAGTTTCTAGCGAGAGATGTTTCTCATCTTTCTGGAGAGGTTTTGGAGTATGTTTTAGCTCAAAAACATAAAATTATGAAAGCTCGAGACCAAAGGGATCAAGACGAAGAGGGAATTTCTAGAATGTAGAACAATTCATCGGGTTCCTTTATGAAGTATTTGTTTCAGAGTCTAATTTGCTAGGTTGTTTTCAGTTTGCATGATTATGTGTGTTTTCTAGTTTGTTTTGAATTCCGTTTGTAGGCATGTTTTTATTTTCGAAGTCGAACAAACGTATTTTCTTTTTCATTTCTACTTCATGTATACCTAAAGTAAGCAACTTATTTAACTAGTTTGGAGATGTCTAAATGATCAACTAAGAAAGTGTCGAAATAAAGCCTAATATAATACAAGACTAAGCTAGTACAAAAATACTTCATATAAATTTAACAAATTGAATATTTAATTTTTACGTAACAATAAACATATTTAATGTTTTTAATTTCCAAACAATGTATTGTATTTAATTTCAAGATAATATAAGGTAATTAATTTAATATACATATAACGTATTTAAAGACCAAATAATCTAATCCATTCATTTCCCATAAATTCCTTTAGTTTTTTACTTGTTTTCCAAATTAATAAAAAATTAAAATAAAATTTTCATTTAACTTTTTAGACCATTTTATACTTCCTTTAATTTACCACATATAAATGTTTGCATCTGGGAGATTTTGTTATTGTAAAAAATTAATGCAATGTATTTATGAAGTCTGGATTTTGTTATTGTAAAAAATTAATGCAAACATTTATTAAAAAATAATTAATGCAAACATTCATTAAATACCATTCATTAAATAATGCAATAACAAAATCTCATGGTCGCCATTCATTAAATAATGCAAACATTTAATTAATGCAAACATTCATTAAATACCATTTTTAGACCATTTATGAAAACTTCATAAATATTAATGCAAACATTTATAAACAATTTGTAAAACATAGTCTCAACAAAGCAAATAATGGTAAACAATTTGCAAAATTAAAATTCTGAACAAAGCAAAGAATGGCAAAAACTATGGTAAAGAAATTTAAAAAAAAAAAAAGTTAAACGGTGATATGAAATCACCTTTGTAAAACGGGGAACAAATTGCCGTTTTAGCCTTAAACGGCAATCTGTTCCCCGTTTTACAATCACCACTTAAAAAAAAAGTGGGGATGATCCCCACTTTAGCGTTGAACTCACGCTCCAACTCATACTGCTGGAGCGCGAGTTCATCGCTTCCAGTGGGGATCCTCCCCAAATTCAAGAGCATTCCCACTGCTGGGAATGCTCTTAGTCGTGATGTGCACCATGGTTCCTTAGCAGTTATGTAGGTATGGGCTCGGTTTTGTGTGCACTGTGGCTCAAATGGACTCTGTAAATCACGTTAGTATTTTGGTTATCTGGAGTCATTGGCTAAATCAAATTCTAGATTTAAGGTCATGCCTAGTTCGGATCTAGAAAGGAGAAGAGAAAGAGCATCGTCTTCTTAAAACGTTTCAAATTTTAGATCATGCTTTGGTCATTGCTCATGCATTATCTTTTGATATGCTGATCCATATATTTCGACAAGTGCTTGGTTTTAAACTAACAAATCAAGAATATATTCCGGTGTAGATGCTTTAATGAGTGATAGCTACGCCAAATAAAAACCATGAACGACAAATGCTCATCGTTTTCTAGTACGCCAGTTCCTTAATTAATATTCCATGAATGTGTGTCCTAAACCACGGCAAATGGTTGGTCCCTGAAGTCGATGCTTTCTTATATATTGTTTTGTGGTTGTTGTCTAGTTCTTATTTATTTTCAACCGATGCACAACTCAGAATGCTATTATGTCTTATGCATTTGCGCAGTTATACCAGGCAAAAACGGTGGTTCGATCATTTTGACATTAATGAATTTTTCATGAATATTAGTTCTAAATCTATGATGCATGTCATTAAACTTCCAAAATATTCCTTGTTTATACGTTAGGTTCATAGCGTCCTTGTCCTGAACCTAAGGTTGAGCATGGTGCGGTTTGGTGTGGTTTTGACATAAAACCGCATTCGGAATTGCTAGGGTGCGGTTTTCAAAAGTAAGGACCGAATCGAACCAAGAACCGTTGGTGTGGTTAAGTTTTAGAAGTGCGGTTTCGGTTTTAAAAGTGCGGTTTCGGTTTTAGAACCGATCAACAAAAAATGGCGTTATTCCCTAACCAGTTAGCATGAGCATAACATTATCACACATAAACACAACACAGTCACAACAATCAATATCTGTGCAAAAATATAATCTGCGATAAATACAAACTTGTTCATTTCTCAATCCAAGTAAACTATGTGTTTTCTTATGTCTGTAGCTAAAGTGGAGTAAAATGTAAGCATTTAAATGAATACAAGATAAAGTGTTGTTGGAATGCAAGTAGCGAAGGCTTGAAAAAAGATATAAGACAAAGTGTTGTTGGAATGCAAGCGTTCATAAACTATATCGGTGCGGTTTCGGTTTTGCGGTTTGAGAAAAGATAAAAATCGAAATCGGACCATACTAACGGTGTGGTTTCATCGGTTTTGCGGTTTTATTTCAGTGCGGTTTTTTAAGATGCGGTTTTTTGCGGTTTTATGCGGTTTTGGCTCAATTCCGGTTTGTAATCGGTTTTCCTGCTCATCCTTACCTAAACCCAAACCGTTTGTTGGCATGGGTGTGCTTGCTAATTGCTGTTGTCCTTGCTTATAAGTGCACAACATAAAAATAAACCTTTGATGTGTAAGCGTAGCATTCGATGAGGAAGCTGAAAACAATAACATTATTTCAAGCGACTTCAATTTCAAGAGAACAATTTTTCTATCCTCAAGCCGTATTATAGATTTTTAGGGTGTATGAACTGTCAATTTCATTTTATAAAATCTTAATGGTTCATTTCAACAAATGGTGTACAAAAACCTAACATAAACAAGCCAACCCCATCTTTTTCCCTAAAGGGCAATCGACACCCTTCCTATGAGGTCGGTTACTCCCAGATCAACCCCTCATAAGGGAAGGCGGTCCGGCGGTCCCTCCCCTCAAAGATGTGGAGAACTTATTTTTCGAGATCTTGCTTTTTTATATTGTTACGTTATTAATGTTAACTGATTATTTCCATTTTCTTACGATTCTTGTCCCTTCTTATATATTCATATATACATGATATAAAAGAAGAAATTATATCAATAAGAGAATATAGATTTTTTCATTAATTTTCATATCAGCAGTACGGTGCTATGAATATGCTATAAGGAATGGAAGACCGAAAACAAAATTATAACAATGCCACTAGGAGTGTAACGACCTAGATTTCAGTAAGAAATATTTAATGGATGTTAAATATTTGAAATAATTTAAAACAATTTATTTTAAGGATTTAGAACTTGAAATTTATTTAAAATAAGGTTTGGACGTTAAAATTTACAATATAACTAAAAATGAGCTCATAACGTTACGGTAGTTCGTAATAATACGTTTTGGACTTTAAACGAGTATACAAGATTCAATATAAGTCAGAATTTGATGAAACAAGAAACGTTAGAATCTATTTAGGGGTATTTAGTTTTAAGGACAAGTTTCCAAAAAAAAAATTAGATCAAAGGACAACTAAGTTTAATAATTTATGAGTATATCTTCAATTTATGTTATTCGTTCGCAGGGCAGTTCTATTATTACTCGAGTTCATGAAGACAATCATTTTCTACCTCTCATTCACTAGCTGCAATCTATTTCAATCTCCCTAAAGACATTCCTGATTGCTTCATTTGTTCTTTATCTGCATCTGGCTCCAATAGTCATTAAACCATTTATTGATATTTGAACTAGAACCACTAAAAACGAGCTGTAGCTTCTTTTGTTATCTAGATGGGTGGCACTTACATTACTGGAATTTTTGGTGCTTTCACTACTCCTTTTTACGTGCATTGGATAAAAAACAATGGTATTGAAGGTTAAAGAAGGCGTCACAACACTGAAAAGTTACAATTTCAACACCGATTAAAATATTACAAAAAAATGTGGTATATACAATAGAAAAAGCAAATTAACGGAAAAAAATACCATTAAAATGATGCAATCGTCAAACCAAAATTCGAGAACTTGGAGATTTGGGGATGCTGGCTGGTTGAAGTGGCGCTCGAATTAGGGAGAGATGAGTAAATTTATAGATCGAAGGTGAAAATAGAGTTGTTTAGGTGCATCATCATGAAACGTCTGACGCATCGGACGTCGATGCTTCAATTTTCTCTAATGGGAAAGCGATCCATTTTGGTACATTATCGTTGTTGATGCTTCGGATGCGTTCGCCAGGGTAACATGCCAAAAACTTTGTTGCGAACAACACATACCTTTACCTCCTTGCTTTCGATCTATAGCGTTGGACTCTTATTTTTATTGTGGATGATACTATTGTAATTTGTAACTTGCATATTTTGGATTTTAACTTATTAATTCAAAAACATCAAATATAAATATGAACATTACATTGTGAGTGGAAATAAGTATTAAAAAAAGGATTAATGACCAGAAATTTAATGAACCACGAAATTGCTCTAACATGCTATGAAAACTAAAGTTATTTGCTAATCAATAAGCTTAAAGACCATGCAGTTAAATGCTTAGCTGTTCCATAACAGTGCATGTGAAAAATGTTAAAGCGGAGATTATTCGAAAATGTAGCAAAAAATAGCTAAGGTGTAAAAAAATTATTATATATAAAACAAAATATTAAATGCTAATCTAGTTCCATTCTCAAGTGTTGGAAAATGCATATTGTTTAATCTATCAAACAAAACAGAAGGATATCATGACTCGTATGGTCCATATTTGATGACTGTAATAGATTTTTAACTTATAAATTTCATTTATGCTTTAAAGTTAGGTTTTCACTCTAACACTGTCGATTTGATTAAATAATAACTAGTCTAATCGGTTATTTTATATCAATTTCGCAGAAGCGGATGCAAAAAAAAAAGAAACCTTAACAGAAAATGGTGCAGCTTAAAGCGACCTACTGTCCGCTGCGATTAGATTCAAATTTTAGTGGTCAAAGAGCGTTACACTCTATAATGAGTTTTGCGGGACTTTAGCAGAGATCTCACTACCCAGGTTAAAAGTGTAAAATAGAAGGAAATATAGCTAATTGTCACCAAATATAGAAAGTATTTCGACAAGCTTTTACATGCCCATATAAGAATCTTCTAGTATAATTATATTTTACAATTAAAAGGAGTTACAAGTAATAATGAGAGATTTACAACCTAAGACAAAATAATAATCAAAAACTTGACGCACAAGATTAAAAGAAAGTTAATCTCGAGTACTTGATGTTTTGATTTGTCGTGAGGGAAACTCTTAAAAGGAGATACTAATCAAAATTCTAATGTTTCCCGAACCCATTTGAAGTGATAATAATTCATGAGTAGGTCTCCAAAAAATTTAGGAGTCTCCAACATTCGGGTTGATCTAAGACTGTAAGACATTCGATCAACATCCATACAAATTTTATTTAGAAAAAAAGTTATGATAAGAAACAATGTATCAAAAAAATATCAATCCGAAAATGTTTGGTGGTTTTTTATTTTTCGAACATTGTCCGTCTGTTGTTCGGCTCATACAAACAACGTCTGAACTTAAAGCTTGTTTGATTCATATTCGTACGAATCTCTTATAGGACAGGACTAAAACTCTGTATGGTCTAGTCCATCTTATTTACATTCCTACCATTGTTTTAAAAAAAATCGCCTCAATACTCATCTTGAGGAGTTACTTGAAGATATAAGAGATAAAACGCTTTAAAGCTTTTTCCAAAAAGATTCTTATTTCTAAAGCTTATGCCTCAATAACTTGAGGTATACAAAGCATATAAAATGTACGCCTCATGCGTCTCAAAATTTTAAGGCATATGATCCAAAACTCTTTTTACCTTTGTTGCAGATATTGACACTAATAAAAGTCATTAAATTTTAATTATTTAATGTACGTAATAAAATAAAATAAAAATCATCATTTTTTACTTTTCAATTTCAGTATCGATATGATCAAGTAAGATTATTTATGAAACAACAATCAAGATCTATGGAAAGGATTTTATCATTGTTTTAAAAAAATGTTTTTCAATAAACCTCATTAAATCACCAAATAAATTTTGCAGATCAATTTTGGATTATTTGAAGAAATCAAAATTGAGGCTTGATCGAATCTTCAAATAGTTTTGAGAAATCGAAACTTGAATCATATGAGTTTCAATATTTATATTTTTATCTATAATAAAAATGTATACTTGTACAATGCTAGATCTTAAATTATTTGTTTTTCATTTTTTACATTGGTTAAATTATGATATCAAATTTTCTTTACATATTTTGCGTTTTATTTTCACTCGGAAAGCTTACGCCTCAACGTATCGAGGTTTAGGCATCGCCTCTTAAACTTTAAAGGCCAATTCTATTTCCACCCCTCTGTTTTCCTTTCTTGCCTTTCCCACCCCAATAGTTTATTTTAAAAATTAGTGACATTTTGTTGTGCAAAAATTGCACAAATGCGGAAGCGACACAAAATTAGGATCTAACTTGTCGATTAATTATCAACCACTAACTCTATAAAAATATCACCAAACAAAATAACAAAAATAGAAGAGGAGGAGAAGACACAACATATTTAACGTGGTTCGGATATGAATATCCTACGTCCACGGATACCTAACAACTTCTTTATTTCTTTACTTTAAGAGGAGGTTACAAAAATGATAAGAATTACAACAAAAAACTCATTACTAATTCTCACCCTATAATAGATACAGAAAATAGGGATCTATTGAGGAATAATACGAGAGATATATTTTCTTGTGATGATACAAAAGTGAGCAAATGCCTTCATATATATAGGAAGAATAGAGAATTCTAGAAGATAAGGATGAAGATGTTTAGGAATTTCCTTGATTTGATTCAGCACAAATCTTGCGCACTAATTTGGTTTCCACCTATAAATTCTTGATTGATTCTCCAAATCAATTAATTATTTTCCATATTTGGCTTGATTATGAGAACAATTAATGTCTCTCTCACCCCACCAATTCTTGATTGATTCTTTAAATCAATTGCCTTTTCCATATTAATTTGTTTCCCATAATTGACTTGATTATGGAAAGAAATGATATATTCTCATTAATATATTTTAATCGCCAAAATTTAACACTCCACCTCGATAAAATATATTCATCAATCACCAAAAATCAACAGAATTGTTGGGTCTATGCCATCAAGCTCAATGTGAACTACTTTGGGAAATATTGCCCAAACTGAACTTCCAAATCTTTCCCAAGCATAAGAAAGATAATATGCACATCAACAAGCAAAATGCATATGAAAAAGTATCAAAATTCTTCAGAAAATCCGATGAAGGAGACAAACTTGTAGATACAAAAATCTGAGAGACTAATGGAGACATCATAGCGCGCTTCACCTTCTCCATCCTACATTGAGTGAGGACATACTTAATGTTATCTGCTTCAACCTCCTTTTCAAGAATTTTACTCGACTTCACCAAGTCTACCTTATCAAACTCAACACCAAGCTCCGCATCATTCAAAGCATAAGATGAATAATCATCATTACAAATATGCTTACCAATAGGGCCAACTGAACTAAAAGGCCTTAACTGTGACCGAGCTCCACCTAGAGTCTGAACCTCTGAAATCTTCTCATCAACCATGGTACCATCGGAAATACCAATTTCTCTCTGAATATGAAAACGATCTGATGACTCCAAATATGTTTGGGAATTTTGTGTCCTCCTAATTGTTGGATCTAGATTAAACCTAGAGGGGGGTGAATAGGGTTTATCACAGTTTTTAACTGAATTAAAAAAAAACTGACAGGATATTAAAATAATAAACAGATCACAGAATATAGCAAAAACAGAAATGCAAAAAATAAATCATACACAGATATACCCAGCTTCGGCAAAACCCTGCCTACTGCTGCATTTTTAAGGTTTCTACTAGGTGATAGAACAGATCCCGCATACAAGACCATGTACACTCGCAAACCCTGCTCCTATTCTAACCCTACGCTCAAAACCCTAGACTGTTCTAATCCCCTAGAATAGATTTCCCCTGATTACAACTCCGTAACCAGTAACCTAGGTTTTACAGACTCTAGCAACCGTCAGTCAACACCCTGACTGTATCTCCCTAGATTTTACAGAATCTAGAACTGATGGTTGGATTACAGATGAAAGAACAAAAAGAAACAAAACAATACAAGATAAAATAAACAAAGACAAAACCCTTGGGAGTTTAAATTAAAAGGGGTCATCCCTTTGCCTTTTAGAAACTTGGCCGGCCTTTTGTGTTGCACCCATTCTATTAGTCCGATCCCTTTTGTTATTTGCAAATGAAAATGGCGGCGGCTTGAAAGAAAAAACTAGGGTTTCTCTTGCTCTTCCCCAAATCCGAATCGATGCTTGATGAAAAAAGAATTCGTGGTTCTCTTATTTCTTCACTTTGATGATGTCGATCGATTTGCGATGCTTCTTGCCTCACTGATTTTGGGGAAATTCATCTGTCTCTCTCGATCGATTGAAACTGTGAGTTTTTCTGAAAATTCTTTCTTTGAAAAATGCTTGAGTTGATTTGTGGGTTTTCGATATATTTTTGCCAGTGATGATTCGGTATAGAATAGGATTATAGAATCCTTTTAAACACTCTGATTTCGTGAGTGACTTGATCTGGTTAATTGCGGTTTCCCCTTTTGATTTGTTGCCTGAATTTGCTCGACTTTGAATGGAAAAATGAGCCTTGAATTGTTGCGTGATTTCTTCCCTTTGGTGCCTGGATTGAATCTGCCTTGATTAAGTTTTGCTGCATGTCTTTCTTCTTTTGCTCGACTTGATTCTTCAATTGATTTAATGCCATGATTGATTTGTGAACCTAATTTGTTAAACATTCGTTGTTGCCCCTTTTGAATTGCTGTATAATTGTTTCCAAGAATTCCTCGGCTTGATTGGTCCATGACCAAATGAAATCGACCATAAAATCTGGAGTAAATATTTGGATTGGAAAACTTGCCAAAAACTGAATATCCTGAAATGATTTTCTACAATTGAACAAATCGAATTTCTGGAAAGCATTTAAACCTTGCCCAAAAAATATTCACTGATATGTTTTGAAACTTGTATTTATCCACAATTGTCGAATTTAAAAACCTGCCATTTGCTGTCCCAATTAAATGGTATTCACTGATTTGAATTGATGCTTGCCGAGTTTATCATGCACCCAAACCTGACATCTCCAATGCTTTGATTTGTTGCATATGTGGTAACCCTTCATTTACTCTAATTGTGCATGTCAACCAAAAACTGGAAACACAATTCTTGCATCTGTTAATAGAACTGAGTACTTGTTTTCTTCTCCAAATATAGTCTGATACTGTTATTTGCTGTCTCTTGCGCGTCATGCATGCATTTGATTACTCCATCATCATTCTTGAGTTCTCCCCTTTGTAGACAGTGAATTTATCACTGATTATAACTTTGACCATGTTTAAATCATGTTGTGTTCATTCATGCTTATGTATATGTATTAGCACATATAGGACTACTCTTGCATGTCACATCCCCTTTGAACATGCTATGTACATTTGTGGAGAACCCTGACCATTTCTGAATGTACTTGGATGCTTTACTTGATCTTGACTTGTGTTGAAGTTGCCATTCATGCTGAAACTGATCACTTGATCATTTTGAATGTACTTGTATATGCTGCATACATGAACTTGCTTGAGCTGAACTATATTTGAGCTTGCATCTTGTCTTGTGTTGAACTGGAAACACACTTGATCATTTTGATTATTATTATTATTATTTGGGCTGCACCATTCATCTCGAACCTGACTTGTTCTCATGTAGTACATGCTACTTTGACATTGTGATTGCCATGACATTGATCACAAAATATGTTGCATTCATCACCACATGCATGTTATGTTGCCTTTGTATGTTTGCTGAACCTTACTTGCGCCTCTTTGTTATACCACGACTCGACCAATAATTTTGTAGTTAAATTCCATGCATGCTGCACCACATGAACATGCTGTATTAATTCACTTGTATCAACTTTACTTGGGTTTGTCTACACCATTGTTGCACATTTGACTTTTGGCTTGAACCACCATTTACACACTTAAACTGATTTGAGTTGAATCTTGGCTTGAACTCACGATTGTTTGTACTTAACATTTGTGTTGTTCCGAGCTTGGTCCATGTGACTGCTCCACAGCTGTATTCACTGATTGGCGAGGCAGTGCACACGTGTATTTATACACGTGTGTATTTGCAGCCATTTAGAAAATTTCCTGTCCCTGTACATATACAAACTGTCTGCCTAGACACAGATTAATCAGATCAAGTCATGAAAAATGATGAGAAACACACCAGAAATCTGAGGCAAATAAAATTTTCAAAATAAAAATTATATTCGCAAGAATTTAGAATATTATTTCTGTTCCATATACTGTGTGTGTGTTTCTGTATATGACAGGTATGAAGATGATTACTGGACAGACAGTGAAGTGCTGTGAAGACTGAAGACAGAAGTTGACAGTGAAAAATATACAAGAGCATCTGTATATGAGTGATTGTAAAAATGAAATGACTGTATGATTGAGAGACTGAGTGAGCTGTATGTATATATGAGATTGTACAATGAGTGTTGTAATGAAAAGCAGTGTATGAAAATGAATTGTATTTCAATGAATTACAGTGTTGAGCAAATAATGGAGTTGTTAATCTGTACTGTTAAATATTGAAATAAAATATTATATTTAAATAAAATACTGTTGAATATTTGAATTCGTGTATTGTCCTATTTTAATTAAATATAAATATTTTATTCTTGTCTATGATGCACATATTAAAACAGTACAGTAACAAACACATATATATTAATATATATTTGGTTGTTATCATCAAACAAAAAACATATAATTGTGTATACAACACCGTTATATACAACAATCTCCCCCTTTTGATGATGACAAACAAATATAAGATTTTGAGCATAAATGTGTTTGAAAAAAGAAATTGAAATATATTACTCCCCCTATTTGAATGCTCCCCCTACAACAGAAACTCCCCCTAGAAGTGTGCATGAGTGAACGATTGTAAATTGAATGATTTTTCAAAATTTAAAATATTTATAAAATATTCACCCATAAATCAAAATCAAAATCCATTCTCCCCCTTTTGTTATCATCAAAAGGATACAAAATTTAAAATATAAATGAAAAATGACTAAAAATATAATTTCAGCTTAAGAGGAAGAAGGATCATCATAAATCTCAATCAGTCAAACAAAAATCATAATAAACTAAGAACTAGTGGCATATTTCACATTTCAGATAATGACGAATTTACGATGAAATTTATATAGATGGAGAGAGTTATAAAAATGATTTCCAATTATTTTCAAAGAATTTTATAAAAAAGAGCACAAAAAACAGTGATGGATTTGGACTATAATTAATAGTTCAACTTAAGTGAGAAAATCAAATAATCTCAAATCCCAATACCTATCAATCAACAAATCATAATACGTCATAAGATTTTTACACATTTCACAGATTAGAAGATGGATTGATAGGTTGGCTTTTATACTCAGAGGAGAATTTCAAATTTATTTCTATTTTTAGCACTTTATTTCCTTTTTATTTATTTTTTATTTAAGAGCGCACTGACCACGCATAACCAGAGCTTGGATTTTTAAATGGGATCAGTCGCTGCTTAAATTATAAGACGTCTCATAACCATGCATAACCAGAGCTTGGATTTTTAAATGAGGTTAGAGACACTCTTATATATTAATTATATATTTTATCATTTTCAGCTTTAAAATGAAAAACTCCTCAGAATATAAAACCAAAAATGGATGATAGAAATGTGGTAGGTACAGAAATGGTCTGTGAAATATATTTCTAAATTAATTATATTATGAAATATGCTCGACTGTACCGGGATTATTGAAAATTTTCAATTATCACTAATTCTGAATAATAACATAGTCCAAATTCTATCACAAATATTTTCACTGTTTTTAAACACAAGATGATTTTTCCTCATTTTTTTTAAAATAAAAAATAAAATTAACTCTCCACATTAATATAAAATCATGATGGATGGCAGACGGGTGATAGATAGAGGAGATGGTCGTGAAATAATTGCCAGTTCAAAGATATTATAATAAATATTCAACCATCATGAAAATCCAAATAAAATCTCCTCCTGTTGTGGAATATACTGCAGTCACAATTCATCACAATTTCAAAATCTGATAATAATTTTGATGAATTATAAATACAGTTCAAATTGGATATTGATTTCAATTTCTGAAAGAATAATCAATAAATAATTTTAAAATTGAAAATCGATTACAAGAGGAATTTATACAGATTTATACAAAGGAAAAAAAATGTGTATGGTGTCTATACAAAGTGAAAATTCAAGACAACTGGATGAAAAAGCTGATACCAATTGTAGTCTCCCTTATCGAGGAATTTATTCACACCCTAGATATCTCAGATTAAAGAAATTTCAAACACAAAGCCCAAGTAGACAAAACTAACAAATTTGGCACATTTATCAGAGCTGCAGACAAGAACAAGCAATTATTTGAAGAACAGTATCAGAGCAGCAAACAGATCATAAACAAGCAATTACAGAATATTTTCAAAACAATATCAAATGGGTGAAACAAATATAAGGCACTTCTTATACCACTTGGTGTCTCTATTAATAAATTTTAATCACAAAGATACCGAGGACAAACCAAGATATCACAGTCAGCAGAAATTTAAAGACCAAGCAAATAGTATAGCAAATTAGCCAAGCAGTAGACAGGTTAAAACAGGCAGTTCTTTGAAAAACAGTATCAGAGCAGCATAACAGAAACAGTTTCAAATCAGACTTGACAAGATGTTGGTCACACAAGATGATTCATGAACCAATGATTAAAAAATACCGTTTCTTTGAAATCATTTGAGGAATATGCAGATTTCAGGATTCAATGAATCGATCACACCAGATTATCAATTTCAGCTTCAAGATATGTGTGAGATTCAATAAATCAATAATTTCAAATGATTTTAAACAAACAGATATTCAAATCAAATTATCATGAAATAACAGTGATTTTTAAAACTTGATTTTCAAATCAAATTTTCACAAAAATTCAGACAAGCCTAAAAGAAATTTTAGATCATCTATATCAATTTTGAAAGGTATTCATGATCCAGAAAAATAGAATAATTTATTTGAAATCACTTGAATCGATGTCAAGTTTTAGAATATAATGAATCACTCACACAAGGTTGATAATTTCAAATTTAGGAGGTGTGTGAGATTCAAAATATCAGAAATTTCATATGATTTCAAACAAACTAATTTCAACTGTACTAATCATGAATAAAAATGAATTTTAAGATGTATCACTGAGACAAGACATTTCAAAAAAAATTCAAGCCAATCTGAAAATTACTGGAATTGTCACAACTGATAAGTAACAGTGTGCTGTAATGAGTATAATATTTTGAGCTTTTCTAAAAAGAATTAGAATAAACTTAGAACAGCAAAGGTGTGTGAATTTCCATATAATTTTCAGGTCTTCAAAACAATTTAGAATTTCAGATTAACAGTGTTCAAGATATGGCACGAATACATCAACACTGTTATGAATTCAGAGAATCAGAAAACAAACTTCAAATCAATTGCAGATATTTACAAAAATAAATTCAAGATCTGGACATGATTAAACACATCAGAGTTTTATAGAAATGAAGCAAAATTCCAAAAAGAATATGAATTCTGCAATATGAAGTTAATGAAGCCTAAGAAGTTACAAAGGTATGACAGTGACAAATCAAAACAAAAGAAAACAAAGAAAAAAAATAAGCAGAAGGGATAGAAGGAGAAATAAACAAAGAAAATAAAAACAAAGAATATTTACGAAGGTGAGTTTAGAGATCATACCAGAATCCAATGAAAATCAGAATCTCTAAATCATCAGATCTTGGCTAAAGGAACTGTAAATGATACAAAAGTATAAACCAGCTTGATTTCAAATTTCTTTTTAGCACAGTAGTTCCTTAGCCATCCTTTGGTACCTAACAGTTGAGAGGATCAAGTGGTTTAACAAAATTTGTAAAACCACTCACAGTTCTATTCATATGTTTTGGTATCCAGACTTGTTTATACAACAAACCATTAGAATTAACTTTCGTACCCTTAGGAACCCAAATCTGTTTGAACTTTACGAAGCCTGTTTTAGTTTTTGGGATCCAAGAATGTTTAAATGGTTTATCATAAAACGATTTCTCATCACAATTTTGATTCAAAAAGCCTTTGAAATTTTTAGAGTTCAAATTTTCAAAGCAGTTCTTTCCAAAACAGTTTGAGGGATTTTTCAAATCAATTGAATTTTGTTTTCAAAAAACATCATTTTTCCCGAAGCCAAGACCAGATTTATTTCCAATAGAAACTTGGTTTTGTAACAGCATATTCAACGATTTTTCCCCACTAGAAAATTTATCCAAAGTTGATTCCAATTGTTGAATTTTGAATTTTAGATCACTATTTTCTTTTAATAAATTTGAGCAATTATTTATAGCGATCTTCTGTTCAGCATTGGACTGTTTCAAAACCAAATTCTCATTTTCAAGCAATTTAATTTTGGCTTGGGATTCGGAAATTTCAAGTGCAAATCGTTTTTGTTTTTCAGATTCAAAATTCTTGGATTTTTCAATCTCATTTTCAAGTTCTTTCAAAACCAAACCACTTTTCACCAAATTTTCATTTTCAGCAATTTCAAATTTGGAATATATATCTGTTTTAAAATTTTCAAATTCCTTTTTGCAGAAGGTTATTCAAATTTGATAACTCAGTCTTGTTCTCATTTAAGATCAAAATTTCATCTTCAAACTTTTGAATACTTTTATTGAGATGAACAAGATTGGTTTTCAATTTCAAACAATTTTTGCAAATTGAATTTGAAGAATTTTTAACATATTCAAGTTGTGATTCCAAATCATCAATTTTGCTGGTCAACTCAAAATTCTTAGATTTCAGAGACATATTTTTCAGTTGGAGTTGATCAACAGATTTCGTTAAATCAAGACACATGTAAACTAAATCTTCGTATGAGAAATTTTCTGTTTCAGCATCTGTTGATTCTCCATCATCTGATCCTTCTGAGTTTTCATTTGTAAATCCTGTTAAACAGAACTCTGAATCGAAGTAGGCACTTTGGGGTTTTGAGCAACTGTTGTCAATTTGTCCATACTTCGTATTGAGAGCTGTCCAAATTTCCTGCGCAGTTAAACAATGGGAGATCAGACTGTATTGATTATCATCAAGATAAGAATATAGAATATGTGTAGTACGAGAATTAAAAACTTTATCTACCATATCGTACCCATTGATAACAACATCCCAACATTTAATATTAACAGATTTTAAATAAAATTCCATTTTGGACTTCCAGTTTAAAAAATTTGTTCCAGTGAAAATAGTTGGAGGTGAACTGGACTGACTCTCACTAGACTGACGACTAGGATTACCCATGACTCTAGAGTTAAAGAAATACCTGCTCTGATACCAAATGGTGTCTCTATTTACGAGGAAATTTAAATCACCCGGTGGCCACCAAAGATACCTCAGACACTGGTTTCACGTCCTGCCTCTCGACACGGACAACCACCAACGGGCATGTATGGGCAAGAGTCAATACTTCGCCACATGATCATACAGCGAGAACCCCCTATCATGCTGTTACCTTAAACCAGCTCTGATACCAAATGGTGTCTCTATTTACGAGGAATTTTAAATCACCCCGGTGGCTACCAAAGATACCTCAGACACTGTTTTCACGTCCTGCCTCTCGACACGGACAACCACCCACGGGCATGTAGGGGCAAGAGTCAATACTTCGCCACATGATCATACAGCGAGAACCCCCTATCATGTTGTAACCTTATACCTGCTTTGATACCAAATGTTGGATCTAGATTAACCCTAGAGGGGGGTGAATAGTGTTTATCACAGTTTTTAACTGAATTAAAAAAAAACTGACAGGATATTAAAATAATAAACAGATCACAGAATATAGCAGAAACAGAAATGCAGAAAATAAATCACACACAGATATACCCAGCTTCGGCAAAACCCTGCCTACTGCTGCATTTCTAAGGTTTCTACTAGGTGATAGAACAGATCCCGCATACAAGACCATGTACACTCGCAAACCCTGCTCCTATTCTAACCCTACGCTCAAAACCCTAGACTGTTCTAATCCCCTAGAACAGATTTCCCCTGATTACAACTCCGTAACCAGTAACCTAGGTTTTACAGACTCTAGCAACTGTCAGTCAACACCCTGACTGTATCTCCCTAGATTTTACAGACTCTAGAACTGATGGTTGGATTACAGATGAAAGAACAAAAAGAAACAAAACAATACAAGATAAAATAAACAAAGAAAAAACCCTTGGGAGTTTAAATTAAAAGGGGCCATCCCTTTGCCTTTTAAAAACTTGGCTGGCCTTTTGTGTTGCACCCATTCTATTAGTCCGATCCCTTTTGTTATTTGCAAATGAAAATGGCGGCGGCTTAAAAGAAAAAACTAGGGTTTCTCTTGTTCTTCCCCAAATCTGAATCGATGCTTGATGAAAAAAGAATTCGTGGTTCCTGATTGCTTCACTTTGATGATGTCGATCGATTTGCGATGCTTCTTGCCTCACTGATTTTGGGGAAATTCGTCTGTCTCTCTCGATCGATTGAAACTGTGAGTTTTTCTAAAAATTCTTTCTTTGAAAAATGCTTGAGTTGATTTGTGGGTTTTCGATATATTTTTGCCAGTGATGATTCGGTGTAGAATAGGATTATAGAATCCTTTTAAACTCTCTGATTTCGTGAGTGACTTGATCTGGTTAATTGCGGTTTCCCCTTTTGATTTGTTGCCTGAATTTGCTCGACTTTGAATGGAAAAATAAGCCTTGAATTGTTGCGTGATTTCTTCCCTTTGGTGCCTGGATTGAATCGGCCTTGATTAAGTTTTGCTGCATGTCTTTCTTCTTTTGCTCGGCTTGATTCTTCAATTGATTTAATGCCATGATTGATTTGTGAACCTAATTTGTTAAACATTCGTTGTTGCCCCTTTTGAATTGCTGTATAATTGTTTCCAAGAATTCCTCGGCTTGATTGGTCCATGACCAAATGAAATCGACCATAAAATCTGGAGTAAATATTTGGATTGGAAAACTTGCCAAAAAATGAATATCCTGAAATGATTTTCTACAATTGAACAAATCGAATTTCTGGAAAGCATTTAAACCTTGCCAAAAAAATATTCACTAATATGTTTTGAAACTTGTATTTATCCACAATTGTCGAATTTAAAAACCTGCCATTTGCTGTCCCAATTAAATGGTATTCACTGATTTGAATTGATGCTTGCCGAGTTTATCATGCACCCAAACCTGACATCTCCAATGCTTTGATTTGTTGCATATGTGGTAACCCTTCATTTACTCTAATTGTGCATGTCAACCAAAAACTGGAAACACAATTCTTGCATCTGTTAATAGAACTGAGTACTTGTTTTCTTCTCTAAATATAGTCTGATACTGTTATTTGCTGTCTCTTGCGCGTCATGCATGCATTTGATTAGTCCATCATCATTCTTGAGTTCTCCCCTTTGTAGACAGTGAATTTATCACTGATTATAACTTTGACCATGTTTAAATCATGTTGTGTTCATTCATGCTTATGTATATGTATTAGCACATATAGGACTACTCTTGCATGTCACATCCCCTTTGAACATGTTGTGTACATTTGTGGAGAATCCTGACCATTTCTGAATGTACTTGGATGCTTTACTTGATCTTGACTTGTGTTGAAGTTGCCATTCATGTTGAAACTGATCACTTGATCATTTTGAATGTACTTGTATATGCTGCATACATGAACTTGCTTGACCTGAACTATATTTGATCTTGCATCTTGTCTTGTGTTGAACTGGAAACACACTTGATCATTTTGATTATTATTATTATTATTATTATTATTGGGCTGCACCATTCATCTCGAACCTGACTTGTTCTCATGTAGTACATGCCACTTTGACATTGTGATTGCCATGACATTGATCACAAAATATGTTGCATTCATCACCACATGCATGTTATGTTGCCTTTGTATGTTTGCTGAACCTTACTTGCGCCTCTTTGTTATACCATGGCTCGACCAATAATTTTGTAGTTAAATTCCATGCATGCTGCACCACATTAACATGCTGTATTAATTCACTTGTATCAACTTTACTTGGGTTTGGCTGCACCATTGTTGCACATTTGACTTTTGGCTTGAACCACCATTTACACACTTAAACTGATTTGAGTTGAATCTTGGCTTGAACTCACGATTGTTTGTACTTAACATTTGTGTTGTGTCGAGCTTGGTCCATGTGACTGCTCCACAGCTGTATTCACTGATTGGCGAGGCAGTGCACACGTGTATTTGTACACATGTGTATTTGCAGCCATTCAGAAAATTTCCTGTCCCTGTACATATACAAACTGTCTGCCTAGACACAGATTAATCAAATCAAGTCATGAAAAATGATGAGAAACACACCAGAAATCTGAGGCAAATAAAATTTTCAAAATAAAAATTATATTCGCAAGAATTTAGAATATTATTTCTGTTCCATATACTGTGTGTGTGTTTCTGTATATGACAGGTATGAAGATGATTACTGGACAGACAATGAAGTGTTGTGAAGACTGAAGACAGAAGTTGACAGTGAAAAATATACAAGAGCATCTGTATATGAGTGATTGTAAAAATGAAATGACTGTATGATTGAGAGACTGAGTGAGCTGTATGTATATATGAGATTGTACAATGGGTGTTGTAATGAAAAACAGTGTATGAAAATGAATTGTATTTCAATGAATTACAGTGTTGAGCAAATAATGGAGTTGTTAATCTGTACTGTAAAATATTGAAATAAAATATTATATTTAAATAAAATACTGTTGAATATTTGAATTCGTGTATTGTCGTATTTTAATTAAATATAAATATTTTATTCTTGTCTGTGATGCACATATTAAAACAGTACAGTAACAAACACATATATAATAATATATATTTGGTTGTTATCATCAAACAAAAAACATATAATTGTGTATACAACACCGTTATATACAACACTAATGTCATTACTTGATAGAGGCTCCACCTTCAATAAAAACCTCTCATCAAATATTGCATGCCTGCTAGTCACAATTCTCTTGGTTGTTTTGCACCACAACCTATACTTCTTCATTCCTTCTCCATAGCCTATCAAAATGTGCTTGCTTCCTCTAGGCTTCAACTTATCAAGTCTCTCATCTTCTAAATAAGCTGAACAACTAAACACTTTAATGAATGAATAATCAACAGGCTCTTTTTTCCATACTTCTTCTGGGATCTTCATTTGTATGGCAATAGAAGGTATACGGTTGATGATAAATACTGTCATAGATATCGCTTCTGCTCAAAATCCCTCTTCTAGACCAGCAATCAGTCTCAAGCTCATAGCTCTTTCCCATAATATATGATACATGCTCTCCGCCACTTCAAAAGAATGTGACTTCGTAGAAAAATCTCTAAGTACATGCTCGGACGCACAATAGTTAGTGAATTCTTGTGACACAAATTCACTACTATTGCCAACTCTAAGAACTTGTAACCGCTTTCCTGACTTCTTTTCAACTAAGGTCTTCCACTTCTGAAATTGGGCAAATATTTCATATCCAGTCTTCATGAAATAGATCAAAACTATACGCAAGAAATCATCCACAAATATGATGAAGGAACTGGCTCCACTTAAAGATGCAATTGGGGTGGGTCCCCAAACATATGAATGAACATACTCTAGAAATTCTGTAGCTCTAGGTCTTCCAACATCAAAAGTGACATGCTTCTTCTTTCCAAAAGAACAATCTTCACAAGAGCTAGGCTTTAATTGAGAATCAACAACAATTAACTTATGCTTCTTCAATACTTACAGGCGTCCTCATCAATATGACCTAAACGAAGGTGCCATAACTAAGTAGAATTTGGAACACTAGAATCAGTAGAAACTACTGTATCTTCCAAGATTGTCTCTCCACGAAGCATATAAATATCATCGACTCGCACCCCTTTCATGACTACCAAGGAACCCTTCGCCACTCTTAAATCCTCTACAGCTATTATTATCCTCATACCAAGTTTACTCAAAGCTCCAACTGACAACACACTCTTTTGCTGCATCGGAACATGTCGAACATCCGTGATAGTCCTAATAACACCATCATGCATCTTAAACCTCACACTTCCAATGCCCACAACATGACAAGATGTGTCATTCTCCAAATGAACTACTTCGCCATCAATCTTCTCATAACTGACAAAACAACTTCTATCTGGCGTCATACGACAAGAGGCTCCAGAATCAATCACCCAACTTGTAGTCCCTAAAGGTAAAATGTTGTGTAACAACCCGAATTTTTAATAACGTGTTAAAAATAGAAATCAGGGCAGAATTAAATTACAAGTTAAGAATCAAGGGGAACTGGTTACGTCATTGCGTTCGTCTCGAAATTCTGCTTGAAAACGAGTCCGAAATTACATAAATCGGAGTCCGTATGACCAAGATATGACCCATAGAAGATTTCAGAAAATTCAAATTCAGCCCGAAATTCAAAACCAGACAGAAACAGATTGGGCAGGAAATTTTCCCGCCCTACCCCAGGTCGACAGGGGGGTCGACTGGGGAGTCGACCTGCCCCCCCAGGTCGACCTGGGTGTCGACCTGGGGGTCGACCTCCCTGGTCGGACCCTGATGGTCAGGTGCACCAGTTTGCTCCTTTGGTCTGTTTACTTAGCCTGTGACGGGATTTGATGGTTCAGATCTAAACTAGGGTTAATCCTATGGCCTAAACTAGTCTCTACACCTATAAAAACACCGTAATACCTAGCCTAAACCATCACAAATCATCCTAACAACTAAATTCTGCCAAAATGCTCCCTAATCATGGCCTCCATCTTCATCTTGAGAGCTTCTAAGGCAAAACGGAGCAAGCTTTCTTCTTTCTATCAAAGGAGCTACTTATTCTCAAGGCTATTTGTGTTGCTACATCATTCCTAGAGCTTCTACAACGTCTTTATCTTGTTCTATTTGGTTCTAGTTCTCATAGCCACGCTTGGTAAGCCCCACTCTACTCTTAGATTTAAACTATGAAGTTAATATGATCATGTAGCAAGTTGAAATGGGACTTTTGGTATAATACTTGTCTTAGGGCTATATTTGTATGCATAGATCCATGTATGACTCTTTTGATCTATGATTGTGGCACTATCATGAACCTAGTACCATTTACCTTGATTTTTGGGTAGAAAGCTATGAGCTTTATGTAGGGGTTATGCATAATGCAACCTAGAACCCCTCATAACCTTGATGAAAACTTGCATATGATGTTGAACTACATGCTACCCACAAGTTTATCACCCTATGTCAACTATTATCATGTTTCACCTTTGCCTATGATGTTGAACTACATGCTACCCACAAGTTTATTTGCTAAGTTTGATGTCATGCATGCTTTGAGGCCAACAATCCTATATGCAAGTTGTAATGGACACCTTTGCCTCAAATATCATCATGTTTAACTTATGACCAACTTTACCAACCTTATGCCCCTCTTGGTCATATTTTTATGTTCCTTGATTCACTTGCGTTGATGCGAATTTACGTGCGATGGGATACGTTATGGGTAGTTAGGCAAACTTGAAATGACATGAAAACATGACATGAAACTTTATTATGCTTGGAAACTTGAATATGGTCATGACATGTAGAAAACCATAAAGTGGCCAACTCGAGGTTGGGTTGAGTTTGTCGCGTAAATCTGCCCGGAACCGCCTGGCAAATCCAGTGGCTACAAACAATAGGACCCAATGTGAGAAGTTGATCATATCGCGCTTGAAACCCGAGGTTAGACTAGGTTGTGGTGTAAAGCTGCCCGGACCCGCCCGGCATATCCAGTAACCACAACAAAGTCTAATGTGAGAGGTTGGGTGCATTAAATTAATTAATGCCACATGTTAGGGTTAAGTCATGAACCACTTGGAAACACTTAACCAACTTGATACATGATTGGATGAGGTTAAGTCATGAACCACTTGTGTACACTTAACCAACTTGATACATGATTTGATAGGGTTAACCACACTTAACCCGTTAGAAACCCTAGTCACATGGTCCTTTTCAGCAGTAACCCTCTTGGATGTATCAACGATACCCTAGGGACTAGGCTAGGGTGGGGCACGATTACTGGGCTGATTGTAAGCGACCAAAACGACGGCTGAGTTTGGTGCGCCATTGTAGGTTCAGGCGGACTATGGGCGTGCACGTAGTCCGGAGTTGAAAAAGCAGGCGTGGGCACCAGTAGTTGTACACTGTGCGCGCTTGGAATGGTGTCAGTGGTTGGCACCCTAGGACTTGATACACCCTAGGGTGGACCTAGCACAGAGTAGCTACATTCGTGATTGGGTCGTATGACACCGACACTCGACGAGTTAGGCTTATAGGGAGCCGATCGACTAGACCGTGTAGTTGGACCCCGACTTGGGTCATCTCATGATATTGGGCCATGGGATCATTTCTTGTTTATACTGGACATGGGTTGGATTACTAGTACTATTGGTGCAAAAACTAAACCTTGTATATGCGATGCCACACTTGATCTACCTTTTTATCTATTTATCATGCCAGTTAGTTACCATCTTTATGTTTCATCTCAGTTTCTCATGTTTAGTTAACTTCATTAGTTTTTATACTAATAGTAGGTAGGACTTACCAGTCTTTATGACTGACCCTTTTTCTTTCGCCTCTTTTCTTCCGTTTCCCCCCCAGGTTCTCAGGGAGGGAACACTAGTGCTTAGCTTGGACATTTGGCTTGCTTTCTTGACAGCTCATGTATGGTTTGGACTTGAGCTTGCTATGGCTTCACCACATCTATCTTGAGGATAGTTTCCTTTATGTTATTTTCAGTTTATGTTTTCTAGACTTGTGGTAGTTGGAAAATAATGACTAAGTACTTTGATGTAAGTTGACTATTTGGTTTTGAAATGGTTAACTATGGTTTTTAAATTTCTACCGCTGCTTTACTTATTTATTTATCTATGTTCTGTCTTGTGATATCTCTGTGCATGTTTACCTAGACAACACCCCTCCAAAGCTAGTGCCAGCACTCGTGAGTGTGGCACTGGCGGAGGTGGAGTGTTACATTTGGTATCAGAGCATAAGGTTTAATAGACCGGACAAAAGTTTTAAAAACCCTTTTGAAAAACTATTTTCAAAACCAATTAAGTATTTTTCCAAGAAAAAGTCTAGTTTATTTTAAAAGGCTATTCCCTAAAAGCCATTAGCACTATCCTTCGTTTCCTCGTTCTAAATCTATCTTTTCCTTTTTTCAGCATGGCCGATCTTAATCTTCCCGAAGGAGTACCCATACCCGGATGGTTCCGAAGGTACTTGGAAGCTAGGGCCAACGATGCGGGCCCAGCAAACACTCCCACTCCTCCTCCCGTACCTGAGGTTCCTCCTCCTCCTCCTCAGCATCCACAAGCGGATTTCGCGAAGATTTGCAAAGACTTTAAGGCGATGGGTGGCAGGAATTTTGTAGGGACAGAGACTTATGTTGAGGCAAGAAACTGGTTAAAGGAAACTGAATACCTTTTTGCTATCTTTGATGTGGAAGACCGTAGGAAAGTCCTGTTGGCAGTATGGCTATTGAAAGAGGAAGCTGCTTATTGGTGGGAAGTCACCAACGCTACTAGGCCTATAGAGACTTGGGCCGACTTTAGGATGAGGTTTGGGCTTAAGTTTCTATCATCTGCTGAGGAGAATTTGCAATTGGAGAAGTTTATATCTTTGAAGCAAGGGGACATGACCGTGAGGGAGTATGTGAATAAGTTTAACCAGCTTGCTCGATTCAGTTTAGACATGGTTAACACACCTCAGAAGAAGGCTCTACGCTTTGCTCGAGGATTGAATGAGCCACTGCATAGTTTGTCCATGTCTCATATACCCATGGGGGCCACTTTTGAGAGCTTAGTGGATATGGCATTGCTTCAAGGAGATGATAAGAATGGCAAGAAGGAAGTTAAGCTTAATGAGACTCAAACCAAGAAGGCGGAATCCAAGTGGGGAGGCAATCAGAACAATCAGAGCAACAAGGGTAACAAGGCCAACAACAACAAGGCAAAGGAGATAAGGAAGTGCAACTTCTGTGGGATCACTGGACACATAGCTAAGGATTGCAGGAAGAAGAAGAGGAAGTTGGGAGAATGCTTTCATTGCGGAGAGTCTGGACACTTCAGTAAGGATTGCCCAAAGAAGCAAGGGCAGGGGCAAGGACAGACTCAGCGAGCAGGACCTTCTGGAGGGCAGATGCATGCTCTCAACACTACTCCAGCTCCGGACCGAGGTAGTATTTCTGTAGAAAGCCTTGTTTACATTTCTGGTTTTCCTGTTCGAACTTTATTTCATTCTGGCGCAACGCATACCTTCATTTCTTCTGACATTGTTGAAAGTTTGCACCTAAGTACTAGTCTAGTTGAGGATCCCGTTAGTGTTTCAAATCCAATTGGGGGTTCCGCCCATCTATCTATGATTTGTAGGGATTTGAGGATTTCTATCTTGACCGTAGAATTCACATGTAATGCTTATGTTCTCGGGTTCATGGGATACGGGTTGATTTTGGGCATGGATTGGTTGTCCAGTTATGGAGCCATTCTCGATTGTGAGCATAGGGTAGTAAGGCTTATGACTCGCCTTGGCAATACCCTAGAGATTTCTTGTAACCCTCTGGATCCCGTCATGTTATGTTATCTTGAATCCCTCGACTCGTCTATTGACAATCTTCAATCTGTGAGGGTGGTCCGAGAATATCCTGATGTTTTTGATGAGGTGAAGGGGTTACCACCTAAACGAGAGATAGACTTCCGTAATTATCTTGTTGATAATGCCAAGCCAGTTTCATTGCCTGTTAGGCACATGACCCCGCGAGAAAGAAGAGAGCTTAGCAAGCAAATCAAGGAGTTGCTTGAGAAAAATTTCATTAGGCGAAGCATTTCTGAATGGGGTGATCCTGTGGTATTCGCTACTAAGGCGGATGGTTCGCTTCGTCTATGTGTTGACTATCGTGAGTTAAACAAGCTGACAAAGAAGAATAGGCACCCGTTACCGAGGATTGATGATCTCTTTGACCAGCTTGTTGGTGCTTCTGTTTTCTCTCAGCTCGATCTAGCCACCGGATTCCATTAGCTTAGAGTGGCTGAAGATAGTATTGACAAGACTGCGTTTAGGACTCCAGATGGATTCTTTGAATGGCTTGTCATGCCGTTCGGTTTGACTAATGCACCCGCATACTTCATTGATTTTATGAGTAGGGTGTTTAGGGAGTTCCTTAACAAGTTTGTGGTTGTCTTCGTGGATGATATTCTGGTCTTCTCTAAGGACTAGGAAGAGCATGCTACACACCTCAAGGAGGTTATGGATACGCTTAGAGCTCATCAGTTAAAAGCCAAGTTCTCCAAATGCCATTTCTGGAGAAGGGAAGTTCGGTTCCTTGGGCATATAGTTTCTAAGCATGGCATAGATGTGGATCCCGCTAAAATAGTGGCGGTGCAAGACTGGAAAGTTCCGAAGAATGCAACTGAAGTGAGAAGCTTTCTCGGTCTGGCAGGATTTTATCGGAAGTTCATTAAGGACTTCGCTAAGATTTCAGCCCCTCTTACTAAGTTAACGAAGAAGAACTTAGTCTTTGCATGGGACTTAGAGTGTGAGCTTGCTTTTCAAAGGCTCAAGAAAGCCCTCACCACAGCTCCAGTTCTAGCATTACCCGATGGAGGGAAGTTGTTTACCGTGTACACTGATGCATGTGGCACGGGATTAGGCGTTGTCCTGATGCAAGAAGGGAGAGTGATATGCTTTGGGTGCAGGCAACTCAAAGCTCATGAGAAGAACTACCCCACTCATGATTTGGAGCTGGCAGCGATCGTCTTTGCACTCAAATCCTGGCGCCATTATCTTCTAGGCGAAAGGTTTGAGTTATACACTGATCACAAGTCGCTCAAGCACCTCTTCTCGCAGAAAGATTTGAATCTAAGGCAGCAAAGGTGGATGGAATTCTTGGCATCATATGACTTCGATATAGCTTATACCCCTGGAAAGGGTAATGTTGTCGCGGATGCGCTAAGTAGAAGAAGGTTGACTTTGAGTCCCTTGTTTGTTGAGATGAAGAGCCTAGAGTTCTTGGCAACCTTTGATTTAACACCTGCTGTTGAGACGATGACTGGTTCGTTAGCATCCCTTGAGCTTAGATCTACACTTCTTGATCAAGTTGGAGCTTCACAGAGGGAAGACCCACAGATAGTCGTGATCATGGACAAGTTGATTCGTGGTGAGACGTCAAGTCACCTCGCTAGATATACTATTGATGACAAGGGATGGCTAAGGCGTGATGGAAGACTATGTGTCCCACGAGTGGGAGATTTAGTAAAGAAAGTTCTTGAGGAGGCGCATCACTCGAGGATGACCATACATCCCGGAGGGGATAAGATGTACCGGGATATGAAGCGCATTTTCTTTTGGGATGGGATGAAAAAGGATGTCGCAGAGTTTGTTTCTAGATGCATGGTTTGCCAACAAGTAAAGGCCGAGTCAAAGAAGCCCGATGGCCTACTGCATCCATTGGAGGTCCTGCTATGGAAGTGGGAAAGTATCTCTATGGATTTTGTGGATGGATTGCCGAGATCAAGGAAGGGGAATACTAGCATATGGGTCATAGTGGATAGACTCACGAAGAGCGCTCATTTCATTCCAGTGAAGAGCAAGAGGACCGCATCAGGGCTAGCACCTATTTATCTTCGAGAGATAGTGCGATTGCATGGAGTTCCTTCTAGCATAGTTAGCGATCGTGACCCGATCTTCACTAGCCAATTTTGGAGTAGTTTGCAAGAAGCGATGGGTACGCGATTGAATCTAAGTACGGCCTATCACCCACAGACGGATGGTCAGACCGAAAGGGTGAATAGGGTACTAGAAGATCTGTTGAGGCTATGCATTCTTGACTTTGGTGGCACTTGGGAAGACCACCTTCCTCTCGTAGAGTTTGCTTATAATAACAGCTACCAAGCAAGCATAGGGATGGCACCATTCGAAGCTTTTTATGGGAGGCCGTGCAAGTCACCAACATGTTGGTGGGAGACGACGGATAAGCTTATACTTGGGCCCGACATGATAAGGGACACATCCGAGAAAGTTGAGTTGATTCGAAGGCGGATGAAAACGGCCCAAGACAGACAGAAATCCTATGCAGACAAGCGAAGGACAGACTTGAAGTTTGAAGTTGGAGATATGGTCTTTGTGAAGGTTTCTCCTTTGCGAAATGTGGTTCGTTTCGGAGCAGTTGGAAAGCTAGCACCAAGGTTCGTAGGACCCTTCCCCATCATCGAGAGGATTGGGCAAATGGCTTATAAGGTGGAATTGCCCGAGAAGCTGGCAGGAGTGCACGATGTTTTTCATGTCTCGCATCTCCGAAAATGCCTACATGAGTCAGCCGAAGTAGTTGAGACTAGCATTCTTGAAGACGTGGAGGTAGAGAAAGAGGCAACCTTGAGGCGAGCTCCAATTCGTATCTTGGGAATGGAAATCAAGAAGTTGAGAAATCGAGAAGTCAAGTTGGTAAAGGTTCAGTGGAGTGAAGCCGATGAAGATGCAACTTGGGAAACCGAGGAGAAGATGCGTGGGCTTTATCCATTCCTTTTTGAGGGTACATTCTCAATCTCCTTTCCTAGTTAGCATATCTTTCTTATACTATCCATGTTTATCTTGTTATCTCGTTAATCTTGTCATAAGAACCTTAGGTAGAAACCCTTTGGATGAAACATGTATTTGAAACATGTTATGCTTGATGGTTGCAAATGGTTGCAAGTGTTTGCAAGTGGTTACTCGTGGATTCATGATACACATTAGGCACTAAGATCGGCTCACACACTTTCATATTGCATATGCATGAGTGTTTATGCTTATTCATGGATGAAACTTGTTATGCTATCACGTGGATGTTGCATATGGATGAATGATATGTGCACTCATGTAGAGATTATAAATTATGTTAGGAATTTGCATACATTTGGACTCATTTCACTAACATATTCTGCATTAAGGAGGTTTACTGAATCAGTAACCGCCTGATTTTCGCATTAGTTAGGCGCATATACACACACTTTTGCATATGTTCATACAGGATTAGAAATCTTTTAAGTACAATGATTACTCATGGATGATGTCTGAGTAGATGGATGATGGATGGTAGGATACGTTCTTCCTAACTTGGAGATTTCGGGGACGAAATCCTTTAAGGTGGGGAGAATGTAACAACCCGAATTTTTAATAACATGTTAAAATTAGAAATCAGGGCAGAATTAAATTATAAGTTAAGAATCAAGGGGAACGGGTTACGCCATTGCGTTCGTCTCGAAATTCTGCTTGAAAACGAGTCTGAAATTTCGTAAATCGGAGTCCGTATGACCAAGATATGGCCCATAGAAGATTTCAGAAAATTCAAATTCAGCCCGAAATTCAAAACCAGACAGAAACAAATTGGGCGGGAAATTTTCCCGCCCTACCCCAGGTCGACAGGGGGGTCGACTGGGGAGTCGACCTGCCCCCCCCCCCAGGTCGACTGGGGTGTCGACCTGGGTGTCGACCTGGGGGTCGACCTCCCTGGTCGGACCCTGCTGGTCAGGTGCACCAGTTTGCTCCTTTGGTCTGTTTACTTAGCCTGTGACGGGATTTGATGGTTCAGATCTAAACTAGGGTTAATCCTATGGCCTAAACTAGTCTCTACACCTATAAAAACACCCTAATACCTAGCCTAAACCATCACAAATCATCCTAACAACTAAATTCTGCCCAAATGCTACCTAATCATGGCCTCCATCTTCATCTTGAGAGCTTCTAAGGCAAAAAGGAGCAAGCTTTCTTCTTTCTATCAAAGGAGCTACTTATTCTCAAGGCTATTTGTGTTTCTACATCATTCCTAGAGCTTCTACAACGTCTCTATCTTGTTCTATTTGGTTCTAGTTCTCATAGCCACGCTTGGTAAGCTCCACTCTACTCTTAGATTTAAACTATGAAGTTAATATGATCATGTAGCAAGTTGAAATGGGAATTTTGGTATAATACTTGTCTTGGGGCTATATTTGTATGCATAGATCCATGTATGATTCTTTTGATCTATGATTGTGACACTATCATGAACCTAATACAATTTACCTTGATTTTTGGGTAGAAAGCTATGAGCTTTATGTAGGGGTTATGCATAATGCAACCTAGAACCCCTCATAACCTTGATGAAAACTTGCATATGATGTTGAACTACATGCTACCCACAAGTTTATCACCCTATGTCAACTATTATCATGTTTCACCTTTGCCTATGATGTTGAACTACATGCTACCCACAAGTTTATTTGCTAAGTTTGATGTCATGCATGCTTTGAGGCCAACAATCCTATATGCAAGTTGTAATGGACACCTTTGCCTCAAATATCATCATGTTTAACTTATGACCAACTTTACCAACCTTACGCCCCTCTTGGTCATATTTTTATGTTCCTTGATTCACTTGTGTTGATGCGAATTTACGTGCGATGGGATACGTTATGGGTAGTTAGGCAAACTTGAAATGACATGAAAAACATGACTTGAAATGTGACATGAAACTTTATTATGCTTGGAAACTTGAATATGGTCATGACATGTAGAAAACCATAAAGTGGCCAACTCGAGGTTGGGTTGAGTTTGTAGCGTAAATCTGCCCGGAACCGCCCGGCAAATCCAGTGGCTACAAACAATAGGACCCAATGTGAGAAGTTGGTCATATCGCGCTTAAAACCGGAGGTTAGACTAGGTTGTGGTGTAAAGCTGCCCGGACCCGCCCGGCATATCCAGTAACCACAACAAAGTCTAATGTGAGAGGATGGGTGCATTAAATTAATTAATGCCACATGTTAGGGTTAAGTCATGAATCACTTGGAAACACTTAACCAACTTGATACATGATTGGATGGGGTTAAGTCATGAACCACTTGGGTACACTTAACCAACTTGATACATGATTTGATAGGGTTAACCACACTTAACCCGTTAGAAACCCTAGTCACGTGGTCCTTTTCAGCAGTAACCCTCTTGGATGTATCAACGATACCCTAGGGACTAGGCTAGGGTGGGGCACGATTACTGGGCTGATTGTAAGCGACCAAAACAACGGCTGAGTTTGGTGCGCCATTGTAGGTTCAGGCGGACTATGGGCGTGCACGTAGTCCGGAGTTGAAAAAGCAGGCGTGGGCACCAGTAGTTGTACACTGTGCGTGCTTGGAATGGTGTCAGTGGTTGGCACCCTAGGACTTGATACGCCCTAGGGTGGACCTAGCACAGAGTAGCTACATTCGTGATTGGGCCGTATGACACCAACACTCGACGAGTTAGGCTTATAGGGAGCCGATCGATTAGACCGTGTAGTTGGACCCCGACTTGGGTCATCTCATGATATTGGGCCAAGGGATCATTTCTTGTTTATACTTGACATGGGTTGGATTACTAGTACTATTGGTGCAAAAAATAAACCTTGTATATGCGATGCCACACTTGATCTACCTTGTTATCTATTTATCATGCCAGTTAGTTACCATCTTTATGTTTCATCTTAGTTTCTCATGTTTAGTTAACTTCATTAGTTTTTATACTAATAGTAGGTAGGACTTAGCAGTCTTTATGACTGGCCCTTTTTCTTTCGCCTCTTTTCTTCCGTTCCCCCCCCCCCCGCCCCCAGGTTCTCTGGGAGGGAACACTAGTGCTTAGCTTGGACATTTGGCTTGCTTTCTTGACAGCTCATGTACAGTTTGGACTTGAGCTTGCTATGGCTTCACCACATCTATCTTGGGGATAGTTTACTTTATGTTATTTTCAGTTTATGTTTTCTTGACTTGTGGTAGTTGGAAAATAATGACTAAGTACTTTGATGTAAGTTGACTATTTGGTTTTGAAATGGTTAACTTTGGTTTTTAAATTTCTACCGCTGCTTTACTTATTTATTTATCTATGTTCTGTCTTGTGATATCTCTGTGCATGTTTACCTAGACAACACCCCTCCAAAGCTAGTGCCAGCACTCGTGAGTGTGGCACTAGCGCAGGTGGGGTGTTACATGTTGGCTGAGAATAATGGTGTATCACTATCACATTTATCTACATCTGATCTAACTGCTGCTCGAATTAAAGCTTTCTCTTTCTTCTCTTTCTTCTTTCTTAGGGATGAACAATTTCTTATGAAATGTCCCTTCTTCTTACAATAATAGCAAGCACCTCTTCTAGAACTGTAACAACCCGTATTTTGAATAACATGTTATAACATTAATCAAGGCAGAATTAATTAATAAAATCCGAATCAAGGGAAACGGACTGTGCCATTGCGTTCGTCTCGGAAAAATACGCGAAATAGAGTCCGAGTTTTCGAGAATCGGAGTCCTTATGACCCAGTTATGGCCCGTCAAAGTTTTCAGAAAATTCAAAGTTCAAAAACAGTTCAAATTTCGAATCTGGAGCCAAAAAAAAGACTGGGCGGGAAAGTTTCCCGCCCAGCCCCCAAGTCGACTGGGGAGTCGACTTGGGAGTCGACACAACCCAGGTGGTGTCAATTGCCCAGTCGACACCCCTGTCGACTTGGGTGGTCGGCCAGTTTGGCCTGGTGTGCCTGTTTTGGCTCCTGGGTCTTGTTTTGTTGGCTTGTGACGTGAATTGATGGCTCAGATCTGAATTAGGGTTAATCCTATGGCCTAAACTAGTCTCTACACCTATAAAAACACCCTAATACCTAGCCTAAATCAACACAAATCATTCCTACAACTAAATTATGCCAAAATGCTTCCTAATCATGGCTTCCACCTTCATATCATGGCCTCCATCCTCTTCATGAAAGTTTGAGTGTTCTAAGCTAGTAAAAGAGCCATCTTTCTTCATCAAGACAAGGATCTTTCTTCTTATTTCTCAAGGCTTGGAGTGGATCTTATCTTTAGTTGGGGATTTCTAGTGTGGCTTCGTCTCAATCTTGTTCTATTGTGTTCTAGTTCTCTTGATCACGCTTTGTAAGCCCTATTCTACTCTTAGATTTAAACTATGAAGTTAATATGATCATGTAGCAAGTTGAAATGTGACTTTTGGGTATAATACTTGTCTTTGGGCTACATTTGTATGCATAGATCCATCTTTTGATCTATGATTGTGGCACTATCATGAACCTAGTATCATTTACCTTGATTTTTGGGTAGAAAGTTATGAGCTTTATTTGGTGGTTATGCATAATGCAACATAGGACTTGGTAGTTATGCATAAATGCAACATAGAACCCCCCCCCATGATCTTTATGTTAACTTACCTATGATGTTATGAACCATATGCTAATCACAAGTTATCACCCTATGTTAACTATGACCATGTTATCACCTATTTGCTAAGTTGATGTCATACATGTTTTGAGGCCAATAATGCCATATGCTAGTTGTGATGAACACCTTTGCCTCATATATCACCATGTTAAACTTGTGGTAGACTTTGCCACATTATGCCCAACTTGTCATATCATTATGTTCCCCTTTTTGATCTATGCGTGTTGATGCGAACTTACATGCGATGGGGTTACGTTTTGGGTAAACTTAAATGACATGAAACATGATTTGAAAATAGGACATGTGATTATGCTTGAAAACATGAACGTGGACATGACATGTAGAAAACATGAAAGTGGCCAACTCGAGGTTGGGTTGAGTTTGTAGCATAAATCTACCCGGAACCGACCGGCTTAACTAGTAGCTACAAACAATAGGACCCAATGTGAGAAGTTGGTCATGTTGCACTTAAAAACCCGAGGTTAGACTAAGTTGTGGTGTAAAGCTATCCGGACCCGCCCAGCTTAACTAGTAACCACAACAAGGTCTAATGTGAGAGGTTGGGTGCATTAAGTTAATTAATGCCACATGGTAGGGTTAAGTCATGGACCACTTGAATACTTAACCAATTAAACACGATGGGTTGGTAGGGTTAAGTCATGGACCACTTGAATATACTTAACCAGTTGAACACGATGTATTGATAGGGTTAAGTCATGAATTTCTTGGACACACTTAACCAACTCAATACATGGTTAGGATGGGGTTAACCACACTTAACCCATTTGAAATCCTAGTTGCGTGACCCTTTTCAGCAGTAACCCACAAGGGAGTATCATGGATACCCTGGGACTAGGCTAGGGTGGGGCACGATTACTGCCTGATTGTAAGAGACCAAAAAGAGACGGCTGATAGGGTGCGCTAGTTAAGTTCAGGCGGACCATGGTCGTGCACATGAGTTCCGGAGTTGAACATGGACACTAGTAGGTTTAGACTGTGCGTGCTTGTTTTTGTGTCAGTGGTTTACACCCTAGGGCTGGATACACCCTAGGATGGACCTTGCACAGTTAACTACATTTCATGATTAAGCCGTATGACACCGATACACGACGAGCTAGGCTTATAGGAAG
Source organism: Allium sativum (assembly GCA_030737875.1). Taxonomy (NCBI): domain Eukaryota; kingdom Viridiplantae; phylum Streptophyta; class Magnoliopsida; order Asparagales; family Amaryllidaceae; genus Allium; species Allium sativum. Next base: position 205,843,055 of record CM060911.1, read on the forward strand.
CCGATCGACTAGACCGTGTAGTTGGAACTGGACTTAGGTCATCTCATGATGTTGGGCCAATTTCGGGCCAAGGGATCATTTCTTGTTTATACTTGACATGGATTTGAAATACTAGTACACCTGGTGCAACTTAACCTTGTATATGCGATGCCACTCTTGTTAACTTTTCACCATGCCAGTTATCATCCTATGTTTCATCTCTGTTTTACATGTCCAGTTAACTTTATTAGTTTTTATACTAATAGTAGGTAGGACTTACCAGTCTTTTTGACTGACCTGTTTTCCTTTCGCCTCTTTTCTTCCGTTCCCCCCTAGGTTCTCAGGGTGGGAACACTAGCACCTAGCTTGGATCTTTAGCCTGCTTTCTGGATAGCTCATGTACGGTTTTGGACTTGAGCTCGCTATGGCTTTATCACATCTACTTTGGGGATAGTTTACTTTATGTCATTTCCAGTTTTCAGTTTATGTTTCGAGACTTGTTGTAGTTGGAAAATAATGACTTAGTACTTTTGATGTAAGTTGACTATGGTTTTGAAATAGTAGTTTTATCCGCTGCTTTATTTACTCTGTTTTACTTTTATGTTCTGTCTTGTGATATCTTCATGCATGTTTACCTTGTCCAACACCCCTCCAAAGCCAGTGTACTTGCAAGAGTGACCCTGGCGGAGGTGGGGTGTTACATTTGGTATCAGAGCATAAGGTTTTACTAGACCGGACAAAAGTTTTAAAAACCCTTTTTGAAAAACTATTTTCAAAACCAATTAAGTATTTTCCAAGAAAAGTCTAGTTTATTTTAAAAGGCTATTCCCCAAAAGCCATTAGCACTATCCTTCGTTTCCTCGTTCTAAATCTATCTCTTCCTTTTTCAGCATGGCCGATCTTAACCTTCCCGAGGGAGTACCCATTCCATGTTGGTTCCGAAGGTACTTGGAAGCTAGGGCCAACGATGCGGGCCCAGCAAACACTCCCACCGTACCTGAGGTTCCTCCTCCTCCTCAGCGTCCACAAGCGGATTTCGCAAAGATTTGCAAAGACTTTAAGGCCATGGGTGGCAAGGATTTTGTTGGGACAACGACTTATGTGGAGGTAAGAAACTGGTTAAAAGAAACTGAAGACCTCTTTGCCATCTTTGATGTGGAAGACCATAGAAAAGTTATGTTGGCAGTATGGCTATTGAAAGAGGAAGTTGCTTATTGGTGGGAGGTCTCCAACGCTACTAGGCCTATAGAGACTTGGGCCGACTTTCGGTTGAGGTTTGGGCTTAAGTTTCTATCATCTGCTGAGGAGAATCTACAAATGGAGAAGTTTATATCTTTGAAGCAAGGGGACATGACAGTGAGGGAGTATGTGAATAAGTTTAACCAGCTTGCTCGATTCGGCTTGGACATGGTTAACACACCCCAGAATAAGGCTCTACGCTTTGCACGAGGATTGAATGAGCCATTGCAAGGTTTAGCCATGTCTCATATACCCATGGGGGCCACTTTTGAGAGCTTAGTGGATATGGCCTTGCTGTAGGGAGATGATAAGAATGGCAAGAAAGAAGTCAAGCCTAATGAGACTCAAACCAAGAAGACGGACTCCATGTGGGGAGGAAATCAGAGTAACCAGAGCAATCAGAACAACAAGAACAACAAGAGTAACAAGGCCAACAACAACAAGGCAAGGGAGACAAGGAAGTGCAACTTCTGTGGGATCATTGGACACATAGCCAAAGATTGTAGGAAGAAGAAGAGGAAGTTGGGAGAATGCTTTCATTGTGGAGAGTCTGAACACTATAGCAAGGATTGCCCAAAGAAGCAAGGGCAGGGGCAAGGACAGACTCAGCGAGCAGGACCTTCTAGAGGGCAAGTGCATGCTCTCAACACCGCTCCAGTTCTTGATCGAGGTAGTATTTCTGTAGAAAGCCTTGTTTACATTTCTGATTTTCCTGTTCGTACCTTATTCGATTCTGGCGCATCGCATACCTTTATTTCTTCTGACATTGTTGAAAGTTTGCACCTAAGTACTAGTCTAGTTGAGGATCCCGTTAGTGTTTCAAATCCAATTGGGGGTTCCGCCCATTTATCTATGATTTGTATGGATTTGAGGATTTCTATCTTGACCATAGAACTCACATGTAATGCTTATGTTCTTGGGTTCATGGGATACGGGTTGATTTTGGGCATGGATTGGTTGTCCAGTTATGGAGCCATTCTCGATTGTGAGCATAGGGTAGTGAGGCTTATGACTCGCCTTGGCAATACCCTAGAGATTTCTTGTAACCCTCTGGATCCCGTCATGTTATGTTATCTTGAATCCCTCGACTCGTCTATTGACAATCTTCAATCTATGAGGGTGGTCCGAGAATATCATGATGTTTTTGATGAGGTGAAGGGGTTACCCCCTAAACGCAAGATAGATTTCCGTATTTATCCGGTTGATAATGCCAAGCCAGTTTCATTGCATGTTATGCACATGGCCCCGCGAGAAAGAAGAGAGCTTAGCAAGCAAATCAAGGAGTTGCTTGAGAAAAATTTCATTAGGCGAAGCATTTCAGAATGGGGTGCTCCGGGGGTATTCGCTACTATGGTGGATGGTTCGCTTCGTCTATGTGTTGATTATCGTGAGTTGAACAAGCTGACAAAGAAGAATAGACACCCGTTACCGAGGATTGATGATCTCTTTGACCAGCTTGTTGGTGCTTCTGTTTTCTCTCAGCTCGATCTAGCCACCGGATTCCATCAGCTTAGAGTAGCTGAGGATAGTATTGACAAGACTGCGTTTAGGACTCCAGATGGATTCTTTGAATGGCTAGTCATGTCGTTCGGTTTGACTAATGCACCCGCATATTTTGTTGATTTGATGAGTAGGGTGTTCAGGGAGTTCCTTAACAAGTTTGTGGTTGTCTTCGTGGATGATATTCTGGTCTTCTCTAAGGACGAGGAAGAGCATGCTGCACACCTCAAGGAGGTTATGGATACGCTTAGAGCTCATCAGTTGAAAGCCAAGTTCTCTAAATGCCATTTCTGGAGAAAGGAAGTTCGGTTCCTTGGGCATATAGTTTCTAAGCAGGGCTTAGCTGTGGATCCCGCTAAAGTGGTGGCGGTACAAGACTGGAATGTTCCGAAGAATGCAACTGAAGTGAGAAGCTTTCTTGGTTTGGCAGGATTTTATAGGAAGTTCATTAAGGACTTCGCTAGGATTTCAGCCCCTCTTACTAAGTTAACGAAGAAGAACTTAGTCTTTGCATGGGACTTAGAGTGTGAGCTTGCTTTTCAAACGCTCAAGAGAGCCCTCACCACAGCTCCAGTTCAAGCATTACCCGATGGAGGGAAGATGTTTACCATGTACACCGATGCATGTGGCACGGGATTAGGCGCTATCCTGATGCAAGAAGGGAGAGTGATATGCTTTGGGGGTAGGCAACTCAAAGCTCATGAGAAGAACTATCCCACTCATGATTTGGAGTTGGCGGCGATCGTCTTTGCACTCAAATCCTGGCGCCACTATCTTCTAGGCGAAAGGTTTGAGTTATATACTGATCACAAGTTGCTCAAGTACCTCTTCTCGCAGAAAGATTTGAATCTAAGGCAGCAGAGGTGGATGGAATTCTTGGCATCATATGACTTCGAGATAGCTTATACCCCTGGCAAGGGTAATGTAGTGGCAGATGCGCTAAGCAGAAGAAGGTTGAGTTTGAGTCCCTTGTTTGTTGAGATGAAGAGCCTAGAGTTCTTGGCAACCTTTGATTTCACACCTGCTGTTGAGTCGATGACTGGTTCGTTAGCATCCCTTGAGCTTAGACCTACACTTCTTGATCAAGTTGGGGCTTCACAGAGGGAAGACCCGCAGATAGTCGAGATCATGGACAAGTTGATTCGGGGTGAGACGTCAAGTCACCTCGCTAGATATACTATTAATGACAAGGGATGGCTAAGGCATGATGGAAGACTATGTGCCCCCCGAGTGGGAGACTTAGTAAATAAAGTTCTTTAGGAGGCGCATCACTCGAGGATGACCATACATCCCGGAGGGGATAAGATGTACCGGGATTTGAAGCGCATTTTCTTTTGGGATGGGATGAAAAAGGATGTGGCAGATTTTGTTTCTAGATGCATTGTTTGCCAACAAGTAAAGGCCGAGTCGAAGAAGCCCGGTGGGCTACTGCATCTATTGGAGGTCCCGCTATGGAAGTGGGAAAGCATCTCTATGGATTTTGTGGATGGATTGCCGAGATCAAGGAAGGGAAATACGAGCATATGGGTCATAGTTGATAGACTTACGAAGAGTGCTCACTTTATTCCAGTAAAGAGCAAGAGGACCGCATCATGGCTAGCATCTGTTTATCTTCGAGAGATAGTGCGATTGCATGGAGTTCCTTCTAGCATAGTTAGCGATCGTGACCCAATTTTCACTAGCCAATTTTGGAGTAGTTTGCAAGAAGCGATGGTTATGCGATTGAATCTAAGTACGGCCTATCACCTACAGACGGATGGTCAGACCGAAAGGGTGAATAGGGTACTAGAAGATCTATTGAGGCTATGCATTCTTGACTTTGGTGGCACTTGGGAATACCACCTTCCTCTCATAGAGTTTGCTTATAATAAAAGCTACCAAGCGAGCATAGGGATGGCACCATTCGAAGCTTTGTATGGGAGGCCGTGCAAGTCACCAACATGTTGGTGGGAGACGACGGATAAGCTTATACTTGGACCCGATATGATAAGGGACACATCCGAAAAGTTGAGTTGATTCGAAGGCGGATGAAAACGGCCCAAGACAGACAGAAATCCTATGCTGACAAGCGAAGGACAGACTTAGAGTTTGAAGTTGGAGATATGGTCTTTGTGAAGGTTTCTCCTTTGCGAAATGTGGTTCGTTTTGGAGCAGTTGGGAAGCTGGCACCAAGGTTCGTAGGACCCTTCCCTATCATCGAGAGGATTGGGCAAATGGCTTATAGAGTGGAATTGCCCGAGAAGCTGGTCGGAGTGCACAATGTTTTTCATGTCTCGCATCTCCGGAAGTGCCTGCATGAGTCGGCCGAGGTGGTTGAGCCTAGCATTCTTGAAGACGTGGAGGTAGAGAAAGAAGCAAACCTGAGGCGAGCTCCGATCCGTATCTTGGGAACGGAGATCAAGAAGCTGAGGAATCGAGAAGTCAAGTTAGTAAAGGTTCAGTGGAGTGAAGCCGATGAAGATGCAACTTGGGAAACCGAGGAGAAGATGCGTGGGCTTCATCCATTTCTTTTTGAGGGTACATTCTCGATCTCTTTTCCTAGTCAGCGTATCTTTCTTTTACTATCCATGTTTATCTTGTTATCTCGTTAACCTTGTCATGAGAACCTTAGGTAGAAACCCTTTGGATGAAACATGTATTTGAAACATGTTATGCTTGATGTTTTCAAGTGGTTGCAAGTGTTTGCAAGTGGATACTCGTGGATGCATGATACACATTAGGCACTAAGATCGGCTCACACACTTTCATATTGCATATGCATGAGTGCTTATACTTATTCATGGCTGAAACTTGTTATGCTATCACGTGGATGTTGCATATGGATGAATGTTATGTGCACTCATGTAGAGATTATGAATTATGCTAGGAATTTGCATACATATGGACTCATTTCACTAACATACTTTGCATTAAGGAGGTTTACTGAATCAGTAACCGCCTGATTTTCGCATTAGATAAGTACATATACACACACCTTTCGCATATGATCATACAACATTTAGAACCTTTTAAGGACAATGACTGCTCGTGGATGATGTTTTGAGTAGATGGATGATGGATGGTAGGATACGTTCTTCCTAACTTGAAGATTTCGGGGACGAAATCCTTTAAGGTGGGGAGAATGTAACAACCCGTATTTTGAATAACATGTTATAACATTAATCAAGGCAGAATTAATTAATAAAAACTGAATCAAGGGAAACGGGCTGTGCCATTGCGTTCGTCTCGGAAAAATACGCGAAATAGAGTCCGAGTTTTCGAGAATCGGAGTCCGTATGACCCAGTTATGGCCCGTCAAAGTTTTCAGAAAATTCAAAGTTCAAAAACAGTTCAAATTTCGAATCTGGAGCAAAAAAAAGACTGGGCGGGAAAGTTTCCCGCCCAGCCCCCAAGTCGACTTGGGAGTCGACACACCCCAGGTGGTGTCGACTACCCAGTCGACACCCCTATCGACTTGAGTGGTCGGCCAGTTTGGCCTGGTGTGCCTGTTTTGGCTCCTGGGTCTTGTTTTGTTGGCTTGTGACGTGAATTGATGGCTCAGATCTGAATTAGGGTTAATCCTATGGCCTAAACTTGTCTCTACACCTATAAAAACACCCTAATACCTAGCCTAAATCAACACAAATCATTCGTACAACTAAATTATGCCAAAATGCTTCCTAATCATGGCCTCCACCTTCATATCATGGCCTCCATCCTCTTCATGAAAGTTTGAGTGTTCTAAGCTAGTAAAAGAGCCATCTTTCTTCATCAAAACAAGGATCTTTCTTCTTATTTCTCAAGGCTTGGAGTGGATCTTATCTTTAGTTGGGGATTTCTAGTGTGGCTTCGTCTCAATCTTGTTCTATTGTGTTCTAGTTCTCTTGATCACGCTTTGTAAGCCCTATTCTACTCTTAGATTTAAACTATGAAGTTAATATGATCATGTAGCAAGTTGAAATGTGACTTTTGGGTATAATACTTGTCTTTGGGCTACATTTGTATGCATAGATCCATCTTTTGATCTATGATTGTGGCACTATCATGAACCTAGTATCATTTACCTTGGTTTTTGGGTAGAAAGCTATGAGCTTTATTTGGTGGTTATGCATAATGCAACATAGGACTTGGTAGTTATGCATAAATGCAACATAGAACCCCCCCCCATGATCTTTATGTTAACTTACCTATGATGTTATGAACCATATGCTAATCACAAGTTATCACCCTATGTTAACTATGACCATGTTATCACCTATTTGCTAAGTTGATGTCATACATGTTTTGAGGCCAATAATGCCATATGCTAGTTGTGATGAACACCTTTGCCTCATATATCACCATGTTAAACTTGTGGTAGACTTTGCCACATTATGCCCAACTTGCCATATCATTATGTTCCCCTTTTTGATCTATGTGTGTTGATGCGAACTTACATGCGATGGGGTTACGTTTTGGGTAAACTTAAATGACATGAAACATGATTTGAAAATATGACATGTGATTATGCTTGAAAACATGAACGTGGACATGACATGTAGAAAACATGAAAGTGGCCAACTCGAGGTTGGGTTGAGTTTGTAGCATAAATTTACCTGGAACCAACCGGCTTAACTAGTAGCTACAAACAATAGGACCCAATGTGAGAAGTTGGTCATGTTGCACTTAAAAACCCGAGGTTAGACTAAGTTGTGGTGTAAAGCTACCCGGACCCGCCCGACTTAACTAGTAACCACAACAAGGTCTAATGTGAGAGGTTGGGTGCATTAAGTTAATTAATGCCACATGGTAGGGTTAAGTCATGGACCACTTGAATACTTAACCAATTAAACACGATGGGTTGGTAGGGTTAAGTCATGGACCACTTGAATATACTTAACCAGTTGAACACGATGTATTGATAGGGTTAAGTCATGAATTTCTTGGACACACTTAACCAACTTAATACATGGTTAGGATGGGGTTAACCACACTTAACCCATTTGAAATCCTAGTTGCATGTCCCTTTTCAGCAGTAACCCACAAGGGAGTATCATGGATACCCTGGGACTAGGCTAGGGTGGGGCACGATTACTGCCTAATTGTAAGAGACCAAAAAGAGACGGCTGATAGGGTGCGCCAGTTAAGTTCAGGCGGACCATGGTCGTGCACATGAGTTCCGGAGTTGATCATGGACACCAGTAGGTTTAGACTGTGCGTGCTTGTTTTTGTGTCAGTGGTTTACACCCTAGGGCTGGATACACCCTAGGATGGACCTTGCACAGTTAACTACATTTCATGATTAAGCCGTATGACACTGATACACGACGAGCTAGGCTTATAGGAAGCCGATCGACTAGACCGTGTAGTTGGACCTGGACTTAGGTCATCTCATGATGTTGGGCCAATTTCGGGCCAAGGGATCATTTCTTGTTTATACTTGACATGGATTTGAAATACTAGTACACCTGGTGCAACTTAACCTTGTATATGCGATGCCACTCTTGTTAACTTTTCACCATGCCAGTTATCATCCTATGTTTCATCTTTGTTTTACATGTCCAGTTAACTTTATTAGTTTTTATACTAATAGTAGGTAGGACTTACCAGTCTTTTTGACTGACCTGTTTTCCTTTCGCCTCTTTTCTTCCGTTCCCCCCCCTCCCAGGTTCTCAGGGTGGGAACACTAGCACCTAGCTTGGATCTTTAGCTTGCTTTCTGGATAGCTCATGTACGGTTTTGGACTTGAGCTCGCTATGGCTTTATCACATCTACTTTGGGGATAGTTTACTTTATATTATTTCCAGTTTTCAGTTTATGTTTCTAAACTTGTTGTAGTTGGAAAATAATGACTTAGTACTTTTGATGTAAGTTGACTATGGTTTTGAAATAGTAGTTTTATCCGCTGCTTTATTTACTCTGTTTTACTTATATGTTCTGTCTTGTGATATCTTCATGCATGTTTACCTTGTCCAACACCCCTCCAAAGCCAGTGTACTTGCAAGAGTGACCCTGACGGAGGTGGGGTGTTACATGAACCCAAGAAGTGGGATCTATGCGTATCTCCTCTAAGGTGCTGCTGCATCTTACCTCTTCCTCTAAGTGAATGAAGTTGTTGCGGAAGAACACCGTCATTAGTCTTCACTTTGGCCTTCCATGTCCCAAAAACTTCTCTTCTAACAAATTTGGTGACGCCATAATTTTTCATACAACTACTAGAAGAATTAGCCATTGGTAACTAATCTAGAACAAGACAACTAGCTCCGATACCAAACTGTTGTGCAAAAATTGCACAAATGCGGAAGCGACGCAAAAATAGGATTTAGCTTGTCGATTAATTATCAACCACTAGCTCAATAAAAATATCACCAAACAAAATAACAAAAATAGAAGATGAGGAGAAGACACAACATAGGTTTGGATATGAATATCCTACGTCCACGGATACCCAACAACTTCTTTATTTCTTTACTTCAAGAGGAGTTTACAAAAATGGGAAGAATTACAACAAAAAACTCAATACTAATTCTCACCCTATAATAGATACAGAAAATAGGGATCTATTGAGGAATAATATGGAGAGATATATTTTATTGTGATGATACAAAAGTGTGCAAATGCCTTCATATATATAGGAAGAATAGAGAATTCTAGAATATAAGGATGAAGATGTTTAGGAATTTCCTTGATTTGATTCAGCACAAATCTTGCGCATTAATTTGGTTTCCACCTATAAATTCTTGATTGACTCTCCAAATCAATTAATTGTTTCCTATATTTGGCTTGATTATGGGAACAATTAATGCCTCTCTCACCCCACCAATTCTTGATCGATTCTTTAAATCAGTTGTCTTTTCCATATTAATTTGTTTCTCATAATTAACTTGATTATGGAAACAAATAATACCTTCTCATTAATATATTTTAATCGCCAAAATTTAACAATTTTTACCATTATTAATTAACTGAAATGAATTGAATGTCTATTCATGTTCCTTTATTCATCACATATTACATATATTGTCAAAATCTTTCTTTTATTTTATGCGAACAGATACAAATAAAAGTATTTTATTTGAAGTGGATAACATATAGGAATAAAAAAAATAGCAATTGCAAAAAAGAAAACACTATTTCGTATCTTTTTTTCCCAGCAGTTTACATATATTTTTGTTTGGTTTCCTTCATCCTAATACGGATATGGTAGCAATCTAGTTCGGATGTAGCTTGGAATTGTTGCATTCAAAGTGTGTATTGCACTAAGAATTATTCCTAACTAAGCTAGTTGAATTACATTGAACAATGAACAATGTTTCTACTGAAGACAAGAAAAATGAATCAATGACAGTTTTGAAAAAAATCGGGGTGAGAAAGGAAAATAATGTGGTATGTGACATTTTTTTAAATAGTGGGGTGAGAAAGACAAACGGAGGGGTGTGAATAGAATGTACTAACTTGAAAATGGCTTATATACACTTTTCAAGTTATGAAAACGGCGCCTTTGCGGAAGCGATCAGGATCTTATTCATCTAATTACTTAAAGATGGTTTCTATGAAAAAACACAGATATGAGATTACACGCACAATCATAAGATATTACACCCAACCACCCTCTTTATTGACTCAACAAAAACAAATTTTGTTTATACTGAATAGATCAACAAACAAAAGTAAATAAATTACAAGAATCAATAATCTTATTGAGAAAGAGAAAGAATATCTAGATGACTACAACTTTTGTTGGTGAAAGTGAACAATGAAGAATGACGACAACAAACCCTTGAATTTATTATCTCGGTCTCAATTTCATACCTTTAATCCAACCATATATGGTGTTTTTATAAGTGAATAGAATATCTAGGCAAAATATCCAATTTGCCCCTCAGAAATATATTAAGAATATATTTCTCAAATAACCGGTCAGTAACAGGAAAGTCGCCGCGGACGTCTGACCATAATTGGTCAGACGTCTATCCAAGCTCTCGGGTTATAAAACAGCTCAGATGGTCAGACGTCTATCCAAGCACTCGGGTTATAAAACAGCTCAGACGTCTGACGACGTCTGTGCTGAAGCTTAGCACAAAGCTGCCCCCTTTGAGCTACTGTAGTATCTTCCTCCAAACTCCGGTTTACACATTATCTTCTCCGCTGCAAAGCACTCATCATCGTTTTCAACATACGGGGTGAGATCGTCTGGATCGGAGGTCCATGTTCCCCTGATCCGGACCAATCAAGTTGCCTCATTTCAGAGCAATTTGCACATAGCCTTCTTAATTATTCTAAATTCCGGTTTGAATTTAGAGGGCTATTCGCAAATTGCTCCAAAATGAGGTAATTTGATTGGTCCGGACCAGGTGGACAGGGACCCCTTGGTCCAGACTATCCGCACCCTCAACACATGTTGTTCGTTTGATTAAATGGTACGACCCGTGCGACGCATCTGATGTTATTGGATTATTTTTCGACTTTCTGCGAATGGTTGAAATCTACCCTTCAAACGCGTTTGACAGGCTTTGACCTTCGAACCTAGAGCTACGTTAGGTCTGTAAAAAAAAAAGTGTTTTTAAAGAGCAATAAGGAAAATAACAGCATAGGGTACAGTCGAAAAACAAACAAAAAGAGGTCGGTGAGATATTTTCTGTCAAACAGCAACAGTCATTTCTGGACTCTCATGGAAAGCACTGGAACGAACATTCCTCATTGTTTATTTCAAACACGCTATTTTAACTCCGTATAAATTTCGATGCAGTTGAACGTTCCTTTGAGGTGGATTAGCTGAAAGCAATTAAGAATATATTTATTCGAAGGTTTGAAGTAGCTTCATTTAGCAATTTGAAGATCCGATTTAGGTAAGTCTGCTTCCTTTCCATCTTTGTTCGCCTATCTTCGCTTTCCAATTTAGTTAATGGTGCAAAGTCTTCAATCAGGCTTCATGCTTTCTTTTCCATTTAATTTCTAAAAGGATTATCAAGTTCTTTTCGTAGTACGAAACTGGATTCAGTTCATGTTTTCGCTCTTTTAATCTTTTTTGTAGCAATCGATTAGTCTAACCCATTTTCGTTGACTCAAATGGATTGTCAAGTCATTGATTTTGCTAAATTTGTATGTTTCCATTCTGTATGCCGCCAATTACTTAAAAAATGATCTATGTACAATACAAATTGAACTGAGATCTGAATTTATTTGTTGGTGTTGATGCGGGATAGGGTTTTTGCATATTTGGGGTTTTCCCTTTTCAAATAATCAATTTTTTTTTTTCCAGATAAAAACGTAGGATTAACCTATAAAATTCAAAACTCTGCAAGATTCTAGTAATAGAGATGGCTATGGAGAAAAGAATCGTTCGTCAAACAAGGGTTTTGGGAAGAAAAAGGGTTGTTGTACCAAAAAGTCCATTCTGCACACCAGTGCTCAAACGAAGTCGAAGCATTCACTTAGATGAACCCAAAAACATCGAATTATTGCCTCATGATCTGCTGGTAATATTAAATAGTATTTTGTTTTTTTGTAGTTTCTAGGGATAAAGCGGCCACTGAATGCGTGTGTCTTGTTTTCTTGTCGGTTAGCAGTGAATGATACTAGATAAATACTAATCGTAAAATGTAATTGAGTGAGAATTTAACGTGTTAGGCATGTGCTAGATTTTTGAAAATACAACATAGCAGGTGCCAATATCTTTGAACAATACTGTGTGGACTTCGAAAAAGATAAATGCAGATTTCGAAAGGGATTGGAGGAAATTTTCTAGTCGTTGATTTGTGTATATAAAATTTTGGTCTGGACTAAGGCGGTTTCAAAGTCAAAAAGGAACTGCTACTACCCTTTTTTTAATGCAATTCGAAGGTCCACAGCATGGTGAAGTTGCCATGTCAAACAGGGTAAGTCGCTGTACAAGTGAGCTAAGGTACTAGTCAAATGAAAAGTGAAGGGAAAACAGTGACCGTTTCTTGCGGTTTTAATGTATATACTCTACACACTTGTACAGTCCACTACGCACCATGGTGTTTATAGAAATGGAAGTGCGATTGGGAACATTTGGAAGACGTGTGCATGTATAAGTATGTATAAGTTATAATGTTCCCCTTTACATAAAATTCTGTTCATGTGCGGATCAAAATAAAAATACAATCGTGTCGAGCGGGGTGCCACGATCTCAAAAATATAGTAATATAGACGTGTGCATGTACATTTAGTTCGTAATGCTAGTACCATTGCCTGAGTTTAACCTATATATGAACTACGCAGGTTCAGGTGATCAGTAAAGTAACCCACGAGGACTTAAAGCAACTTGTGTTAGTGTCCAAGAACATGAACGAAGCGGTAATATTACACTTGATATTGCTTTAATCAATCTGCAAAGTGTTTCTCTGTAGTAAGTAAAATTGTATAAAATTTATGTTTTAACAGACATCAACTGCTAGGGAGCTGCATTTTGCATATAAAACTCCTGAAGCAAAGTCTCGTTTAAAGGATGCTGATGATTTTGGAGTAGAAGATGAAGTAGATGCACCAAGTGCACCAATGCGACATAGAGCTGGTAAATCCAGAATGAATTTGAATGGACTTGAAGATTTCATTGGTCGCATAGACTTCGACGGTGTGCAGTAGATTCATAGATGTATGTGTATGGTAGGTGTTTATATTTTAGCATCCAATATTGTAGACTAGTTCTGTAGAGGTACAGGATTATGTAGCCAGCGGTTTCTTCAATGTGTTCATTGAAGATTATTGGTATATGGGACACTTGTACTTAGTTATAGGAACAAAATGCGTCTACAATTACTTAGATGCATCTTTCTTCATGTATGTAACAAGTTTGCTAAATTTTGTTAATAGAAATGTTATTTTATTCTCCTACTTATTTCTAACAGCTTCTTCTGCATTGTATATTACATGTGGCTGTAAATCTGTAGCTTGTGTATTTTTATGGAAAGGTGAGCGCCGCAATGGAAAATGGTTATGTTGAAAATAGAGAGAATGGTAAAGAAGAGCCTTCGTTAGTCGTGATGTGCACCATTGTTTCCTTGGCAGTTATATAGGTATGGGCTCGGTTTTGTGTGTACTGTGGCTCAAACGGACTCTGTAAATCACCTTAGTATTTTGGTTATCTGGAGTCATTGGCTAAATCAAATTCTAGATTTAAGGTCATGCCTAGTTCGGATTCAGAAAGGAGAAGAGAAAGAGCATCATCTTCTTAAAACGTTTCAAATTTTAGATAATGCTTTGGTCATTGCTCATGCATTATCTTTTGATATGCTGGTTCATATATTTGGACAAGTGCTTGGTTGTAAACTAAGTTCAAATCAAGAATATATATTCTGGTGTAGAAGCTTTAATGGAGGACAAATGCACATCGTTTTCTAACATGCCAGTTCCTTAATTGATATTCCATGAATGTGTGTCCTAAACCATGGCAAATGGTTGGTCCCTGAAGCCGATGCTTTCAATCCTTGTATATTTTCAATCGATCATTTTGACATTAAGGAATTTTTCACGAATATTAATTCAAAATCTATTGAAGCATGTCATTGAACTTCCAAAATATTCCTTGTTTATGGGTTAGGTTCGTAGCACCCTTGTCTTGTATCCGAATTCGAAACGTTTGCTGATGTTGGTGTGCTTGCTAATTGCTATTGTACTTGCTTACAAGTGCACAGCGTAGAAATAAGGCTTTGATACGAAGTGTAACATTTGATGACAAAGTTGAAAACAACAGCATTATTTCACAATTTTTCTATCCTCAAGCCGTATTATAAATCTTCAGATCCACTTTATATCAAGTGTGTGTGGACTGTGAAATTCATTTTATAAAATCTTAATGGTTCATTTCAACAAACGATGTATAAAAAGTTAACCTAAACAAGCCGACCTCGTCTTTTTCCCTTAAGGGCAGTCGACACCCTTCCTAGAAGGACGAAGGTAAACCCTTATATGGGGAGGCGGCCGCCCCCCATTAAGGACTGGCCATGGAGAATTTATTTAATTAAGGACTGGCCATGGAGAATTTACTTTTTCAACCGGTGCCTCTTTATATTAATACGTTTCAACAGTACACTCCTATATATATACTACAAGGAATGGAAAATAGGAATGGAAATTCGAAAACAATATTACAAAGGATTTAGAACTTGAAATTTATTTAAAATAAGGATTTAACGTAAAATTTACAATATAATTAAAACAAGTTCGTAACGTCGCGGTAGTTCGTAATAATACGTTTTGGACTTTAAACGGGTATACATGATTAAATATAAGTCAGAATTTGATGAAACAAAAAAAGTTAGAATCTATTTAACTATATCTTTGTAATGAATGTGAAAAATCTAGATTTCATCTTGTAGATTGTAAGTTATGCCCAAATCAAATTTCCAAACAGTAGCTATGGAATTAATTAATATTTTATCGATTTATTAAACGTATATAAATAGGGTGTATATATATATGGAAGCCATTTAACTCGAAATCAGCAAATAATGAATTTGAAGTTATATACAATCTCATTAGTGTGTGTGTGTGTATATATATATATATATATATATATATATATATATATATATATATACGACAATAATAATTAGTTTACTGTTAAATGGATTAGCTTTGGAATTTAATAATATTATGATAATATAGCATAGGCCTTAAAAACAACCATTTTGCAAACGACATCCGTTTTCGACGGAACCAATTTTGTTGAATTCAAAACAGTGAACTATTAAAGATTCCAAATTTCAGACCAATTGGAGTTAATGTGTTGCCGTGTGAGATATGGACATTCCACGTAAGTAATCAATCAATATTCAGAGTTTGAACTAGCGCTATTTGTGCAAACGGGTTCGGAATTCAACGAAACTAGTTTCATTAGGACCGTAATGAAAACCATAGGTGTGTATCGATTTTCACCCTGAACGATTATGCACCCGTATGAATTTTTAAATGAGGAAAATAGGTAGTGCTACAATATAAATTTATAAACTAATTACCCGTAGCTTCTCCTACAAGATAATCTCTACTCTATAAGTATACCATATCTCCATCCAAACACTACAAGAAAAACAGCAAGTAGCAGCGGCATTATCCGCTGCTAATCCGTCGCTATATTGACATTAGCGACGGATTTCCTGCATAATACTTTGGTCGGTAAAAACCATGACGGTAATTGTGTCAGATTTAGCGACGGAATTTAGCATGAGTTTTCCGACAGTTTTCCGTCATTTTTCTAATTTTATAATAAAAATATAATTTTTTTATTAATTTAATTTTAATTTATTTACCAACTAATTACCGACGGATAAGTAATTTATAGTAAATTATTATTTGTAAAAAGCGTTGGTAAACCCTTACTAATCTCCAAAGGATTAGCGACGGAAAATAAATTAGGGTAAACTTAACCTCACTTTTTTTGTTGGTAATCCGCCGCTATTCCCCTGCTAATCTGCCTATATATATATATATATATACACACACACACACACACACACATATATATATATATATATATTCATACAAGTGCGAACCCGTGCTTCGCATACGGAAGTAGAAAAAATATAATTGTGTAACGAAAAATGAACAGTTTGCTAATAATCATAATACCTACAACAACGACAATAAATACATTTTGCGCGCACAGTTACATATTATCAAACATGCGTCTCATTTTCACAAACATTAATCAAGCTGTGCATATAGTAATTACAATGTTTGAAGTTTGTATTTTAGGCTAATTTTGCTGCTGGCATAACCCAAGAAGGTAAGCATTGATCTTCTACTTCTATTGTTTCTTAACATCAAACATGCTTGAAAATGCTCGATCAATTGCAATTAGGCTAATTTGTTGGTCACGTTCGGCCTGCCATGATCATTTTAATTTCTATATAAATGAAAAGGACCTACAATGGACAAAAACACTTATTTTAGAAATTAAAGGTTACAGTACTCATGACATAATGACTGAATTGTCATAACTTACCGCAATAGAAACCCTGTATAATATTGTCAAAATGTATTTTGAATAATAAATTGCGAAGGCTGAGGTTAAGATTAGTAAATTTCCAAGACAAATGCATTCAATTCCTAGCGCACCACCAGAATGAAGCCCTGTGACACGACTGTGCAATGCAACAAACATTGAATCCAATTTGGCAGCAGCCTGTGATTCATACTTGAATCCAATTTGTTCAAGTTTATTTGCACAAAAAATGGGTGAGCCTACTACTTTTTTTATGGTAGAACTCAATGAGCTACATATACTTTGGTCCGAAGTTTATGCAACAAACACACAATGATATATCTTAGCTAGCAACAGCTATAAAAAACCCGAATGAAATAGTGAAATACAACACGTGATAATTCTGTGATGAATAACCTTTACCTTAATTGTAATAACAATATTTCCAAGCAAGCGATGTTCGATCCTCTTACTCTGAAATTCAACTCTTCAACGTCATCGTCAAACTGATCCAAAGCCTTGTTCTGCCTCTCAATCTCAGATCGCATATCAACAGCCATGTTCTTCAACCCTTCTAATAGATTGCTAAGGTCTGTGAAAGCATCATCTTGCTTCTCCTTCTCCATCTGTACTTTTTCTATAACCGAAGAAGATACTGTGTATAACAACCCATAATAGTAAACTCATAATAGTAAACTCATCTATAATCGTAAAAATTCATAGCAGTATGAATAACTTCCCATCTTCTTACTAACTGTTGAGTAACTAACATTGCATCAAAATTTCATATAGCAGAACAAAAGCTAATTGCCTATGCTATGTTATTACACTTCTTCTTGCTGGTAAACCTGGTTGATTTTCTAATGGACTTAATGCTGCTGAAACATCAAGTTAATTTCCATACAAGAAACAAAACAACCTTCATCTAAGCAATATTCCAAAATTGCATCTCAAAGTCGTAAAAAGGGTACACATGTTTTTAATCTACGGTTGAAGGATGAAGCTTAAATACTAACATTGATTCTTCTTGTTTTTTAATCTCAAATACATAACAATTACCCTTGGCAGTTTATCGATAATTAAAACTGGTGGTACCTCTGAAAATCAAGCAGAGAATCACATATAGTAGTACTGAATCAGTGTCGCTGTAGTAATAATAAAGCCCCAAGAAAAATTTGATTTTGTAACTCTATGAGCAATCCATCTTCTAGTAGTGGGCATATAATCAGACGTTGAAAACAATTCGCCATTGAAATGATATAAGCCCAGGAAATAGATAAATGAAACTCTTTGGCAAACAAATGGAAAAACCCCAAATCTTATTATTTGAAATCAGTTGTAGGTTTCTTATCGTTTTTAAGTCGAATAGAAGTGAACGACCTCCCAGATCTGAACTTTTGAAGCATCGGTTAGGAGAAGCGGAAGAATTTCAGCATAAGATGTAATAGATTAGAACCAATTTCACCGAAGACCCAGATCTCTGATGGCTTGATTTGTTAAACGAACAGAAACTGGGGATGTGCTAAAGTTGAAAATCGAGCGATTGATATGCTAGAGTGAATTAAAAGATTAAAGTCGGCTAAAATTTAGGTGGAGATCTGAAATCGTAGGCTAATGGAAAAACAAAGGAAAGGGAAGGAAAGGTAGGCTGCGGACGAGATTTAGGGTTAAGTGAAAATGGAGAAAGCGGTAACTTAGGTTAAACGAAAATGGGTAAGCGGGAAAGGAAAATGGGTAAGCGGGAACGAAAATGAGGACAAAAACATGGTGGGAAACTAGAAAAATGCCTGTGCTAATCAAATTTGATGGATAATCTAATAATTAATGCTGGTTATTACATGCATATTATTGTAGGAATAGTAAATTACAATTCAATAATTACTAATTATTGATTATATTACTAAATAGTAAATTAACCAATAATAATTGATATCAATTTTCAACAATTAAACTATAGTAATTACTAAATAATTATTACCAAATTGTAGATTAGTGAAATATGTTAAATATTTATCTTTGGTTATTAAATATTAATTATTAAAATTTAATACTAATCATCAATTATTTAATAGTATTAATTATTTAATATTAGTTCTTAATAGTAGATATTAATTTATAATAACTATTATATACTTATATGACCAAGTAAAGAATTATCTTATATGACCAAGTAAAGAATTCTGAAAATTCATAAAAAAACACACACATATATACATATATATACATATATATATGTATATATATTATGTATGTGTATATATATACATACATTATATATATAACTTTGAATTGTATAAACTGAGGATGTGTTGTCTCATATTATATTAGAGATAATTGCAATACTTATTGAATTTAGGAAACATGTATACTGAAATCACATTATACACCAGTATAAAAGAACATGATATTATATATGTATATATAATCTTACAGTTTAAATTATGATCTTTATAAACTGAAAATGTGTTATCTCACAATATATTAAAGATAATAAGTGCACTACTTAAATCTTATGCTCAGCTGTAATTAATCACTAATTAAATATTTATTATTAATTATAGATTACCAACAACTAATTATAAATTAATAGTAGATATTAATTTATAATAACTATTATATACTTATATCAACTATCACATATCAATTATTAATTATTTAATAGTACATTATATGCATGTAAATAATAACTTGTAAGGTAATGTTTGAATTTTTTAAATTTCGAAAATTCTTTAATATTTATTTAACTTCTTATTTTTAAACTTTGACCATTTTGTTTTTCTTAATTACTAATTATTTATCAAATAATACGTACCAATCAATTTCTTAAAAGCAAATATGTATTAATAATTTCTTGATATTAATTTAATTAATTGTATTAAAGACTATTAAATAATCATTGATTATCAAAACAAATTTAATAAACATCGAACAACAATGTATTTTATTAATTACTATTACCTCTTATTTATATTATATAGTAATTAATAATTAATCAGCATTAATTTTTTTTAAAAAATCAGCATTAACTATTGAATTTTATTTACTTCTAATAGTTATTATTTATTATTAATTACTAATGTATTATTAACATTAATTATTTAAATTTTAAATTTACTAATTAATTACTAAGTAATAACACAAATTTAAAACATTTAATAAATAAAAAGTATAAAAGTTCGTTTCAAATCTCTTGGAAAACTGCAGGAAAATAGTTCAAAATTATGTCGACGGTAATCCGACTCTATTTGCAACGGAATTTAGCGTCAAATATTATATGACGGTAAAGAGCTGCAATTTCCATTGATTTAGCGACAGAATTAGTATTCGACGGTAATAATTTATAATAAGATGACACATAAAATCCAAAATATTTTCTCTTACAAAGCCCACGGAAATCCGCCGCTAATTAGCGACGGAATTTTCCGCTGCTAAAAATCTGTCGCTAATCTCGGGTTTTCTTGTAGTGAAAGCCCAAACCATTTCAGCCTTATGTTTTTTGCAATTAAGTCTTACTCTTTGTTTTAGTTTTTATCTCACAACCATGGAGAGGTAGAGGATGGTCCCAACATGTAAGTTGGAGTACTTGGTGAGGCCCACTCGTTGTAAAAATTTGGTGGCGAACGAGTGTCGGAGTTCGCCGGAACCTCAGATCTAAGACGACAGGGCCAATTTTGGTGATTTTGCGACCAAACCATCGAGAGTTAGACGAAGTGCCCAATTAGGAAGTTGGAGGTAGGAGATCAGGCTACAACTTTATAGCTGGGGGTTCGGACTAAAATTGCCTATGGTGGAGGCGGTGTGCGGATGATCAAAGATGGTGTGTTTTGACAAGCAGCTATCGGATATTTGTGTTTTCTGATGCCATGGTCATCGTTGAAGGTTGGGGTCAACAGGAAAATCTTCGTCTTGGTGAGGGAAGGCTTCGGTTCAGACTACATGGCGAACCTTTGCTTGTGGCAGCCAGAATCAACCTCGATAAGGGCGTCGTTCGTGCTTTCGAGGTGTGGGGGGGGGGGGGGGGGTTCGTGATCGTAGTCCAGGTGGAGGGGCATCGCCGTGCGACGGTGGTGGTGGGGTGGTGTCAGGTCGACCGACCATGGTCCACGGTGACGGCGCTGGGCGTTTGGGGAGGTGGAGCATGGTTTGGAGAATAAGGTAAATAGTGGTTGTTTTATTAATTTAGTATTATATGTTTTCGATGTTCGTAAATTTATATCTTAGTCATACGAAATCAGAATCGCACGAAGCTGGCTCCGTTTCGATCGTGGAGTTGAGTGCTTCACAACAAAACAAATTTGGTCAAATTTGGAGCGAGTTGGAATTTTGGGTTAAGTTAGACCCACGTTTAATTTAATTCAAAAGTGATTGTTATAATAACAATCAAAACTCAAGGTGATATTTCCCTAAATAGATTTATAAGTTGTTATAATCTTGTCTAATTATACACTGATTGACTGTGATTGCTATGGTTGCTTCGTAGATGATGGAAGTTTATTTACAGTTTTACATATACTGTTTATTTTACAGTTTTACATATACTGTTTATTTTACATTTAAGCGTTAAAAATTACAATGCTTATCTTATGACTGTTGTGTGATGGATGTTGAATCGTTATGAGTGTTATTATACACATTGACGCCACTAATATGAAATAATTTGGGTAGTTGATTGAATTTTATTCCAAATTCGGAATTAATCGAATATTCCAATAATAAAATATTGGGCAAAATTAAAATTCAAAATTTGATGTTGGATTTTGGATGAACTTAAAAATATAATTCATTACGATGAACATTTGCAAAAAAAAAAATGAATGGAAATAATTTTCAAGTAGTTAAGGCATATCCAAGCTTTTATTTTTGAATGAATGGTAACTAGTAAAAGTAAATTCGGTTAGGGTATCTAGAAAAGGTTACAATAAAATTTCCTTTCAAAACCATTTTATTTATTTTTATAATGGATGTCAGGAAAATTTGAATTCAAAAAATGAAGTAAAAAATAATATTATTTTAATAATAAAGTAAAATTATAATAGTCATTTAATAGAATTGTGTGAATTTTAAATGAAATATCGAAAATATGGTTTTCAGTAATTATTAATAAAATTAATAAACTATTTTAGAAGCAGTTTGATTTAATTTTAATATAAAATCGAAGTTTGGTCTGAACAGAACTCGTCGCGTGGCGATGATTCACGAATTTCGACTACTGACTTCAAATTGACATAACGGGAGATCCGACCGTCGGATTCTCCCGAAATAAAAACTAGTAGGTTCAAAATGAAAATATCTTTCAAAAAAGTATAAGAGCCTTAAAATCCAACGGTTAGATCTTGATATAATTTCAAATCAAATTTGAATGATCTGAAACGTCGTCGGACTGAAATTACCTATTTTTAAATTCTTAAAAATAGGAAAAAATATGATAAATCGTAATCAAAGATTTCAAAGTGATGTGAAAAACAAACATGAAGTTTCAAACTATATTTTTAGATATTTGCGTTCTCAGCCTAATTGATTGAAAACGATAAAAAAACTTTTTGAAAATTTAAGTTAATATAACTTAAATTATTTGGTTTATTTAATATATCCAAGTTTTTTAGGGGGCTGTTTGAATAAATCGTTTGATTTAGAAAATATTTCCAATTTAAATAAAAATTGGATTCAGATAAAAAAATGTTCGTATATTTGGTATTGATTACCATTGTGCAGACATTTACTGCTTGTGGAATTTGAAAGATATTTATATCGTTACTTCATTTATAGTGTTCGTTGATTTCGAAAATTGGTGTTGATATATGTTGATATAACTCTGTTTGAATTCTTATATTAAATATCAATTGGTTTGTGGTTTATCGTGAATGATGTTTTAAATAACATTTGTTCTTTAACCCAATAAAAAGGAAAAGATGATTTTCAAGGATTATTTGAAATAAAATCTTTATTTAATTTGATTATAAGATTTAGGGAAAGAGTTTCGAACTCGATGGTTAATCGCTTGAGCTGGGTGATCTGCTAGGTGTTTGACCTGATGTTGGTTTAGGCCTTCGAGGTCATACACTTGATAAATTATCCTCGACATTGTGTAATTGAAAACCAATTTTGGTTAATGGGTGAAATGTGGATTAGAACTAAGTTAGAGTTTTAATGAAATCCTTAATTAGATAGAAAATGAAAGATGGTAAGTAAATTACCAAAACACGAGGGGTGTTAGATATGGAGTACCACCCGTTTTACTCTATGGGATGAATAGAATGGGAATGAGATAACAATTCTAGAAATTACCTTTATGAGGTTCGGTAATCCCGATAAGGTTTAGAAAACTCGTTTTGAGTTAAAGCTGTTAAATAAGATTTTCATAATTTGTTGAAACGATTTCCAAGAAATTATTTAAACAATGGTTTAAATGATGTAAATCTTTGATAAGATTTAAGGTAATAGTTTAGAAATTTAAAGAATGACTGAGTATAGGAATATTCCCAAAATGAAATAAAATTTAGGACATCTTGTATATCTAAATTGTTGAAAGATGCAATGGTTATTTGGGATGACCAAGTTTCGACCCATTCTGAATAACTATATGATAATTGTTGAAGATAGTTGAAGACCGGCAATCTTCACATCATCTAGATTATTGCTGATGTCTTGATTGAGCGGTACACTCATGAAGAGGTTATAAATGGCGATCGTCCAGGCATACATGGAGATCGATCGGATATGCAAGGGCCTCTCTCCTTAATTAGACGAGGAATAAGGCGCCTTCGGTTTCGTTTAGATCCAGAATGGACTTGTAAATGGATGTGTGTCTGACATCATATTTTACAACGTAACAAATTGGTTTCTATTAATGTTATATCAGTCAGTGGCGGAGGGTTTATTCTCTTTGCTTAACACCCTCTATTGAGACTTAGATACTCAGAGGGTTATATTTTAATAGACACCAATTATATGTTGTGAACTGAAAATGTGGCATGTAAAGTGTTGACAGAGCAATACTTAT
Organism: Allium sativum; assembly: GCA_030737875.1. Classification (NCBI taxonomy): domain Eukaryota; kingdom Viridiplantae; phylum Streptophyta; class Magnoliopsida; order Asparagales; family Amaryllidaceae; genus Allium; species Allium sativum. Next base: position 205,866,676 of record CM060911.1, read on the forward strand.
GTTGAAAAAACAGAGTTTTGTGGATCATGATCAAAGCATGGCTAATATAGCGTAGCTTTGTGGTTACTGTAGAGCCTCATAACCTCTAGATGACCGAAAACAGGATGATAGACCGCAGAGTAAGGACTGACGTTCATGTCTAGCGAAAAAGTGATGCCATGGTATGGATCCCAGGAAGGATTGGATTATGTGGATGATGGAATAATCGAGGCGCCTCGGATGTCGGTCAAATACGACCAGGCCGACGGTCAAATACGACCGGGGAACGTTATATCCAGGAGTAACCCGAACTCACCGGAAATTGGTGGGCCGACTCTGCCGCTCCAACGGATCACATGCGTGTGAGTCCTGGTCACCTTGCTAAGGATAGTCCGAATGGTTAAGGATGATCATTTTCCTTAGTCATTGATGAAATCCAATTTCCAACACGAGTTTTCACGTTTTTCAATTGTACACATATACAACATAATAGGGTGGGGTATTATGCCATCTTAAATTGATACATTTATTTGTAAAAATGATTTCCACACTATGCACTAGTAATAATATTAAAAATATTTGTTTTTCACCTATCATGCATGTTTGGTTATTATAAGGTTAAACTCTTTCCTCCGGCTTGCTTTGCATTGTGTGATGAGACTTGAGTTTTATAATAGCTTCATTTTTTTCCAAAAGCATTTCGAGTAGTTTATGTTTGGTATTCATGTGGAGAAAACCCATTCCGTGTTATACGCCTTGGACCTATGGTTTACTTTATTTTAAAATAAATAAAGTTTAATAACTATTTTAGTTCTCACACCACCCCATAACTAACTCGGAGTTTATTGTTTCCCACCTAAACTCTGGGTGACCATATTTTCCACACGGACATATAGTAGTTTTGGTTTGTAGATTTTTATAGTAGGTGCTGGATCAAAAATTAAAGCTGTATGCAGATCATTTTATTTCTTCCGCTGAGAGTTTTGTATTTCCGCTCTGTATTTATATTTGTTATACTTTGATATTGTTATTTCCATTGGACATTTATTAATTAAGTACTCTGATGTAAAATTATTGTAATGATAATGAAAAAGTTGTTTCATTCTGTGTTCTTATTAGTTGTAATCCTAAACGGCTCGAGGATATTTTCCGTTTGGATTGGACTTGTGTGGTTTACAGTAGATTCGAAAGGCAGGAGTTTTCAGGTCGTCACATTTGGTATTAGAGCTTTGGTATTATTCAAAACTTAAGGGTATGATTTGTTTGCAAAAAACTCATCAGAGCTTGGGTTAGTAATATCCTAGAAGAATGACTCATTGTAGATAGGGTTAGTAATACCCTAGAATGAGTTTAAAGAGTATTATTTTTAAATGAATTTGGCGTAGAAATATTATATATGAATAACCTAGGTGACTATCATATAATAAGAGTTTGAGTGTTTATTTGACATTGAAAATTGAACTATCGAGTTAGAATTTAACGTTAAATGTTGAATTGAATTAGAAATTAGTTAGAATGGGCAGGTTATTATATGGAAGCAAAGAAGTGGAATAATATTTTATGCTCGACATAAAGGTACATGTTCACTGTATTTATTGGGTTTGATGATATTATGAGTCGACTGGCGATCCAATTAGATTTTGGATTTTCCTATTGATCGATGTGGGCCTAGAGAGACGAGTTGTGGTTTTACCTGTAGGGTTGTACAAAGGAGGTTATGGCAAAAAAATTCGAAAATTTAAGGCGTTAGCCAAATTTCGAGGAATTAGGAAATTTCTTAAAAACTGAAAAGTCAAAGAACTTGAGTTAGTTAGAATTAAGGTTGAGTTGGTTAAGTAAAGACCTTAACTTTCGTCTTCGATTTCGAGGACAAAATCTTATTAAGTGGAGAGAATGTAACAACCCATATTTTAGTAAGTAATATTTAATGGATATTAAATATTTGGAATAATTTAAAACCATTTATTTTAAGGATTTAGGACTTGAAATTTATTTAAAATAAGGTTTGAACCTAAAATTCACAATATAATTAAAATCAAGCTCGTAACATCATGGCGGTTCGTAATAATACGTTTTGGACTTTAAATGAAGATACATCATTCAATATAAGTTAGAATTTGATGAAACAAGAAATGTTAGAATCTATTTAACTATATCTTTCTAACGAATGTGAAAAATCAAGGTTTCATCTTGTTTAGTGTAAGTTATGTCCAAATCAAATTTTCATATAGTCGTTATGGAACTAATTAATATTTTATCGATTTATTAAATGTATATAAATAGCGTTTATATATATAATATGGAAGCCGTTTAACTCGAAATTAGTAAATAGTGAATCGGAAGTTATATACAATCCCATTAGGATATATATATACGACAATAATAATTAGTTTAATAGATTAGTTTTGGAATATAATAATATTATAATAATATTACATAGGCCTTAAAAATATTCATTTTGCAAACGACCTCCGTTTTTGACGAAACTAATTTTGTTAGATTTGGAATAGTAAATATTGTAAGAATCCAAATTTCAGACCAATTGGAGTTAGAGAGTGGCCTCTGAGATATGAACTTTTTATGTAAGTAATCGTTCAATAATCCGAGTTCGAACTAGCGCTATTTGAGTAAACAGACTCGAAATTCTATGAAAAAAATTTCATTAGGACTATAATGACAAACCATAGGTGTGTATCAATTTTCACCTCGAGCGAAGTTCTTATGCGCTTATGCGAATTTTTAAACGATGAAAATAGGTAGCGTTACAATATAAATTTATAAACAATTTACCCGAAGCTTCTCATACAAGATCATCTCTACCCTATAAGTGTACCATATTTCCACCCCCAAGCCCAAACCATTTCAGCCTTGTGTATTTTGCAATTAAGTCCTTCTCTTTGTTTTAATTTTATCGCACAAACCATGTAGAATTCGAGGAAGGTCCCAGCATGAAAGTTGGAGTACAGGCTGGAAAAATTTGGTGGTGAACGGGTGTTAGAGTTCACCGGAATCTCAGATTTAAGGTGATAGGGCTGGTTTCGATTTTGGTGATTTTGCGACCAAACCATCGAGAGTTAGATGAAGTGCCCAACTAGGAAGTTAGAGGTAGGACACACAGATACAACTTTTTAGTTAGGGGTTCGGGCTAAAATCGCCTGTGGTGGTGGCGGCGTGTCGATGATCAGAGATGGTGAGTTTTGATGAACAACGAACGGATATTTGTGTTTTCTGGTGGCCACGGTCATCGTTGAAGGTAGGGTTCAACAAGAAAAGTCTTCGTCCTGGTGAGAGGAAGCTTCAGTTCAAATTTCATGGCGAACCATCACCTATGGCGGTCGGAATCAGCCTCGATAGAAGCGTCGTTCGTGCGCGATTTGTGCGGTAGCGAGGGAGTTTCGTGATCGCGGTCCAAGTGGAATGGTGGCGCAGTGCGACAGCGGTGCAGTCAAGTTGGCCAATCATGGCCCATGACGGCGGTGCTAGGCATTTGGGGAGGTGGAACACGGTTTGGATGAGAAAGTGAATAGTGATTGTTTTATTAATTTAATATTAAATGTATTTGATGTTCGTACGTTTATATCTTTGTCATACAAATCAGAATCATGCGAAACTGAATATGTTGCGATTGTGGAGTCGAGAGCTTCACAACAAAATTGATTTGGTCAAATTTGGAGCAAGTTGGAATTTTGGGTTAAATTAGACCCACGTTTAATTTAATTCAAAAATGATTGTTATAATAATAATCAAAACTCAAGGTAAGAACTCTCTAAACTGATTTATAAGTTGATATAATCTTGTCTAATTATTGATTGCTTGTGATTGCTATGGTTGCTTTGTGTATGATGGACATTTATTTACAGTTTTACATATACTATTTATTTTACATTTAAGCGTTAAAAATTACAACGCCAATCTTATGACTGTTATGTAATGGTTGTTGAACTGTTATGGGTGTTATTATAATGTTTACACACATTGACACCACTATTATGAAATAATTTGGGTTGTTGATTGAGTTTTAATCCAGATTGAGAATTAATCGAATATGTTAATAATAAAATATTAGGCAAAATTAAAAGTTAAAACTTGGCATTCGATTTTGGTGGACGTAAAATATAATTCGTTGTGATGAACATTTACAAAAGAAAGAAATTGATTTGAAATAATTTTCATGTAGTTAAGGCATATTCAAGTTTTTATTTTTAAATGAATAGTTACTAGTAAAAGTGAAATTCAGTTGGGGTATATAGAAAAGGTTTTAATAAAATTTCCTTTTTAAAACCATCTTATTTATTTTTATGATGGACGTTAGGAAAATTTGAATTAAAAATAATGAAGTTGGACAATAATATATTTTAATAATAAAATAATATTATAATAGCCATTTAATAGAAATGTGTGAATTTGAAATGAAATATTGAAAATATGGTTTTTAGTAATTATTAAGAAAATTAATAAACTATTTTAAAATCTTCGATTTAGTTTTAAAATAAAATAGAAGTTTGGTTTGAATAGAACTCGTCGCGCAGCGATAGTTCGCGAATTTCCACCACTGACTTCAAATTGACATAGCGGGAGATCCGACCGTTGGATGCTCCTGAAATAAAAACCATTAGGTTCAAAATGAAAATGGGTTTAAAATAAGTATAAGATCTTTAAAATCCAACGGTTAGATCTAGAGATAAGTTCAAATCAAATTTAAATAAAAACAGCGTCAGCATAGCTGAATGACCTGAAGCGTCGTCGAACTGAAATTTCCTATTTTTAAATTGTTAAAAATGAGGAAAAAATTATGATAAATCATAATAAAAGATTTCAAAGTGATTTAAAAAAGGTATATGAAGTTTCAAACTATATTTTGAGATATTTGCATTTTTAGCCTAACTGACTGAAAACGGTAAAACAACGTTTTGAAAGTGTAAGTTAATATAACTTAAATTATTTGGTTTATTTAATATAACCAAGTTTTGGAGGGGTGTTTGAATAAATCTTTTGATTTAGAAAATATATCCAATTGGATTAAAAATTGGATTCAGATTGAAATAATCTTCGGATATTTGGCATTGGTTACTGTTGTGTAGACGTTCACAATTTGTGGAGTTTGAAAAATATTTATATAGTTATTCCATTTATAGTATTCATTGATTTTGGAAATTGGTGTTGAATATAAGATATAACTCTGTTTGAATTCTTATATTTAATATCAATTGGTTAGGGGTTTATCGTGAATGATATTTTAAATAACATTTGTTCTTTAACCCAGTAAAAAGAAAAAGATGATTTTCCAGAATTAGTTGAAATGAAATCTTTATCTAATTTGATTATAAAGATTTAGGGGAAGGAGTTTGGAACTCAATGGCTAATTGCTTGAGTTGGGTGATCTGCTGGGTGTTTGACCTGATGTTGGTTTAGGCCTTCGGGGTTATACACTTGATAGATTATCCTCTCGGCATTGTACAATCGAAAACCAAATTTGGTTAATGGGTGAAATGCATATTAGAACTAAGTTAGAGTTTTAATGAAATCCTTATTAGATTGGAAATGAAAGAAGGTAAGTAAATTACCAAAACACGAGTGTTAGATATGGAGTACCACCAGTTTTGCTCTATGTGATGAATAAGATGGAAATGGGCTAACGATTCGAGAAATTACCTTTATGAGTTCGATAATCCCGATAAGGTTTAGAAAACTCGATTTGAGTTAAAGTTGTGAAATAAAAAAATTATAATCTATTGAAAAGATATCCAAGAAAATATTTAAACAATGGTTTAAACGATGTAAATCTTTGATAAGATTTAAGGGAATAGTTCCCAATATAAAGGATGATTGAGTATAAGAATATTCCTAAAATGGAATAAGCTTTAGGACATCTTGTATATCTTAATTGTTTTAAAAGATGCGATGGTTATTCGAGATGACCGAGTTTCGACCCATTCTAAATAACTATACGATGAGTATTGAAGATACCGTAAGAGGACGACTGAAGACTGGATATCTTCACATCATTTGGATTATTGATGATGTCTCGATTGGGAGGTACAACAAAGACGAGGTTACAAGTTGCGGTCGTCCAGACGTACTTGGAGATTGATCGGATATGCAAGGGCCTCTCTTCTAAATTGGACAAGGAATAAGGTGTCTTCGGTTTCGTTCAAACCCATAACAAACTTGTAAATGGATGTGTTCCTGACATCGTACTTTACAACATAGCAAATCAGTTTCTATTGGTGTTATGTCAGTCAGTGGCGGAGGGTTTATTCTCTTGGCTTAACACCCTTCTTTGAGGCTCAGGTGCTCAGAGGATTATATATTAATAGACACTGATTATATGATGTGAATTGACAATGTGGCTTGCAACGTGTTGATAAATAAAAACTTATGTTGAAAAACAAAGTTTTGTGGATAATGATCCAAGCATGGCTAATATAACGTAGCTTTTTGTTGAAACGGGACTGTAGAGCCTCATAACCCGTGAATGACCAAAAACAGGATGATGGACCGCAGAATAAGGACTAACGTTCTTGTCTAGCTAAAAAGTGATGCTATGGAATATAGCCCATGCAGGATTGACTTTTGTGTATGATAGAATCAAGGTGCCTTGAATGTTGGTCAAATACCAAGTTGATGGTCAGATACGACCAGGGAGCGTTATATTCAGAAGTAACCCGAAATCACTGAGAATTGGTGGGCTGGCTCTGCTGCTACAAAGGATCACATGCGTGTGAGTCTTGGACCCCTTGCTAGGGGTAGTCCGAACGGTTAAGGAAGATCTTTTGCCTTGGTTATTGATGGAATCCAATTTCCAATATGAGCTTTCGCGTTTTTCAGTTGTATACCTATACGACATAATATGATGGGGTATTACTTCGTCTATGATTGATACATTTATTTGTAAAAATGATTTCCTCACTATGCATAAGTAATAATATCAATAATAATTGTTTTCCACGTATCAAGCATGTTTTGTTATTATAAGGTAAAACTCTTTCATCTGGCTTGCGTTGCATTGTGTGATGGGACTTGAGTCTTATAGTAGCTTCATTTTTCCAGAAGCATTTCGAGTAGTTTATGTTTGGTATTCATGCGGAGAAAACCCGTTTTGTTTTATACAGTTTGGTCCTGTGATTTACCTTACTTTAAAATAAATTTTAATAGCTGTTTTAGTTCTCACACCAGTCCCATGACTGACTCGGAGTATTATTTCCGACCTAAACTCTAGGTATACATATTTTCCACACGGGGAGCTAGTTATTTTGGTTTGCAAATATTTTATAGCAGGCGCTGGATCGAAGCTTAAAGCTGTATCCAGATCATTTTATTTATTCCGCTGAGAGTTTTGTATTTCTGCTGTGTATTTATATTTTTTATACTCTAATATTGTTATTTCCGCTGAGCATTGTGTTAATTTAAGTACTTTGACGTAAAATTATTATAATGATAATGAAAAAATTCTTTCGTTCCGTGTTCTTATTAGTCGTAATCCCAAGCGACTCGAGGATATTTCCATTTGGATTGGACTTGTGTGGTTTATAATAGATTCGAAAGGTGGGAGTTTTTGGGTCGTCATAAGCAATTTTTCTTAGTATCGTCTTCCCGGTATCGCCTCCTGGTATTTCCTTCATTTCTTCTTGTATCGCCTTATGATATTAACTTCTTGGCTTCAGTATAGGTTTCTTGTATTATCTTCTTGGTTTTGTATCGGCAAGTATTGTCTTCTTGGTTTATCTTTTTGTTTCGGTTTCAGCATGTCTTGTTTTCTTATATTGTCTTCTTGGTTTCGGTATCGAATTGCATTGCTTCTTGGTTTGTCTTCCTGATACTATCTTCTTGGCTTCGGTGTCGGCACCAAGCTATTTGTTCCAACGGCTTGATGCTGATAGCATATTTACGCCCAACACACCACTATATACATATTTGCATATTACAACTTTTACTCATAACACTCCCCCTCAAGTTGGTTCATAGACTTTCATTATGCCCAACTTGCTACATAAATACTTGATTCTAGCACCATTCAGTGCTCTCGTAAACATATCAGCTACTTGCTTCTTAGTTGACATGCACTAGTAGAACAAGACTCTGTTGAACCTTCTACCCAGTGAAGTGACAATTCACTTTAATATGCTTCATTCTCTCATGAAACACAGGATTAAATGCAATATGTATTGAAGTCTGATTATCACAATAGAGAGATACTGTTTAACAATATTCGTTCTAACTTAATGCATAAGATGATCCACCCATACCAATTCACAAACTACCTTAGCTCTACATTGGGATTCAATGCTCCATCTAGAAACAACATTTTATTTCTTTCTTTTCCATGAAATCAAATTTCCTCCTAGAAATAGACAAAACCCGGACATAGATTTCCTATCCAGCTTTGTTCCTGCCCAATCAGCATCATAGAAACATTCAATCTTTGCATGTCCATGATTCTTACACTCAATTCCTTGTCCAACAATTCCCTTAAGATACTCAAAATATGTTTTAGTATGCTCTAATGATACACAGTGGGAGATGCCATAAAATGGCTTACAACATTAACAATGAAAGCAATGCAGGTCGTATAACAGTTAAATAGTTCAATTTTCCTACCAATCTCCTATATTTCTCTGGATCTTTGAACTCACCATTTTCTACAGTGTTACATTTTAATGGAATAGGAATGGTGCTAGTTTAATACCTAGATTTCCAGTTTCTTCCAGCAAGTCAAAACGTACTTTCGTTGAGACATAACAATACTACCATTATCTCTTGTAATTTCCACACCTAGGAAATACTTCATATTTGCTAAATCTTTAGTGTGAAACTGGTTGTAAATAAAGATTTTAAGGGATGAAATACCTTGTTCATCATTATCAGTTATCACAATATCATTAACATAAACCACAAGTAAAATTATATCAGATTTCGTATTCTTATGGAACACCAAATGATCACATCTATTCTTCACCATTCCAAAGGTTTCCATTGCGTTACTGAACTTTCCAAACCAAGCTCTAAGACTCTATTTTAATCCGTATAGTGTCTTCTTCAACTTGCACGCTAGAACGCTCTTCCCTTGTGCAATGAAACTAGGGGGTTGAACCGTGTAAACTTCTTATTTTAAATCACCATGAAGAAATGCATTCTTTATATCAAGCTGATGTAATTTCCAATTATGTGTTGCTTCTAATGAAATAAACATCTGAATAGAAGTTAACTTTGCTACTGGGGAAAAGGTTTCAGAATAATCCACTCCATAAATTTGGGCATATCCAAATATACACGTAAATGTGTATATTTTATCCTCTAATTAATCTTATTTTATATTTAAAATAATTGATACTGTGTATTTATAGTTGTGTTTTCATATTATTAATGTCGAACAGATTAATGCACTTAATTGTTGAAAAGCTTGAAGAATTGGTGTATGAAGAGTGTTGATTTTGAGAGCAAGATTAAAGCTTGAAGAAATGTTGTTGTTCAACCACCTTCTGCCGCATATTTTAACGATTCAATGCCTTTTCATAAAGATAGCTTGTCGCAGATGCTATGGAGTTCCTATTCATGCTCAAAACAATTGAAGTTGATGTCATTTGATGCCCGCAGGCCATGATAATTGCAAATCCATTCACACACGTTCGCATTTAGCTATTTGGTTTATTTGTTATTTGGGAAAAGGACCTTTGTCCCACATTGTGTAATTGGCCATTTAGTCTTGGCTATGGCAACTATAAATACACTGTATCTCCTTCATTTGTAATTACATTGGGTTTTTGTAACATCCCGTAATTTTAAACAACACTAAAGATGAAAAATTAAAGAATAATTAATTTAATATTCATAATTAAGGGAAAAGGACTGTGCCATTGCATCCATCTCGAAATTCTGGTCAAGATATATAAAGTCCAGAAATCAAATTTCAGTTCAAAATCAATCAAATCGCAGAAATTCGGGTGAGCGGGAAAAATCCCGTCCAGGGGAGTCGATCCCTCAAGGGGGGTGTCGACCCATGGGTCGACCCCCTAGGGCTGACATGGCAGGTCGGTTCTGGGGGCTGGAAGCTATATATGGCCTCATTTCTCTAGTTTTCTCACACAAAAATCAATGGCAGCCTAAATGCTGTCTGTGCCTAGACTGAACCAAATTTTTTTCTTCTTCTGCAATCAAATTTAGAGATTCAAGTGTAGATCTGTGATCCAACCTCTGCTATTCTTCTTCTATCTTTATATCCAAACGTTGTGAGTTTAAGTTACCTTTAGATTTAAATAATTTAAACGTAAAACATGATATGGCTGAAATTTGGATATATGCCTGTGACTGCTTGAATCTTATCAGACTGTAATAACTTGTTAATCCATGATATTCTGACATAACTATGACTTGGATCTTAACCTTTATCATGTCAGATCTACATTTGATTATAGATCTAATTTTTTGTTTAGATCACCTTTTTCCTAACATGTTAAGTTGGAATTGTTAGTAGTTGGACATCTAAATTATTGTTTAGATCTTATCATGCCTGTAATGACATCTCTATTATGTTCACCTGATCAGTCCCTTTATGTCACCTATCATTATGCCACTATGTTTATGACAACTTTGTTAGTATAATCATTTTTGTCATCTTCCCTTCACCTTTCCCTTTTGATTTTATATAGCCAGGCTACTTTCGAGCCTAGGCATACCACTGAAATATGCGAACGCATTAAACGGGGAACATGGGGAAAAATATTGAAATTTGGCATAACTTGTAATTAGGAATTTGGGGCATAACTTGAATAATGTTTACGAATATGAATTTAGAGCATACAAGTCATTATGAATATAATTGGGGAAAAGGAGACATGAAAACCTATAACGACATAGGTAAAAATTGGCTTATAATGAAATGCGTAGGATTACAGTAATTAGAAACTGTAATTGCGCCTAAACACAAGGTTAGATTACGCTTGTAGTGGAAGTCTGCCTAGAATCGCCCGGCATATCCAGCGACCAAAAGCAGTGAATCTAATGTGAGGGGTCTAGGTGCACAAATATGAGATGTGCTAAGACACGAGGTTAAGCCTGATTTGTGGAATAAGTCTGCCCGGACCCGCCCGACATATCCAGCATTCACTAGTCGTAGGATTAATGTGGTAAGTCTGGCATAAAATAACCATAAATGAATATACGGTAATAAAGTTGAATACTTAACCTAGTTGAATCCATAGGGATTGTATGAACATTAATAGGGGTTAAGTAAACTTGGTTGAAACAATGGGTGGGTTAAGTAAGTCTGAGGGGGTGGGTAATATTTATATATAGGCGCACAAACTTAACCTGAGGGGGTTTTGTAATTAAAGACACCAATAGGTATACATAACCTATGGAAATCCTTGTGGGTGACATTAACGGACGTTCGGTGTCACAGTTTCATTCCGTATAACTTCCCTTGGAATAAAATTCTTCTTCTTCTCTTCTTAGTTGTTATTTTATTGTATTTATGTTTATGTTTTTTATTTTATTTTCCTTCTCTTCTCTTCTAGCTATGTCTGGCTAATCTCCTTTAATTAGGGGGTGATGACGCTTAGATTAGATTCAATATGAATCACATAGCTAAAGAGATTAGGACTTCATGTATATAGATATAGAACTGAACCAAGGGTTAGATCTGAACCTTCATATTCTGTGTCGCTTTCGAGCTGTGCTCCTTCACAAGGTATATTCGAGTTCAATCTAACGATTATCAGATTTAGATCTAGTTTTTATGATTTTAGAAATAAAATAGTGAATCTGTCCTGATAGCCTATGGTTGTTTAAGAGCTTAGCTCCTGCGTAGGCTATACTTATCGTTTTTCACATATTTGTTTTTAGAAACCTGATTATCGTTGGTTCATGTTTGTGACAGACACATGAATTAGATCTGTATCAATCTGTTTGGTTATTAATTCATATTAAACTAGTTTATGTCATTGCTCCCTAATTTCTTTCATTTATTATATAAAACTCTCTTTTTCTTTATTTTCTGTTATTTTTAAACAATCAAACCTTTGGAATAACTTGATTGGATTTATTAGTAAAATAATTTTGGTTCCAGAATTCGACACTCTTTACAACAACCCTTGTTGTTTAGGAATGCTGAATGAATTAAATAGTTTTTTTCAATTGTTTAATTTGTTCGCAAACAAATTTTGGCGCCGTTGCCGGGGATCAAAATAATTTTTATTAGTAAATCCTTCGGGTTATAATTTTATTTTCCTATTTTTCCGTAAAAAATAATTTTTTTTAATTTTTTTCTTTTATTTTCTTGTACAGATGGAAAGAAAAATAAATCTTATTAGTTGATTTGGTATGTGATCCTTGATACTACAATCTTCTAATTAAGAGAAAATAAATCTTGCCTTTTGTTTCAGTTCCTTTCTTTATTGTCTTTTCATTCTTGAATATATTTCTTTCCCTTTTCTTCTTTCTACAAAAAAAATCTTGTTGTTTTCTCTTTTATGTCTTTCCTCTGTTCAAATTCTTTTACGAATTTTCTTGATGATTTGTTTCTGTTTTACAATCTCCTTCCAATTTATTTCATTTCTTCTTTTCCAAGTTTCTGCAATTTAAAATAAAAATAAAAATAAATCTTTCCAAATTTTCTCTCCCTACGGTCTATTTCTTTCCACCTTCAATACATTTTCCCTTTCTATAAATTTCTTTCTTTTCTCTTTACAAATTAAAAAAACACAATTTTCTTCTTTTGCAATTTTTCCTTTTTCTTTTCTGATAGGATTCTCTGCTTACATCCATTAGCAACGAACTCTACATATCTTCACAATCCTACCACTCCCATCAACAACTTGGAAGATCAACCATGTCCCAGAATCCACAGACTTCACCAACCATTACTGCCAATAACTACCATCTGCCTTGAAACTGTTCATCAACAATTCCTTTGCTATACCACATCTCTTCCTACGACACTTTCACAAACCCCAAACCAGAACTGCCACAAATTCTCTGTGCATCACTACTTCAAACAATCACTACTTCCTTGCCATAATACATCCACAAATCAATTCCTTTCCTCACACTAAAAAGCACGGTCAGTCAAACAAGTTTTTGATACTCAAAGCTTACAACAACAAGCTCTTGCACAACCACAGTATTGTTTCCTTGTCAACCATCCACTTCACCAAGTTTCGAGCTTCTACACTTCAACAACCAGATTTACACCATTCAAAAACTCCTCTATTCAACTGCTTCTTCTCAGTTTTCAACTTCATATACATAGTCCATACCAACTCCTCTGCTTACACCCAACCATACTACCAACTCCACTGCAATCAAACCTGAAACTAGTCATCATGACAGTGTCAGCTACATCGCACTCGACCTCATCAAATCGATCAAACTACGCCTTCACAGAAACCCTAATTCGAAACTAGCGATCTCCTCAAAATCAACCCCAAATAGCGACTCACCACCCCCACTTCAACAAACCGTCACCATCCTAGTTGTCAAATAGAAATTCCCAAACTGCTCGCCTCCTCGCAAACTTTCATTACCACAACGACACCAGAACCACGCAATTCAGAAACGTCCAGTCAAACTCGAAAACCCTGCGAACCCCAAATCGAATGCCTGAAAAGCCAACCTCCCGTAATTGCATCCACCCACGAGTCACAACAAAATTTCAACTCCATCAGTCACACCAGTCACTGTCGCCTAGCCCTAATCGAAACTGCCTCCACCGTTTCTTCCTTCAACCGAGCAGCGAGAACCACCTCGCTTCATTGGTACTCCTGAAATTGATTTCAGAACTGAGATCTGATTTAATTTTGTATTTCTATTTGTGGCTGTTACTCGAAGTGTGGTATTCTTTCCTTTCTCATTTCCTTTAATTTCAGAACGTTTGCATTTTGAGAGATAACCTTTTCGAAGCAATTTTTTTTATTTATCTGGAACATTTATTGGTATTGGGCTAGTGGGCTTTACTGGTTCACATTTGGATTGATTTTCACTAAATTTTCTTTCACGTGAATGTTGGGTTTGTGTTTTTAACTTGATTTAGTTTTGTGTATTGGCAAATTTACATAAAAAAGAGAGGTTTTAGTTCTATTTTAGACGTGAGTTTGGTTTGTGATTGTGAACTTACGGGCATGAATTTGGTCTTGTCACTGTGAATTCAAGTGTGTAAATTTTTGTTTCAGTTCTCTAGAGAAACAAAATCAAGGGCGAATTGAACAGAGTTCAATCAATCAAAGCAAACAAAATCCAGAGGTCAAGCAATTTGCAGTTGTCAGAATTTAAATTGTTGGAGCGGTTGCACACCAAGTGGGGGTGTGAACGCGCTAGCGCTACTCGGTTGCACTGGATGGACTGCCGATCTAGGTGAGAATTTTCTAAACTCTATAGGGATTGCCGCTGCAAATATAGAAATTGCTTGTAAAAATCTTCTAGACGGACAGTGGCTTGCTTGTAAAATCTTTTAATTTATGTGATTATTATTTGTGCATCTTTATTTGTTCTACTAAGGGCACAACCCAATTCACATAAGGTGGGGAAGTCATAACCCTTTCTTGGCCCAGTATTGCATTCATACTAGGAAAAAGCTGCATTAATAAATAAAAATTGTAGACTCTGGACTTAAGGGCGTCACGGGATCAATTAGGGTAAAGTTTATTTTCTTAATAACTAGGACTATACTAGCTAACTCTCCCGTGTCTAAGAAAGGGTGGAGTTTCGAACTCAATCAGGTGCTTAAACCTTCAGTTGTATTGCTACGGTGATTATTGGTGCACTGATAAATCCTGTCCCAATCTAGCTGAGACTTGTTACTTATGTAGTTTTAAATTATTAGGATTATAAATTTTCAGTTAGGGGCTATTAAGGATAGAAAATTTTATTGTAGCTCATTTTTATGTTTTTTGTGAATTGCAACAAAAAAATTCAAAACTCCTCAAAAATGAAAAAAACTGAAAAATAAAAACATTTTTTTTATTATTTAGCCCTCGTTAATTTTCTAAAAAAAATACTCCCATTTTCCAAAAAAAAATCTCTCACCTCTTTCCTAACTTCTCCATTATCTAATTTTCTTTGGCGAACTCTTTTCTTCTTCTTTCTGATGCATGCAAACTTGGACCCATGATCAAGAATCTCATCGTTTAGTTAGAGTCAGACCACCTTCTCTTTCCCCAGAACCCATTTTACTCGAACAACCCTTTGAAATGACTAACGAGTCCGACCTCGTACCCTGATGGACAGAATTCTTCCTGATAGAGTTTTTGTCCCATCTTGCATTTAGTTACCTAATCCTGTGGTAATCACTTCGAAATCCAATCGAGTCAATAAGCATCCTCCGCAAATTCGGTAATTTCTCTCATGACGAACCATATAGTTTCTTAACGAGATCTGAATACGCTTATGCAACCTTTAAATTACCACAGTTATGTGAGGATGGTATTAAACTTCGTTTGATTTCATTCGCACTAAGTGACTCCGTAGAAAACTGGTTTCTCAGCTTACCTCTAAATTCAATTAAAAAATGGGATGAATTTACAGCAGTTTTCCTTAAAAAGTTCTACCCCCCCCCGAAAAAACAACTAGAGTCAGAAACAAAATCACTAATTTCCACCAAAAAGTGGGGGAATCTTTTTGGCAAGATTGCGAAAGATTTAAAGAACCGTTGTTAAGTTGTCCCCATCATGGTTACAAAACATGGTCATTATGTCAAACTGTATACTATGGACTCGATGATAATTCTGGGCAAATGTTAGAATCTATATGTCAGGGCAATTTTCTTAAACAAACTGACGTAGAAGCTTGGAAATTTCTCGACGAGTTAGTAGAAAAATTGAAAAAATAGGAACGTACCAATGCAAAATCTCTCTATTCGAGTTCCGGTAGTAATTATATCGAATCCTCTTCTTCGAATACTCTTGTTGATGCCATACTGAATGTTGTTAGAACACACACTCAAATTCATAACGTTTCCCAAGCTATGTGTCACATATGTCTTGACTTCAATCACATGGCTAATGACTGTCCCTAGTCCCTTGAGCAAGTAAACGCTTTCAACAGACCCAACAACCACCCAAATCTTTCTTATGGTCCAAATTACCCTCTGATGAATAGACCTTCGAATCAAGCATTTCCGAACAATGCTTTGAACCCTCCCTTTAGGCAAAATCAGTACAATTCAAACCAGGTGCCTTTCCAAAAATCCCATCAAACGGTTGCACCCCAATATGAAAAACGCCATTATACGATTGAGGGGAATTTAACTGAGATGAGTCAACTATTAGCGCAAATGACTAAGCAAAGTGTTGAAAATCAAAATAAGTTAGACAACTCGTTGCACTCATACATGCAAAACACGAATAAACACATGGGTGAACTTCAAAAACAAATGTCTCAACTTAACCTAGATTAAGTGAAAGGGTACATTTCCAAATCAACCCATCCAACACCCTAGAGGACAAAATTCAAACCCTAACCAAATTCACATTATTCAACATTCAAATGTTAGTCACATGAATGCGGTCATGACCCTTAGATCTGGCAAAAAGATTGACAACCATATGGTCAACCCAAATGATTTACCGGACGATCTTCCAAACCCTACTGAAAATTCAACCAACTCAGATCAAAACATTGAGCCAATTTCTGATCAGGACCATCCTAAAACTCAAGTAGCCCAACCTACTGAGTTTTCTGCTCCATTTCCTCATAGACTCCAACCTAGGAAAAAGACGGATCAGCTAGAAAAGATCCTAGAAATATTTAAGCAAGTTAAAGTGAACATTCCTCTTTTAGATATTATACAACACGTTCCACATTACGCGAAATTTCTAAAAGATTTGTGCACTCAGAAACGTCATACACATGTACCTAAGAAAGTGTTTCTAGAGACAACTCTAAGTGAAGTCTTGTCCTAATAAATGCCAGAGAAATACAAAGATCCTGGCTGCCTCCACAATATTATGTACTATTGGGGACAAGAAAACCGATAGATGCCTGCTAGACTTAGGTGCTAGTGTTAACTTGCTTCCATATTCTGTCTACTGCCAATTAGGACTAGGAGAACTGAAACCCACCAAGGTTACCTTCATCTTGCTGACCGTTCAATTAAGAAACCTGTAGGCGAAATCGAGGATGTATTGATAAAAGTTGGCGAATTCATCTTTCATGTCGACTTCATTGTCCTAGAAACTCAACATATAAGAAATCCTACGAACCAGATCCTTTTGATTTTAGGATGACCCTTCTTAGCAACCTCTAACGTGCTTATTAACTGTAGAAAAGGGTCTATGAAACTTTCTTTCAGTAACATGACCATCGAACTAAACATCTTTAGAACCAAAAATTCTCCTAACTCTTATGTGAATCGGTTTTCTGAAATCCATGCTATCCATGACAATGAACCTGAGCTCGACCATCTGAACAACAAAATTGAGTTGAATTATGAAACTTTATTTCAAGATATTCTCGAAAATTTCTTTAACCCAATTCCTGTCGAGCCACTTACAACTGAGCCTATTCCTCAACCAGTTTCTTCGGTTGAGTCATCTCCCAAATCCGAACTAAAAGTGCTTCCCAGTCATCTTAAGTAAGCATACTTAAGAGACAATGATACTCTTGTCATTATCGCTTCTGACCTTACTCTAGAGCAGGAAAAATTGCTCCTTCCTATCTTTCAGAAAAATAAGGAAGCTATTGGTTGGTCTATGGCTGATATTAAGGGTATTAGTCCTTCGATAGTCCAATATCGAGTCCACCTTATAGATGATTCCAAACCCACTCATGATCCCCAGCGTCGACTGAACCCCATCATGAAAGAAGCAGTTCATGTTGAAATCCTTAAATGTCTTGACAAAGGAATCATCTACCCGATTTCCAATAATCAATGGGTTAGTTTGATTCATGTCGTACCTAAGAACTTAGGGATTACCGTGATCCAAAATGAAGCTAACAAGCTTATCCCAACCCGCACCTAGACTAGTTGGCGTGTTTGCATTGACTATAGGAAACCTAACGCTGCAACACGTAAGGATCGTTTCCCTCTGCCATTTATCGATCAAAAGTTAGAACGACTAGTGGATCACGAGTACTACTATTTCCTTGACGGATAGTCGGGCTATAATCAAATCCCTGTTGCTCTTGAGGACCAAGAGAAGACCACTTTCACTTGTCCCTTTGGTACATTTTCATAACGCCGTATGCCTTTTGGTCTTTGTAATGCTCCTACAACCTTCCAGAGGTGCATGATTAGCATTTTTTCTTATATGATGAGCTATTTTTGGAAGGTTTCATGGATAGATTTTCCATCTTTGGGAACTCTTACTCTGAGTGTTTACATCACCTTGATCTTGTTTTTAACCGTTGCAAAAATAAACACTTAATGCTCAACTGGGAAAAGTAACACTTCACGGTCAAACATGGCATTATTTTAGGACATGTCATCTCTAATAAAGGATTTGAAGTAGACAAATCCAAAATCAAAGTTATCTCTAATCTTCCCATTCCTAAATCCATTAAGGACATCCGATCCTTTTTAGGTCATGCCAGCTTTTATCGTTGCTTTTTAAAGGATTTCAGCAAATTCACTCGACCTTTGACTAATCTTCTTGGTAAGGATGTTCCTATTGACTTCATCTCTGACTATATTTCATCTTTAGAGCATCTCAAAAATGAACTCGTCTCAAAAATGAACTCGACTCTGGGAGATGTCTTTTGAAATCATGCGTGATGCCTCGAATTTTGCTGTAGGTGCTGTCTTAGGACAACGAATCGATAAAATTCTTCATGTCATTTACTACGCGAGTAAGACTTTGAACGACACTCAAATCAATTACACGACCATTAAAAAAGAACTCTTGGCAGTTGTTTTCTCTCTAGAAAAATTTAGACGGTATCTAGTTGGTTCACACATCACTGTTCTTACCGATCACTCCGCACTTAGGTACCTTTTCTCTAAAAAGGATGCTAAGGCTCGTCTCATTTGTTGGATTCTTCTACTTCAAGAATTTGAAATTACCATTAAGGATAAAAAAGGACCCGACAACGTTATTGCAGACCACTTGTCTCGTCTTCCAAATTCCCCGTCTTCTTCTCTTCCGATCAATGAGAACTTTCCACGTTAGCATTTCTTTTCTTTATCCACTGATCCTTGGTTCGCTGACATTGTCAACTACTTAGTCACCAGGCAGACCCCTTCTTTTTGGTCCAAGCAGGATAAACAAAAATTCTTTTTCCAAGTGAAACATTTTTTCTGGGATGACCCTTATCTTTTCAAATACTGTCCTGACCAAATAATCCGATGGTGTGTTCCCGACATTGAAACTCGCAGTGTCCTCTCTTTCTGTCATGGCCAAGCCTGTGGTGGTCACTTCGGTCCCAAAAAGACATCGAAAAGGTTCTCCAATTGGGTTTCTACTAGCCTAATCTTTTCAAAACGCTTACAAATTTTGCAAAAATTGTGATCGATGTCAATTCTTAGGGAAAATTTCTAAACGAAATATGATTCCCCTAAACCCAATTCAAGAAGTCGAAGTTTTTAACGTTTGGGGTATAGACTTCATGGGATCCTTCCCTAATTATTTTGGGAAATTTATATTCTCTTAGCTATTGATTATGTTTCTAAATGGGTCGAAGCTGTTCTATGCAAAACAAACGATAACAAGGTTGTTGTTCACTTCTTAAAAGAGAACATCTTTTCTAGGTTTGGCACACCTCGCAGAATTATCAGCGACAATGGAACACACTTCTGTAATCGTTCTTTTGAAGCCCTCTTGAGAAAATATTCAATAACCCATAAGTTATTCACTCCTTACCATCCTCAAACTTGTGGGCAAGTTGAAGTATCAAATAGGCAGATTAAACAAATCCTTGAGAAAACTGTCAATCGAAACCGTAAAGATTGGTCCTAAAAGTTAACCGACGCACTTTGGGCTTACCGCACCGCTTTCAAAACAAACTTGGGTATGTCCCCTTATCGGCTGATTATTGGTAAGCCATGCCACTTTCCAGTTGAACTAGAACATAGGGCGTTATGGGCAATAAAACTCTAAATCTTGACTTAGAGCAAGCAGGTGAACTTAGGAAGCTTCAACTTCATGAACTTGATGAAATTTGAAAGGATGCCTATGAAAATGAATGAATTTATAAGGACAAAACGAAAGTTTTTCATGATAAGTCAATTTTACATAAAACTTTCATTCCATGTCAAAAGGTTCCGGTGTACGACTCAAGAATGCATTTATTTCCGGGTTAGTAAAAATCTAGATGGACAGGACCTTACACTGTGTGGACTGTTTTTCCGTATGGTGTGGTAGAAATTGAGAATCCAACTGATGGATCGTCCTATAAGGTCAATGGTCAATGCCTTAAACCTTACTTGGAACCTATACCTAACCAAGAGGAAGAGCTCATGGTCCTCCATGAGCCACATTACATTTGGTAAGACGCACTAACCATCTTTTGTACATATGTAAATATTCTCTTCTTTTTTTTCTTTCACTAAGATATGTATGATTAACGACTGTGAGGACACAGTCACACGTGGGGGGAATTTACATTACATCAGCAATCAAATTTTATGAACTAGGTCATTCACTGAACAAGGACTAACTTAAAATTCATAAATAACACCTTGGTTCTTGTTTGATAAGTTGAATTGTTGGGTGATGGGAATGAACATTATTTATTGAGTCATAATGTGTCTTTTTAAGATGGTAACTTGAGACTGTGCAGATGTCAGTCTTGTTCTGGAGCAAGCGTGTCAACCCTTGTTATACATGTTAGAATGTGCAAGTAAAAATAGTCATAAAAAAATCAAATAAATATGATTTTGCACCTACATTTGTTGGATTTTCTGAGTTCATTTTTATGCATAATATATTTCTCACTCAAATTTTCAAACTTGTAAGTTCTAAATTCCACTTGGCCCACTTGAGGAGAAATGACTGATCGTAGCGTTCTTCTTCGATACCCCACATTATTCAACCCCCAAGTTTTGGTCCAATTACATCCATGTTTCGACAAATTTTTCTTATATTGATATACATAAGAACCTTTTATTTTCAAAGTTCAAAAAAACGTCACTTTTATACCAATATTACACTACCCACTTTGTACTTGATTTAAGGTAGGATAACTATATACCACATTTCATTTTATATGGGTTATCTACTTTATGAAAGTTTGCTTATCTTTCCTTTCAGCTTTTTATATAACATCACCTAGACTTGTGTGTTGAATTAGGGTTATAGAAGTAGAGTAATTAGGGCATAAAACTTTTCTTTCATGAAGTGTTGGTTATGTTTCGCTTAGTAGAGGTGGAATCAATTGAAATAATATACGGTGTCATTCCATTCCATCTCCACTCATCATTCATCATGCAAAAAGAAAAAAGAAAAGAAAAGAAAAAAGAAAAAAGAAAAAATGCAATAAAGAGAAACTCTTAGAATAAAATAGTCATCCATCATTCTTGACTACAAAGCATTCATTTCCATACATGCACATCCATCATACCGTACTTAAAAGCAAGGATTGTAGTTGAGGAGATGAAAGGAAACAAAAACATCCATATGTGCCTTAGTATTACTTTATCTTTTGTAGTTTGAAGTTCAACTAATACACTTGCCCTCTTATCCATAATATTTTTAGAACTTACAAAATTCTCCTTTATTTATGCATAACTCACATCCAATACATTACAACTACACCGGTGAAAAATTATACAAAAAAAAATTTGAACAAATGATTGGGTGCACATTGTCGATGTGTAGAACTTTGGTTGACACCACGCTCTTAACCTTCAAGGCAATTACAGTGTTATCAAGGAATTACGATTCAGCTTGAAATTTTTATTCATTATTGCACTCGTAATGGGATGGACAATTTAGGACTATACCGTTGTTAGTGAATTTAGGTAAACTCCTTGGAATTTGAAAGATCTTACATATATTGTTTGATTAATCCCGGTACATAAAAATCTTTGGATTTTGTGGGTAGTATCCGCTAAAACCCTCACAAGACAACACTCGTCCTACTAGGGACACTTAGGGTTTAACGGCTTGTGGCATACGCTAAATGCAATCGTGTTTCCTATGAAAGTGTGACATATCTTACTTTAGTTTATTCGAGGACGAATAAAAAGATAAGTGTGGGGTTATTTGATATACATGTAAATGTGTGTATTTTATCTGCTTATTTATCTTATTTTATATTTAAAATAACTGATACTGTGTATTTATAGTTGTTATTTCAAATTATTTATGATGAATGGATTAATGCACTTAATTGTTGAAAAGCTTGAAGAATTGGTGTATGAAGAGTGTTGATTTTGAGAGCTAGATTAAAGCTTGAATAAATGTTGCTGTTCAACCACCTTCTGCCGCATATTTTAATGATTCAATGCCTTTTCATAAAGATAGCTTGTCGCAGATGCTACGTAGTTCCCATTCATACTCAAAACAATTGAAGTTGATGCCATTTGATGCCTGCAAGTTATAATAATTGAAAATCCATTTACATACATTCACATTTAGCTATTTGGTTCATTTGTTATTTAGGGAAAGGGCTTTTGTCCAACATTGTGTAATTGGCCACTTAGTCTTGGCTATGGCAACTATAAATACTCCTTCATTTGTAATTACATTGGATTTTATTCTGTATAACTTCTCTTGGAATAAAATTCTTCTCCTTCTCCTTCTCCTTCTCTTCTTAGTTGTTATTTTATTTTACTTATGTTTATGTTGTTTATTTTCTTTTCATTCTCTTCTCTTCTAATTATGCCTAGCTAATCTCCTTTAATTAGGTGGTGATGACGCTTAGATTAGATTCAGTATGAATCACATAGCCAAAGTATATAGATCTAGATCTGAACCAAGGGTTAGATCGGAACCTTCATATTCTGTGTCGTTGAGTTATGCTCCTTCATAGGGTATATTTGAGTTTGATTTAATGCTTATTAGATTTTGATCTAATTTTTAGGGTTTTAGAAATAAAATAGTGAATCTGTCCTAATAGCCTATGGTTGTTTAAGAGATTAGCTCCTGCGTAGGCTATACTTGTAGTTATTCACATATTTGTTTCTAGAAACCTAATTATCATTGATTCATGTTTGTGACAGACACATGAGTTAGATCTGTATCAATCTGTTTGGTTATTAATTCATATTAATCTAGTTTATGTCATTGCTCCCTAATTGCTTTCATTTATTATATAAAACTCACTTTTTCTTTATTTTATGTTATTTTTAACCAATCAAACCTTTAGAATAACTTGATTGGATTTATTAGTAAAATAATTTTGGTCCCAGAGTTCGACATCCTTTACAACCACCCTTGTTGTTTAGGAAAGCCGAATGAATTAAATTGTTGTTTTAAATTGTTTAATTTGTTCGCAAACATATCCTTTTGCAACTAAGTATGTCTTCAATTTCGCAATTGAACCATCAGAGTTTTCTTTTACAGTTAATGCCCACTTACACACAATAGGTCTCTTATTTGCAGGTAATTGAACTGAATTCCATGTTTCATTATCTTCAAGAGCATTCATTTCATCAACCATATCAGCCTGCCATCCAGGATTCGAAAATGCTTCCTCAATAGTTTTAGGTATAGAAACAGATTCAAGAGAATTGATAAGTGAATGAGGAGATGAGGATAAATGTTTATACAAGACAAATGAAAAAATAAGATACGTGCATTGACATTTTCCCTTTCTTAGATCAATAGGAAGATCAGTATCAGGGTTAAATGTGGAAATTGGTCCATATTCAAGTGGAGGTATTGTATCAAATGTAGATGGAGTTGAATCATGAGAAGGTGATAAACTAGTTTCAACAGAGTCATTGGTATTGTTCTCTTCTTAGATATAATTTGATATTTAATATATAAGAAAATCATCATTTTGCCCATGACTTTCCTGACTTTGATAAGGTAAGATTGATGATAACTGAAAGAATGGTGTTTCTTCGATGAAGGTGACATCAATAGATATAAGATATTTATTTAGAGAGGAGCAAAAACACCTATATCCTTTTTGCTAATGAGAATAACCAAGGAATATAAATTTGATAGATTTTAGATCAAGTTTAGATATTTGTGGTCTGACACCTCAAACAAAACATGTACACCCAAGTATTTTTGTTTTAATAGGATATAGCGATTCATTTGGAAAGAGAAATTAGTTTGGTATATCACCATCAAGAACAATTAGAAGCATGCACATTATTTAAATACATGCTGTGGATACACCATAAACCCAGAAAATGTTGGATACATTCTTATAAAATAACAATGCCCATGCCGTTTCAAGAAAATGTCTATTCTTTCTTTCAGCAACTCCATTTTGAGACGTTGTGTCAACACAAGATGTTTCATGTAGCATTCCATTTTGACTCATGTAAGTTTGATATAAACTCGAAATACAATCATTTGCATTATCACTCCTTACAATTTTAACAAAAGCATTGAATTGAGTTTATATTTTAGCACAGAATGAACAAAATATTGAATATAATTCAGATCAGTTTTTTATAAGAAACAACCAAGTCAAACATGAATAATCATCCACAAAAGTAACAAAATATCTAAACCCTGGTTTAGGAATCACAGATGATGGACCCTAAATATCAGAATGAACAATCTCGAAAAGACAATTAGCTCTTTTATTTATTTTAGGACTCAAACTTACAGGATGATGTTTAGCGTACTAACATGATTCATAGTTCAATGACTGTAATGATTTAAATTGTGGACACGACTTCTTTAAAAAGGGTAAACATGGATGCCCTAATTGACAGTGTGTATTTAAGGCTTGAGAAATACTTGAACAAAAAAATGATTATTGATTTATGGAAGGAGCATCGAGTACATACAGTCCCTTTGACTAACGCCCTCTACCAATAATTTTCTGCGTCATAAGATCTTGTAATATACAATAAGATGGAAAGAATAAGATAGAACAATTCAATTATTGTGTTATTTGACTGACAGAGAGTAGGTTGAATGCAAGATTAGGTATACATAAGGCAGATGTTGATAGGGAAGGTGAATAGGTTAGACTTATTATTCCAAACTCTTGAATGTTTGAAGAGGAACCATCAGCTAAAGTGACATTATGATTAGGAGTTTGTGATTGAAAACTCAAGAAAAGACTATGATTACCTGTCATATTATCTGTAGCACCAGAATCAATAACCCATTGAGTTCTTCCTGGATTGATAAAACTATTATTATCTGCAATAGTAGAAATAAGTTGAATTAACTTGTTGAGACTGTTCTGATATTCAGTAAATCTAGAAAATTCTTCGGTTGAAATTATAACATCCTAGCTAACTTGATCTTGAGTCTCCACAACATTAGCTACTTGTTGATTTCCAACTAGTTTTTGCTTATTTTGAAGCTTCCAAAATCAAATTTAGTGTGCTATGGTTTCTTCAATATGCACATGACTTCATTATATGATTTTCATATCCAGACATACTAACCTCCCTTTGTATGAGCTCTGATTAGGTTTCCAAGATTGATGTTTATTAAGTTGTACCAATCAAAGCACTGTTTTGTTGAACTGATGGAGTTTTTGAACTTGAGACTTCGGTTTAAAGAATCCTCCTAAACACATTATGCAATTATGTCACATCCGATCCAAATAAAACTTGGAATTTAGCAGATTCATACTCAGATGAGAGACCTGCCAAAAAACTCATAATAGCAATTTACTCCCTCTGTTTCTGCTGCACTTTAACATCAACACTGATAGGAAATAGAAAATTAAACTCTTCATGCATCTTTTTGAATGTCATAAAGTAATTCATCAGTAACTGATCTTGTATTTTCACTTGATAAAATGACTTGCAAATTTTATACATCCGTTTTATATTTTCTTTCCAAAATATAAAACCTCCAGATAATTCATAAGTTCTTTCACGAACTCACGATGATTCACCAACCTGATGATATCACTCTCAATTGTATTTCGGATTTGAAGAAACAAATGAGCATCATCTAGAAGCCAAATCACTGCGTCCTTGTCAGATGGATCGAGTTCAAGTGGATCTTCAACTAGATGATTATCTCGGTCAATACTCCGTAAATATAATTGAATTTTATTACTCCAATAAAAGTAAGTTGATTCACTCAACTTGGCTTAGGTACCTTAGATACCATTGGCATGACCTCCATCACCGATTTGGCCTCTCCCTTGATTCAGAAATAAAATTGAGAAATAGATTTGAGATCCTGAAATTACTTCAAGGATTGTTGCTCTGATACCATGATATAAAAGAAGAAATTATATTAAGAGAAGATAAAAATTTCTAATTAATTTTCATATCAGTAGTACAGTGCTTCTTGTATCGCCTCCTGATATTAACTCCTTGGCTTTGGTATCGGTTACGTATCATTTTCTTGTATTATCTTCTTGGTTTCGGTATCTGTATTGATTTCTTGGTTTCGGCATCGACATGTATCCTTTTATTATATTGTCTTCTTGGTTTCAGTATCTGCTTGCATTGCTTCTTGGTTTGTCTTCTCGGTATCATCTTCTTGGCTTCGATGTCGGCACCAGGCTATTTGTTCCAACATCTTGATGCCGATAACATATTTACACCCAATGCACCACTATATACATACGTACATATATACAACTTTTACTCACAAGACACAAGTTTGAAATCCAAATAGAACACTATATTATGCCATAGGCATTTATTTTTATTCTAAAACGTTATGCGTATGTTACTCTTATACAACTTGTTTTATTAGTAACTTTTTCATACGAACTTCATTTTCGATAAATAAAATATGAAAATTGGCTAGAATCTTGCCACGAATGCAATGGTAGTATTTTCATGGTCAAATTCTCAATTATTAAATATTTATATTTTCAACCTATTAATATTATATTAATTATTCTTAAATTAACTATTTATGTCCAATTAAGGTATATTTTATGGGGTGTTACAATTGCCTTTAAGACAGTCTCCCCACACCTTTATAAACGACAAGGTAAAAAAAGATAGAGTAATCAATCAACTTTGAATTCTATTCTTTTCTTTCTTCCTTGGATTTTGTTCTTAATTGCTTCTTTTGAGTTTTTCGTCCTCTGCAACTTCCAGTGCAGTTTTGTAGAGTTGATCTGTTTTATCTCGTAAAGAAATTGCTCGTCTCCCTTTTATGCCTTAAGATGGGGTAATACTATTTAGAGAAAACAAGTTATTTTTGACTCAAACAAACTGAAAGGTACTGTACCTAATTGTTTACTTCAACTTTTAAATGTACTTGTAATATTTTTTGCAAATCATTTACAATAGTCTTCTGTAACATAAGACACAGTTTTTACAAAGTATTCGTGTGTGCCTACTTTGTGACCAGGCAACACAAAGTCTAGACATAATGATCATCCAGGCAAATAAGCAGGAACCCTAACTATTCGAAGTCCATAGACTGGATCGAAGTGGACAGTTCAGGTTGGACTTAAACCACATATATATGAAGATAGCAAAAGTTATGCACCACCGGATCGGGTCGAATGGACTCGACCCAAACTGCCTGACAATGAGAATGAAGCAACGTGAGATCACCGCTTTGGATCGCATAGTCCCCTGTCCAAACGCCTACACCTATGACTGCATGCCACAATCTTGACCTATTCTCCTACCTATTTTACCAGATCGATCGACACTTGGCAAGACTAGAACGGAAGACCATTTCTCCACTCACCCACGTTCAACTCCAACATTTCGTGGATGGGTGCCACATATACATCCGACCCGAGCTCGGGAACCCCCCCTATAAATACATGGTTTTGGCATAATTTGAGGGATCTTTTGGCATTCTACACACTAGAGCTCTACCATTATCATTGCTTTCCCTATTTAATCAATACTGTACTCTTGATTGTTGAGTATAATTCCACAAATACCGAGAGAGAATTGATTGTATTTTAGAGATTGAGCAATTATCAGCATTCTATTTGTAACTCTCTATCGAATCAAAGAACTATAAAGTGGACGTAGGCTCGTTAATGTCGAACCACTATAAATCTCATGTGTTCATTACTTTTTCCTTGTTTTTAGATTATAATTCTTCTTTATTCCCTACGGAATCTAGTCAATTGGGTGTTAGTGCCATTTTTTGGTCTAACATTTTGGTGCTTCACCGAGAATCTGAATTCTCAGCTTTCTGGATTGTCATTCTACTGTTTGGATCACCAAGTCTGAAGAGATAATCCACATTCTCATCAGTTTTAAAGTTTTTGTCAATCTCAACGAATCTGAATTCCATAGCTTCAAGGAAAAAAAATCAATAAACTTCTTGGTAAATGCAGCAACTGATGGACAACAAGGTGGTACGAAGACCTTAACCATGGCACCAGCCATCGGGTCGAGTCCGACCCGAACCCGATGAAGCTCCTCCGACTCGACCCAGGGGTAAAGATCTAAACCCATCCAATGCTGATGTCTCCAATCCATCTGGCGCAGGGACTTTAACTCCAGCTGCAACAACCAATAATTAACCTCCTACATCTGCTCCTGTTTCGCAGATTTATTTTGCATGCTTTCTCGCCATGATGGAGGAAACAAATGTGGCCTTAGAAGCTCAAAGACGTGATAATGCTACAATAGACAATGATGTGAACACGATGGCTAGGCTGATGGATGGACTTAGAAGACAAAGTACACCATCGCCTACTCATCGTCGAGAAGCAGAATATTCATCTTCCTCGGATGAGGACATAAGGCATCCACGTCAAAGGAAGAAATATGAGAGACCTGAGAACCTTGAACAAGTCTAGTTCGGCTCATTTGGCTCTCGTGAAGATACAGCTCGTTGCTTAGGCCGTAATGAACCTAGCCTAGCAGAACCTATGTTGCTGCGATGCATGGATCTCATGTCCTTCCTAGGGACCCAAACAATACCCTTCCCACTCAAGGCCAACTCCTTCATTTTGCTCGTCTTATGAATGTCCGGGATCGCAGGGATCAAGGTAACTTTATTCAAGCAACAAACCGAATGACGTTCCCCGATACAGGAGCTGGAAGTGCTAGAAGAGCAAGAAGTGTTGAACCCGAGCCTGCTTAACCAATGTTGAAGTAGAAGCAATGTACGTCAAATTATAGATGATTGTAGAGGTTACACCAACGAAGACTGGGTATTGATCGCAGCCACATGCCATTCACTGATGACATATTGGACGTCTAGTTTCCAAGGCGATTCAACCCGCCTACCTTGAACCATTATGCAACAAGAACTGATCCAAGACAAAATCTGATGAGTTATTCATGGTATATGAACACTTCAACAGCCCCAAATGCCGTGAGGTGCAAAGTTTTCCGATATACTTGGAAGATGTTATTATGATGTGGTTCACCTGACTTCCGCCATGATCAATTTCCAACTTCAAAGAGCTAAGCGAGAGGTTCTGGAATCAGTTTTGACTTCACGCCCAAAAATCCAAGAACGTCATCGAGATTTCAGTAGTCAAGCAAGCTCCTGGAGAAACTCTGAAATCATATTTGGATCGTTTCAGTCTAGCAGTTACGGAAGTGAGAAATCCCCATAAATAGACTATCTTGATGGCGCCAATAAAAGGTGTAGATAAAGATACTGAATTCGTGAAGTACCTAGTTGGAAAACTACCGTTAACTGGGGAGTTGTTTTATGAGAAAGATAACATTTGCATGCGATAAGAAGAGGTACACCTGAATCAAAGAAAAAGAACTAGCAATGCAATAAAAGAGGATATCCAGAGCAATGTCACTATCAAGCAATCAGGTGACAGCTCCGGTAAAGTTGAAGTCAACATTGGCAACCAGAATGGAGGAAATGTCCGCCAAGGTAGCAACGACAACAAGAGAAATAGGAATTGAAGGAATGATTCTATGAGAAGGCCCCAATCCCAATCCTTTAAAAGTTACACACCGCTGAACGATACCCTGGAAAACATATACCTAGATACTTGCAATGTGATGCAATAAAAAAGCCTCCACCGAAAGGCTCGATGGAAAAGGAATGTGAGACTAGGAAGTTCTGTTTGTTCCATGGAACTTATGGTCATTCCACGAATGAAATATGGATGAGTATAAATTTTCCCTTAGGGACATAGGGCAAGGAAGCTCAGCTCCAAATCAGGGCCAACCGGCCCCTAGAGCTACTGCCTAACAGAAAGGAAAAGGAATAGTGATCAAAACCGGGGTCGGAGGACCAAATCAAGCCAGATTCAGCAACAGAACCATGGAAAAGTACGCTAATGCCGCTAAGCATCCAAAGGTGGAAGAATGTAGTGCCCTCGAGGGTACCACTCTTGCAAAGCAGCAAAAAATCGATGGCAGATGACATTGTTTTCAGAGATAGAGAAAGTCTGGGAGTAGAATCCCCGAATATAGACCCATAATAACGGCACCCATTAGCCCCACAACCATATGGAAAGTCCTTGTTGATTGTGTGAGTTCTGTCAACTATTACTACCAAAATTAGCACTGAGATAAGATAACAGTGAAGTGGTATCAGACCATCACAGACAAAAAGAGTAATCCGTAAGCATAAGCTAAGTACAGGGTAAAACCGAGAGCGTAAAAGAAGTATCTAGAAGGACCAACACCCTCATCGAAGGAGGAACCCTAAATCTAGCACAAATAGTAGTCACCGGAAGGGTAGTTCCGGTATGGAGGGTAGGTAACGGAAGGTTAACCAAAGCCGTAAATAATAATGAAGAAAAAGACTAAAGATCCTACATGTCAAGACTTAGAAGGACGGAAGGGCTATCAGTGTTAACTTTCTTTATCCCAATACACGAAGGAACAAGAGCTCCAAAAGTACACAGCTTAAAACATAAGGGAGTCATCCGGAAACTGGCTACCGAGACCCCCATCAGATGGTCACCGAGAGGCCACTTTAGTAAGCAACCAATAAAGCAACAGAAGAAATCCACTAGAAGGTTGAGATACACTTCAGAAACCTACTGAAAGGCAGGGGTGATGGATTCGTAATCATCAACTTGAACCATGAAGGCAAGCTCTACAAAGTTTTAATAGCAAGTCCGGAAGCTTATATCTGAAAGCCTTTATCTAGAGGCATACATCCGGAAGCTTATACCCGAAAGCCTTTATCCGAAAGCTTATACATGGAAGCCTTTATCTGAAAGCCTAAAGTATTCCTAAAGATATCCATACCGACAGACTTGGTATTGATACAAAGAAGTGGAAGAAATTGATACAAAGAAGGTGGAAGAAACTCCAAAGACCGGGACTATCCTTCCTAGAGCCGGAACCGGCACCTTAAAAAGCAACAAGCAAAGCCTAAAGAGCGGCTGAAAGCTAAAGCTTCCGAAACCAAAGGGAAAAGAGGCCGACCTAGGCTTCCGCTAGCCCAATAGCAAAAAAGACCCCAATTTGTCTATAAATAATTCCTTATGGGTCTCATTTTAGAGGCCGAATTTTCATTTCTCAATCTTGTTGTCTTTCTCTCAGGAGCAAACCCTAATTTTCAAATCGAATTGAGAATTTCTTCAACTCTTGTAATATATCGACAATTAATAACAAGGAGAAGTCCGGGATTTAAGGATTTCTTGATTTGATAATCATATTGTGTCTATAATGATAAGACAACGAGTTAACACTAACCTTTCTTATGAAAGAGTTAGTCACAGCTCTTTCATGGGAGGGAAGGTCTTGGGTAAAACCAAGGCTTTTCCTATTTCGAACATTCATTATGTAACTTAGATCTTCCATAGTAAGCGTAATGCAACCCAACCTTAGAAGGAAAATAGCTGTGAGCTTGTAACTTGATAACTGATGCAATTAAGGCCTTCCCAGGCTGGTTTGATGCAGAAGTATCACATAAGTTAATAAGTGCTATAGCAAGAAAATAGTCCGAGCGTTACGAGGCATTAGCCTGATTCCTCTTAGCACAATATATATATTATTTTATCCAAGATCTAAAGGTGACTGTTACATAAGGTCTCAGTTTTATTTAACTAATAAAAACCTTTCTCCAAGGTTGCCTTCGACTTCATAGTCTTGTTAGCGTAATACTCACCTCCCGAGGGAAGAGTAATTAATCATCAGACTTAAGGTCTTGATGCCTAGGAAACGGTGGAATTGGTCAAAGAGCACTGATTCAGGGATGTATTCAGTAACCTTTTAGATCACCCTTGCATCAAACTTCTAAGCAAATGCATTGTTTATCCTAATTCGAGTGTTAATGAAAAATATCATTAAAATTTTGGCGCTAGAAGGAGGGCTTGAACCTCCAACTTCGTATTTATTCTATCAAAAATTAATTTTCTAAGCTTATTGCCTTATGGCAGTGGAAGATGAAATCAAAAGGATTGGAAGATCAAAACAAGGAACCAGCTCCTAATGCAACCCTTAAAGGAAACATGGATCTAACGCTCATCTAAACAACAATGAAGAAGGAACAACTTTCAACCCTATGCAACCACTGAACCCAAATTCCATGGAGGAAAATGCCACCAAAATCATGTTTCTAGAAACAGATCCAAGAAATGCAAGGTCTAATGAACGCTAATCAAGCGCAAAAATCTTTAAAGCTCACTAAGTCTAGCTAGGGAGAGGTGGATGAATATTAAATGAAAAGGATTGGAAGATCAAAACAAGGAACCAGCTCCTAATGCAACCCTTAAAGGAAACATGGATCTAACACTCAATCTAAACAACAATGAAGAAGGAACAACTTCCAACCCTATGCAGCCACTGAACCCAAATTCCATGGAGGAAAATGCCACCAAAATCATGTTTCTAGAAACAGATCCAAGAAATGCAAGGTCAAATGAACGCTAATCAAGCGCAAAAATCTTTAAAGCTCACTAAGTCTAGCTAGGGAGAGGTGCAGTGGAAGATGAAATCAAAAGGATTGGAAGATCAAACAAGGAACCAGCTCCTAATGCAACCCTTAAAGGAAACATGGATCTAACGCTCAATCTAAACAACAATGAAGAAGGAACAACTTCCAACCCTATGCAGCCATTGAACCCAAATGCCATGGAGGAAAATGCCACAAAAATCATGTTTCTAGAAACAGATCCAAGAAATGCAATGTCAAATAAATGCTAATCAAGCGCAAAAATCTTTAAAGCTCACTAAGTCTAGCCAGGGAGAGGTGGATGAATTTCCAAAGAGAAAGTCTCCCGTCCAACAATCTAAAGCAAAAGAGAAGCTCAAGGTAGCTTCCTCTAAGAAGAAAAGATCCCTTCTAACAGGAATAGATCATTAAGGAAATTAATATGAACAAGAGAAGTCCGGGAGCTATACTTCTAAAGGTTATGATCCTAAAAGTGCTAACTATGACAATACGGAGTCTTATTTCAAAGATATTGCTAGAAAGATGTCAAGGATTTGTTGGGAAGCAAAGGGAAAAGAACCCAGGATGACAAGGTTAATGACAATGAAAGGCTAGCTCCTTTCACTGACGAAATCATGAGCACTATAATATCATCTAGGGTGAAGGTTCCAACTATAAAGTATCTTGGGACAACTAACCCAGATGATCATATAATGGCTTTCGATAGTCAAATGGATCTCTATAACACTTCAGGATCCGTTAGATGCAGACTTTTTCTAGTAACCCTCCAGGGAGCAGCAACTAAGTGGTATCATCTGTACAGAGGAAATACTATCTATTCGTGGAAGCAATTTGCCTATGAATTTTCCACACAATTTTGCATCTATAAGGATCCGAAAGTTGAATACATAGACATTGCTAATATCAAGCGGAGGCAAGGGGAGTCCATAGGAGGTTACTTGAAAAGGTTCAATGTGGAAGCATTGAAGGCCAAAGACATAAGTGACCATGATATGCTAATCATTGTGCATTCGGGATTGATTGAGAACACCCCCTTCTGGGAGGGACTATACATCCATGGTTGTAAAGACTTACAAGACTTCCACTTTCAAGCTGACAAGTTCATCCGTATGGATGAATTGTACTTCACGAAGAAGAAGTTCAGGCCTCCAGGAGAAGGAGGAAAGCCGAGCTTTGGTAGAAAGCCTCAAAGTGGAAGGTTTGGCTTGGACGGAAATCAGAAAAGGTTGAGGTGGGAGGATTCTAATTCCAACGCAGTCACCTTAAGCAAGCCCATTTCTTTTGTGTATGTTGTAGCAAAAGAAAGAGTCAATAACCTCCCTGTCTCGTTTAAAGCCAAGAACTGCCTTGAAACCCATGCTTGTGGAAAGTATTGTGAGTATAACAAAATAAATGGACATAAGACCGATGAATGCAAGATTTTTGATGAGATTATTCAGAAGCTTTTCTGAGAGAGACATCTGAAAGAGTTTGTTTTGAGCAAGTCAACATCCACCCAGCACACGAATGGACAAAAGAAAGTTTCAGCAAATGCAATAGAAGCCACGGTGAAGGAAGGTCATCTAGATTTAGGCCCACCAATAAACCGAATCAATGTGATTCATGGTGGGCTATGTCCTACTGGAAATTGCCCGATAATCAGGAATCGATACCTAAAGGAGGCTCACGAAGGGATATTCTCCATTCGAGAGGAACCATCGTTGAAGAATACCTGTTACACTCTCAAAATGAAAAGCCTAGTTATTTCTCTGGACGAGATGAAGAAAGGGCTCCGTCATCCACACAATGACCCTTCTATGATAACAACTCAGATATGCTCTCTATGATAGCCAAGATCCTTGCTGATACTGGAAGCGCATTCATTGTCATCTTCAAACATACCTTTGATCAGATGGGAGTTTCCGAGGAAAAGTTAGAACCGAGCAACGAACCAATATTTGGCTTCAACAACAAAGGATCAACCCCAGTGGGATAGATCAACCTCCTGGTGCAAGGTGGGTTGTCTCCGCTCTATAGGACCTTTGAAATTCTTTTTGTCGTGATCGATCAACCATCCTAGTACAACGCCTTCTTTGGTCGACCTGCTCTGGAGGAAATGGATGCTTTTGTCTCTTCCAAATATCTTATGGTAAAATTCTTGACAAAACAGGGATGGGGTACCATCAGGGGAGAACAATTTAGTTCTCGTGAGTTGTACTTCACAACAGTTGACAAATACAAAAGGGAGTATTCTTTGTACTTTGATTCTTCTACTATTTTTAAACCTTCGGATGTGGATTCCTACATCCATCTAAAGCTAAAGTAAAAAATCAATAATGTTGACAAGCATACAAATGGTAGGTACACTTCTTTGAGGCGAAAAAGGAAGAGAGTTGACAACATAAACTTGGCAGAGGAAGAAGAAATTGTCATAGATTTGGATTCTAGAGGGGACACTTAAAGGATAAAACCAATAGAGGATTTGGAAGAAGTAAACGTTGATCCAAAGGATAAGGCCAAAATCATCAATATATGGAAAAGGTTAGCAGAACTCTTGAGGAGTGACCTAGCTCGGTTCTTGCAGCTCAACAAGGATGTTATCACTTGGACTCATTCAGACATGGTTGGAATCAATCCTTCTATCATAAGCAATGCGCTAAACATCAACCCTTCAGTAATCCCAGTTCGATAAAAAGAAGAGGCAATACATTAGAGACCGGTCAGAGGCTTTAAAAGAGGAAGTAAAAAGGTTAGAAACGAACAGGTTCATCCGACAATTTTTTTTAACCCCAAGTGGCTAGCCAATCATGTGCTAGTAAATAAATCCAACAGAAAGTGGAGGACATGTGTTGATTATACAGACTTAAACAAGATCTGCCCAAAGGATCGCTACCCCTTCCACGGAAATATCAGTTGGTTAATGCAACAAGTGGCCATAAGATATATCCCTTATGAATGCTTACTCAAGGTATAATCAGATTCCAATGCATAAACCTAACGAGGAGCATACAAGCTTTATAACTGATTGGGGGACGTTTTGTTACAAAGTAATGCCCTTCGGATTTAAAAATGCGGGGGCAACATACTAAAGGATAGTTAACAGAAGTTCCAAGAGTAGATAGTGTGCAACATGGAAGTATATGTAGATGACATGCTGGTGAAATCCGTCAAAGAAGAGAGCCATCTAAAGGACCTAGAGGAGATGTTCAACATCTGAAGAAGTTAGCAAATGAAGTTTAACGCACAAAAGTGTTCTTTTGGGGTTCAATCCGGGAAGTTCCTAGGATATGTGGTAAGTGAGCATGGCATTGAGGCTAGTTCTGACCAAATACAAGCCATAAAAGATATGGAAGAACCTAAAACAAGCAAAGAAGTCATGAGCTTAAACGGAAAGGTAGTAGCCCTCGGTAGGTTCATTTCCAAAGCTACTGACAAATGCGTCCATTGCTTTGGTGTTATAAAGAAAAAGAAGAACTTCGAATGGAATAAAGAATGTAGAAGGGCCTTTTAAGAATTGAAAGACTACATGGGGAAGCCCCTGATTTCGTCTAGTCCCGAGAAAGGAGAAGATTTATATCTCTATATGGAAGTTTCGGAATATGCGGTAAGATCAGTCCTTATAAGAGAAAGTTATGGAACTCAACACCCAATTTACTATGTTAGCAGAAGGTTAAAGGATGCAGAAATTCGATACCCCATGATGGAAAAACTAAAATAATTACAGTGCAAAAGCTTAGGGGCTACTTCCAAGCACATTCTATTAAGATCTTGGCTAGCTTTCCTCTTAAGCAAGTTTTTAGCAAGCCGGAAAATTCAGGAAGATTAGTGAATGGGGGATTGAACTTAGCCAATATGAGATTGAGTTTCAACCTCGAGCAGCAATCGAAGGGCAAGCTCTTGCAGACTTAGTGAACGAGTGCACGAGCTTCATTACAGAACAATCAACCAAAGAGAATGACTTAAAAGCTAAATGGTAACTGTTTGTGGATGGGGCTTCAAACGAACAAGGAGCAGGGACAGGTTACTCCTATTGTAAATGTAACGACCCGCATTCTACGCCTCAAAGGATCATAGAAAATTTGTTTTATTTTCACATGAGGTCGTATGGTCATGTAAATTTGGGGAACGACTATTGGGGTCATTTCCCATGTTCACGATTTTTGCCGATTTTTAAATGACAGTTTTATCCGTAGCGAATCTTTTTTTGCCTATAACTTTTGATTGGTAAGGATTTTTTTACCTAAAACCAATTCTAATGGATTCGGATGATGGTTTACCTTTCCGTAGAGTGGTCACATTAGTCAAACGTACTTACCGTTTGGGAGATATGGCTGAAATAAGGTTTGGAAGGTGAAAAACAGCTTAACCGGGCCTAATTTGGGTGATTAGCAGCT
The DNA here is from genome assembly GCA_030737875.1 of Allium sativum. Taxonomy (NCBI): domain Eukaryota; kingdom Viridiplantae; phylum Streptophyta; class Magnoliopsida; order Asparagales; family Amaryllidaceae; genus Allium; species Allium sativum. The sequence continues at coordinate 205,903,817 of CM060911.1, forward strand.
AGGCCCATTACCCATTTCAGGATTAGTGTTATGAGAGGGCTGATAGGGTTAGGGAATTCAGTTTTTATTCATTTTTCCAACCGCCATTTACATCCTTGAAACCCTAGCAACGGCCTCCATCCTCTAAATCACTCTCAAATCACCTTCTAATCACTAATTAAGAAGATTTACACCAAATCAAGGAAGATTAATGTCAAATCAAAGTTTGAGCTACTGTGATGCATTGGAAACCGCGCCAAAATAGTAGAGTTTCAGATTTAAGATTTTATTTGTGGCTAAGGTGAGTGATTTACCTTGTTTTTCACTAATTACGGCTAATTAGGGGTGATTAGTGTTAATTAATGAAATTTTGCGTTATAAAAATCTGGAAAAATATGTAGAAATTCTTAAATATTATTTTATGCCTTTGTTAGAAATTTAGGTTAATTTGTACATCTTTTGCTAATCGTATGGTTAAATCATGATTAAGGGGATTAAGGGGATTAAGGTTAAAATCATAGTTTTGGGTATGTTTGATCCATATTTGCATGTTAAATTGTTGTTTTGGTGTTTATGGTTGACTGTACATGCTGCTATTACTGTTTGGAATGTTTTGTAATTGCCTTGAACTGCTAGATTGGTCGAAAACGCCGTCGTGTGGCGTAAATAGCTTGCTGGAAAGTTATAGGAAATTGGTCGGTAACCCATTCGTGAAGTATCTTTGCGACCGTGAGGAAGGGGGACAACCCTAGGAGAGTGACCGTGAGGAAAGGACGAACCCTAGGAGAGAGACCATGAGGAAGGGGGTGAACCCTAGGAGGGCGACCGTGAGGAAGGGGGCGAACCCTAGGAGAGCGACCGCTAGGAAGGGGGTGAACCTTAGGAGGGCGACCATGAGGAAGGGGGCGAACCCTAGGAGGGTGTCACATAGGAAGAGGGCGGACCCTAGGGGGGCAACCCCTAGGAAGAGGGCGAACCCTAGGGGGCGACCCCTAGGATGGCGAGCCGTGAACCGCGCCAGGAAGGAAAGAGGACCACGAGCCATATAAGATGAGACCATGAGCCGATGCCAGAGCGAGCCGCGAGCCGAAGGATACGGGGAGGACTACGCGACGACGATCGTAAACTCTTCCGAAAATCAAAACTAATTCAACCAAACCCGAGATGCAAAGGTATTCTAAATAGGAAGTTAACACTCAGGATCCAGACGGGAACCAACGAGTTAAGTTCATGAGTTGGACTTTGCCGCGGGACGTGTGCAAAGGGGTTATCGATATCCATAACTTTAGTTCACCACTGAGAGACAAATTAGTGGCTATGGATTAGTGCAATGGACTCATTGGGACTCCATGGAGCAAAGTGATCGTAGCAAAGGATTGGGTGATTGAGTGGTGGATATCGTATGATTTACGCACTTAGTGAGAGATGTGAGGATGATTACTATGTTTGCTATCACCATGACCCACACCCCCATTTACACTTTATGTTAGTATTACCTTAGAGTATTGTACATCTTGTTGTGCTAACTCTTTGGTTGTAGGTCCAGGTTCAGGTATGATTAGATTATACCTGTTATTGTTTTTGTTTTGCTGTTTATCACTCATACCAGACTTTTGTCTGACCTAGAGTTTTATGTCTCTCCTTATTACTCCGGGTGCTCCTAAACGAGCAGACTAGAGACAGGTTGGATGGTTATGCACGAGTAGCTGTCCGGAGACGAGCAGAAGGCTTACACTTATTACTCTCATATATTCTCCATGTGTTGTTGCTGGTCACTACTTTGGGCATTAGTAGTGTAACTTTCTATTTTACTTTAGAGACAGTTTTAAAAGTTGTAATAAAGATGGTTTGGATCATATGTTGTATTTTAAAATTTCCGCTGCTATAATGGTTTAGTTTTCATCATATGCACTGTCTCGCCTGTTTTATGTCAAGTTATGTTATTATTATATTTTATTCCATGCGCTGTGAGATATAATATCGGTTCTTTGGCGATTCATAGTTTCAAATCCTTTTCCTTTGACGACCATCTCGTGCTAGTCGGGCATTAGCATAGCGGATTTCGAGGAAATGTCGGCTGGGCCGGGGCGGGCCGACACAATCTTGCGGGGTCCTTCCCCAAGTTCTAAAAGTAAGTCTACCACTCTCATTGGTGTTATTGACGAACTATTGAAGCTACGTATCGGTGTTGTTAACGATATTTTTCATCAACACCTGAACTAGGATGAACAATGCATATGCTTAGAAGTTTGATGCAAGGGTGATCTAAAAGGTTATTGAAATACAACCCTGAATAATTGCTCTCTGACTAATTCCACTGTTTCCTAGGTGACCTTAAGTCTGAAGATTAGTTACTCTTCCCTCAAGGAGGGGAGTATCACGCTTACAAGACTACGAAGTCGAAGACAACCTTGGAGAAAGGTTTTTATTAGTTAAATAAAACTAAGACCTATTGTAACAGTCACCTTTAGATCTTAGATAAAATAATATACATTGTGCTAAGAGAAAACAGCCTAATGCCTCGCAACTCTCGGATTGTTTTCATGCTATAGCACTTATTAACTTATGTGATACTTCTGCATCGAACCAGTCTAGGAAGGCCTTGGTTGCATCAGTTATCAGGTTACAAGCTCACAGCTAGTTTCCTTCCGAGGTTGGGTTGCATTTGGCTTACTATGGAAGAGCTAAGTCACATAATGAACATTCGAAAGGGGAAAAGCCTTGGTTTTACCCAAGAGCTTCCCTCCCATGAAAGAGTTGTCATTAACTCTTTCATAAGAAAGGTTAGTGTTAACTACCTATCTTATCATTATAGACACAATATAATTATCAAATCGAATATCTTTTAAGTCCCGGACTTCTCCATTTTATTAATTGTGGATATATTACAGGAGTTGAAGGAATCCCCAATTCGATTTGGGAATTAAGGTTTGCTCCTGAGAGAAAGACAACAAGATTGAGAAATGAAAATTCGACCTCTAAAATGAGACCACTGGAGTCCTATTTATAGACAAATCTGATCCCCTTTTGCTATTGCGCCAGCAGAAACCCATATCTGCTGCTTTTCCCTTTAGCTCTGGAAGCTTTAGCTTTCGGCCGCTCTTTAGGATTTGCTTGTTTCTTTTTAAGGTGTCAGTTCTGGCTTTTGGAAGGATGGTACCGATCTTTGGAGTTTCTTCCACCTTCTTTGTATCGATACCAAGCATGTCTGTATTGATAGCTTTAGCAAGACTTTAGGCTTTCGTATAAATACTTCCGGGTATAAGCTTCCGTATAAAGGCTTCCGGTTATAAGCTTCTAAATAAAGGCTTTTGGGTATAAGCTTCGGATGTAGGCCTCCGGATAAAGGCTTCCGGATATAAGCTTCTGGACTTGCTATTAACACTTTGTGGAGCTTGCTTTCATGGTTCAAGTGGATGATTACGAATCCGTCACCTCTGTTGTTTGGTAGGTTCCAGTAGTGTTTTTCGGCCTTTCGATGGATTGCTTCCGGTGCTTTATTGGTTGCTTATTAAAGTGGCCTCTCGATGACCATCTGATGGGCGTCTCAGTAGATGGTTTCTGGATGACTCCCTTATGTTTTAAGCTCTGTTGTTTTGATGCTCTCGTTCCTTGTTGTATCGGTATTAAGCAAGTAAACATCGATAGCCCTTCTGTGATATGATACGGTATGGATTGCCCCGAATTCGATTCGATAGGGCTTTGAGATGACTCAAGTGGGACTCGAGAAAGCTGCAAAGTAATGAATTGTATAGGACCCTATGTTGATGTTCTCTTTAGTTCAAGAATGGTAGAACTTTGAAACGATAAGATGTGTTCGTTGATTATGGAGATGCAACAAAGGTTAGAGCGATTCAAGTTGGACTTGAACTCGTAAAGGAAAAATGGTTGTTCGTTGGTCTTGGAGATGCAACGAATAGGGAGACGACTCATGTTGGACTTGAGTTTGTGGGTAATGGATACTCGAGACTAGGTCTGAGTATGTGGGTAGCTCTTCTGATGAGAGTACCATGAAATCATCGATAGTTGGAGTGTTCTAGGCAGACTCGAAGCAGGGGTATCTGGGGACGCCCATTACCTTGGATCCATTGGACATGATCTAGTTATCCTTGGAGGATAAACGTGTGTTGGACGTGCGGTAGTTCGTTTGGGGCCAGGGCTTCCATTAGCCCTTGGGATTGGTTGGACCAGTCAGGTAGATATCGACATATTTATGGCTTTAACAGGTGATAGATATGACATGTTTGATGGATGCTATGGTTGTTATGCTTGTTCCTATTTTTATTCCCTTGAGTAGTTTATCACCTGTAAGATTCTGGTAATAGAGGACGAAGAGATGATGGTATCTACGGATGCATGTGGTACCAGACTAGGTATTGTACTGATGCATTGAGTAGGAGACATGCCGGTTTCGATGATATGTTTCTTGAATGGAAGCAACTGGAGTATATCGCGGGATACGATTTCAGACCTATGTATGGACTGAATCCAGAAACGTTGGCAAGTTTGACGATCAGACCGACTTTGATTGAGCGGATTGGTTCTGGTCAGAGTGGAGATCCTAACCTAATAGAAATCATCTCCAAGGAAGAGATGAATATCGATGGTGATAAAATGAACAAGTATGGACTTGATAAAGAAAGATGGCTTCGAAAGGATGATAAACTGGTTATACCCAATGTCAATGGATGGAGAGATGAAGTTCTTAGGGAATGTCATCGCTCAAGACTGACTATACATCCCAGTGGTAACAAAATGTATCGAGACATGAAGCAGACCTATTAATGGGAAGGGATGAAAGGGGATGTTGGGAAGTTTATATTCAAATACATGAATTGCCAGCTAGTTAAAGCCGAGCAAAAGAAGCTTAGTGGTTTGTTACAACCGTTGGAAAACTCCCAAATGGAAATGGGAACAAGTCTCAATGGATTTCATCGATGGTTTACAAAGGACTAGATCAAGTCATGATAGCATGTGGGTGAATCAGGTATTGGAGGGTCTCTTGAGAGCTTGTATATTGGATTTTAGAGGGTCATGGGATGACCATTTGCATCTAATTGAGTTCACGTATAATAATAGTTAATAGTCCAATATTGGTATGGCTCCATTTGAAGTTTTGTATGGAAGACCGTGAAACTCACCATTATGTTAGTTGGAAACCTGTGAGAAATTTGTGCTTGGACCAGAAGTAATAAGAGAAACTTCAGATAAGGTCAAGGTTATCCAACACCGAATGAAGGCTGCCCAAGATAGGCAGAAGAGTTATGCAGATAAGAGTCGAAGAGAATTGAAATTCTCCGTTGGCGACTTGGTGTTTGTCAAGATTTCTCCATTAAAAAGCGTGATTCGATTTGGTAGGAGAGGCAAGTTAGCACCAAGATTTGTTGGTCCATTCCTTGTTCTGGAGAAAGTTGGGAATTTGGCATATAAAAGTTGGATGACCTGACAAGATGGAAGGAGTTCACAACGTTTTTCATGTTTCCCAGTTAAGGAAGTTCGTACACAATCCCGATATGACTATTTCATCGGACCAGTTGGATGACATCGAAGTAGAACCCGAGGCGATTAGGAACCGCAGGCCGATCCGTATTGTCGAGTACGATATAAAGCAACTTTGAAGGAAGGCGGTGAAACTGGTCAAGGTTCAGTGGGGTGATAACGAGCATGACTGTACTTGGGAAATAGAGGAGAGCATTAGGGAATCGTATCCAGAACTCTTTGCCTGGTAAGATTTTAATTGCAATTTAGCTATTCCACATGCTAGGATTAGGATAGACTTGTTGTGTTATTATGTGTGTTTGATTGATTGAAAATAGCTGATAGGCATGCGGGACCAATTGTATGTTTTGGTTAAGGAATTTCGGTGGCGAAAATTCTTAAGGGAGGGAGAATGTAACGACCCGCATTCTATGCATCGAAGGATCATAGAATATTTATTTTATTTTCGTATGAGGTCATATGGTCGTGTAACTTTGGGGAACGACTATTGGGGTCATTTCCTATGTTCACGATTTTGCCGATTTTTAAATGTCCATTTTACCCCTGGCGAATTTTGTTTCGCCTATAACTTTTGATTGCTAAGGAACTTTGACTTGAAACCGCTTCCATTGGATTCATATGATGGTTTACCTTTCCGTAGAGTAATCACATTTGTCAAACGGACTTACCGTTTGGGATATATGGCTAAAATAAGGTTTGAAAGGTGAAAAACAGCTTAACCGGGCCTAATTAGGGTGATTAGCAGCTAGGCCCATAACCAATTTCAGGATTGGGGTTATGAGAGGGCTGATAGGGTCAGGGAATTCAGTTTCTATTCATTTTTCCAGCCGCCATTTACATCCTTGAAACCCTAGCAATGGCTTCCATCCTCTAAATCACTCCCAAATCACCTTCTAATCACTAATTAAGAAGATCTACACCAAATCAAGGAAGATTAGTGTCAAATCAGAGTTGGAGTTGTTGTGTTGCATTGGAAACAGCGTCAAAATAGTAGAGTTTCAGATCTAAGATTTTATTTGTGGCTAAGGTGAGTGATTTGCTTGGTTTTTCACTAATTACGGCTAATTATGGGTGATTAGTGTTAATTAACGAAATTTTGCATTATATAAATCTAGAAAAATATGTAGAAATTCTTAAATATTATTTTATGCCTCTGTTAGAAATTTGGGTTAATTTGTACATATTTTGCTAATCGTATGGTTAAATCATGATTAAGGGGATTAAGAGGAAATCATAGTTCTGGGTATGTTTGATCCATATTTGCATGTTAAATTGTTGTTTTGGTGTTTATGGTTGACTATACATGCTGCTATTACTGGTTGGAATGTTTTATAATTGCCTAGAACTGTTAGATTGGTCGAAAATGCCGTCATGTAGCGTAAATTGCTTGTTGGAAAGTTGTTGGAAATTGGTCAGTAACCCGTTCGTGAAGCATCTCCGCGACCGTGAGGAAGGTGGTGAACCCTAGGAGAGCGACCGGGAGGAAGGGGCGAAAGGGACGAACCCTAGGAGGGCGACCGTGAGGAAGGGGGCAAAACCTAGGAGAGCGACTGCTAGGAAGAGGGCAAACCCTTGGAGGGCGACCGTAAGGAAGGGGGCGAACCCTAGGAGGGCGACCCCTAGGAAGAGGGCGAACCCTAGGGGGCGACCCGTGGAAAGAGGGCGAACCCTAGTGGGGCGACCCCTAGGGTGGCGAGCCGTGAACCGCGCCAGGAAGGAAAGAGGACCACGAGCCGATACAAAAGGGGAACACGAGCCGATGTCAGAGCTAACCGCTAGCCGAAGGATACGGGGAGGACTACGCGACGACGATCGTAAACTTTTCTGAAGATCAAAAACAGTTCAACCAAAACCCGAGACAAAGGTAGTCCAAATAGGAAGTTAGAACTCAGGGTCTAGATGGGAACCAACGAGTTAACTTCATGAGTTGGACTTTGCTGCGGACGTGTGCAAAGGGGTTATCGATATCCATAACTTTAGTTCACCACTAAGAGATGGATTAGTGGCTATGGATCAGTGCAATGGAGTTATTGTGATTCCATGGAGTAAAGTGATCATAACAAAGGATTGGTTAATCGAGTGGTGGATATCGTATGCTTTACGCGTTGAGTGAGAGATGTGAGGATGATTGCTATGTTTGATGTTTGCTATAACCATGACCACAACCCCATTTACACTTTATGTTAGTATTACCTTAGAGTACTGTACATCTTGTTGTGTTAACTCTTTGGTTGCAGGTCCAGGTTCAGGTATTATTAGATTATACTTGTTATTGTTTTGTTTTGTTGCTTATCGCTCATACCAGACTTTTGTCTGACCCAGAGTTTTATCTCTCTTCTTATTACTCTGGGTGCTACTAAACGAGCAGACTAGAGACAGGTTGGCTGGTTATGCACGAGTAGCTGTCCGGAGACGAGTAGGAGGCTTACACGTATTACTCTCATATATTCTCCCTATGTTGTTGTTGGTCACTACTTTGGGCATTAGTAGTGTACCTTTTTATTTTTCTTTAGAGACAGTTTTAAAAGTTGTAATAAAGATGGTTTGGATCAAAAGCTGTATTTTGAATTTTCCACTGCTATGATTGTTTAATTTTCAGCTTATGCATTATCTCGCCTGTTTTATGTCAAGTTATGTTATTATTATATTTCATTCCATGCGCTGTGAGATATACTACAGGTTCTTTAGTGATTCATCATCTTTTTATTTTCTTTTGACGACCGTCCCGTGCTGGTTGGACATCGGCACAATGCATTTCAGGGGAAATGTCGGCTGGTGCGGGACGGGCCGTCACAGTAGATTACCTTCTAAAGGGAACTCTACCCCTTAGCAAGCAAGACGCGAGGAAGATAAGGCACAATCCCCTACATTTGTGCTTACGAATGGGGTGCGCTATAAGAATGGTAACTCACTTCCCTATTTAAGACGTGTAAGCCTCGAGAATGGGTTTAATTTGTTGAAAGAAGCACATGAAGGTTTGTGTGGGGACCATTCCAGAGGGGTTAAGCTAACCAAGAAGGCCATGCGGCAAGGTTATTATTGGTCACAAATGGTTAATCAAGCAATTGATTATGTCAAGAAGTGCGAGAAATGTCAAAGGTATTCTAAAATACCCCGGCCACCTCCTAGTGAGTTAACCACTATCTCAAACCCTAGGCTATTCGATATATGGGGGATAGATTTGATCAGGCCCCTACCAATCTCCATAGGTGGAGCTAAGTATATTGTAGTAGACATTGATTACTTTACCAAATGGTAGATGCGGAACCCCATTCGACAATCACATCTAGGATGGTGTTGAGATTTGTGATAAAGAATATTGTTACTCGCTTTGGGATTCCTTATAAAATCATATCAGACAATGGAAAACAATTCAAGAGAAAGGAATTCACTCGATTTTGTGATAAGAATGGAATTATCAAAAAAAAATCCTCAAGAAACGACTAAATCAAGCCAAAGGAAACTGGGTTGAAGAATTACCCTTGGTACTTTGGACATATAGAACTTCCGCCAAAACAACAATAAGATATAATCCATTTTTTTGACATATAAATGTAAAGTAATGCTTCCAATTGATGTTGAAATCCCTTCATATAGAAGGATAGCCTACGTGTTTGATCCAAATCAAGAGTTAAAGAAGGAATCCTTAGACCAAATACACGGATTAAGAGACGAGGTTACGATCAGAACAGTTGAATACCAAAGGAGAATCACAAAGTACTATAACTCAAAGGTTAAAACTAGAATCTTCATGAAAGGAGATTTGATCTTATGAAGGGTGATGGACAAAACAAAGAACTCCTCGGATGGTCCGCTTGGCCCAACTTGGGAAGGACCCTTAGTCATCCATCAAGAAGTCATACCTGGGACGTATCGACTATGCAAACCAAATGGTGATCTCGTTCCAAGAACATGGAACTCAGAACATTTAAGGCCATACTTCTCAATGATAAATGAGTAAAGGAAGGTCTTCTCCAAGTTTATTTACACAACTAAGGGTATGGGAACCCTCTCAAGGCTTGAAGCAACCCAAGATGGGTCAAACTGCAAACGGATGAAAACCCTTATCACCTCCAAGTTGGCTAGGGCAAGGAATCCCCGGAGGAGGGTGATATGTAAGCCTTTCTCCGCGCCCAAAATAAAAGAAGCCTGGTTAAAGCATCGATAGTGTAAGCCTCCGACCCACACCAGAAATGGTCGTGATGGAGCATCTAATTAGTGTTCCCTGCCTCTACTCGTAGAAGAGTACGCCCTGCTTCTGCTACGAACTAAGCATGTCCTACCTCTGCCCGTAGAAGAGCAGTCCTACCTCTACTTATGTTCCGCGTTACCCACAGAAGGGAACACAAACCCCTATCATCGCCTACGATGGTCAGGACAGAGCACCCCTTGGAGGGGTGGAGTGTAAGCCTCTATCACCGCCTATGATGGACATGGTAAAGCATTAAAAGAGTAAGCCTTAATTATGCATTTACGATGGCCCGGTTTAAGCATCTATGACATTATCATCGCCTACAATGGTCAGGATAAGGCGCCTCATAGAGGGAGGTCGGGTAAGTCCTCAGGCCCTGCTTGTGGATAAGCTAGCCAAGCGCACTGGACGCACATGCCCAGAGAGAGGCCAACAAAGCACGTACATCCTCTGCTTTGATAATAAAAGCCCAAAGAGTGGCTAAAGAAGCACATACAACCTCTGCATCATAAATCAAACCTGAAAAGGGTAAAAAAACTATAATACCAAAAGTTGATTTCTGGTCTTCAATCTTTAAATACCCGAATAAGGGTTGGTTCGAGACTTCTATTAATACCAGAAGTGGATTTATGGTCTTCAATCTTTAAATACCCGAACTAGGGTTTTTTTAGGACGTCTATTAATATCGTAAGTGGATTTTTGGTCTTTAATCTTTAAATACCCGAATAAGAGTTAGTTCGGGACTTCTATTAATACCAGAAGTGGATTTCTGGTCTTCAATCTTTAAATACCCAAATAAGGGTTGGTCAGGGACTTATATTAATACCAGAAGTGGGTTTATTGTTTTCAATCTTTATTGCTCAAACAAGGGTTAGTGGTCAGCACCAGGAAAAGGTTTCTAATCTTCAATCTTTTATGCCTAAGTAACAGCCGGACCCAGACTTTCCTTCCTTTCCGAAAGGCGAAATTATAACCGTATATTGTGGATACCTGAATAAAAAATCCTTTAGACCTCATTTCTTATCCCGTAGCCCACTATAGAGACAGTGCTATGAAAATTTCATTATGGAATCCGATATTAACGATAATATCCATTCACAGTTGACAATCAGGAAGTTCCCTAAACTCTCTTTTATTTTCCAATAGGGTATAACGCATAAATAGATGTTGAAAAAAACATGATTCTAATATAATGTTAGCGATCAATCTCGAGCAACTTCTTATCCTGTATGCATGCAAATAACTATAAAAACTAATGTGTAATATCGATTGTTGAAGTTCATGCAAGGAAAATGCGAGGAAATCCAGAAAAGAATTTGACTTGAAAAGTCAAAAATACCCCTTCACTTGGGGGGGGGTTAAATATTACAACCAAAATTAGCACTGAGACAGGCTAACGGTGAATGGATATCGGACCGTAGCAGACAAAAAGAGTAATCCGTAAGCAGAAGCAAAGTACAGGGTAAAACTGAGAGCCTAAAAGAAGTATCCGGAAGGTCCAGCAACCGGCAACCTCAACAAAGGAGGAACACTAAATCCAGCAGAAAGAAAAGTCACTAGAAGGGTAGCTCTGGTATGGAGGGTAGGTAACGGAAGGTCATCCAAATCCATAAACAACAATGAATAAAAAGACTAGAGATCCTACAAGCCAAGACTCAGAAGGACAGAAGGGTTATCGATGTTTACTTGCTTAATACTGATGCACCAAGGAACGAGAACATCAAAACAACATTGCTTAAAACATAAGGGAGTCATCCAGAAACCAGCTACCAAGACCCCCATCAGATGGTCATCGAGAGGCCACTTTAATAAGCAACCAATAAAGCACCGGAAGTAATCCATCGAAAGGCCGAAAAACACTACTGGAACCTACCAAACAGCAGAGGTGACAGATTCGTAATCATCCACTTGAACCATGAAAGCAAGCTCCACAAAGTGTTAATAGCAAGTCCAGAAGCTTATATCCGGAAGCCTTTATCCGGAGGCCTACATCTGGAAGCTTATACCCAAAAGCCTTTATTCGGAAGCTTATAACCGGAAGCCTTTATACGGAAGCTTATACCGGGAAGCCTTTATACGAAAGCCTAAAGTCTTGCTAAAGCTATCCATACGGACAGGCTTGGTATCGATACAAAGAAGGTGGAAGAAACTCCAAAGATCGGTACCATCCTTCCAAGAGCCAGAACTGACACCTTAAAAAGAAACAAGCAAAGCCTAAAGAGCGGCCGAAAGCTAAAGCTTCCGGAACCAAAGGGAAAAGCAGCAGATAAGGGTTTCTGCTGGCCCAATAGCAAAAGGGGCTCAGATTTGTCTATAAATAGGACTCCAGTGGTCTCATTTTAGAGGCCGAATTTTCATTTCTCAATCTTGTTGTCTTTCTCTCAGGAGAAAACCTTAATTCCCAAATCGAATTGGGGATTCCTTCAACTCCCGTAATATATCCACAATTAATAAAACGGAGAAGTCCGGGACTTAAAAAAATTTCGATTTGATAATTATATTGTGTCTATAATGATAAGATAGGTAGTTAAAACTAACCTTTCTTATGAAAGAGTTAATCACAACTCTTTCATGGGAGGGAGCTCTTGGGTAAAACCAAGGCTTTTCCCCTTTCGAATGTTCATTATGTGACTTAGCTCTTCCATAGTAAGCCAAATGCAACCCAACCTCAGAAGGAAACTAGCTGTGAACTTGTAACCTGATAACTGATGCAACCAAGGCCTTCCTGGACTGGTTCGATGCAGAAGTATCACATAAGTTAATAAGTGCTATAGCATGAAAACAATCAAAGAGTTGCGAGGCGGTTTCCTCTTAGCACAATGTATATTATTTTATCTAAGATCTAAAGCTGACTGTTACATCAGGTCTTAGTTTTATTTAACTAATAAAAACCTTTCTCCAAGGTTGTCTTCGACTTCGTAGTCTTGTAAGCGTGATACTCCCCTCCTTGAGGTAAGAGTAACTAATCTTCAGACTTAAGGTCACCTAGGAAACAGTGGAATTAGTCAAAGAGCAATTATTCAGGGTTGTATTTCAATAACCTTTTAGATCACCCTTGCATCAAACATCTAAGCATATGCATTATTCATCCTAGTTCAGGTGTTGATGAAAAATATCGTTAACAACACCGATACGTAGCTTCAATAGTTCGTCAATAACACCAATGAGAGTGGTATACTTACTTTTAGAACTTGGGGAAGGACCCCGCAAGATTGTGTCAGCCCGCCCCGGACCAGCCGACATTTCCTCAAAATCCGCTGTGCTAATGCCTGACTAGCACAAGATGGTCGTCAAAGGAAAAGGATTTGAAACTACGAATCGCCAAAGAACCGATATTATATCTCACAGCGCATGGAATAAAATATAATAATAACATAACTTGACATAAAACAGGCGAGACAGTGCATAGGCTGAAAACTAAACCATCATAGCAGCGAAATCCAAAATACAGCTTATGATCCAAACTATCATTATTGTAATCTCAAAATGCTGTCTCTAAAGAAAAATAGAAAAGGTACACTACTAATGCCTAAAGCGGTGACTAGCAACAACACAGGGGGAATATATCTAAATAGTACATGGAAGCCTCTTGCTTGTCTCCAGACAACTACTTGTGCATAACCACCTAACCTGTCTCTAGTCTGCTTGTTTAGGAGCACTCTGAGTAATAAGAAAAGACATAAAACTCTGGGTCAGACAAAAGTCTGGTATGAGCAATAGTAGCATAATAAAATAATATCAGATATAAATAATCATACCTGAACCTGGACCTGCAACCAAAGAGTTAGGACGACAAGATGTATAGTACTCTATGGTAACACTAACATAAGGTATAAAAAGGGAGTGTGCATGTCATGACGGCAACTCCGTCGACTATTGCTATGACCATACTTCCCTGGTTTATAGTCAATAACCCTACCCAGTCCACACATCCCGGGATCTAGGTTAATGGCCAACCAGTCCACACTTCCCTAGCTCTGGTTCGTCTACATGGCCCCTCTCTTCAAAGGTGAACCAAAGTTGTAGGTATCGATAACCCCACTGCACTCGTCCCACAGTAAAATCCAACTCTAGAAGTTAACTCGTTGGTTCCCACCTAGATCTTGAGTAATAACTTCCTACTTGGACTTCCTTTGCATCTTGGATTCTTGTCGGGTTGGAATTGATCTTCAGAAGAATCCACAAACGTCATCGCGTAGTCGAAGTTCGAATTTTGTCTGGTTTCGTGTCATCATCTTGGTTCGAGTCGTGGTCCTTGTCAGGGTCGGTTCGTGGCTCGTGACCCCCCCGGTCTGTGACCACCCCCACGGTTCGTGAACAACCCCCTGGTTCGTGAGCACCCCCCGGGTTCGTGAGCATGGTGGTGGTTCGTGACCCCTACCCCCTTTAAGAACCGAATTTCTGTAGTTTTTCCTACGAGCTAATTTCGCCGAACGACGGCGTTTTTAACCATTCTAACCTTCCTACGACATCACAAAACATTCCAAACAGCAGTAACAACATATAGAATCAACAGAAACATCCCAAAAGCATGATTTTCCCCTTAATCCCCTTAACCATGTTTTAACTATTGGATTAGCAAACTTAGTCCAAATTAACCCAAATTTTCACCAGTGACTTCAAATAATATTTAAGAATTTCTACATATTTTTCCAGATTTTAATAATGCATAATTTCGCTAATGATCACCAATCACCCCTAATTAGTCGTAATTAGTGAATAAAAGGGCAAATCACTCACCTTAGCCACAAATAAGTTATAGATCTGAAAACTCCACTGATTTGGGTAGAATTCTTATGTGTTCCAGCAGCTCTATCTCGATATTGATTATTCTTGATTTGATGTAGATTTGCTTAATATGTGATTAGGAAGTGATTAGGGATGAATTTAGAAGGTGGAGGCCATTACTAGTGTTAGAGGAAGGTAAGTGGCGGCTGGAAAAATGAAAATGAATCATTCTTTAACTCTTTTCAACCCTTCTATAAGCCTAATCTTGAAATGGGTTATGGGCCTAACCACTAATCACCCAATTAAGCACGGTTAACCTGTTTTTCCGTCTTCAACCCTTAATTCAGCCATGTCTCCCAAACGGTAAGTCCCTTTGATTAATGTGACCATTCTACGGTAAGGTAAACCATCATACGAATCTAATGCAAGTGGTTTCAGGTTAAAAATCCTTACCAATCAAAAGTTATAGGCGAAACAAGATTCACCAAGGACAAAATGGTCATTTAAAATCCGGCACAAATTGTGTACATGGGAAATGAACCCAATAGTCGTTCCCCAAAGTTACACGACCATACGACTTCGTATGAGAATGAAATAAATATTCTACGATCCTGCGATGCGTAGAATGCGGGTCGTTACACTCTCACCCCCTTAAGAAATTTCGCCCCCGAAATCCCTTAACTAAAACATACAAAGGTGGTCTGCATGCCTAAACCATTTACAAACAATCAAACATACATAATAACATCACAAGCTTATTCTAGCATGCAGTTTACTAACAAGGGAAAAACAATATTGCGATTAAAATCTTACCAGGCAAAGAGTTCTGGATACGACTTCCTTATGTTCTCCTCGGTTTCCCATGTTTAGTCATTCTCATTATCGCTCCACTGAATCTTGACTAGTTTAACCGTCTTCCTTTGAAGTTGTTTCGCATCGTGTCCGACAATACGAATCGTCCTGCGGCTCCCAACTGCCTCGGATTCTACCTCGATATCATCTAGCTGATCTGGTGAAATAGTCATATCAGAATCATGCATGAACTTCCTTAACTGGGAAACATGAAATACATCGTGCATTTCCGCCATCTTCTCTGGTAACCCAACTTTATACGCCAAATTCCCAACTTGTTCGAGAACTGGAAATGGAACAACAAAACTTGGTGCTAATTTACCTCTCGTACCAAATCGAATCACACTCTTCAACGGAGAGATCATGACAAATACCAAGTCGCCAATGGAGAATTTCAATCCTCTTCTTCTTTTATCAGCATAACTCTTCTTCCTATATTGGACAGCCTTCATTCGCTGTTGAATAACCTTGATCTTATCTGAAGTTTCTCTTATTACGTCCAGCCGAAGCACAAATTTCTCACCGGTCTCCAACCAACATGATGGTGAATTGCACGGTCTTCCATACAAAGCTTCAAATGGAGCCCAATACTGGATTGATAACTATTATTATATACGAATTCAACCAGATGTAAATGGTCATCTCATGATCCTCCAAAGTTCAATGTACAAGCCCTTAAGAGATCCTCTAATACACGATTCACTCTCTCTATTTGACCGTCGGTTTGAGGATGGTACGCAGTACTGAGATGTAATTCTGACCCTAAAGTCTCTTGTAAGCTTTTCCAAAGCCCATTAGTAAATAATGGATCTCGATCACTCACTATACCTTTAGGTACTCCATGAAATCTCATTACCCATTTCATATATAGTTTCGCAAACTTAGCTGTCGTTCTATTCGATTTTACCAGTATAAACCTTGCACTTTTGATCAATTGGTTCACAACCACCCAAATACTATCATGACCCGATTTAGTCCTTGGTAAACCATCAATGAAATCCATTGATACTTGTTCCAATTTCATTCAGAAATTTCCAGCGGTTGTAACAAATCACTAGGCTTCTTTGGCTCGGCTTTAATTATCTGGCAGTTCATGCACTTGGATATAAACTTCCCAACATCTCTCTTCATCCCTTCCTAGTAGTAGGTCTGCTTCATGTCTTGATACATTTTGTTACCACCGGTATGTATAGTCAGTTTCGAGTGATGACACTCTCTAAGCACTTCATCCCTCAATCCATTAACACTGGGTACAACTAGTCAAACATTCTTTCGAAGCCATCCCTCGCGATCAAGACCATACTTGTTCATTCTCTCGCCATAGACACCCATCTCTACCTTTGAGATGGTTTCCAATAGATTAGGATCATTCCTCTGATCGGGACCAGTCCGCTCTATCAAAGTCGGTCTAATCGTCAAATTTGCTAACATCTTTGGATCTAATTCACACTTAGGTTTGAAATCATATCCCGCGATATACTCCAATTGCTTCCATTTAAGAAACATAACCCCCAAACTGGCATGTCTCCTACTCAATGCATTAGCTACCGCAATGTCCTTTCCAGGTATATATGCGATATTGAAATCATATAAAGCCAAGAACTCCAACCATCTCTGTTGACGAAGATTTAAATCCCTCTAAGAGAAAAGATACTTTAATGAATTATGATCGGTAAACAACTCGAATCTTTCTCCCAGAAGATATTGTCTCCACATCTTTAACGCGAACACGATTGCTGTCAATTCCAAATCATGGGTAGGATATCTTTTCTCATGCGGTTTCAGTTGCCGACTAGCATAAGCTACAACCCTACCTCCTTGCATCAGTACAACACCTAGTCCAGTACCACAGGCATCCGTCTACACCGTCATCTCTTCGTTCCCTTTAGGAATAACTAACACTGGTGTGGCCGTTAACTTTCCCTTTAGAATCTTAAATGCATTCTCACACCTGTCGTCCCAAACGAAAGCTGGATTCTTCTTGGTCAACTGAGTTAATGGTGCTACTATCCTGGAGAAGTCTTGGATAAACTTACGATAATATCCAGCTAATCCCGAGAAACTTCTCACATCCGTTGCATTCTTGGGCATAGACCAATCTTGTACCATATCCACCTTCGCATGATCCACGAAAATACCATTCTTTGAAACAACATGGCCCAAAAAACTCACTTCCCTCCTCCAGTAGTAACATTTAGAAAATTTTGCTTTCAATTGGCGTTTCCTCAACACCTCCATCACTGTCCTTAAATGTTCCTTGTGTTCTTCCTCTGTCCTTAAGTAAACCAAGATATCGTCCAATATATCATCCACGAACACAAGAGCAAACTTATTTAATTGATCTCTAAGAACTCTATTCATAAGATTCACAAAATATGTAGATGCATTGGTCAACCCAAATGGCATGACCAACCACTCATAGAATCCAAATGAAGTCCGAAATGCCGTTTTAGGTATACTCTCAACTGCTACTCGGAGCTGATGAAAACCTGTCGCGAGTATTAATTAGGAAAACACTATTGCTCCATTCAGTTGATCAAACCTATCATCTTTCCGTGGAAGAGGATACTTACTCTTCCTAGTCACCTTTTTCAACTCGCGGTAGTCTACACATAAGTGAAGGGAACCATCGGCCTTGGTAACAAATACAATTGGTGCTCCCCACTCGGAAACACTCCTTCGGATAAATCCCTTCTTCAAAAGATCGCCCACTTGCACCTTGACTCTCACTGCTCCCTTTGCGCCATACGACAAAGTGGCATCACTATAGGTCTGGCATCTTTCACTAAATCAATCCGAAACTCAATCTCTCGGTGTGGTGGAAGTCCGGTCACTTCCTCGAAGATGTCCGGATACTCGCCAGCAATAGGCACATCTGATAACTCATCCTGTGGGATGTCGAGGGAATGTGGAAACCTAGACATCACCTCATCACTAGGTAGGCAACCCAGTACCATCCTCCTCCCATCGTCTGCTCTAATGGTCACCGAAGACCCCTCACAGTCTACCACCACCCCATATCTTTGGAGCCAATCGACTCCCAAAATAATGCCAAACCCAGTAAAGCTCAAAACAAAGCAATCATAAGAAAACATACATCCGCGACTCGATAAGACCAAATTACGACAAATCATGCTAAGGCTAGTCGAACCACTGATCGGGTTCATCACAAATAAAGGTCTATCGACTTTCTCAAGTTCTAGTTCTAACCTATCTACCAGGCCACTAGATGCGATGGAATGAGAATCCCCGGTATCAAACAACACTCGAATAGAAACATCATAAATAGAAAGCATACCTTGAATAACGACACCTTTTCCCTTCTGCGCCGCAATTGGGGGCATTCGACGAAGAAGGAACAACATTGATAGCATATGCTTTTACCATTTGCTTCTCCTTAGGGGGTTGTGGAGATTCATTCTTAAAATGCCCCACATGGCCAGAGTTGAAGCACTTCTTTTCCCCTGGCTTTTTTCGACACTCTTTGGCATAGTGACCCTTCTTGCCACAGCTATAGCACTCGATATCTTTCTTATTCTTCTTTTTCTGACCATCCTTGGTCTGATTCTGTTTCCTCTTATTCTAGGAATTATTCTTTCCTCCACCACTTGCCTGCGGCTTTGACTCCTCTACAGATGCAACAACAACCTCGGTTTTTGACTTAGGGTAAAGGCTCTCAGACCTCAATGCCTTTCCCACAATAGATTCGAATGTCTCATCGATATGGGTTATGAGTCTCTCCCCCAAGTACCTATCTAGGCCAGTTATGAACTTCTCATTCTTCTTCTCGACAATATCGATGATAGATAATCCATATTTCGATAAAGTATCGAACTCAATAATATATTCCGAGACTGCCCTACTATTCTGCCTTAGCTCCAAAAACTTCCTGATCAATTCTGATTTCTGAGCAGTTGGGATAAACTTATCACTGAAGCGGGTCTTAAACTGATTCCAAGTGACTTGATCCTCGTGAGTAGCCGCTTTAATAACATTCCACCAATTGATTGCCTATCCCTAAAGCTGACGTGATGCTAGCTTCCTCTTCATTGCATCATCGATCCCCAAATCCTCGAAGATGTGCTCACAATTATCAATCCAATCTTGAACTTCAGTTGTCAATTCCATTCTATGGAACGACTTGCCACCAAGATTAATATAATCCTTGCTGAGCTTGGCGAAATCGGCCCTAGGCGCCGCGCTACCACACCACCATTAGAAGCATTAGGAACTGCTCCCTGAACATCCCTAAGCACCTCTCGCATTAAGGTAGTAAACATCGTCCTGTAATCAGGGACATTCCCATTGTTGGATCCCGAACCCATACTCCTCGTATATCGGCTCATCGTTCAATCAATAAAGAGAAAACGATTAACCATCTCCTTAGTGGTGCCAGTGCAGTACGACTTCATCCATAGATATACTAATAGTGTATATATATAGTTTTTGAAAACCAAAATATCACAAATACGTGCTCTCGTATACGCATACTATCTCTCCCTGATGTCTTCCCCTAGGTAAATTACGAAACCTAGGCTCTGATACCAAGTGTGACGGCCCCCTGGACCAGCCGACATTTCCTCGAAATGCGCTGTGCTAATGCCCGACTAGCACGAGATGGTCATCGAAGGAAAAGGGTTTGAAACTATAAATCACCAAAGGACCTGTATTATATCTCACATCACATGGAATAAAATATAATAATAACATAACTTGACATAAAACAGGCAAGACAGTGCATAAGCTGAAAACTAAACCCTCATAGCAGCGGAATCCAAATACATCTTATGATTCAAACCACCATTATTACAACCTCAAAATACTATCTCTAAAGAAAATAAGAAAAGGTACACCACTAATGCCTAAAGCGGTGACCAGCAACAATACAGGGAGAATATATGTAAATAGTACGTGGAAGCTTCCTGCTCGTCTCCGAACAACTACTCGTGCATAACCACCTAACCTGTCTTTAGTGTGCTCATTTAGGAGCACCAAGAGTAATAAGAAGAGACATAAAACTCTGGGTCAGATAAAATTCTGGTACGAGCGATTGCAGCATAATAAAATAATATCAGGTATAAATAATCATACCTGAACCTGGACCTGCAACCAAAGAGTTAGCATGACAAGATGTACAGTACTCTAAGGTAAGACTAACATAAGGTATAAAATGGGAGTGTGCATGTCATGGTGATAGCAAACATCAAACATAACAATCATCCTCAAATCACTCATTCAGTGTGTAAAGCATATGATATCCACCGCTTTGATCACCACATCCATTGGGGCCATGATGACAACTTCGTCGACTATTGCTATGACCATACTTCCCTGGTCTATAGTTAATAACCCTACCCAATCCACACATCTCTGGCTCTAGGTTAAGGGCCAACCAGTCCACACTTCCCTAGCTCTGGCTCGTCTACATGCCCCCTTTCTTCAACGATGAACCAAAGTTATAAATATCGATAACCCCTTTGCACACGCCCCGCAGCAAAATCCAACTCTAGAAGTTAACTTGTTGGTTCCCATCTGGATCCTGAGTAATAACTTCCTACTTGGACTTCCTCGGGTTCTGGTCATGTTGGAATTGATCTTCAGAAGAATCCACAATCGTCGTCGCGTAGTCAAAGTTCGAATCTGGTTCGGTTTGAAGTCATCATCTTGGGTCGGGTCGTGATCGTGATACTCGTCAGGGTCGGTTCGTGGCTCGTGACCCCCCGGTTCGTGACCACCCCACCGGTTCGTGACCAACCCCGCCGGTTCGTGAGTACCCCCCACGATTCTTGAGCACAATCTTGGAGCGTTTCTTGAGCATGGTGGCGGTTTGTGACCCCTACCCCTTCAGGAACCGAATTTCTGTAGTTTTTCCTACGACTTAATTTCGCCAAACCACGGCGTTTTCAACCATTCTAACCTTTCTACGACATTACAAAACATTCCAAACAGCAATAACAACATATAGAATCAATAAAAACATTAAAACGTCATTCACATGAAATATTTTGGATCAAACATACCCAAAAAGCATGATTTTCCCCGTAATTCCCTTAACCATGTTTTAACTATGGGATTAGCAAACTTTGTCCAAATTAACCCAAATCTTCACTAGTGACTTAAAATAATATTTAAAAATTTCTACATATTTTTCTAGATTTTTATAATGCATAATTTCGCTAATTATCACTAATGACCCCTAATTAGCCATATTAGTGAATAAAAGTGCAAATCACTCACCTTATCCACAAATAAATTATAGATCTGAAAACTCCACTGATTTGGGTCGAATTCTTATGTGTTCCAGCAGCTCTATCTCGATTTTGATGCTAATTTTCCTTGATTTGATGTAGATTTGCTTAATATGTGATTACAAAGTGATTAGGGATGAATTTAGAAGGTGGAGGCCATTACCAGGGTTAGAGGAAGGCAAGTGGCGGCTGGAAAAATGAAAATGAATCATCCTCTAACTCTTTTCAGCCCTCCCACAATCCTAATCCCGAATTGGGTTATGGGCCTAACCACTAATCACCTAATTAAGCCCGGTTAAGCTGTTTTTCCATCTTCAAATCTTAATTCACCCATATCTCCCAAACGGTAAGTCCCTTTGATTAATGTGACCACTCTATGGAAGGATAAACCATCATACAAAACCCACTGGAAGTGGTTTCAGGTCAAAAATCCTTACAAATCAAAAGTTATAGGCAAAACAAGATTCGCTAGGGGCAAAATAGTCATTTAAAATCCAACAAAAATCGTGAACATGGGAAATGACCTCAATAGTTGTTCCCTAAAGTTACACGACAATACGACTTCATATGAGAATGAAATAAATATTCTATGATCCTCCGATGCGTAGAATGCGGGACGTTACACGCCTTCCCTCGGCGACCTGCTCTAGTCGAATATAGAGCCTACATCGCTACTTGGTGCCTATTATTGAAGTTCCCAACCGAAGCTGGAGTGGGAATGGTCCGTGGTGACCAAGTTACCGAAAGAGATGGCTATTTGGCTGAATGGAAGATGCTACGCAACGGATACAACGTAGAACTCAATAATGACTCCCTTCCTACAAAGGAGGCGTCGGCATAGCAAATAAAGGAAGCATCGCAGAAGGGGTCGCCCGATGATCTGCCTCGAGGACATAGATCCCGGAGAGGGGGAAGATTCGGGATGCAGAGGGGCGACACTTAATGAAGCAACTATAGATATTCTGATTGATGACGACGACCCGATAAAGGTGTTGAAGATTGGATCTCACTTGGACCACCTCCGGACGAGGGAACTGATAGATTTTCTAAGAGCCAATCTGAATGTATTTGCCTAGACACACGCTGTCATGTGCGGAATATCACCACCGATAATGAGTCGTTCACTATGCATAAACCCGAAGCATCCTCCCGCAAGCAGAAAAGACGTATGCTAGGCCTAAAGAGGTCACCTGCCTTAAAGGAAGAGCTCGAGAACCTGAGAGGCAATGGTTTCATACAAGATGCTACATACCCGACTGGATATCAAACCCCGTCCTTGTCAAGAAGGCAAACGGAAAATGGCGTACGTGCATCAACTTTTTAGATTTGAATAAAGATTGCCAAAAAGATAGCTTCCCATTACCTTGAATTGATCAGCTAGTGGATTCAATAGTTGGACATGAGCTTCTTTCTTTTATGGACACTTACTGGGTTACAACCAGATTCCTATGCATGTTCTGATCAAGAACATACCAACTTTATCAACGACTTGGATTGTAGTGCTACATGGTAATGCCTTTTGGATTGAAAAATGTTGGGGCAACATACTAGCGTTTAGTGAATCATATGTTCCACACTAGATTGGAAAATCCATGGAAGTGCACGTGGATTATATGCTTGTGAAGTCCAAGCAATCGCCTAATCACACATCGGACTTGGCAGAGATGTTCAATATCCTCTGACGCTATGGAATGGAGCTAAATCCTTTAAAGTGCTTCTTTGGTGTCAGGTCAGGAAAGTTTCTTGGCTTCATAGTCAGCTCACGTGGAATAGAGATCAACCCCGATCAGATTGCAGCAATCGGGAATATTAGCGAGCCAAGGAAAATCAAAGACGTTCAAAGCTTAGCAGGGAAGATGGCAACATTAAGTAGATGTATTTCTAGGCCTACTGACAAATTCATCCCTTTTTGATATGATAAAGCGAGGAAAACGTCATTTTGAGTGGATCCTAGATTGTATCGAAGCTTTCAAGAGCCTGTCGAATCACTTGGAAAGACCCCCGATATTGTCTAAGCCAGTGGATGACAAAGACCTATTCATATACTTAGCAATGTCATTGCACACAGTCAGCTCAACACATGTTCGTGAAGACGACTAAGTTCAAAGATCAATGTATTATGTGAGAAAGAAGTTAACAGCGCCGGAACGCAATTATCCAAAGATTGAGAAACTCACAGCTTGTTGATTGCTTCAAGAAATCTCTGCCACTACTTTCAGGCTCATCCAATTATGATATTACACTGATTAGCCACTTCGATAGGTCCTGCAGCGACCCGAGGCATCTGGAAGATTTCTCAAATGGAACATCGAGCTAAGCCAGTTTGACCTTGATTTCCTTCCAAGAAAGTCTATACAGGGGTAGGCATTAGCAGACTTAATCAATGAATTCACTATTCTAGAGGAGAATGTGTTAGGTGAAGAGGATGGGCCCCCCAGACCGGAAAATGGAATGAAACACATGGAAATTGTACATAAATGGTGCTAAAAATGATCGACGGTCCGGCGTCAGAGTCATATTGATGAATCCTGAAGGACAGTCAATCTACTATGCCTTGCGATTGAATTTTTCCACTACTAACAATGGTTCTGAGTATGAGGCCCTGATTGTCTAGTTGAAGCTTGCTAAGGAGTTGGGAATAGCGGTGTTGAACATCTTTTGTGACTCTCAGATTTTTATTTGCCAGGTTCAGAAGGAATTCAAGCAAAGGGACCACGACTTGCAGCTTACCTAGAGAAGGTTGAAGACTTATTAGATGGCTTAGAACACTACAGTGTATCCCATATTCTTCGAATAGAAAATCAGAAGGTTGATAAGTTGGCCAAGTTAGCATTCTTCGACAATCCAGAAGAAACATAAATAGTCCTAATGAGACACTAGAAACCCTAAGAATTGATCAGATGAAAGTTGATCCGGTGTTGGAGATCGGGCCTGAGAGAGAGTCGTGGATGACCCAGATAAAGAACTTCTTGGAAAATGGAACGCTTCCGACAAGAGAGAGTGAAAGGCGTGCCATCGTTCGTAAAGCCTCGAGATACGTCATATAGGGCGACGTTCTTTATCGACGAGTATTTTCAGTCCCGTTACTCCGGTGTATAACACAGGACGAGGTCAAGCGTGCGTTGAGAGAAGTGCATAAAGGAGAATGTGGAGATCACACCAGAGTGCAGACATTGGCTAAGTAAATATTGCAGTACTGATACTTCTAGCCTACCGTAAGTTGGGATTCAGTTGATTATTCACGATGTTGCAAAAGGTGCCAGAAATTTGCAAAGATTCCCAAAGCACCTCCCAGCCAACTCACCTCGATGGTGAGCCCATGGTCGTTCGTTTTATGGGTGATTGATATCATCAGAATCCTTCCAATTGCCAAAGGTGGAGCAAAGTATGCAATCGTGGCCGTAGACTACTTTACAAAATGGGCAGAATTTGAACCATTGACCATGATCACGATGAAGCGAGTGATTAATTTCGTTGTCTAAAACATCATTTTTCGATTCAGGATCCCTAGGGTCATCATAACTGACAACAGAACTCAACTCGACAACATGGACTTCAAAGATTTCTGTTAAAGATACCACATTGAGAAAAGATACATCACTGTGGCACATCCGCAATCGAATGGGAAAGTCAAAGCAGTGAATAAAATCATTAAGACCATTTCAAAGAAGCGATCGAAATGAGAAAAATCCATATGGGTTGATGAGTTACCCTTAGCCTTATAGGCATACAGGACGACCTATAAGATAACAACTGGCCACACTCCTTTCTCACTATCATTTGGATCAGTAGAGGTCATCCCAGTGGAGTTGGAAGTACCCTCTCATAGAACAACTTACTATGATCTATTGACAAACAAAGTGCTTCTCCTTGAGTCCTTAGACACGATCGAAGAGAAGAGAGGTGAAGCGAACTTGTGTGCCTCAAGGCATAGACACCAGGTTGCCCGATATTACAATAGGAATGTTTGACCTAGAACCTTTGAGCCTGGTGACCTGGTATTGAAGCGTATCTTTCCGGCCCCCGTCTTTATGGCCCTAAATGCGAAGGACCATACATCATCCGGTAGAGGCTTGATAAAGGAGCTTTCAAGCAAACGACGGTTAATGGCAATCATATCCCCAAAGCGTGGAATCCCCAACATCTACGACACTACCTGACTTGAGTTTGTATTGATTCTTTTGTTTTTCAAATTATGTAAAAAGGCACGACTGACCTAAAACAGCCTGGTTAATATAAATAGAAGATTATAAAGTGGATGTTGGCTATGATTTGGCCAAATCACTATAAAAATATCGCTTGTCATTTAACCTTCCTTCATTTACTTTTTCTGTGCCCTATTACTTGTTTTACGTTTATTCCTTGCTCTGTGACTGTTCTGATCTTTGATTTGATGTTATCATATAATTGATTGGTGTTAGACCTACTGAAGAGGGATGATTCACCCCTTAACGATGCTCGCTCACTTACGTTTGGAAAAGAAAACTTAAGTTCATGGTCGATTGAAGTTTGATCGGCTAATATCGAGCTTGATATCGGCACCCGATGCAGTGATTCTCACTTTGTGAACCAAAGTAAGGATATGACATCCTGACATCACACTAAATCCATTACAAGAGTTGACGGGGTAGGAGAGACTTGATCTGGGAAAAGGGAAACCTTTACCTATGAATCGGGGATTAAGAGGTAGCGCCTCGATAAGTGTGATATGACCACTTGCTCGACAAGCTCCATCCACTAGAGTAAAGCATGAAGTACTGATTAAAATCGAGTTCGAGAGAGACACTCGAGCCGGAAAAATTCCACTCTTGGAAATAGAGTGTAGAAGGAAAGCCACGATTAGAGGTCGTTCGCCTAACTAACTCAAACTCTCCTGATTCGAGAGTGAGCATAAAACAGGTGTAATTGGTGAACCACGATTAGAGACCGCCTTAACCAAACTCTAATCTTAGCATACAACAGGAGAGTATAAAAGCACTCATTCCAAGTGCTGAAAGAAATTGGCTCCTACCCCACAGAATGATTAGACGCAAGACTGAAAGCTGAGCCCAAACTCCCCACAGAAGGATCGGGGATAATAGAATACCGCTACTAATCAATCCCGAACAAGCCCTGGCCAGACAGTTTATTCAAGATCGATTAGGGGCATACACATCACATCCCAATGACAACTGCAATATGATTTGCAGTTTATTACTTAGTTTTTTTATTGTAGGAATTTTGATTTGCATGGACGCTAGATTGAAACCCTTATCTGATTTGTGATGTGTTTCATTATTTATTACTTAACATAGTCATGTTTTGATTATAAGTGTATTCGACTGAAATAGATTACAAACTTGCAAACATGTGATACAGCAGGAATACTACTTTATTTATTGCATGAAGATTTACATAAGATGCTAGTCAAAAACGCAAGGGTCGTACTCGCAACAACAACAACAGGGCAGTGGAAAACAAAAGAGAAATCAAAACAATGATTCACTTGGACTTGGGAGAATGGTTGAATTTGGATATGGGAGAATGGTTGGATTTCTTAGCATCCTTGAGCTTCTACTTCTCCTCCTTTTCAGCGTTAGTGATAATACACTTTTTCTTCTTCTTGTCAGAGGAAGGGACTTTAGGATCAACGGAGAACTTAGACGCCAATTCTCTAGTGATCGATCGGGATGGAAGCTTGATGGTTACTTTGGTACCGAGAGGAGATGCAATGTAGAGAGAATCAACCAAGATAGGCTCTTCTTCAGTTTTGGCCTTTAAGAGTTGCTCGGTCCTTGCTTTCATCTGTGCAAGCTTCAAGTTCTCAGTTTCATCAGAAGCTCCAGTGATGGTAACATCTTCATCTTCACCCCCTTACCTTCAATGTCCTTTAAGGCATCAATCTGTTCTCCGTATTTGGGAGCTTCAGTACTGGAGAGAACTATGGCCTTGTTAGCGGCTTCTTCTTGCTTCTCTTCAGCCTCATCGGTAGGCTTTGTACCAGAAGAACGGGAAGCAACCGTCACTAACTCTAGGGAAAACATAGATTTTTCAATTGTCAGCTTCACGATACAACGACACGCTATAATAGCTTGATAAATTGAGGTGAAACGGTGGAGATACCTTCAGTTGATTTGTTCCTACGAGTAGTAGGAGTTGTGGCTTCAATGATAGGAGATAGAAGAGCAGTCTTGGAAATTTCTGGATGTTCTGGATCATATCCCTCCATCTCTGCCGCTCTGGGCATGGCAGAAGAGGAACTGGAGCCACCCTCAACAGTGTTCTTCCCCTTGGCTTCATGTTTAGCTGCCTCCATAGCTTACTGAATTGGTCTCCTTCTCTTAGGTAAGCACTTTGGCTCTTCGCCTCTTAAATATGTTTTCATCGGCTCCTATTCATTGATGATGTCAACCTTCAACCGCCGCTTCTCACCATCAATAATTTGGTCCCATACGTCGACCAATGTAGTTGGATAATCCCGTATTCATGATATGTCTTGGGCCAAAAGCATGTGAGCCAAGAAAGATATAATAAGTTCCTCATAACCATCCCACTCCTATTGGAGCTCAGCAAGCTACACTCGGATGCTGAGGCGGACTCAAGAGCAAGGTTGGCTGTAGGAATCGAGCCTAGTATAATAGCGCTTATGCAGTTCACCATGTTGCTTCTTGTAATTCTCAGCGTCACACTATGCCAGAACAAGTTGGGCTTGAATGTCCTCGAGTTACTCTTCTGCAGTCTCTTTAGCGGACAAGTTGTACTGAGCCTTTTGCTTTAAATGGTCCATATCTGCCAACAGATCCTTTGTGATCTTTAAGAGCTTCCACGTGAATGCATATTTCCTGATATTGTTGACCCACAAAGTCTATCTGAGCTTTGATGCCTGACGCTGAATCTGAAGGTACCAGCCTAAGGTTCAGAACAAAGTGCATATTTCTAAAGCGATAGTCTGGGAATTGTTTCTTTAAAACATCTATCCTTACCTTGGCGTCATAATCAAGCACCACCGGTCCTGTCGAGTAATGTCGATGTTCCTGCGCTTAACACGAACGACAAGTGCACTGCCTTTATCTATCACCTTGTCCAGATCCTTGGTCTTACCCTTTGGATCAGAGTGCATCTTTGATGGTTTGTCTTGAGAATATGAATCCTTCAGGAGAACTGGAGCTTTGGGAGGTGGTTTGTCCCCCTCGCGATGATTCTGGTAATCCTTATTCTTGTCAGAGTCTGACTTAGAAGGAGAACTGGAGCGTAAAGAGTGGGATGGTGTGAATCATAACGCCTCCTACTATCTCTCTCGTGGTTGTCCCTTTGATTGTGTTCAGTATCAAAACCGTATCTAGGTATGCTCGCAAGAACATCCCTGAGATTGAAGCTGCGAGATGAATTTTTCTTGCAAGTTAATTTAAGCCAATATTAGAGCTAAGAAGTAACATAGCACACAGAAGCTATGACGAGAAGTGTTAGTGTGGTGTGTGTCCTAAGTGATCCTCCCGACGGACTAGAGCTCGGAGTCAGGCTTGCTACTGTAATCTCCCCAGCTTTAGTAAGTGTAGTTTCCCCTTTAGAAGGAATAAAGAACCAGAACCAATGTCTCGAGAGGTTTATATCGCGTTAGGTAAAGGGAGACCATTCAATCCTTTAAATATGGATTCCTCCTAATGAGGGCTGTGAGAAGATGTTTTGACGGGAGAAGGCTGGGCTTCAGAATCAGAGGCATCTTTTGGATCCGCATCCTGAGGCTCCTCCCCAACTGGTCTCTCTAGAAGCTCTTCGTCCTGCATATTCATCGGAGAAGGACTCCTTGGGATGATAATGGGTTCTCGCTGAGAGGTTGTTGCTTTCTACTAACTGCGGTCCCTGGCTAGAATCCGTGGGATCCTTACTTGTTACTACCAAAATTAACACTCCTTGACTTTAAATATTAAAATTTACAAATTTAAGAATACTTAATTACAAATGTGAGAATGAAGGGAAAACGGGTTACGCCATTGCGTTCATCTCGGAATTCTGCTTGAAATAGAGTCCGAGTTTGCGTGAATTGGACTTCGTATGAAGAAGTTATGGCCTTCCGAAGTTTCAGGATTTATATAAATTAAAAACAGCTCGAATCACAATTCAAAATTCAAAACAGGGAAGCGGGCTGGGCGGGAAAATTCCCGTCCAAAGGCCAGGTTGACCAGAGGGTAAAAGAGTTGCTTGAGAAGGGGTTCATAAGAAGAACAGACACCCATTGCCGAGGATAGACGATTTATTCGATCAGTTGGTCGGTACTTCGGTTTTCTTGCAACTGGATTTGGCTACAAGATTTCATCAGCTAAGGGTGGCTGAAGACAGCATAGATAAGACTGCATTTAGAACTTCTGACGGTTTCTTCGAGTGGCTCGTCATGCATTTTTGTTTGACGAATGCACCTGCATACTTCGTTGACTTAATAAGTAGGGAGTTTCTAAACAGGTTTGTGGTAGTCTTTGTGTATGATATCTTGATTTTCTCTAGAAGCGAAAAAGAATGCGCTCTACATCTTAGGGAAGTCTTAGTGACCCTACGAGTGCATCAACTCAAGGCTAAGTTCTCCAAATTCCATTCTTGGAGAAAAGAAGTGAGGTTCTTAGGACACATGGTCTCTAAGGAAGGGATAGCTAAGCATCCCGCAAAAGATGGTGGCAATCCAAGATTGGAAGATTCCTAATAACGCGACAGAAGTAAGAAGCTTTTTAGGGCTGGCAGGAAATTATAGGAAGTTCATTAAGGACCTCGCGAAGACATCGGCCTCACTTACTCGGTTAACGAAGAGGAGCTTGACTTTTTCTTGGGATGTTGACTGTGACGATGCTTTCCAGCATTTGAAGAGGACATTGACGACAGCTCCAGTTTTAGTTTTGTCGGATGGAAGTAAGCCATTCGCAGTGTATACCGGTGCTTGCGGGACAGGGCTTAGAGCAGTTTTCGATGCAAGGGGAAAAGGTGATATGCAAAAGGAGGCAAGTACGAACATCGCTTATCATCCACAGACGGATGGACGGACAGAAAGGGGTGAATAGAGTCCTTGAAGATCTTTTGAGGTTAGGATTTTGAGGGACATGCGAAGAGGCAATGAGCTTAGTGGTGTTCATGACGTGTTTCACGTATCACACTAATAGAAGTGTTACAAGGTACCGCAGAAGTAGTGGAGCCGAGCATGCTTAGATAAGTGGAAGTGGAGTAAGATGCCACGATTATATGAGCTCCTGCATGCATCCTTGGGTCAGAGATATAAGACCTACGCCACAAAGAGGTCAAGTTGGTCAAAGTACAATAGCGAGATGATCAAGGAGACGCGACTTGGGAGGCGGAAGACAAGATGCATACGTCGTACTCTTTCCTTTTTGAGGATATGTTTTTAACTTCTCCTTTCTCTACCGCTTTGTTGATACTTGTCCTATCATTTAGTATGTCTTTGCGATGATATCTTCGATCTTTAGATAAGAAAAATCCTATGGTTGAAAACATGTGTTTGAGACATGTTATGTTTGATGGATGCAATTGGTTGCTAGTGGTTTCTTATGGATGCATGTACACACACATTAGGCACTAGATCGGCTCAATCACTTTCATATTGCATATAAATGTGTGGGTATATCTAAATTAATGGATGTATAATGCTTGTGTTATCATATGGATGCTGCATTTTGATGAATGGTTGTGCACACATGTAGAAATAATATGTATCGATAGGAATGTTTCGCATACATAATGGACGCATGACACTATCATGATTTGCATTAATGTGGTCAACTGAATCAGTAGACCACCTGATTTTGCATTAGATAAGGAACATATACACACACTTTTTGCATATGTTCATACGACATTAGAAATCTTGTTAGGACAATGGATGCCTGTGTAAAATGGTTGAGTAGATGGACGATTGGATGTTAGGATATACATTCTCCTTAACTTGGAGATTTCTGGGGCGAAATCCCATTAAGGAGGGGAGAATGTAACACCCCGTGATTTTAAATATTAAAATTTACAAATTTAAGAATACTTAATTACAAATGTGAGAATGAAGGGAAAACGGGTTATGCCATTGCGTTCGTCTCAGAATTCTGCTTGAAATAGAGTCTGAGTTTGCGTGAATTGGAGTTCGTATGAAGAAGTTATGGCCTTCCGAAGTTTCAGAATTTATATAAATTAAAATCAGGGAAGCGGGCTGGGCGGGAAATTCCCGCCCAAAGGCCAAGTCGACCAGGGGGTCGACCTACCCCCCCCCCCCCGACAGGAAGATCTGAAAGATGATGCTGTTTTGACTCAGTGCTGAGTCATTAGGGCTGAAATGTTATTCTATCTTGACTTGATGGTCTTGATTGATTCTAGGTTAATCTGACGGCTCTTAATTAATTAAAATTCTATATAAGCAAACTAACTCTTAACCTAAAATCATACTAATTCATACTAAGAGCCGCCATGCCATCAATGGAGAACCTAGAGTAGCCGCCGTTCTCTTTCAACTCAAAAACAAGATAGAAGCAAGAATCAAAATCAAATCTAAATCTAAATTAGAATAACGATTAGTCTACATTAAAGACGAGCAATTCAGTTTTAGAATACAGATCCTAGAAAAACAAGACTATTCTTTTGTTGTGAGTACTATTTCTTTCACAATATAATTAACAAATTAGTTATGATGGGTTGTAATTGGATTATGAGAACATATCTGTTGAATCATGTGATGTTATTGTCTGTTTGTGAACATATGACAGTTTTGTTATTGTATGTGGGTAGATCTATTTATATGTACAATTATATATGTTTAACTTGATTCATATGTATGCAAATTTGGGATGTTGAATCATATGTTAATTTGTGAATCTTATGCAAATTTGGATGAAAAATCATATGTTAATTCGTATGTTAAACCTTATGCAAGTTTGGGATGTTAGATCGTATGCTAATTTGAATATGAATCTTATGCAAGTCTATATGTGAATTGTACACAAGTTCATATATGAATCAAATATATATACATGCTAGTTTATATGCAAAACATGTGACACTAATTTACATGTTTAGATCCATATGCCAATTTGTAGGAATCTGTATGCAAGTTAACATTTTTACATTAGATCTATATTTAAGATCCATGGGTTTAGGTGAAAAACCATGTTTATGCACAAGTTCACATTTTTATTAGATCTATATCCATGGCAGTAGCATACTTACGTAAATTTATGACCATTTCCTATGCTAGTTTTGTATGTGAATCATATGCTAGTTTGAATGTAAGTTTGTATGAAGTTCATATGCAAGTTAATAGGAAAACCATATCCATATATGCAAGTTCACAATTACATGTTTAGATCTATACATTTAGATCCATGACAGTACATGGTTTATACGAATTTATGTTTTATGACTTTTTCCTATGCAAGTGTTGATTATGCAAATTTATGTTAATATGAACCATAATTATGCTAGTTTTGATCCATGTTAGATCTAATTTGTGTGTTATGCAAGGTGTGATGTTTCTTTCCTTTTTATAAGTTAGACCATTTGCGAGTCTAACATATTTCATGTTCAACGTACGAACGAAGTGGGATAATGGGAAAATATTAAATATGTATATTGTGAAAATTGGCATAAATGGCTTAAAGGCATATAATTAATTTGAGACATTAATTGGCTTAATTTATATGCATATAAATTATGGACATAATTTAAGTAACAATTGTGGACATGGATTAAAATTGGGAGTTATTGGCAATTTGAAATAGGGATATTAATTCAAATTGGGGTTGAATAATAATGTGCAATTATAAATGCCTAAGACACGAGGTTAGACTCGTTTGTGGTGTAAGACTGCCCGGACCCGCCCGGCAAATCCAGCAACCACAAACAGTAGTCTAATGTGAGAGGTCAAAGGCACAAATTAAATGAGTAATAAAGGCCTAAGACACGAGGTTAGACTCGTTTGTGGTGTAAGACTGCCTGGACCCGCCCGACAAATCCAGCAACCACAAACGGTAGTCTAATGTGATAGGTCAATGGCATAAATTAAAATATGCTTAAACACGAGGTTAAGTCTTGCTTGTGGTGGAAGACTGCCCGGAACCGCTCGACATATCCAGCGGCCACAAGCAATTGACTTAATGTGAGAGGTCTTTGTATTAATAATTAATTAATGCTGATCAAAGAGAACATGAATGACAAACAGAAGTTTGGTTGAGTGAATAATTCTCTGAGTACCAATCTGATGTTGATTTCGGTCTTCGGGGTTGATACTTAGGGGGTAATTTTCTTAACTAATGTATCTGTGAACTAAGATGTACTTAATCATAAATTAAGTAAAACATGATAAGTGGATAGTGTTAAGACCAGCTTAACCAATAATATATAAGTGGATAGAGTAAAGACCAACTCAACCAATAATTTGATAAGTGGGTAGGGTTAAGACAAACTTAACGAATAATATATATTGATCTGATAGGGTTAAGACAAACATAACCAATAATATATTGATCTGATAAGCAGATAGGGTTAAGACAAACTTAACCAATAATATATATTGATCTGATAAGTGGATAGGGTTAAGACCAACTTAACCAATAAGATATAAGTGGATGGGCTTAAGACCAGCTTAACCAATAATATATTAATCTGATAAGCGGATAGGGTTAAGACAAGCTTAACCAATAACACATGTTGATATGTTAGGTAGGTAACATGGGTGACATGTGGGATATAATTATAAACTCTTAACCAAGTTGAAACATGTAAGAAGACATGAATAAGAAGGGGTTAAGTGGGAAATCTTAGTGGGGACCAAGTGTAGGTGGAAAGCTTGTGTCAAACATGGGGACCCTTTTCAAACCAGTAACCTATTAAGTATCTTTGTGAGCTCGAGTTAGATCGAGGACAGGACACGCTTGCTGGGTTTGATTGTAAGAGGTCAAAACGGGTTAGCGGTGGCAACGCAAGTCCAACAGGGTCATGTGCGTGCGCGGTCTTGGGCTGGTAGGTAAGACATTGTTGCATCGTGTAGATATAAGCCGTGCAGCTCTAGTGGTATCGGGTTGCAATTTGGGGAGTGATACACCCCATTGTGGGACCAGCACGGGTATCTACGAGTTAGGGAGCCGATCTAATGGGGAAGGTAGTGGGTACGTGTAACATCCCACCTCCGCTAGGGTCACTCAAAAGGGAATGCACTAGTTTTGGTGGAGCATTATCTAGGTAAACATACACAGAGATATCACAAGACAGAACATAAATAAAGCAGCGGTAAAAAAAAAACAAATCTTATTACTTTCATGAAAAGAGTCAAAACCTCATATTTCCAAAGTACAAGTTGCCATTATTCCATTACATCAAGTTCTAAATAAAGAAGCATAAACTTAAAAATAACAAAAGTAAATTATTCCCCAAAAATAGCAGACGTGCAACCATAGCATAGCTCAAGACCAAACCGTACATGAGCTGACAGAAAGCAAGCTAAGAGCTAGAGTTTCCTCCCTAAGAACCTGGGGGAAGAAACAAAAGAAAAAGAGGCAAAAGGAAACGGGTCAGTCATAAAGACTGGTAAGTCCAAGTGACTTTCAGCATAAAAACAGGTAAAGATAACATGACATGTATAAACTGAAAGTAAACATAAGTATGATGTCAAGATGGATAAGATAGAATAAGATAACATGATGAATCAAGTATAGGTCAAGTATAGCATCGCATGTTCAAGGTTCGCTGCACCAACTGTACTAGTAGCCCAACCCATGTCAAGTATTAATCATGAAATGATCCCTGGGCCCAAAATCGTGAATGACCCATTACTAGGTCCAACGGAACGATCCACTAATCGATCGGCTGCCTACAAGTTCTAGCTCGTTGTGTTTCTATGTCATACGGCCCTATCACGAATGTAGTCACCTGTGATAGGTCCACCATAGGGTGTATCAAGCCCTATGGTGCCAACCACCAACACGAATCAAGCATGCACAGATAAACCTACTGATGCCCAATGCTTGCTTACACCACAACTGCAAACTCAACCCAACCTCGATTTACACCACAACTCAGTCTAACCTCGGGTTTCAAGCGCGATATGACCAACTACCCACACTGGATCCTATTGTTTGCAGTAATTGGATTTGTCGGGCGGTTCCGGGCAGATTTACACTGCAAACTCAACCCAACCTCGAGTTGCTCATTTTCAAGTTCATTCTAGTGTCATGACCATGTTCAAGTTTCATGTCAAGTTCGTGTCAAGTTTCATGCTTCAACTTATGCCTATTATCAAGTTCATGATTCATGTTTATAACCAGTTCATGTTTTGCCTAATCTACCCAAATCATATTCCCATCGCATGTAAACGTTAATCGATCTAAATTACAAGCAAATCTAAATCTAGAGATAAAGGGAATAACATCAAAACTATGATAGGCAGGAGGGACAAGCATAAAGCGATAAAAGAGATTACAAGACTGGCATGATATAACTTGAGATAATCGGTTACAACATCACTGGCATATAGAAATTAACAGGGTTTCAAATCTAGCAAAATAAGGCGATAGTCCTGATAAAAACTTGACATAAAAGAATAGGCATGCAAAAGCAAGCCAAATACAAGGATAATGGGTCAATGGTTTTTGGTGTACATAATAACGAATAAACTAAGCAAGTCACACCCTAGGTATGGGATCCAACTAAATGCCAATTCGGTGTTCAACATGGTTTTCAACTATAGTGTTATGAGCAATCAACTATAATAGTCAATTAACCACAATAGTTATACAATAGTCATGGATAATTATCCAAAAGAGTTCTAGGCAACTACCCTAATAGTCATATGCAATTAACTGTAACAGTTTCAAAGTCATGGTAATAGTCTTATGTTCATGATCGTAGGCAGTAATTCATAGTCACGAGTCATAGGTGATTAGCCACAATTGTCCTTGTCATAGTCATAGGCAATGGTCTTATGTTCTCAGTCATAGGCATAGGCATAGTCTTATGTTCTCAGTCATAGTCCTTGGCCATTAACAATGGTTTCAATGTCATAGGCATGATAACGTTTGATTTTTAATGCGAATAGGCCCAAACTGATTTCAAAGCAATATTCCCAAATGTCAAGATCCAAGAAGAATAAGAATAGATATGAATCATACGTATATCAAATTCCAGTTTATAACATGCCCATATCAAGTTTATAGTTTTCATCTAAAAGTAACTGGAACTTACAGTGCATGGATCGAGAATTAGAAAGCAGAATTTGATTGTTGAATCTCTATTTGAAATCCCCCAATTTGCAAATCTCTAAGCGTAGTCTTGATGGAGAAGGAGCAGTCCTTTTTCTTCCTTTTTTTCTTATT
Source organism: Allium sativum (assembly GCA_030737875.1). Taxonomy (NCBI): domain Eukaryota; kingdom Viridiplantae; phylum Streptophyta; class Magnoliopsida; order Asparagales; family Amaryllidaceae; genus Allium; species Allium sativum. The sequence goes on from CM060911.1 coordinate 205,940,638, forward strand.
ATTTTGATTATCTCAGAAGCAGCATAAGGACATAATGAAATGGTGTGGAGAGAATGAGGCTAGGGGTGAGTTTATATAGGATTAGGCAGACGAATATGGACAGAAAACGAGTCTAAATACATCAGGATGCATCTGGTTCAAGAAGTGGGTTCGGGAGGCAGGTCGACCCCCAGGTCGACTCCCCAGTCGATCTGGTCATGGGGAGGTCGACACCCCAGTCGGCTCCCCAGTCGACCTGGTTGGGGGGGGGGGGGGGGGTTCGACTCCCCAGTCGACCTGGGTATATGGGCGGGAATTTTCCCGCCACCCTTCTCTAGGTTTGAATTTCGAATTTCTGGCTTTATTTTCGAGCTGTTTTATTTTATTTAAATTCCTGAAACTTTAGAGGGTCATATCTTGGTCATATGGACTCCGATTTTCGAAAACTCGGATTGATTTCATGCAGAATTCCGAGACGAATGCAATGGCGCAACCCGTTTCCCCTTATTCTTATTTTAAAATTTAATTCTACCTTGATTTATGACTTTAACATGTTATAAAAATACGGGTTGTTACAGTACGACTAGCGGAGATAGGAGCAGACGGCACCTATGAAGACAGCTAGGAGTATAACTACCACATTATGAATAAACATTGTAATTAGAATGGGGAGGGTAGTGGGTACAACTAGTGGAGATAGGGGCAGATGACACCTATGAAGATAGCTAGGGGTACACGAAACTACCATTATTATTATTTTGTTCAGTGGGAGGGATCAAATTTTAGGGTGACTAGTAATGGTGCGGTGTAATTAGCATTGGTGCAGTATAGTAATTATCCTATAGTGATTAGGAACGAGATTAACGCCAGAATATTCCTCTTGTTTGCTTTGGCTTGCCTACTTTCTTCACAGTCATTCCTTATTCTACCAGTTTATGCCTTATCCTAATTAGTTTAATAATTGTATTGTTAAAATTATGGTACTCGCCAGAGTTCATGTATGACCCCTTTGTTTTCGACTCTCTTCTTCCTTCCCCTTCCCCCTCCAGGTTCTCACGGTGGGACTAGTACTAGCGGAGCTTGATTTGGATCTCTTTCTCTCTCTTTTGGAAGCGCTTGGATTGCTGAAAGTAAAGTTCAGCTCATCCCTTTTATGGCCACTTATGTTGGGGTTATGCTTTTTTACTTTATGTACTCTGAAAACAATTTGTCAAGATGGATATTAAGTGTACTTGGTTTATGAAGTTGTTGTAATCAAACTATTTCTCCGTTGCAATAAAAGTTGTTTTAAAATTTTCAAGTACCAATATATGTATCTATCTTGTTATATTCTGTTCTATACACTAATAATACTCCAAGAAGAAACGAGCACAAAATTTACAGAATGCTAGCGAAGTTTATCCGGTAGGGTCCATCCGACAGAGCCTATTCGGCAGAGAGTTCTGTAGAGAAAGGTCACCTAAGGTAGAAACTAAGAAAAAGGAAGACAAGAGCTCCGCTTATTTAAACCCGGAAGGGCAAGGGTTTCAAGGCAGAAGTACATAAAGATTATCTGGAACCAGCTTCTGAAACATCTACTGCATAAATGTTGAAAGGTCACATTGATAGACAACAAACACATCACTGAGAGCTATCTTCCGGAAGACCAAACCATCTCAAAAGCTCCACCGGAAGGCTAACCGGAACCCTGGTGGAGATACAGGTTATCCATACTAATCTACTTAGTGCAGACACCGATGGCGGTTTCGAACAGGTAGCTATCCACATACATCAGGAGGAAAAACTCCTCTAAGTATTCACGAGAAAGCCGGAAGCCTACATCTGAAAACTTACATTCGAGAGCCTACACCCGGGATCCATTACCGTATGTTCAAATGCCATCTGAAAGTCACCACATCGGTAAACTCATCTCAATCTCAAAGAAGCCCCCAATTGACCGGGACCCTCACTTTGGAGACTATAATTAGCACTACAAAAGCGTCCGGAAGCCAAACATCCAGACCACAGAAAAAGGCGACTGACAGAGGTCCTTGCAGGCCCAATAGCCCAACAGCAGAAGGGGCCCCGTATCCACAATAAATATGACCCCAGGGGTCACATTTTTGGGTCATATTTTCTCATTCTCATTCTTGTACTCTTTCTCTCTAGAGTAAACCCTAATTCTCAGATCGATTTGGGGATTTCCTTTATTTTGTTCATGCATTCTAAATCAAAGATCAATAAAGAGTGAATCAGTGCTTGTGGTATTTTCTTATGTGTTTGTTGTGCTGTTTCTTAACTACATTTGCTATAGTTTACTGTGTGTTCCCTACATGCTCATAAACCCTTACTTAAGTCTTTCTACGAGTCAGTGAAATACCCCTTCCTACCTGCTTAAACCCTTCCCATAGGCTTAACCCTTTCCAACAAGTTTAGACTCTTCAGCAAGCTTGGAGCAGAACCCTTTTCAAATCATTCGTTAATTCCCTTGTCAAGGCTTGTGTTTAGAGACCCTTCTCCCATAGGTAGCTGTTGGTTCTTGCATCTCTTAACTGCGATACCCATCTCCTCAAGGGAAGGGTAACTATTCTTTCGGATTTTAGACCTTGATACTTCGGGAACGATGAACTGACTCAAACTTACAAAGGTTAATCGACCTATTTTTCCTTAGGTCCACTTCCATAGACCTATCTCCGGTGTTAATAAAAATTATTGTTAACATTTTGGCGCTAGAAGGAGGGCCCAAACCTCCGCACCTTTGGTTAACCATCCTACATATCTACTTGTGTTGTTCCGTCCTGGATTGGACTAAAGCTTTGGAGAAGCAAAGTTATGGGTAAGAAGCCCCGACAAGAGTCTTCTGGATCTTGAATGGATAAGTCGAAAATCACTGACCCTGGAGCGACATAAGAGCAAAGTTTGAGAGCGGAAGCCTTGCGGATAATAAATTGGAAAAGAAAAATAGAACAACACACTTCCAACGCTTGGGATACTTGTCTTTCCCACACAGGACAAATCTTAACACCTCCTCCAAGTGGTTCTACCTCAGAAGATATTAACATTTTCTCTCGCATAAGGAGAACTCTCCACAAGCAAGTCAGAGGAATGCTGTCTGAACAAGAAATAATGAAGGATATTGAGCACCTCACCAACAAATGGTCCGAAAGGATGACACACCAACCTTGGTATATTTTGGGGAGCAGGAACAAAGATATAGATACAACAATGAGATTGGGTCATAAAAGGGTTAAGCCCTAGCGGCAAGGAGAGAGGTTCTCGACAAGATTAACTAAGGGATACCACTTCACCTCAATGTAGAATATCTATTTCCTAACCAAACACGAGCTCAACTACTGGCCGTTCGCAAAGAAAAAGCCCAAATACGAAAGGAAAACAGGAGGACCCTATTGTCATTACCATACGACGAATGGACACGAAACTAATCACTACTGAATCCTTGAGGAAATGATCACCAGATTCATCAACCAGGCACTTTAAGAAGAAATGATTTTTTGTAGCGCTAAAGAATGCCACTAATCATTTTTGGTGGCGTTTCGATAATCGTTACGAGAAAACATGCCACTAAAAATCGTTGACTCTTAGTTGCACTTTTTTCAACGCCACTGTTAATACTTTCATTGTAACATTTCCCAAATGCCACCATAAATATTTCTGTAGCGCTTTAAAAATTCCATAAAAAAAGCTTCTTGATGCTACAAATAAAATTTCCAATTTTACCCCTGATTTACGGTTGCGTTTACTCAATGCCACAACATGTATTTCTTTAGCGTTTTTAAAACGCTACTAATAATTATTTATTAATTTTTTGTTTTTTTCTGCAATTATTTCTTGTTAATAGTCTATTTTGTTTCTACGATATCAATCAATAATCATTCACATAATCATCATGTTCAAACAATTAAAAAACAATTAACCATATAATCAAATAGAATATGCATAACCATTTCAATACAATAGTGGTCTGAATAAATGACCAAACTCACATACAATGACCATTGATATACCAATTTTCATATCTAGTACAAAGAAAATGTTATACCTAACTAGTGTTTATAAAAAGCTTGATTACTCATAATTCTTTCAGTGATGGAATAATCATCAACAACAATATTGGCGCTGATGCTGTTAAGCTACAGACACTGCCATCACCATCGCTCGGCTGCCGCGATCTCTGCATTGCATCAATTGAGTCTCTGAATTCACAAGCAACAAAAATGGAAGAAAACGATAAAGTTCATTAAACATCAAGTAATGACAAAGACTATCTAAAAAGGTGAAGTACCATTTAGGCCGTCTGGACAAAAAGTTACTACAACATTCAACATTCATCATGAATTTTCCAGGATTTATACGTACACAAAGCTTGAGCTGATGTTAATCTGATACGAGGGTTTTTCACTAGCACTTTCTAGAACAAAGTCTTTGGAACTATGGCTTATGGTTGGCCAAAGTTTTCTTTTAAAATCTGGCTTGTTTCTCAAAACCTGTAACAATCAATTTATAAAATGGACAACTAGAAATTCTAAAACAAAAGGTAAATGTGCAATTCAAACGTAAAGGCAATATACAAATGAATTCACCTCCTTAAATATTCCATCCTCTGTTCTATCCGAAAAAGGACGCCTTAAAAGTAGATCACTAACATAATGTGCATATGATATTAAATGCAACAGAAAAATAAGCTTCAGTTGGCAATTTGCCAAAAAGGGAGAAAATGAAATGGGAAAATGCTAGCTATGGCCTTCTAATAATAATCCGGAGGAAGCTGAGAATCTCATGCAAATATTAGAACTACGTAATTTTTCTAAAACAATATTCGTTAGGTGCTAGTTAAATAAAAAAATCAGATTCAATGGACACGCATACATAGAGAACAAAGAATGAAAAAACATTTTGTTCATTTTCTAATTAGAATACACATAGTAGTGATATCTTTTTTGTCACTGAAATCTCCTGTTGTCTTCTAAATTTCATAATAAGACTAGCAATGGAAACATGACTGCAACCAATGGCCCATCGTTGTTCACTAGGAAGGTGGAAACTGTTTGGCAATCAACACATTGCCACAAATGAATTAATATCAACACAGTAAAAATTCATGGAATTCAATTTAGTTATGAGAAATTTTTGCCCATTTTTATTTACATGCTTTCCTAATCACAACTTTTCACAGTTTTTGCCTTTCAATACCACTACAACAATATGAAATAAAGAATAATAGTGGCCAAATTATATGCTTGATTATTGTATAGATGCAGTACCTATGTTTATAGGTTGACTTGGTGCTTATAATAGAAGGGTCTCCAAATTATTTACCTGATTATTGCAAATAGTATTCTCAATTCACTATGCATAGTAAAACCCTTATAGATTACATTACATCTCTAGTGGTAAAAAAATGCTTATTTGTCTAAATATCGTACCTCAATGTATCCAATATCGTTTGGGTCTAATTCTTCCATGATAAGCCTTGCATATTCCTCTGCTTGTTCTCAAACTTTAGACGGGCTGTTGGCTGATGCACTTAGAGAATTATCTACAAATTAGTTGTATGAATGTTTGGTCTCAAATACATTAATCACATGCAGTTTCTCTATGAAGGTCCAATGTAGTATGAGTGAACATAAAACTGTTAGCATATAACAAAATAATTATACTTTTCTACTAGTCACAATGCAGACATGTTTTGATTTTATAATTTTAATAAAGGAGAATAATGGTAGAACCGACATCAGATACAAGTTTGTGATATTATAATCAATATATTTAATATATAACATAAAAATCCTAAGTTGATGATTTCATACATTAATAACAAAAATCCTAAGTTGATGATTTCATACATTAATAACAAAAGTTCTCCATATGTTATTTTGTATTACAACCACACAAAAAAAGGAACTATTTATTAAAAAAATTGAATAATACCTTTATAGCATACATCAATTTTCACTACTAATAGTTGTGCTTCGAGGCTCATTATATCATTTGAATGTGACGGAATGCTAGCATGCAGTCCACCTTAAACGAACTGGGAAATCAATTAGCTGCTAATCTACTATCTAATTACTGCAAATATTACTGTAACAAAGAGCAAATTCCATATGATAGCTATACCTTCAAAAGTTTAATAGTAACAAGATAGAGAGTTAATCAAAGTGTACCTAGAAGGCACATAACATTCTAGCAGGCACTATCAACAGAGAAACAATTGTCGAAATTATCAACCGACAACCAAAGACCACAACAAACTGATCAGGTAACCAAAATAGATGACATGGAAAAAATGACCTGAACTATAACTGGCATCTCTAAAGCAATAGGTATACCAAGGAAAACTCATCAGAATCATTAAAGAAGTGCCTACCACTAATAAGCATCCACTCAACACCATGGCCATCACATAATAGACATTGCAACATAAGTTATAACTTGGAGGAGCTAAGAAAAGTAGAGAGGAGTTTATCACCATCGAACATCAAAAACAGAGACTTGCTTCATAATATTGTGCAAGATAGTCAAAATATGAGCGGGAAAAGCAACCAACCAACTCTAGATACCCCACTCAAACTGGATAAATAACAGATCTAATCGAAGACATCACTCCAAAATCCAAAAAAAACGTAAACCACAGATTAACAATTCACAACAAAATCAGACATGCCTAAGAGCCAGTCCCAGAAATGTACCTCACCCTCATCAGTTATAAACAGTCACGTGAGAGGGCTAAAAGTGGTTTAGATCGATTGTGAACAGTCACCTAAGAGTTACTTAGTTCATAAATCTTTGATTGATATCATCCCTTCTTCAAATTATGATTTGAAATGAATAGCCAGAACTCAATAAGAGATTTTAAACACCCATTCATGTGATATACTTGTCAAGCTCAGATCTTCATGATATAAAAGCCATGCTATTCATTTACCACTTATTTATAAACTGTTAAAGATCCATAAAAAAAACGTCAACTAGCTTTAAAACTTTACTAATGAAATATATTTATTTGGCAAAAAAATTCAATGGAGACTCAAGCCCTCCAAAATATTCAGCAAAACTCTAAAATTAGCTGGAACATATCATGTAGTTTAGAATAATCTTCAATTCACCCCTCTTACGAACAATAGAAACTTATTAAACGTTGAAGCTACTTAACAAACTATACCTTACTTATTATATTTGAAGGTCTTGTCCTTTGAGAACAATTATTTAACAATATGTTAGATAACAAAACTATGTTGGTTTCATAGGAAATAAGAACAATTAACATATATAGATTGGTTATATTTGTGAAGGTTGATAATAACATTTCTCTATTTTATATAAAAGGTAAGTTTTGATCATAAGAAACTTAACATATATGTTCCATAAAATAAAATAGATAATACTCCAATATGAACGATAGTTTTACTTCATATTTTTGACATGATATTCTACCTTTACCAATATTTGTAAGAATTTATCAGCAGTAAACTAAAACTAAGAAATATATCATGTGATTGTCTTTAAAGTATCATCAACACCAACAAATTTGCAAGATTGGCATAAAATAAATAAATTATACCTCTAAGACACCCCAAACACGGTAAGCTTCTTTTCTCATTATCTTAATTTTTAAAAGATCTCCCGTTTCAAAAGATGTTGAAGATGGCTTCATGTAAGTCTGTTTTGATATCTACATTGATATCAAGCTCCCTTTATATAAAACAAATTAAAAATATATCAATGTAAAGAATAGAACAATGCATCATATGAGATTGGAAATGATGGACACTCGAATTCACCTAAATAGCTGTTATAAATGAAGAACTTGCCATAAGACAAAAAACAGTTAACTACAATTCAATAATATAGAGATGGCACAAGTATTACGATCAACTATCAATGTATACTGGTATCATGATGCACAAGTTTTGCATAGCATCAATCACAAGTTTTACAAAGCAGTTATTTTTTTGTGAAAACGTAAATCTTTTAAAATGCATTGCTTTATGTTTAAAATATTTTTGAAAAATAACCAATTAAATTTTATTAATTACATTGCAGTTTCATATTCAAGATGGCTTTCGTTGACATTACAAACTGATAATTTCTGATAGTAAAGAAGAAAAAAGAAATTTAATGTGCCAAAAATACCAGGAATTGAACATTGAAGTGTGGGTCTAAATATTTTTGTAAAATCAGTGAAAATCAACCACCATCCTTTTCCTTCTTTGGTCACGAGTGCAATAATAGAAAAAATATGGATTAGTGGCACTTACATATATCTAAGGTTGCAAATTAAAAGCAACAATTTCCAATTGGGGTTCAAATTTGAAGTAATAATCATTAACTATAAAGCATAGCCCGAATCAAGGTCAGAATATGACAAGCCCTTGAAAACGGAAAATGGCCAGTAGGTTAAACATTCATCTAAATCAAGTTAATATAATACTTTAACAAGATCGATAATAGATCTACGAGATGAATTAAAGATGAATAAATCTACGTGCAGGATTGAATTAGGGTACCCCGAAATTGAAACCCAAAGATTAGGGCACGTCAAATGTAAGAATGAGAGATTTTCGCCGGCTTCCATTGTTGAGTGGTGTAGACGGAGTTGACGAGTTTACGATGCGACGAAAATTTATTTGCCAGAGTGATTTGGGGGGAAAGGGAAGTAGGGTTAAAAAAATTTAAATATGAGCAGGAGAGGATTAGAAAATAGGTGGTCACATTTAATTTGGACCACACACACACTACTTTTTCTTAGGTGGGAAAGTGAATTTTTTTTTTTGCCGCAATAAAATGGTGAGTGAAAACATCTATTCCTGCATTTGCGAATAAAGGCCACTGATTTTTGCAACAAAAAATCATTTTTTTGTAGTGAGGGCCAATTACAAGAATTTATAAAAAGATCAAATTGAGTTCAATGAAAGTCCTTATGAAAAGGATTTATAAACATGATTTAGGGAACGGAAAACCCTCCTTTCAGAACTTAAAGAAATCCAAAAGGGGTCAAACCATAAATGGATTAAATCCCCTGTCATCACCAAATTGGTTAGGACAAGGCATCCCCTGGAGGGGGATGGTGTGTTAGTCTTTCTCCATGCCCAAATCAGAGTGGGCTAGGTTAAAGCATCAAAAGCGTAAGCCTCCGTTTCACCCTAGAAATGGTTGTGGCGGTGCATCTAACATTAGCATGCCCTGCCTCAGCTCGTAGAAGAGTACGCCCTGCCTCTGCTAGAACTAAGCACATCCTACCTCTGCTCGTAGAAGAGCACGTCCTACCTCTTCTTATGTTTTGGTAACCCACAGAAGGGAACGCCAACCCCTATCATCACCTACGATGGTCAGGATAGGGCGTCCCTTGGAGGGGGGTGGTGTGTAAGCCTCTATCAGTAACTACGATGGTCAGTGTAGAGCATCAAAAGATAAAACCTTAGTTCTGTAACTACAATGGTCCCGTCTATGTTTCTAAGACCTTATCATCACCTAATATGGTCAGGATAAGGCGCCTCCTGGTAGAAGGTCGGGTAAGTACTTGGGCCCTGCTTGTGGATAAGCTTGCCAAGCGCACGGGATGCACAGGCCCAGACAAAGCACGTACATACTCTGCTTTGACATCAAAAGCCCAAAGAGTGGCTCTGGAAGCACATACAACCTCTGCTTTATAAATCAAATCCAAGGGGATACCAAATATTAATACCGGAAGGCGATTTCCGGTCTTCAATCTTAAATTACCCGAATAAGGGTTAGTTTTGGACTTCTATTAATACCAGAAGGGGAATTTCTTCTCTTCAATTTTTAATTACATGAACAAGGGTGGGTTCAGGTCTACTACGTTAGTACCTGAATCTGGGTTGGATCATTTTCTCATAAATACGGAAGCAGATTTATTGGTCTCTTATTTTTGATGACCCGAATCCGGGTTGGACCAAGTCTTCACAAATACCGGAAGGGGAATCCCGATCTTATGTCAATACCGAATCCAGGTTGATTCAATTCACAACAAGGACCAGAGGCGGGCTCTCAGTCTCATATATCAATACCCAAAACTAAGATAATCCTGGAGTAAATCCCAACTGAATGCGGGGTTCCGATCTAGTCACAAATACCCAAACGTGGGTGGATTCAGAATCTTGAGCCTACATGAGAAGGAATTTACCAGACCCTCTCGGTAATTCAGATAAGACTCAGAAATACAGTTTCGTTATTATTAAGGATGGACTTATGATCCTCTCGACTACTCAGGGAAGTGTCTTAAACCTATAGGTTCATCAGTTTATTTTTTCAATATACCAGTTGCTTGCACAACACGGAAAATAGCATCACATTAAAGCATTAGTTTGGAAAAGAACTAAGGAAGAGATCCCAAACATGTCTAATAGAGTCTTATAACTAGGACTATTGTTTTTTCTATGAAATCGTACGGTAAGAGTTTTTCCAAAAATGCTTGTTACATAAGGAAGTTTTTTGTTAACACTTGACATGAGTAGGCCTTTTGTCATTACAAACACCCTGTGTTATGATAACATTCTTTCCAGTAAAAAAATACATCAAATAAATCACAAAATACCCAGGTATGCCTACTAGAAGTCACGTCATAAACAGTTACAACAAACACAATCGCTGTTTTTAAAGAGATTTACGTTACATACATATGAAAGAAATCTATCATTCCGAGTCAGGGTTTCATAAAGCAAATTACAGGGAAGTGTACTTATCCTTGACCTTCTTTATTTCATTTTCCAACTTGTCAATTTGTTGAAAAATTATTTCATTATTTGTTAGTTGGAACCTTAGCTGGTTCTCGAAAAAAGATAGCGAAAAAAATTATCCCTAAAGTTGAGACTTAAAGAAATGTATAAACCAATGCTTCCATAGATTCGATCGTGGTTTACAATTATAGCTTTCACATCTATTCCTTTGATTGAGTGGGATCATTTACCATACCGGAAAAAAAAGGGAAAGAATCAACGAAAAGAAGTTGATTCAAGTCCCTATTTTTTTCTCTGGTGGTATAACCTACCCACCTCCGCATCAGAACTAACAGAGGGTATTTCCGCTAGCCGTTCAAATTATAAATAATCTCATCTTTCTCCCAAAAATATCTTGATGGCTAGCAATGTTCAGAGTTTCCTCCCTAAATTGTGAAGAATGGGTCTGGAATTGGTCCTCCTAATCATGGATAAGAGGAAATACCGTAACATATAAAACACCAACATCAAATAGGCATTAATAATATCATACATTCCAAGGAAAGAAAACCACATGGCTATTATTAGTTCATAAACACATACGCACCACATCCACACTGTCACATTAATAGACATCATTAACCACCAAATGTCACAGAATCAACACCATTCGTAAATAAGTTAAAAATACTTCATACAATAATATTTGATGCCCCCTACTAGATTGATTTTCTGCAAGATGAATTCCTTGGAAATTCTCCATGCTTTTCAGACACAGAATTAAAGCATTACAGTAGCTTAGATCATGTCGAAAGCAAAAACTGCCACGACATGAAAAGACTATTAACTAATAAGATTTAAGAAGAGGGAAAATATTTCAAATGCGAAAGCCATACCTGTGTATCATTAACATCAGAATGGTCAGAAGACCCTTTATTACTGGAATCCGGGGAACCACCTCCTTTGGAAGATAACTCCCTCATTGCTAGATAGGAGGTCTGATCATCCTTCCCAAATCCACCTTGCAGGTCAATGTCCTCTCCTGTTTCCTCTTCCGCCATGGTTCCTTCCTCAACCACTTCCTCATAATCCTTGGAAAACTCGTCAATAAACAAAAGAGATGCAGGGTTTATCTTGTTCATGAGGGTAATCATACCTTCTCGCCTCACCTGTGAAATCTTCTCTAAACCTCTATCTCTGTTAGAGGGTTCAATTGAAGAAAAAATAAATTCCGATAGCCTTTTGTATTTATCAGAAAAACAAGGATGAGGGCATCTTCATAGTACTCCATAACTATGTTATTAAGATGAACATTTTAAGAAATAGGAAATTATGTCACTAGCCTCATAAATTGTTCTTTTTGCGGTGGAAAGCTGAGTGTTCATCCTATCCACCTCGGCGGCATAATCAATCTTTAACCCTGATTTCTCTGCCTTAAGGTTTTCAACCTACTTCGCCAACACATTTTTAACCTTTCTCTCCTCCTCTAGTGAGGCCGCCAACTCCTTACGTTCATTATCATCCTCCGTCTTCTCCCATAATAGAGTATGAACCCTATCCGTCAGCACCCTGTTCTCCTCCTTAAGGGCGTTGACCTCAACCGCTAAAGCGGAAGCTATTCCCCGGGATGCATACTAAGTTTTCATCACCTAAAGAAATGATGTAGGTTGAGCCTCTTGCAAAAACCACGTAAAAACCAAAAGCATTAGAAAAGATTAATCAATACCAAAAGTTGATCCCTGATTTGTTGCCGGTGGAAATATTCCGAGTCCAAGGGTGTAGAAGTCGGGGTAATGTTAGCAACTTCAGGGGATGAAAGAGAAAGGTTCACAAGTCTATAGAAATCCGAGACTGGCGGAGGAGGTACAGGAGATATAGCAGGATGAGAAGAGGGTGGCATCAGAAGACCATACCTTTCCCCTTTTAACTCACCAAAAATATCAGAAGGGACAGGGCTACTTACGGACTTACCTTTTGGAGAAACATCAGGAGAAGCCTAACATCAACCACTTGATCATCATCTATAATAGTAGGATCAAAGGTCTGCCTTGTTTTCGGGGCCTCAACAATGTATTCTAAAAAGCTAACTGGCTTATCATGCCTGGACTTATTGGAAGGTGATTCGATGTCGGTTTGAGCAAGCCTCTTTAGAGCTCGGGTGCTGGAAAGGTTATAAGCTGTGAGAGCAATTGCATCTTGAGAAGCTGAAGATCCTAAATAAAGGAAGGTTAAATTAGAAAAAACAACAACAAGGAAACAAGAGAAAGAATGACAAACGTTGTCAAATCAAAGGTATGATCTCATTCAAGTCACTTGGAAAGATGGGAGAGCCTGCGTTGAATGAACTAGAATTCAACGCCATCCCTTTAGACCAGAAAGTTGGATGAGAGGTTGCCCTAGTATCTTATGACCCGGAGGGATCATGCCATATTGACAGAGCCTGTCAGCAGTTAAAAGAAATAACCGACACATATGCTCCACTGGTGCCTTGAAGATAGCCTCAACAACTTGGACTTCTCCCGGTGACAAAGTCATATTTTTAGAAGGGGGCTCTGTGATAAAAGAAAGATGCAAATAAGAGAGAGCCACAAATGGAAAACGGTTACCTTCTGAAACAAGAGGCCTACCATAATCAACAAATTTTCCTGATATGCCTGGAGGGCATTTGACAAGTAAAAACCAGTCTTCCCATGATATAGTTTTGCTAATACCATCGCTAATCTGTCTCTTTATGGGGTTAGCCCTCCATACCGGTGACTTCGAGCCTTTAGAAAATCGAATAGGGCTTAAAGAATCCTGACCTGATGCAAGCGCTAGAGCTTCCAAACATAGAAGAGTCGTAAATGTATTGGACGAGAGTTGGAAAGGAGCAACTCTCATATCACATAAAAGCTTATGTAAGAAAGGGGGAAAGGAAGCCTCCGTGCTAGATATGGATTGTTGAATATGCAATATACCTATTTGGAGGGTTTTTTAGAAAATCCGGAGAAGAAGCTATAATGGCATCAATACCTGATATGCCAAAGCTGTCCAATATAGCCTTTACTGAACTCTAGGAGGTGATTAAGGATGGCTTCGGAGTGTATTCTTTTTTAGGTCGTGAAACTTTAGAATCTTTAGTCTTCGCCTTAGCGGGACTTTTGCTAGACATAATTCTGCCAGCTAACATCGTTCCATAACAATGCAACTAGTACACATACTTCTTACACAAATGCATGTATATCATTTATACATAAAATGAGTACTATGGCATCTTGATTAACATTAAGGTCAATTGGCCAAAAAGCCAATCCAAATCCAGGTATGGGATATCGAGGGGATTACATCTAATGTGCTTTAGTTAACATACAACTAAACTTTTTAGTGACAAGGGAGGCTAGGATCCTGACATTATTATTATTCCGATGAAAACTGAACATTATCACCCAAAAGCTTAGACAAACCAAAACAAACGATGAGGGGTAGATTAGCTCTAATCATGTTAGAATCACATCAAATGGTTGGCATAGAATCATAAAAAAATTCTTTCTTTTTATATATCTTATTTCCTAAACAAAGTAATCTATGAAAGAAGCAGTCTTTCATGATTGGACATGATTTACCGCACGAAGGATTATTATTACCTAAGCCCATTTTTCGTCTGACATATCCTAATTGATTTCCTCTCTCATTAATTTTAGCACACTATCACGATTATAACTTATAGTATGAATAAAAAACTAATAGAGAATTGAGCTTTGATTTTCGAAAAGAAAATTCGAGCAACTTTTAAGAGAATCAGTGATCTTGCTCGAGAATTTGATTTGCAGGTAAAAGGCGAAAACGAGGCAGAAGAAGAGTTTGTATTCAGATTTCGAGGCCAATCTGGACTGCACAGGGAGAGACCAATCAACGCTCCCAATCGAGGAAGATCAAAAGACACCGAAATGACACTTCATAAAAGACAAAAAGATTGATTTGAAAAGTCGAAAACACTCCTTTACTAGGGGCAAATGTTACTACCAAAATTAACTTTGAAACCAGTTGACGGTGAAGGGGTATCAGGAGAATACAAGCATAAAAGAATCTTCCAAAAGAAAAAAGCCGAATAGTAGAAAGAATCGAAAGCAGGAAAGAATTATCTGCGAGCATCATACAATCGGCACCTTCCATGAAGAAAGCAGCTTAAAATCTACAATATGCCAGCGAAGTTTATTCGATAGGGTCTATCCGACAGGGTCCATCCGACAGGGCCTATTCGGCAGGGAGTTCTATAGCGAAAGGTCACCTAAGTCAGAAACTAAGAAAGAGGAAGACAAGAGCTCCGCTTATTGAATCCTGGAAGGGCTATCGGTATTAACCTACTTAATACCGATACATCGGAAAGCGAAGGTATCAAGGGTTTGAAGCCAGAAGTGTAAAAAGATTATCCGGAACCAGCTTCCGAAACTTCTACTGCATAAATTTCGAAAGGTCACGTTGATAGATAGCGGACACATCACCAGGAGCTGTCTTCTGGAAGACCAGATCATCCCAAAAGCTCCACCAGAAGGCCAACCGAAACCCTGGCGGAGATACAAGCTATCCATAATAATCTACGTAGTGCAGACACCAACGACGGTTTCGATCCGGCAGCTATCCACTTACATCTGGAGGACAAGCTAATCTAAGTATTCATGAGAAAGCTGGAATCACATCCAAAAGCTTACGTCCGAGAGCCTACACTCGGGAGTCATTACCGTAAGTTCAAATGTCATCTGAAAGTCACCACATTGCCAAACTCATCTCAATCTCAAAGAAGCCCCAATTGACCGGGACCCTCACTATGGAGGCTATAATTAGCACTACAAAAGCAGTCAAAAGCCGAACAACCGAAACCAAGAAAATAGGCGGTCGACAGAGGCTCTTATAGGCCCAATAGCCCAACAGCAGAACGGGCCCCGAATCCTCTATAAATAAGACCCCAGGGGTCACATTTTTGGGACAGATTTTCTCATTCTTGTACTCTTTCTCTCTAGAGTAAACCCTAATTCTTAAATCAATTTAGGGATTTCTTCTATTCTGTTCATTTATTCTAGATCATAGACCAATAAAGAGTGAATCAATGCTTATGGTATTTTCTTATGTGTTTGCCGTGTTGTTTCTTAATTACATATGCTATAGTTTACCATGTGTTCCCTACATGCTAATAAACCCTTACTTAAGTCTTTCCGCGAGTCAGGTGAAATACCCCTTCCTACCTGCTTAAACCCTTCCCATACGATTAACCCTTTCCAACAAGTTTTGACTCTTCGGCAAGCTTGGAGCAGAACCCCTTTCCAATCATCCGTTAATTCCTTTGTCAAGGGTTGTGTTTAGAGACCATTCTCTCATAAGTAACTATTGGTTCTTGAATCGCTTATGCGTGATACCCATTTCCTCGAGGGAAGGGCAACTATTCTTTCAGATTTTAGAACTTGATACTTTAGGAGCGGTGAACTAACTCAAACTTGCAATGTTTAAACAACTTATTTTTCCTATTTTTCGAGGATAATGGTCTCTTGCTCAGAGGTCGTTGCTTTATCTCCTGGCTGCGGTCCCTAGCTAGAATCCGTGGGATCCTTACTTTTTTAACCTTCTCCTACTTCAACTGTAGTCTTTACATTCCCTTCGTCTGGGGGCATGCTCCCGGTTTCCACAGAAGCGGGAGGAACTTGAACTGGGGGCTCGTATATATAAGCACGTTCCCCATGACTTATACTTTGCCTCAGAGCAAGAAGATGGTGTCGATAAAGAAACTCATCCACCAGATTTATTTGACACTCAAAACACCTGGATTGCCATTCAACAAACGGCTCAGGAACCCGAGGTATATGTCGCCTTGCTCTTTTCTCGGATTTGGAACTGAAAATAAGAAAGAAGAGTCAATAAAACCAAAAGTGCAGTTGAAGCAAAAAGACTAAACTTTGAACACTTACTGGCTTGCACCCATTTTATGGCACACTTGGGATGATGCTGAATGTAAAACCACTCGGATCTTATGTCTCCCAAGTTGCTATACCCGTCACAAATGACCTTTCTATTGGGAACAACTTCAAAATGAACGAAGGAGGGAGTCTCTTTTTGACCGTGCTTGAAATGATAAAAGAAATTAACGTCTTCGAAAGTGGGATACACTCTTAAGATTTCCATATATGTTATATACAGTGCATAGAGACAAGAGTAAGCTGTCGATTGGAGTTGCATAGGAGCAATCTGCATTCGCCTTAGAAAATCGATGACGAATGGTGGAAATGGAGGAATATCCTCAACTGTACACATCAAACCGGTTGATATCCATGTACCTTCAGAGGATTGTGGGACATGTCTGTAACATTAGATGCAACTCTAACTTCCTCCCAAGAAATCCCGTGCCTCAGGCATATCCGTCTAAGCTTGGCTTCATCGGTCGTGGACACCCAACAATCACCGGGAGCATTTAGAATGACTGCACCCTCGAACTTGTCACACTACTACAAAAGTAGGCAAATTCGACACTAGTTTTATGTGGCTTAGATCGAAAAAGCGTTGCATTTTTTCCTTTTTTTTCCAAATAGGCAACACCGGGAGGGCGTGGCATCCGCGACCATTGCCTTAGCCCTTTAAGGCAACGTTTTTGCCCATCTAATACCACGAAAAGAAAGTTTTGCATTATAGACTTAATGCATCTCTATTTTCATGTAATGCAACAATATTAAACATTGCTTGAGCATTAGTTACAACTTGGCTTCCAAGCCACGATAGTGGGGCCACGTCAGCTTTCCACCTCAGCTGCCTACGTGTCACATGACACAATTACTTTCCACATCAGCTTCCCACATGTCACATGCCACATCAGCTATGGGGTCCACGTGCCATGTAGAATTAATACTATTTTATGTAATGCAACACTATTCTATTATGGAATGCAACACCATATCTTGAATACAACATCAGGAAAAAAGCAAATGCAACAATAAAAGAAGGCAAATGAAACGCTTTAATTATAAATTTTTCAATACCAGTTTCGTACATTGAAGAAACACATCCAAAACATTCATCATCACATTGAAACCATCCAAAATATTCTACATACCATACCAATTCTTCAAATATACTACAAGTGCCAACACAAATGATCAAATACATAATTTAAAAGTATAATTCAAATATTCTACATACCACAAGTACCAATACATACCACCTTCAGTACAAATGCCAACACATATGGTCGAATGCATTCTACAAAGTAACAATGCCATGAACCAGAAACTGTATCTCTCCACGTCTTTTCAGGTCCTCCACTTGCCGTTTGTATCTCTCCTCGTCATTTCAGATCCTGCAATTTGATTTTCACAAGTTATTTGATAAGCGCACCTGTGCATGTATATCATAGAAATATATCATAACAATGAACTATTTGGCAATCTTAACTAAATCTTATGCATACAATTATAACAATTGACCATTCACCGTTGGTCACTCGTGCCAGCGATGCTCAACAAATAAGCACTTTTAGTGTGCTTTGTCTTCTGTGCATAATATTTCCATTTTGCATATTTTGTGACACCCTACTGTGGGTCCCTTGTGCATCCTTTCAAGCTTCAGAACCATCATCATCTCCATATCTCCTAAGCCGTTCGAAAGTTTCAAAAAAAAAAATCAATGGAGGACTCATCGCTATACATCACTACCACTGTTCTTAAAGGACATTGGAATGTTGAATCTGTGCATCACACGCTTCAGGTGACTCTGAATCATAATGCGTGGCCTATTCAGGTAATACCCTATAACACTTTTCTAGTATCATGCCCATCTTACAGTAAGCGTGATCATGCGCTAATGTTGAAAATCTTAACAAAACCTGGAGGTGCTATTTACCTGTAAGCATAGTCTGATGAAGAATTTGAGCCTAAACCAGCATTAGAAGTGGAATCATAGGCTAAAGTTGATGACTTTCCCGAGTTCCTAGGGAATAATGTTCCTATTGTTGAAGAAATAATGAAGCCAATGGGATTGCAATTGACGACTGTGATTGGTCTCATGTTGACCATAGATCTTTCTACCTGAAAATACAATTTTATGAAGGCACTAGTTCTATCAATACTTTTTATGCTAAATTCAATAACATGATTCACCTCATTAAGGTTCAGCGTTGTACTCATGCTCATCCTAGAACAAGGCCCGAACTTCTTTCTGTGAGCAATATGGAGGAACAGGTGGTTCCATGCTTGTGTGATCATAAAGTAGAAATGGATTCAGATGAAATATTTGATGCAATGATACATGAAGCTGCTTTGCTACCCTCCTTGCCAAGCTTATTTTCGGAAGCCACCCATGACATACATATTGATAACCAGAGAAATGATCAGTGGGTAGATTTGGAAGTTGATCAGGAAGTTTATTACCCTCTTCATCAATCGCCACCTTTGCTTCCTTTAACTCCTCAACTGGATAGGGACATGGAATATAATTGGCCAAACTACCTCACCCTTTGTCCTGATGCTGCGGGTCCATCACATGCGACTGCTGATTTCAGACTGGCTCTCCCACAGCCGCAAATTCGTAATGAATCTGTTGGAAGTTACACGGCCGCAGAGCCCTGATTTGGTATGAACATGATGCTACTAATGTCATTTATTGGGTTTCTATATATGTATGTATTAAGTTATGTTTTATGTATGATTACTTTATGATACTTTTGCTGCCTTTTGACTCGCTACCAACTGGTCATGTCAGTTTGGCTTATTACTGACCAATGTGCCTTTTGATGCTACTAATGTCATTTATAAATTAATCGGTCATGTGCGTAGCACCAAGCAAGGCATAATATGGATGCATACCCAAAGTGAGCTCAGTTTGCAAAACTGAGCATACATTTCCAAAATCAAAACATTGAAATAGGTAGTTTCCAAAATCAATTGGAAAATACCTGTGCATGTAGCAAATTAGATACGGGTGAACGACTCGTCCACATCGGGAAATTGGTAGGTTCCAAAGCCTCTACACAAATACAGCGCAGTGCAAACACATTGTAGTAAGTCATAAACATCAGTATCTACTGACCCATAACCCCACTTATCTTATGCATAACCATATACCGAAACTTTAAATGATTAAATACAATATTATATAACCATGTATAACATATAAGATTACACATATACAAATGTTTGTGTTTGAATAATAAATTGTGTAACCTTTGTTCATAAATAGAACTGTTTGCTACACATGTATATGTATCACAAAACCTCAAGCATACAATTATATGTTAATGTAAATGAATTTACCTTTGTTTATAAATAGAACTGTTTGCAAATCAATTTTGACAGTAAAAATGATTTACCTTTACATAAAAATACCCTTACTTCAAAGGTTTTTTGCATGGTATGTTAGTGTACTTGTCAAGACTCTTCTTCATGGTATGTTAGTTTACACACTCACCCAATATATGTATATTTCATGCAGAAAAAGGGAAAATATTATATGGAATAACAGAAGAAACCTTTCAGTTAACAAAAGCAACACATGTAGGTGGATTAGTATTTTGACCACCTTCTTCATGGTTCGAAGACTATGCATCATCTGTTATGAACTGCATCCATGCATCGTCTTTGTCATCTTCATCCACGCACGAAGTTGAGCTTATCCGACCAACATCTGGAGACATGTTTTGGTATATTATCACTAGTGATTACTTCAGATCTCTCCATTAACGCTATGTTATTACATTGTCCATAGTCCTCTATTTCGGCGCACACAACGCTTTTCTTGAAAACTCTACATAGTGCATACGAGTCCTGCAAACCCATAGTATCTTCGCATTCCTTATCATCAAGCCGATACTCATGTATAACCCAGTTAGTCCTCAATCCTTAAGGAGCTCAACCTCTATAATAAACCAATGTATTTTTCATGCCAATAGCCCGGTTCATGCCAATTGCATTCTTTCTGACTAATCCCTTTGTTCACATTTATGAAGATCAACTTCAGAAAAAATATCCAGCTCAATGTTGAGACCATGAACCTTCCTTTTAAGATAATAATTAACAAACTCCTCGTCAGTTGGGTGAAACCTAAATCCTGGTGGCAAACCCACCGGCGCCATCTCCTTTTTTTAGTTTTTTTCTGGGTACAATTTTTGAATAAACTCTTCAGTATAATCCCAAATCCCAAATCAATGGTCAAAGCACAACTAATTACTCATAATCTAATCTTTCACCGAGTAATTACTCATAAGAGCATGGGTTTTCCTAAGTTTGGGATGTCCATGCAACTAATTACTCATAAGCGAATGGGTTTTCCAAAGTGTAACAAATGAACTAATTACTCATAATCTAATTTATATTAAGTGCAACTAATTCCCAGTGCTAACCAAACTGAACCTAAGGGAAATAACTGGCGATTTCGATGCCATAAGCAATCGAAGCTAGAAAGCATTTAAAAGCTTCACCCTTTTCGATATAAAATTTGTTGTCGAGGAGAGGAGCGGTACTGACGTGAATTTAGGTTTATATTTTTTTCAATAGTAAAAAGGGGGAAAGAACGATTAGATGATAGAGAAGAAGAACGATTATGACCAGAATATTTTTAAATTATCTCGTGAAGGGGGAAGATCGCGCCAAAATTTCATCAAAAGAATGCAATGAGGTGGATGTCATTGATTGGATGATGGATAATGCTTAGAATAATCAGAACCATAGAGGGTTTGAATAGGCTGGATTAATCGTGCATCTACAGTTGGGGTTTTGTTATGCTGATAACGCGGGTTATTGAGCTGGATAGTATATGTGTAAAGTTGCGCTTTTAACTGGTGTTGCAAGTCAGAACACTAGAATTCTCGTCGTAACAGTGCATTCACGTCTAATGTAATAACATATGAATATTGTTGTAGAAAATCAGAGAAAGCATAGCTTTCGCCACACTTTTCATGCAACGCACAAAAATTAGTATCGAATATGCCCACTTTTGTAGTAGTGTCAGGAGCACGCCTACCCCTCCTTCCTCTTCTTCATCCATTGAGACTTCTCCCTCGGACGATTCTACATTCTCATGAAGCTCGACTTCGAAGTCGCAGCCTTTACTGTCCCAATCAAAATCCAAAGTTGACGAAAGAACGTCTGGTTTGGGATTGCTAGATGATTCTGGAGCTTTACTTTTATTGGACTCAGAATATCTTATTTGATATCTTCTTGACATGTTAGCTATACTATCGAATAAAGATCAAGGATTAGAGTATAGTTGCCCATGCCCCCTGGGTGTATGTACTAGTGTGTGCGGTGCTAATGTGAAAAGACATAAGGAAAGTGGAAAAAGAAAGCAGCTAATCAATATGCATTGAGTTGTCGAATGGACTTATGTTCACCAAGTCCAGAATGTTCAGTCTTCAACGCTCTATCCTAACTATTAATGAGTTTGTGAATTGTCATTATCTTTAGTCAAGTTATACATATGCAGTACAGTGGATCGGAGTTGTCAAAGTCATCGTGTTCATTGAGCTTGATCGTGTGCAGAATTGCATGAAAGTTGTATTGAGTGTGCAGAAGCCGGATTGAATAAGACACCGAGTCGAATCGACTTTGGGTCGGAGCAACGCGATCCGATTCCTTCGAAGTGCTACTCACTCCCCAATCTCTTTCTTTAATCCTCTATTCGATCCGCAAGCACTGAACCTACCCAGTTCTTCTCTCCCTCTCGTCCTCTTCTCTTTGAATATCATTAATTTGGTTTCCCCAAGATGAAGTTCATATACCAAGTGCCTCGACGCCTGATACAAAGTTATGTGACCACCACCTGGAGGCAAGAACAACGTCGCCAACGACGGCGCGACCCTGAAAGCTTCAATGTCATAGCAATGGCAGGCGATGGAGACCGACACGTGATTAAAACTCGATTTAATCATGAATCGAAGATTAAAATGCACGAAATAAACGATCTCAAACCCACCTACGATATAAATCTGGAAATCGAGACGAAATCGGGAGAATCGAAAAGCTAGGGTTTCGATTGAATTAGGGAAATGTGAAAACAGTAAAGTAAATTAGAAGATGGGGAAGTAATGTGTTGTATAATGGGTTAAGAGGAACATTCATATTCCGTTGATTTGATGGTCCAGTCTGACCAATTAAGTTAACTCCAGAAATGATTTAAAGCCCTTCGAATTAAGTATAGGGACGGGTCGAATAAACTCGACCCAATCCACCATGCAGTCTCTAAACTATGATTTAAACGTGAAGTCATACGGTATAGAAATAAGAGAAATTAAAGGAAACTGTTAAAGACCACATGTGTACGAAACAAAAAGATACGGCAAAGCAATAGGGACTCAGTCAGATAATTTTAACCTTTTAACTCGAGAAAGCTCAAAGAATTTACCTGGAGACTTGTCTATATTTCCGTTAAAGGTTCAAATTTGTTGAATACAACAAAGATGATTATGCGTGGAGTGCAAGGATCGAGAGACATAACTTTACAAAGCGTCACTATTTCGCAGAAAGACACGACTGTTGACTATTGCCGATTGGAGCTCGGACGGACTGGCAATTTCAAAGCACGCCTATAATTCATGAAGACATACTTTGAGATGGAAAAATGTTGGTCTAATTTATGACCAATCCACACAAAGTCCAGATATCATGATCATCTAGGCAAATAAGCAGGAACCCTAACTATTCGAAGTCCATAGACCGGGTCGAAGTGGACAGTTCGGGTTGGACTCAAACCACATATATATGAAGATAGAAAAAGTTAGGCACCACCGGATCAGGTCGGAACAGACTCGACCCGACCCGCCTGGTCATGAGAATGAAGCAATGTGAGATCACCGCTTTGGATCGCGTAGTCCCCTATTCAAACTGCCTATACTACATGATCTTGACCAATTCTCGTGCCTATTGTACCGGATCGATCTACACTTGGCAAGACCCGAACTGAAGACCATTTCTCCACTCACCTACATTCAACTCCGATATTTCGTGGATGGGTGCCATGTACACATCCAACCCGAGCTCAGGAACCCCCTATAAATACATGGTTTGGGCACAATTTGAGGGATCTTTTGGCATTCTACACACTTGAGCTCTACCATTACCATTCCTTTCCCTGTTTAATTAGTATTGTACTCTTGATTGTTGAGTATAATTCCACAAATACTGAGAGAGAATTGATTGTACTTGAGAGATTGGGTGATTATCGGCATTGCATTTGTAACTATCTATCGAATAAAGAACTATAAAGTGGAAGTAGGCTCGCTAACGCTGAACCATTATAAATGTTGTGTTTTCATTGTTTTTTCCTTGTTTTTAGATTATAATTCTTCATTATTCTCTACGGAATCTAGTCAACTAGTGTTAGTGTCATTTAGCGGTCTAACAATTTGCAACAATCTTTCTGCAACATAAATTGACACAGTTTTTGTAAAATATTTGCAAAGGTTCTCTGCAACATAGTTTGTAATAGTTTTGTTGTATATTTACTATTTTTTTACAAACATGCTTAAGCTATTTTTGTTAAATAATTAGGCAGTTTCGAGTAATCCTGATCGTCAACTGAAGTGACACTAAGAGGATGAGCTAATGTGAAGTTAGGCTCGGAGTAGGCTAGAAATAGAGAGCCAATTGAATTGAGCTGGATTGATATGGACCAAGCTATACTTAACTTTGTTATCACATGATATGTTGGTCATGGAAAGTGCTTTGAATTTGATAGTCACTTATCGAGTCTACTTACTGTTCA
Source organism: Allium sativum (assembly GCA_030737875.1). NCBI lineage: Eukaryota > Viridiplantae > Streptophyta > Magnoliopsida > Asparagales > Amaryllidaceae > Allium > Allium sativum. The sequence continues at coordinate 205,965,003 of CM060911.1, forward strand.
AATAATGGGATGGCTGAAGGTAATTCTGAGTTTGGATTCAATTTTAATGATCTGTTAAGGACAAATTACCCTTACTACCCTTGTTAGCGTTATTTTCCATCAACACCTGGATTATGCAATATTGAATATGGGTTCAAGTAATTTGATGTAATCATGACCTAGAGTTGCCGAAATATATCCGGCGACCAACGTTATTAAACCTAGTTTTACCATTCCTTAGGCATCATAATCTCAGTGGAGTTTTGAAGTAACCTGAAGGAGGTTTACTCAGCCGTGCGTAACTAAGGTCTCATGAGATCAATGACTTTCCAGGTCGTGAATACAATGATACATATTATGATAAAAAGAAAACAGGCCAATGCTTCCTCATGTTCGGGAAAGAGATCGCTGCAACACTTATTAACTCAGTCTCAGATGATCAATTCTCATCTGGTCAGCCTGAAGGGCCTTGGATGCGTAAAGAACTAAGTTATAAGCCTGTGGATTGGGATCAAAAAGCGTTAGGCTCATTATAAGAACGCTGATCATTGTGCAAAACCCTCAAAATGGAAGGAGGAGAACTTCGAATTTCTAGGAAGTCCACCTGCTCACGTGAAGGTATCATGATAAACTTTCCCATACGAAAGGTTAGTGTTAACTCCCTATTTTATCATAACAGCACAACAAGATTATCAAATTGCGAGATATTTAAGCCTTGGAGTTCTCCATTCATAAATTGTAGATATATTACAAGAGTTGGATAAATCCTTAATCCGGTTCTAGGGAATTAGGATTTGCTTTTTTGCTAAGAAGAAAGAACAAGACTGAGAAATGAAAAATTCGTCCCCTTTTATATAGCTCTTAGGGTCCTATTTATAAGGAATTTGGGGCCCCTTCCGCTATTGGGCTATTGGGCCTGCAGGGGCCTTTGCCAGCCGTTTTTTCCTTGGATGCTTGGCTTCTGGCGGTCTTTGGAGTGCTAATTATAGTCTTCGAAATGGAAGTCCTGGTCAATTGGGGCTTTTTTGAGCTAAATATGGGCATGTCGATGTGGTGGCCTTGGATGGTGTTTGAACCCTCGGTAACGGCTTTTGAGTGTAAGCTCTCAGACGTAAGATTTCGGATGTAGGCTTCCAGCTTTATCGTGAATACTTAGAGGAGCTTGCCCTCATGATGTACGTAGATAACTGCCGGTTCGAAACCATTGTTGGTTTATGTACTAGGTAAATTAGTACATGTAGCCTGTATCTCCGCTTGGGTCCCGATTAGCCTTTCAGTGGAATTTTTAGGATAGTCTGATTTTCCGGAAGGTGGCTTCTGGTAATGATTCTGTTATTTGTGAATGTGGCCCTTCGTCATTCATGCAGTCGATAATTCAGAAGCTGGCTCTAGATAATCTTTATGTACTGGCCCGATACCCTTGATACTTTCCCCTTCTGATGTGTCGGTGTTAAGAATATTAATTCTGATAGCCCTTCCAGATTTGGATAAGCGGAGCTTATGCCCTCCTCTTTCTTGATTTCTGTCTTAGGTTACCTTTCGTCACAGAACTCTCCTCCGAGTAGACCTCGTCAGATAGACCATGCCGGATGAACCCTGCAGGATGAACTTCGCTGGCATTATGTAGGCTTTGAACTCCTTTCTTCCTAAGGGGTGTCGGTTTTTGCTACTCTCGGATCATTCTTTCCGCGCTTATATTCATCTGATACCCCTTCACTGTCAGCCTATGCTAAGGGTAATTTTGGTAGTAATATTTGCACACCTAGTGAAGGGGTGTCTTTGACTTTCTAAGTCAAGCGTCCAAGTTCTTTTCTATTTATCTATCAGTTATTTCTTAAAGTTGGATTACATCATGAAACCTAGTAAAGAGACCCCTTTTAAGCATTTGTGGAGAAATGAGCTGACCCAGACTGGGGTGTTGATATAAATGGGAGAGTGGAAACTCCTTCTGGTATTTGTTGAGCTGAATTAACCCGGATAAGGGTATTTGAGGATTGAGGACTGGAAATTCCTTCCAGTATTAATGAAGAATTGAATCAACCCGGATTCGGTTATTTGAAGACTGAGGACCACAAATCTCTTCTGACATTAATGAAGAGCCGAATCAACTCAGATTAAGGTATTTGAAGATGGAGGACTGAAAACCACTTCCGACATTAATAAAGAGCCGAATCAACCCAGATTTGGGTATTTGAAGATTGAGGATCGGAAACGCCTTCCGGCATGAATGAAGAGCCGAATCAACCCGGATTCGGGTATTTGAAGATTAAGGACCGGAAACACCTTCCGGCATTAATGAAGAGCCGAATCAACCTAGATTCAGGTATTTGAAGATTGAGGACCGGAAACCTCTTCCGTCATTAATGTTGTTGGCATTCTCCTTGAATTTGATTTGTGAAGCAAATGTTGTATGTGCTTCCTGAGCCACTCTTTTGGCTTTCGACGTCAAAGCAGAGGATGTACATGCTTTGTTGGACACTTTCTATGTATGTGCGTCCGGGGCGCTTGGCTAGCTTATCCACAAGCAGGGCCTAAGGACTTACCGTCCTTCCCTCATGAGGCACCTTATCCTAACCATCATGGGTAGTGATAAGGCCTTAGAAATTTAGACGGGGCCATTGTAGAAACAGAACTAAGGTTTACTCTTTTGACGCTCTATACTGACCATCGTAGGTATTGATAGAGGTTTACACGCCACCCCGCTCCGAGGGGTGCCCTATCCTGACCATCGTAGGCGGTGATAGGGGTTGGCGTTTCCTTCTATAGGTAATGCGGAACATAAGCAGAGGTAAGATGTGCTCTTCTGCGAGCAGAGGTAGGATGTGCTTAGTTCTAATAGAGGCAAGGCGTACTCTGCTGCGAGCAGAGGTAGGGCATGCTAATGTTAGATGCGCCGCCAAGACCATTGCTGGTGTGAAAACGGTGGCTTACACTTTTGGTGCCTTAACCTATCCCCCTCTGATTTGGGCATGGAGAAAGACTAATACCCTCCCCCCTCCGAGGGATGCCTTGTCTTGATGACAAGGGATTTGATCCTTTTTTCAGCTTGACCCCTTTTGGGTCTCTTTTAAGCTATAGGAAGGGTTTTCATGCCCTTAGTTACGTAATAATCCTTAGAGGAAAGTCCCTTCTCTTATTCCTTTACCATTGAGAAATATGGCCTTAAATGTTCCGAGTTCCATGTTCTCGGAATAAGGTCCTCGTTGGGCCTGCTCAGTCGATATGTTTTGGGCATAAATTCTTGATGGATGACTAAAGGTCCCTCCCAGTTTGGCTGAGAGGGCCATCCGCTGAATTCTTTGTGTTATCCATTACCCTTCATAAAACTAACTCTCCTTTTGCGAAGGTTCTAGTTCTAACCTTTGACTTATAGTATTTCATAATCCTTCTTCGATATTCAGCTGTCTTGATTGCAGCCTCATCTCTTAGTCCTTATATTAGGTCTAGGGATTCTTTTCTTAACTCCTGGTTGGGAATAAACGCATGTGCTATCCTTCTGTGCAATGGGAACTCAACCTCAACCGGAAGCATATCCTCACAACCTCATGTGAAGGACAAAGGGGTGTGTCCCATTGCTATCTTGGCAAAGGTTTTATACACCTAAAGCACTAAAGGCAGCTCTTCGGCCCAATTTCGTTTGCCTTGGTTTAGGCACTTTTCAAGAATTGTCTCTATGGTTTTATTGGCAGCCTCCACAGCTCCGTTAGTTTTTGGATGAGATACCAAGGAGAAACTTTTGATGATTCTATTTTTCTCGCAAAACCGAGTGAAGTCTTCGCTCTCTAATTGTGTTCCGTTATCTGATATGATTTTGTGAGGGATTCCAAAGTGGGTAACAATATTCTTTATTACGAATCTTAACACCTTATTGGATGTGATTGTCGGAAGGGGTTCTTCCTCCACCCACTTGGTGAAGTAGTTGATGGCTACTACGACATACTTTGCTCCCCCTTCAGAGATTGGCAAGGGTCCAATTAAGTCTATCCCCTATACGTCGAATGGCCAGGGGCTTGATATAGTGGTTAGTTTGCTAGGCGGAATTCGGGGTACCTTGGAGTACTTTTGACACTTATCACATTTTTGACATACTCCACTTCTTGACTAACCATCTGTGGCCAATAGGAACCTTGTCCATAACCCTTTTGGCCAGTTTAATTCCACTGGAGTGGTCTCCACACCATCCTTTGTGAGCTTCCTCCAAGAGGTGAAGCCCATCTTCAGAACTTACACACATCTTAAATAAGGAAGCGAATGTCCCTTTTTATAGAGTATATTATCCGCAATCACAAATGTAGGGGCTTGGTGTTTTATCCTTCTCGCATTTTGTTTATTAAGGCACAAAGTCCTGTTTAGGAGGTAATTCACTAAGGGAGTCATTTATGTATTTTCACGTTGGCAACTCGTTTCCGTCAAGGGAGGTTCCCCATTGCAGTTCTCCTCTTTGTCTCTTTGATCCCCCTTCTCAAGGCTTGTGATCTAGTTAAGGCTAATAACTCTTTCTCTGTTTCCAGTTTTTCATGCCCGACACTAGATTTTTCCTGATAAGCAACAACAATCGCTCGAGTTTCGGGGGCCCCTCGAGAACTAGCTAATTTAGTTAGTGAATCCGCTTAAGTATTCTCCTCACGGGGTATCTGATGAACTGAGAAATCCTCAAACTAGGAAAGCATCTTTAAAACCCTCTTCACATATAGGATCAGCCGTGCATCCCTGGTCTGATAGGTTTGCTTTATTTGGTTTGCCATTAGTTGTGAATCACTAAAGATTTCTATCTGAGGTATCTTCAATTGTAGTGCCAAGTTTAAGCCGACTATCATCAACTCATACTCGACCACGTTGTTAGTTGCCGGGAACCCTAACTTCATGGTGTAGTGCAAGCGGTGTCCGTCAGGGGTAATTATAGTATACCCTGCCCCTGCCCCCTGTTAGTTGGAGGCTCCATCTACAAAAAGTTGTCACTTGGCCTTTAAGTTATTTTCTTAACTGATTGCTCTGAAATGAAGCTTGTGCACTCATTCACGAAGTCTGCGAGGGGTTGTCCTTTAATTTCCGCCCGAGGGTGGAACGCAATTTCGTATTAGCTAAGCTCGATACCCCCTTTAATTAACCTTCCTGAGGTTTCCGATTTACTGAACACTTGTTTGAGCGGGAAACTGGTTAAGAACCTAACAGGGTGAGCTCGGAAGTATCCTTCGAGTTTTCATGCGGTAAGTATTAGGCAATACGCTAATTTCTCTACCACAGGGTACCGGGTTTCTGCATCCTTTAGCCTTCGGCTAACGTAGTAAATGGGGTATTGAGTCCCATTACTCTCTCTTATTAGGACTGAGCATACCACATATTCCAGAACAACCATATATAGGTATAGATCTTCTCCCTTCTCGGGACTGGAAAAAATTAGAGGCGTTCCCATGTAAACTTTCAATTCTTGGAATGCCCTCCTACATTCTTCGTTCCATTAGAAATTCTTCTTTTTCTTTATAACATCGAATAAATGGACACACTTGTCTATGGATTTGGAAATGAACCTACCGAGGGCTGCTACTTTCCCGTTTAGGCTCATGACCTCTTTGCTTGTCCTAGGTTCTTCCATGTCTCTTATGGCTTGGATTTGGTCAGGGCTAGCTTCAATCCCTTGCTCACTTACCACATATCCCAAGAACTTTCCAGATTGAACTCCAAAAGAACACTTTTGCGGTTTCAATTTCATTTGGTAACTACTTAAGACATTGAACATTTCCTCCAGGTCCTTTAGGTGGTTTTCTGTCTTGGTGAACTTCGCTAGCATATCATGCACATATACTTCTATATTGCGCCCTACTTGTTCTTGGAACATTCTGTTTACCAATCTTTGTTATGTTGCCCCTTCCTTCTTCAACCCGAAGGGCATCACTTTGTAGCAAAATGTTCCCTAGTCGGTGATAAAGCTTGTATGTTCCTCGTTGGTTTTATGCATCAGAATTTGATTGTAACCTGAGTATGCATCCAATAGGCATAGTATCTTGTGACCACTTATGGCATCAACTAACTGGTCATTCCCCGGAAGGGGATAGTAATCTTTTGGGCAAGCTTTATTTAAATCTGTGTAATCAAAACATGTTCTCCACTTCCCATTGGACTTCTTCACTAGCACAGGGTTGGCTAACCATTTCGGGTATAGGACTTCCTAGATAAACCCTATAGTTTCTAATCTCTTGGCTTCCTCCTTCAAAGATTCTAACTGGTCTCTATTGTATTGTCTTTTCTTTGTCGAATTAGGAGCACTGAAGGGTCAATGTTTAAGGCATGACTCATGATAGAAGGGCTTATTCCGGTAATGTCTGAATGTGTCAAAGCGAAAACATCCTTGTTGAGCTGTAGGAACTGAATTAGGTCGCACCTGAGGGGCTCTGTCATCCTTTTCCCAATATTTGCGACCTTTGATTTATCCTCTGAATCAACATTTACCTCCTCCACGTCTACTATTGGTTTTACTCTCTCAATGTTTCCTCTAGAATCTAAGTTCATGACGATTTCCCCTTCCTCAGTTAGGCTTACATCATCAGATCTCTTCCTCTTTCTTTTCAAAGAAATGTACCTACCATTCGCACAATTGTTAGCCTTATTAATTTTTATTTTAGTTTCGAATGTGGGATGTGAGAATCCCTTATTCGAAGGTGTAAAAGCAGTAGAAGAATCAAATTATGAAGAACACAGCCTTATATATTTTTGTCGATCGTTGCGAAGTACAATTCGCGGGAGCTAAATTGTTCTCCCTGATGGTACCCCATCCCTGCTTGGTTAGGAATTTCAACATGAGACACTTGGAAAAAAGGAAGGCATCCATCTCCTCCAAAGTAGGTCGTCCAAAGAAGGCGTTGTAATAGGATGGTTGATTGATTACAACGATGAGAGTTTCGAAGGTCCTATGAAGCGGAGACAGTCCAACATGAACTAGAAGGTTGATTTGCCCCCACCAGAGTCGACCCTTTGTTGTTGAAGCCGAATAGTGGTTGATTTCTTGACTCCAATTTCTTCCTATAAATTCCCATCTAATCAAAAGAGTGCTTGAAGATAACAATGAAAGCACTCCCAACATCCACAAGGATTTTGGAAACAACCGAAAGCCCTATTTACACCATTATCATAAGGGGGTCATTATATGGGTAGTGGACCCCCTTCTTTATTTCTTCCGGATTGATCACCAGGTTGTGCGTCTTAAGATCATAATGTACGTTCTTCAACGATGGATCTTCTTTAATGGAGAAGATTCCATCCATGGCTTCCTTTAGTACTGACTCCTAGCTCTTGGACAGTTTCTGGCAGGATGTGCCCCTCCGTGAATCACATTGATTCAATTTATCGGCGGACCCAAGTCTAGGTTACCTTCTTCCATAGTAGCCCATATCGCATTTATCGAAACCTTCTGTTGTCCATTTGTGTGCTGTGCTAAGGTTGTCTTATTTAGGATGAATTCTTTCAAATTTCCCTCTTGGATTAGCTTATGAATAATCCCGTCCAATACCATGCACCCGTTAGTCTTATATCCGTTAGTTTTGTAGAATTCACAATACTTGCCACTGGAATAAGGTTCAGGGCAATTTTTGGCTTTAAACGAGATGGGGAAGTTATTAACTCTTTCTCTTGCGACAACATACACAAACGAGAGGGGCTTGTTTAAAGCAACCGAGTTGGTGTTAGAATCTTCCCACCTCGATCTCTTTTGATTTCCTTCAGACGGCTTTCGTCCAAAGTTCAGCCTTCCTCCTTCCCCTCGAGGCATGGACTTTCTCTTTGTGAAGTACAATTTGTCCATGCGAATAAATTTGTCGGCCTGGAAATGGAAGTCTTGTAAGTCTTTGTAGCCGTGGATATATAATTCCTTCCAGAAGGGGATGTTTTCGATCAAACCCGAATGCACGGCAATCAATTTGTCATGGTCGTTCATATCCATGGATTTTAATGACTCAATGTTTAACCTCTTCAGATAATCTCCTATAGATTCTCCTTGCCTCTGTTTGATGTTAGCGAAGACTGTGTAGTCAACCATTGGATCTTTGCAAATGTAGAATTGTGCGGAAAATTCATAGGAGGATTGTTTCCATGAGTGAATGGTATTTTCTCTATATTGGCAATACCATTTTGTTGCCCCCCCCTTGAAAGGTTGCTGGGAAAAGGAGACATCAAACTGCTCTGAAAGCATTGTAGAGATCCATCTGGCTATCATAAGCCATTAGGTGATCATCGGGGTCAGTTGTCCCAAGATACTTAATAGTCGGTACCTTCACTCTTGATGGTATTATGGTGTTCATAATTTCATCAATGAAAGGTGCTACCCTTTCGTTGTCATTAATTCTGTCATCTTGGGTCCTCTTCCCTTTGCTTCTTAGCAAGTCTTTTACAGTCTTCTTACCGATATCTTTAAGACAAGCTTCCATGTTGTCGTAGTTTGCTCTTTTGTGGTCATAATTTTTGGAAGTGGAACTCCCGGATTGCTCCTTCTCACATTGATTTCCTTAATGGTCAACTCCTGTCATATGGGACTTCTTCTTCTTGGAGGAAGTCGCCTTGAGCTTCTCCTTTGCTTCAGAATGTTCGATGGATGCCTTTCTTTTCGGAGACTCATTCGTTTCTCTCTGACTGGATTTAATGTGTCTCAAAGACTTCTGTACTTGCGCAGCATTCATATCAGCTTGCATCTCTTGGAGTTGCTTCTCCAAGGCCATTATTCTTGCGACATTATCTTCCATGGCGTTTGATGGCTATGCAGGTTGGATGTGTCTCCTCTTTCTCTATTGTTCAGATTAAGCGTCAGATCCATGTCTCCTGCAAGGGTTGCATCAGGAGCCGATTCCTTGTTTCGCTCTTCCAATCTTTTTGACTTCATCTTTCCTGTCATGGAGCAATTAAGCCCTCCTTCTAACGCCAAAATGTTAACGTTATATTCCGTCAACACCTGGATTATGAAATATTGAACATGGGTTCAAGGAATTTGATGTAATCATAACCCAGAGTTACCGAAATATATCTGGCAACCAGCGTTATTGAACACCTATAAATAAGCCTCTAGAGCCTATGAAGCGACCCAAACTTCCCCGTGAAGGAAAGCCCGGATTGTAATGAGAACACGACAAATCAGAACATAAACAGAAGAACATTTCATTGCTTATTACAACAATTTCATCAGAGTACAAGAATTTACAGAGTATGAACAAATAATATACATTTGATAAATAACAAAGATTTACAAATTACAATGCAGCGGAAAGTAATACAAAACACAACTGTAAGAAATACACGGATACAGAGCTTTCCGTATATAGCTCTAGCTGTAAACCAGGATCCTAGAAAAGAAATAATCTACAAAACCAAAAATACTAGCTGTCCATATGGAAAATAGGGGCACCCAGTGTTTAGGTTTAAAACAGTAAACTCTAGGTTAGTCATGTGACTAGTGTGAGAATTAAAACAGTTATTAATCTTTATTTTATAGTAAGGTAAATCAAGGGACCACGCCATATAACATGAAACAGATTTTAACCCCAAGAAAGCCAGTGCATATAACAAGCAGCGCAATGATAAATAAAGAAAATGAAGCTATTATAAGACTCAGGTCCCATCACACAATGCAACGCAAGCCGGAGGATAGAGTTTTTACCTTATAATAGCCAAAAATGCTTGGTACGTGAAATTTCATATTTTATTATTACTATAAGTGAAGAAATCAACTTCAAATATAAATGTATCAATTATAGACGGCATAGTATCTCATGCTACTATGTCGCCATACTAGTTTTATAACTAAAACCGAAATGTCACGTGTTGGAAATTAGATTTCCGTCATGAGTCTAGGCAAGGGATGTACTCCTAACCGCATCGAGACACTCTAGCAAGTGCCTCAAGACCACACACTCTGGGCAAACCCTAGATCCTCCAAGGCCGGTCCACACTTAAGTTAGTGGATTAGTATTCCTGAACACACGTTTCACGGTCCTATCGGACCTATCCGTCTGCTCCGTAGTAACCGATATATTCGAGGCGCCTCGCATTCCAACAACCACATAGGTAAAAATATAAAATTGTCAGGGCTTGCAAAAACCCGGCACCACCTATAGCTAGAAAGAAACGTCATGTTCTCCTTGGTCCCATATCCCGTTTTTGACTCATACCGAGGTGTGAGGCTCGTAAATTAACGTTATACACAAAGTTATGCCACACAGGCCATTCTTTAATCATCAACCACAAGACTATGCTTTTCAATAGAAGCCTTGATCATTTGCCACTCAGGCATGCCACACAGGCAATTCACGCCATGTGACTGATGTCTATCGATATATAACCTCTGAGCTCATATGCCTTAGAGAAGGGCGTTAAGCAAGAGAATAAATTCTCTGTCGCCAAATAGATATATATTTAATAGAAATCAATCAACACAAAATAAAATCCAATGTCAGACACACAATCCAGTTACAACTTCGTTCTAGGTCTGAACGAAACCGTAGGCACTTTATTCCTCGTCCCGTATGTCCAATACAGCAGAGAGGTCCCCGCATATCCGCTCGATCTCCAAGTACGTCTAGACGATCACCACTTATTACCTCATCTTGGGTGTACAACCCAATCAAGACATCAGTAATCATCCAAACGAAGTGAAGACCTCCGGTCTTCAACCACCGTCTTCATCATCGACTTATTGTCGAATCAGTTATTCAGAATGGGTATAAACCCGGCCTTTCCGAATAACTCGCGTATATAATAAACAAGTGTTATAAAAACACAACATACCCCTTATTCCAATTCTGAATATTCTTTTATTTAAATATTCATATCCTTAGGGAAAGGTTCCCATTAATTTTATCAAAGATAAATTCTTTAAATTTATTCTTTAATCTTCCTTTGGATATCAATTCAAACCATATTAAGGTTTTCCAAACTAGTCGGGATTAACGCACCTTACCGAAGTAACCATCTATTTAATTTCCCAATCCCAACCTATTAATCCCATGGAGCAAAACCGGTAATACTCCAAATCTAACACCATGGTGTTATCGGTAAAATTAATTACCATTTCACGTTCAAATCTAATTAAAGATTTAACTATCGCTTGGAGCAAAACTGGTGATACTCCATTCTTGATCATTTCCCAAATTTGATAATTCAAATTATCAATTCACATTTCAATCCAATTAAAGATTCATTAAAACTCCTCTATGTTTTAATCTTCCCAAAAATCAATATTAATGATTATTTAACTTTGGAAACACAAACATGCCGCATCGATAATCTACACCGTACTATTTATTTTTGTCGATATATAACCTCTAAGCTCGTACGTCTTAGAGAAGAGTGTTAAGCAAGAGAAAAAATTCTTCGCCACCAAACAGGTATATATTTAGCAGAGATCAACCGTACAGTTCGAAATACAATGTTAGACATGTAATCCTGTCTTTAACTGGGTTAAAGAATTAATGTCATTTAAAACATAGTTCACAGTAAACCCAAATCACATTCCATTAATTATGGAATCTTCATAGAAAACAGATCAATATACATAATCGATATCAATTTCCGTATCCAACTAATAATATAAATGGAATAACGACAAAGGCTTTTAAATTCCATGTATATTAACAGTCTTCCTCCACAGAAGCTCATTTCGATTATTATCTAATCGAATTCCATTCAATTCCAATTTAATATATTAAATTGGAAAACTTTACGTTGGAAAATTCCCGTTAAATATTAATAAAAAGATTTATAGATTCCAAATCACATTTCACTGTAAATAGGGCTAAAGAACGAATGTCGTTAAAAACACAGTTCACAATAAACCCAATTCACATTCCATTTTCAATTCCAATCAAATGTTAATTAATCCGTAATTCTTCTTTAAATCTTAATAAAAGATTTATTCTTTTCACGCTGGGTTTAAGAATAGTTTTATTTAAAACACGGTTCATGAAAAACCCAAAATCCAATTCAATATTAAATACAAGGCTCTGAACAGAAATTATATCGGCTTATATATAATATCAAATTCTGAAATCAACAAATATCGTATTGGGAATAACGATATATATATCTTCCAAATTCCTCCATAATATCCGTATAATCATGGAATCCAATATCAAAATAGCCCAAAGATAATTTCGATTCAAATCCGTTCCAATTCATATATTGGAAATTCTGGTTATTTTCAAAACCATTTCAAATCCAATTTATTTATAAAAAAATTATTGGATTTTAATTCTAGTTCATAACTAGTTCATTTTGATACAAATATATTATTATCCTTTCAAATACGGAATTTTTCATCCTAATTCATTCCAAATCATTTATTATGATTTTACACAAATTATTAATATTTTTAATAATTCTATCAAGTCTCGTACAATCGATTTCCATAAACGTTCATCGAACTGCACTTACAACGACCTTTTTCAAATTTGATTTGGACATAATTCAAAAACCAACAGTTAGATTTCAAATTTCTTATCTTCGTTGGAAACCTCTTTTCAATACAAACCCAATGGTTCTCGTTTTAGGAGAATCCGACGGTCGGATCTCTCATAATGTCAATTCGAAGTCAATGGTCGAAATTCACGAACTGCTGCGGCGCGGCGCGTTCTATTCAGGCCATTTAATATATATATATTATATATATTTTGTCGATTTCCATTTAAAACATATTTTATAAATTGTTTTAATTCGTTTTAAAAATGATTTTAACTTCACTTTCAATTTTTAATCAAAATTGAATATTTTATATCATTAATATATATGATAAGATTTTCAAAACATTAGATTTTGAAAATCACTTCCTTTCCGATATTCATTTAAAAAAATGAATGAAATCAATATAAATATCGTTCGCGTCATAATGGCGCATATCTAATCAACACGGCTTTATATATTTAAATATTTTCATGTCCATCCAAAATCGGACATCCAAAATCAGATTTTGATCTTTTACTAAATATTATTTATTTTAAAATATTCGTTCTTTTCTGAATTGGAATCAGACACAGTCAATTACTATATAATTTTATTTATATGGATTTCATACACACATGTACACAATAATAATCAAACACAGTTAACCAACATCCAGAGTGCATTACACAGTTGCATAAGCATTAAATATAAATAATTAACGCTTACAACATTTTGTCAACCCAACGATTGACATAAAACTAAATATTGGGATTAGCGTATGTCCAATATCATCCCAATACCCGTGTGGGGTTTTCAAACAACAAACACTGATTATTATTTGTGCAGTTGGGTAATGTGTAAAATATATCGTCCCAATCAATATCAGTCAAATGTGTGTGTACATAAACAAATCGTCTGATTTGTAAATCAATATTTATTTTATTCATATACACGTTAAAAATTATATTTTTAACTATAAAATATTTATTTCAACACATGAATATTTTATTTTCCATTCCACATCACAGTCACCATCAATTTCCACAATACAATACAATCAAACAAGTCGTCCATTATCTGTGGACGACAGTGTCAGATGTTGCTAAGCACCATCTGCATCCTAGTATATATTTTAACTAGAAAATAAAATTAAAGTGAGAAGTTCTCACCTTGGGTTTCCACTCCGCCATTCTTTATTTCTGAACGGTTTGGATTTGCAAAATTGTAACGCAACCTTTTCCCGCTGTTCATAGTAAAAATCACATTTTTATTATGATCTTTATATTAAAAATCACATTTTTAAATCACTACTTCATATATAAAAATCACAATTTTATTTCATTAAAAATCATATTTTTACTTCAAAACCATATGTGTAAAAATCACATCTTTAACACGGTGTTTACATTATAAAGATAATATTTTTATTATGCTACCGTATAAATATAGATCATATTTTTATTTCGATGTTCATACAATATAAATCATGTTTTTATTTCGATACATGAATAAAAATCATATTTTTAAAATGGTTTTATATGATTAAAATCATATCTTTATCCTTATGGCATACATATGAAAATCACATTTTTATGATAATATCATACATATAAAAATCACATTTTTAATACCGTACATATAATATAAAAAATCATATCTTTAACCTGCTACTTCATATATAAAAATCTAATTTTTACATAGCTACTTCTTATATAATAATCTAATTTTTTTCCATAGCTAAAAGTGGCAGTAAGGGTGCGGGTTCCGGCGAGCAGGAGGTGGGGTTCGTGGGTGGTGGCGCTACGGGTTTTAGGGTTTATAGGGGAGGCGAATTTTGATTGGGGAAAGGGGCGATGGGGGAGTCGCTAGAGAATAGATCAGAGAGAGGAGGGCGGGGAGAACGGCAGCGGGGCTGGCCTGGGGAGGAGCGCCGATCGCTGGCGTCGCGGTGGAGCTGAACGACGGTTTTCGTCATCATTCTTTTTTTTTCTATTCGTGATTTTTACTAAGTGATGAGAGGGAGAGAGAGAGGGTGTGAGGGAGAGAATATATATATAAATATATAATTATACTATTTAATTTCCTTGAAAGTTGACTTTTTTTATTCAACCTCCAAACGAGACCCAACGACTGTCACCCTAGCGTAACTCCCTCATTCCGAACACATTGGGATATGTTTCGTGAGCCGATTTGACTGTCTCGATTAGTTTTCATTTAAATTAAAATATAAATCAATAAATATTTAATTTTAATGCACATTTTAATTTACCGGGGCCACATACTAACTCCAAAAATTCTCGAAAAATAAATCCAGCTATGTTTTGACGATACGGTCCAAACAAAATAAATTTCGTCAAATTTGGAGACCGTTTGGAAAAAATGGTCATTTTCTGGTCGATCCAAATTGACTAAAACTGTTGAAACACGTTTTCTTTTGCCACGCTCATATATTAATTCCAAAAATTATGAATTTCTGAATCTAGCAATAATATGACATTCCAGATCCAACAAAAGTGGTCTCGTCGAAAACGGAGGTCGTTTGCAAAATCGCTATTTTTAAGGGATATATTTCCATAGCGACTATTCTGAATCTTCAACTGGACACAACTTTTTATTTCCGCTATGAAATTCGGATTTTTCAGATTCATTGGAAAGATATTTTCAAACAGATTCAAATATTTTTGGTTTCACTAAAATCCGGCTTATTTTGAATCCTGTACATTCATTTGAAGTTTGAAATTGAATTTTCAAACTACCGCGCCATTTCCAATTCCTTTTTGTTAGACCAAAAAATAGTCCTAACACCCAAATCGTCGTATTTTGAGCATAGGATATGAAGAAATAACTGAAAAATATAGAAAAAGTGAGACAACAAGATTTTTATAGTGGTTCGGCGTTAACGAGCCTACGTCCACTTCATATTTTCTCATTTCATTCATGGATTACAATTACAATGAATATTCTCTCCGAATTCATTGAATTTTTACTGAGGAAGATGATAGTTATTCATGGAGAAGTGTTAGCCATGGCAGCCATGGACAAGAAGATGCCAAAAGTCCCTTGAAAATGCCCTCTGAAGGTGTATTTATAGCTGTAGGAAAGCTCCTAGGAGGACTGGTTCATGATGGGGTACGTGGCAGGCGATCCAGAAAAATAGGAGAGCCAGTAGCCTTGAGAATAGGTCAAAACAAGCTGCGTGTGAACAAGTCCGAATGTCGGATCGCGGTCATGGGTCGGATCGCGGTCATGGGTCGGATCGCGGTCATGGGTCGGATCGCGGTCATAGGTCGGATCGGATCGCGTAGGCAAGGGCGGATCGGATCGCGGTCATATGCCAGCTTACACCCGTTCACGGAAATGGGCGTAACTTTCAAACCGTAAGTCCGATTGAGCCAAACCAAAGCTCAAACTAAAGCTAATTCAAAGGGCTACGAGTATATGAGGTGAATAGATCCAGATGAAGTCATTTGATAGGGGTTTCGGGCCAGTTTATACTGATGTTGTGATTTTGACCAAACTGCCTTGTGTCTTCTGACGATGCTTCCAATGCCAGAGAGCGATGTTATCCAGAGATTCCATATGAGAGAGCATTTACCCAGAGGTGTGTCAACATGATCTTTGCTTTGGGTAGCCTGGTCACAAAGCAGGCTAACACTTTTTTAATTAAAATAAATATTTATATTATAATTTCAATTTAGTTAAATATATACATTCTAATTCTATTCCAAATATATTTCTAGTCATTATTATTTAAAATAAATCATTTTAAATATTCAAAATTCATTAAAATTACCAAAATAAAAATTTTAAATTGGTTCTGATTTTCCGGGTTGTTACAGCCTCCCCTAAGTCTCATATTTCTGAGACAACGCCGAAACTCTGCCATGCCTCCCCCTCCTAAAATCCATTCAGAAATTAAAATTATTAGTTTAGGAAAAATTCTGAATCCAGATTTGAAGGAAAGGAACGTATGTTTGTAAATGGGTGTTCATAACTATTATCGAAGTGAGACAATTTTCTAGAGCTGGTCTATTTCAATTCTCTTTTCCTTCTTCCCTTTTTTCTTCTAGTAAAAACTATAAATCCATGGCTATTAGGTTCTGAATCCAATTAGGGAAAAACCCATGGAATGATAGATCAGACCAGATCCAGGATTTGGAAAGCGAATTGAGGTGAGTGGATTTAAGTTGCATCAGTTTCGATAATGATATGTTATCATTCAAACATTCCCTGCTGTTGTACAATTGTGAATTTGCTATAATAATTAAAAAGCATGAAAATGTTATACATGACGAGTTGGAATAGGATATGTTGAAATGTTTAACATATGTTAAAAAGATTTAAGTGACATCTTGGAATATTCATATGTTGCAAATTAAGCTTGCTAGAATATGGGCAGCAACTACTGTTGTTCGTATTACATGCTAACTTGTCACATTTATATACATGAACCCTTACTTATATGAATTGAAATAGTTATATGATTAAATGGTTTCATGTTAGCATAGAATTGAATACATGAATATGGATTTGGGGCATAAATCAAATTATGATTAAAAATCTAAATTTGGGCATATGGTACATAATAAATATGACTTGGGAAAATGGGCATTAAAACCTATAATGCAATAGGAATAATTGTTAAAGAACGAACATGCCTAGATTCAAAGTAATTGGACACTATAACGCGCTTAGACATAAGGTTAGATTACACTTGTGATAGAAGTCTGCTCGGAACCGCCCAAGATATCCAACATCCACAAGTGGTAAATCTAATGTGAGGGGTCTAAGTGCATAAATAAAACTTGTAGTGGCGCCAAGACACGAGATTAAGCCAACTTGTGGTGGAAGTCTGCCCGGAACCGCCCGGTAAATCCAGCATCCGCAAATATAGACTTAATGTGAGAGGTCTAGTGCATGAATATATATATATATATATATTTTTCAATATATGTAAAAGGCAGGTTTTATAAACAAATAGCATTAATGGTAATTAATGGAACAGATGGAATTGAACAAAAGATAATTACAACAGTAAAGAAAGGGAATAAATGTGGAATGATAATAACCTATTATAAATAAATTGCATGAATAAGAATGTTGTATAATAGGTAGACTTGTCCTAGGGACAAGTGAAGATTATAACTTAGGTTATAATAGACTAGTAAGGACATGAGATAACTAGTGAAATGAGACAAGTGACACTTAATTATAAATTAAATAATCAGTGAATGGGGAAAACCGAAACCAGTTGTTTATAATAATTAGAGAAAAGGGGAAGTTTATGCAATTTAAGAAGTTGTACTTAATTATAAATTAAGTAATCTGTAAACTTGGAAGTATGAAATATGCTGATAAGAATAACATGTTAGAGTTTGTCCAAGGGACAAATGAGGATTACAACTTAAGTTATAATAAACAATAAGGAAATTGGAATAACTTACGCTATGAGATAAATTGTACTTAACTGTAAATTAACTTAATTGTGAGAATGAGAATTAGAAACCTATGGATGAGGACAACATAAGTTATATTTATGGGGAGAGAAACTTATTAGTGGACACTAAGTTAATAAGTAAACAACGATAAGTTGTAATGACGGTATAAAATGGGATTATGACTAAATGACAAAGAGTGAGGAAAACTTATGAAACGAAATAAGTTATATTAAAACATTAATGAAGACTGACATGTTAAATAGAAAACATGTGAATTGAGATATACTTAATTATCGATTAAGCAGAACATGTTATTGTAACCTTGAATCAAACAAGAATAAAAGGATTGTGGATTATAGACCTTGGACCACAATCTGGAGGATAACATTTTGTGGGCTTATCAATAAAATTAAATGGGTTAAGTTATACAACTGAAATTAATAAGTAAAAGGAACTTGGTAACTTGATTAAGAATTTAATATGAATGGGAATAACCTAGTTAATGGAAACCTGACGAAGTAAGGCAAGCGCGTAAAAGAATGTTTAGACATAGGGTCTAACAACATATTAAAGTGAGGCGCTTGGACCACTCCTCACATTTGAGGGTGAATAACCCAACGGGGTAGATCATCTGAGTGTTATATGGCACGAGGGGAGCGCACATTCATATGATTATTCTAATAGCTCCGAAGGACTGGAAGGGGAAGCACGTGGTTTCCTGAGAAACATAGGGTGCTTCTAGTAGTTCTTTGTGTGGTGGCAGATGTTTAGGCTGTGCTCGCAAAGGTTAGGTTTGCGCATAACTACTAGGTGGGTGGGCTTTGACTGCTAAAGTCGCTTTACAGTCAGAATGTTGTGACGCGGTGACACCAGGGTGATTCGGCGGTGGCCTCAACGGGGAGGCGAAGGGTTACGACCAACAAGGATAGTAGATCGTTGGATACCCATCATCGACAGCCGTGGGATGCGAAAAGACTAGAGCTAAACCTAATAGACCATTCACTTTTCACTATCGGGGTACGGTGGTTGATGAGATATGACAACTGGTTGTTTAGATTGTTTGTTGTTAGGGGCAAGTCGCTTAGCTCTCGTAGTCCTTACTAGTTGAGGGAGGGGCCAAGATGGGGTCATAGCCACCATGAAAAACAGACCCTAGGAATATTTGTATATAGAGGTTCATAAAGACGGACCCGTACAGATATGGAAAATCTCCCGACTGTTTCTTGTATAACCCTGCCACGGAACTCGGTGCACATTAGAGGACGTGCGGTTATGGCATCGAGATATAATTGACGATACGTATGCGAGGTAGTCTAGATACATGCATGTCGGCTCTGGGTGGTGTATCGTAGACTTGAGGGCATTACTTCGGTATGAAATCTAATTCCATCGACAATGGCAGTCCGTACGCTTACGTAGCGTAGTAATGGTATATATATGCAGAACACAACATTGTTATGTATAGATTCGAATGTCACTGGCGTAGGAAGAGGGACTACGTTCATTTCGGTGGTATTATGGCGGAGACCGTGCCAGTGGGGTACCATAGGGTGTACCTTAATATTGGGGGTAGCTACATATATACTGTATTAGGTTAATTAACTGGGAAGTAAATGGGTGCGACGTGTGCGTGAGCCTTAAGTGCTATTAACCCAAGTAACCTAATAAATAAGAAAATATGATTGAACGATATATGTAGCATTATCCAAAGTGTATAATTTAAATTCAGTCACCAGAACTTGTGTTCTGACCCCATCCTTATAACATACTCGCAGGTTAGATTTGTAGCAGAGACATGATAGCTTTGGATACTGGTTAGGCAATATTATTACTACGGTAAGGCTATACTTTGATTATATTATATTTTATCCATTCCGCTATGAGATATTTTCTGAGCTCTGACATATTTTATGTCTCTGTCTTTTCTGCAGGATACCAGAGCACAACAACTTGAGTTTCGATAGATTGGAATTTTGATAAAAAAATCGGTATGTTGGAATTCAGGTTGTTGCATCTGGTATTAGAGCCTAGGTTTAGGATTCCTGTATAAATAATGAGTGAATGTATTTGTAAATTTAAAAATACAAATATTATATATATACCTAGATCCGCAGAGAAACCCACTAAACAGAAAGTGTATAATATGGTAAGAAATGGGACGTTTGTTTTGTACACTAAAGGAATGAATATGGAAATCTGAGACCCTTAGGTAATTTGGGGGGAAAGTGTACAATGTATTTTGTATAGATGGAAGGTTAATCCCATATGATTAGTATTTTGAGTTAGTGGGTTTGGCAGTAAAACTTTATAAATTGGAAAAGGTTGAAAAGAGAAAAATGGATTAGGAATATATATAGTTGAGAGAATTGACCTTGGGGAGTGTCTAGGAGAGCCTAGAAAAATTGGAAACCCGCTTTGAGTTTAACCCCTTTGTTAACTTTTAAGAACTTGAAACTATAAAAGTTTTGGGAAAATGGTTTATGGTGTTTTCAAGTTTTAACCTCAAAAATTATAGTTTTAAATATGTAAAGTATACATATTGAGTTTAAAAGTTAAAAGGGGTATATTTTGTAAACAGTAAGTTCTTTTGAAAACTTTGTTTAAAGTAAAATTCTCTCAGTAAAAGGTGCATATTATATAATATGTGTAGCTCGCTAGTTTTCTTGTTATATTTCATACAAGAATTTTTAATAAAGAAAGTTTTGAAGTCTCTATACTTTTGACAATCATTTTTGATAAATTATTTAAAAGAGAAAATTTTGTTGGGTGGACAAAATAAGTTGTAGAAAATGAGAATAGAGTGGATGTTGGAACCTTGTAATAAGAGACTAAACTGACCTTATATAGGTAAAAACGAGTGATAAACCAAATTCAGAAATAGTTGTCCGTATCTACTCCAGTTTTTATGATTTGAAAAAAAATGATGATTTACATTTTTTTTAAGATGACATGTTTTTATGATGTGGTAAAAGTAAGTTTTCATGAGGAAAATAAAGTTTTGACACTTTTAACTTTTGGAAGAAAAATTAAATGAAAAGGCCAAACCGTGTTTTAAAAGCATGGAGTAGGTGAGGATTAGTGCCTAGGAAAGACGGGAAAAAGTTTGAGGCTATGAAGTAAATAGCAAGAATTATCTTGAAGAAATGGTAAGTTCCCGTAAAATTCTTAAGCATTGGAAAGCCCAGGGTGTTGCTTGAAATAATTGTTGGTACACAATAAGGACTAGTGGTGACCACTAGCTAGTAAAAAGGGCAAGTAAGTGTTTAGATCCTGTTGCTAATTTTCATGTTAGGGGTAAAACCCGTTACTGCATTTCTGTTGGGATCGTTCCGTTATTTTATTCTTATTGGGTAGTTAAGGTAACACCTAAACCTGTCATGGATCCCATGGTTTGGACTTTTCTGTCTGAGAGGGATATAGTTCCGAGATTTTTGGCCCTTAGTAGTAGCTGTGTAGGGTGTTTGTTCTCCTATTTTAGTTGAAAGATTAGAAGGCTTATGTAAATTAAAACTAAGATCAGATGATTAAATAAGCTAAGGAAAGAGAAATGGTACAACTAAAAAGGAACCAAAAATTTCAGTAAAGCAACAAACATGATAAATTATGATAAAAACTGGATAAAAGTAAAAATTTCCAAGATAAGATGAAAAGAAAACCACTAACAAAGAAATTTTTTCTTATGTGGGCTGTGCTTGGATAGGAAAATAGGGAATCTTTATAGAATAGTTACATCAAATCCAAGTACGGTTAAAGAAAGGATTGAAAAAGAAAAAACGAAAGATGTGAAATTTTCCGTTTTCCACCTTTTTGTAACGTAAGAAATCGAATTTAGAAAATTAGATTTTTCTGAAATTCGAAAAATAAAGTTGGTTAGTAGGATTTTGGATGCAACAATTGGATGAACTACGCTCTTACTCAGTAAAAGTGTGGGAAAATTTAGATGAAAATGTATTTTTATTTTTGAAATATTGCATTCATGTAGAATTGCCAGTATATTTATAGGATGTGAGCATCATATTTTAAAAGGATTTTTGAAAAATTTGCTTACACATAGGAGGTACCGCTTAGGCATACATGCATTATTATGTTTTATTTCACTTTGCACAAGTGCACGATATTTGCGAAAATTGGATGCACACATGATGGATGTATATATGCGAGGGGTTAATTGATTTTACCCTTATCAAATTTCGGGGATGAAATTTCCTAATGGTGGGAGAATGTGACACTCCTAATTTTTAACTAAGATAATAAAATAAGGATAACTTAATTAAATATTCAGAATTAAGTGAAACGGACTACGCCATTGCGTTCATCTCGGAATTCTGGTCAAAATAAACACCTGATTTGCATAAAACGGACACTGTATGAAGAAGTTATTAAGGTTTGAAGTTTGTATACGTATAAGAAGAATATATATGAATAAAATAAGGCCAGAATTCAAAACAGTTCAAATTTCAGGCGGAAAAATTGAGCGGCAAAATTCCCGTCCATGGGTGTCGACCCCCTGAGGGGTGGATCGACCCACCTATGGCAGATTTTTCTACAACGAACATGGACTCGTTTCTTGACAAAATACGTTGCTGAACACCTATAAATAAGCCTGTAGAGCCTGCCCTAAGTCTCATATTTCTGAGACAACATCGAAGATCTGCCATTCCTCTCCCTCCTCAAATCCATTCAGAAAATAAAGATTATTAGTTTAGGAAAAAATCTGAATCCAGATCTAAAGAAAAGGAACGTATGTTTGTAAATGGGTGTTCATATCTCTTATTGAAGTGAGGTAAATTTCTAGATCTGGTCTATTTCAATTCTCTTTTCTTTCTTCCCTTTTTCTTTTAGTAAAAACTATAAATCCATGATTGTTAGGTTCTAAATCCAATTAGAGGAAAAACCATGGAATGATAGATCGGACCAGATCCAGGATTTGGAAAGCGAATTGAGGTGAGTGGATTTAAGTTGTATCAGTTTATAGAGTGATATGTTATCATTCAAACATTCCCCGTTGTTGTATAATTGTGAATTTTCTATAATAATTAAAAAGCATGAAAATGTTATACATGACGAGTTGGAAGAGGATATGTTGAAATGCTTAACATATGTTAAAAAGATTTAAGTGACATCTTGGAATATTCATATGTTGCAAATTAAGCTTGTTAGAATATGGGTAGCAACTACTATTGTTCGTATTACATGTTAAGTTGTCACATTTATATACATGAACCCTTACTTATATGAATTGAAATAGTTATATGATTAAATGGTTTCATGTTAGCATAGAATTGAATACATGAATATCACTACACCATAATAGCCAATTGGCGACCCTTTTATTTTTCAATTGGCAACACTTATTTGGGTTGTAAGGTGGTAACAATAGTATGTGTTGCTATATTAAAAAAGTGTTGCCAAAAATACATAATAATAAATTTATTATTGGCAACACTTATTTGGGTTGTTAAGGCTAGATTCTGGGGGTAAAAATGTAAACAAACAAGCGTAACCCTAATTCCTCTTCCACGTTCCTTTGTCCCAACGCTTTCCCCATTTCGGCCGCCTAAATCATTATCTCATATCCCACGATTCTCAGAGGAAAAAAGAAAAAAAAATCTGAGCATGGCGAAGATGAAGGTTACTCTCTAATCGGATTTTAGGGGTGGCTTCAGGATAAACTCGCGCTTCAGGGAGAAACTCGCGTTCACATTCAATTTTAGGGATTTTGTTCGATTTTTGCTCGCATTCACTCGCTTTCAACTCGCAGGTATAAATTTCATTCTTGTCTTTGATTTAGTATTTACAATTGGATTGTTGTGCGGTGTTTCTATTATCAATCCAGCCGAAATTAAGGAAAAATAGCATACCCTGTAACCTAGAATTCATATTTTTAGGTTACTTTTTGAAAAAGCTGGTGGATAGGATTAGTAATTTTTTTTCAAACCATTGCAAAAACTGTGAGTTCGTATAACCATTGCAAACTGTGATTTTCAGGTTGCTTTCTTGCTTGATTACACAACATAATTTTATGTATAATGAGTCTAAAGGCTGATAATACATAAATAGGAAGCACATATAACCTTTTCGACTGTTCAAAATTAATACAATACATGAATACAAACTATCAAAAAAATGCGCTTATATTTCTACATTGCTTATACTGTATCATGATTGTTATGCTATGGATTGAAACATACATTTGCATTATCATTTTTAAAAGAATAACAAACTTCATATATGTTCAAATATAATAGTTTTAAACAGCGAATTTTGAACAGAGTGGTCTTACTGCATAGGATAAACATCTACGGCTCCTCCTACTCCTAAGCGGTGAATGAGGAGTTAGAATATCAAAGAACATAATTAACCACTTATGAATATCAAAGGAAAGATACTCAAATTTGAATAAGCTGGTCAGATGGCCATCAAATGATAATATCATTTTACTATTTACAGTTGCAAGCATTTCTGGAATACATGACTATTTACAGCTACTCAATGCCAATCGGCTATTTTTGAGTTGGTTTTGGACGTATTAATTAGGCATATGCATTGCTTATAGGGCTCAATTTGTTCGATCATGTATGTTAAATAAATATCAACAGAAATGTTAGGATGCATTTGTTTTAATGGACCTAACAAATATCAATTTCCAAGTCAACCAAATAATCATATTATATCTTATTTTCTCATTTATGTTTGGTGAAGGTATGGATAATTTGAGAAAGTGAAGAAGAAAACTCTTGTTAATTTTTACATCTGTGTAAAATAATTAATTTTTTTAGATTTTATTGATTTGATTGACAAGAAAATTAGCACAATACCAAGCAAAATCTTAACCACTTAGAAACTTTTATTGCATTCATTGTGCATCCAAGAATAACTTCAGAATATTATTTATCTACTAACACAAACTAAACAATATCATTATGCTTAAGTTGATTTAACTGACATAACCAAATTTCTACAAATAAAAACTTACCAAATAAACAAACTCAATAAAAAGCATACTAGGCATTTCAATGAAATACAAAACCAAATGCGAAACACAAAATGAAAGATATTTTTTAAAAGCTTGCAGTGGACCTGCTGTTATCACAGGTGGAGGCAGTGGCTCACTGTTGCTTGTAGGTAACAGCCTATCATTACTCTTTCTTGCAAGAAGCTACTTTTTTTTTTAGCCTATATCAATTTTGCATTTCTTAGAGATCCATTCTCTATATGTTGTTTATCTATCTTTTGTTACAATGAAAAATACATTGTATTATTGTTAACAATGCACTATATAATCTACTAACATGAAAAATAGCGCAAAGTGTTTTTTCTCTAATTTCTCTTTAACGTTTTTGATGGTGTATTTCTGTTGTGTGTTCTGTTATAAAGAAAACGAGTCTGCGATTAACAGCTGTTCTCTTGAGCTCTTGCTTGATGTATTGGTCATTTTTCTAGATAAGTACAAAATCCTGTGGTTTTCCATGGGGTAGAATATTTTTATACTAAAATCTTCGGCTTTCCAACATCTTATAATCCTAATCATTTGTAAAATGAGAAGCGTTTTTCAATTAATGTGTTTTTCAACCGCAAGATGTTTGTTCGATATTTGATATACTTTTCTGACCGGTTTAATGTTAAGCTTAGCTATTGCAAGATGATTCAAACACTGCTTGAACTTGAATTGAAATTCTGAAATTGTGTTGTTTGCGTTATGATTAAAAAATTGCAACCTAATTCTAAGTAATGGACTTTCATTGTTGATTTCCAGATATTGCATGGTAAAATATGTTCTACCTTTGGGAAATTTAATAGTGCCACTGTCCATACCAGCCTGCTTATGACTACTAACCGTGATTTAATACCACATTCTAACACTAAGAACATTCCAGTATATTTTTTCATTTCCTTGACAAAATTACGTCGTTAAAAAAGTTTTACAGTTTGTGTATCATAATGAAAATCAATTGAAATAATTTGCTTTTAAATTGGAAATAGAAAATGCGGGGAATTCCTATTAGGTGGCTTTATTCGAATATGTAAGGGGACTAAAATAATGTAGGAATTGATGTATTCATTTAATTACCTTTAACGAACTTCGACATACCCACATCTGTAATAGACGTCAAAAGTTTCATACATATTTTGACGTCTTTAATGTTAAGCGCAGACACATTAGAGACTTTGCGTTCCTGTCCATTCGTTTTTTTTCATACGTAGTGCAAGTAAGAAAATGCAATATATCTACTCCAAAAATATATCAACAAACTGATATAAAAAAAGCAATACATCTAACTATTCCAAATATATTTCAAGCAACAGAACTATGTACTACGAGTAAAGCCAATGCGGTGTATTCAACGAAAATCATTACTTGCGAAGTACAATGTTTCATAGGCATTATTTTTTCACAGTATTACTGAGCTGTTAGGCTCAGTTTTACTTAGCTTAAGGCTCAGTATAACTGAACTTAAGGCTCAGTAAAACTAAGCCGTTCTGCTCAGTTATACTGAGCCATTCGGCTCAATTTTATTGAGCCGTTAGTGTTGGGATTTTGTGCGCAGCAAAAGCTTGACAAAATGCGAAGAAAATTTGGATATTTATCACCCAATCACTTAAAGATGAATTTGACTGGAAAAAAAAACACAAATAATATCGGAAATATGAGCACACGATATTCCACCTAACCACCCTCTTTATTGATTCACTAATAAAAATTGTTTACAAACGATCTCAACTATCGTTACAAACAATTACAACTTGAACCAATAATCTTATTGAGAAATAAGTAGAGAATATCTAATGGCTAAAAAATTTGAGGAGAAAGATAATAAAGAATAATGGCAAATTTTCCACACCTAATGAAGAGATTAGCTAGCCCTTTTTATAGTGAGAATTGCTTCATGCCTAAGAAAAACTTGGCTTCATGCCCAAGAAAACTTGGCTCCCAAAATATCTTCATATATGTTATAAAACTATTTGGTTAAGCACCAAATATCCTTGCAATAAATGTCCACAAATATGGCAACCAATATCTCTCCATAAAATCTAGCACCAAATTTATTCATCAAATCTAACAACAAATCTCTCCACAAAATATGTAAGATTATTTGTTGCCCAAAATTGTGATTTGCGTGTCACCAACTTCAACACTCCACCTTGATACCAAATCACAACATCTCCTCCACTCAAACAATAGCCCCTTAACTCTCACTTTCAACCTGTCTTTCTCAATTAACACCATTACAAACCTCCACCATCGCCCACTAATGATGCAACTCCCTTATCCGTGCACCATGCCACTAGCGATCATCAAAAGCATTTGTAATACCACAAAGACCCCCATCTCGTCTTTGTGGATTTCACAACTCGACATCCGTATTCCACATGACATGATCTCTTCATATCCGGTGTAACACCCCACATCCGTTAATGTCACTCACAAAGGGAATGCACTAAGTTCTGTGGAGCATTTAGGGTAAAAGATGCAGATAAATTACAAGACAGACAGAAATTAAACAGCGGAAAATAAAACTTTGCTTTATTGATACAATAGTTTGTACAATGGTTTCTTTACAATATCAGAGTATCATCTGTCTTACAAAATAAAGAAGCATAAAAAACAACATTTATATTCCCCGATTTTGGCAAGAGCCAGCCAAAGCATCTGAGAAGAGAATCCAAGCAAACTTCGACAAATCTTCAAGCTGGAAAGAGTGGCAGTCCAACTTAACCTGAGCTATACTATTCTCTCCTTTACTACCTTGGGGGGGGGGAATGGAAGAAAAGAAGACGAAAGGAAAACAGAGTCAGACATAAAGCCTGAGTAAGTTCAGTAACTTCTAGCATGTGAACATGAAAAAACAAAATGACATGAATTAACTGAATACAAGATAACACCATGATGATAGGGTCAGCAAGATTAGACAAGATCAACACAAGATATGCTAAGATAAGATAAACTGGATGTTCTCTAATACTTTCGCTGCTTCGCCATTTCCTTGTTATACGGATTTCTATTATCTCTGCACCGCCTAACTAGTGTCCCAACTAGTAACGATAACGTGATCCCAATCCCTGTATTTTTCATCGCCCTCAGGCATCCATTTATTTATTTGTTACCTAGATTTAATCTAGGGTTTTCTACCAAGTACTTTCTAGATTCAACTAGAGTTTACGCTGTCTACTGAACGCTTCTTGGATTCAGGGTTTATCCCCCTTAGTCCAATCGATGCCCCCAAGTCTAGGACACACTACCTAGAGTGGTATATGTTCCTATACTTCCCCATGCATGTATCGCGAATCGCTATCGCTTGTCTAGATGCACATGTCCTGTAATGTGCAACCCGAGTCCTGTGTCAGGGCAAATCAAGGAATACAGAACTCGGTCGGGAGCTTTCAGATATCTGCCGATGCAGGTGCTAAGGTCTGTTTTTATTTCAGTGGCTATGGTCCCACTTGACCCCTCCCTCAACTAATGAAAGGCACACCTTGAAAAATGAGAACTATACGCCGGCCCCGGTGCCCCTACTATCCTATGGCCATCCTCACCCATAACTAGATAGCAAGTATATGGTCTTTTGGAGTTCTCCGCCTTTCCGCTTCACGTATCTCGATTGACAGAAGATGGATGGTAGACGACGAGTCGCTATCACAGGGCTACCGTTTGCTCGCCGAATCACGCCGGTCCATCCTAGTCTTTAGGTTGCCATGTATTGCAACCAAGGCATACCCCTGGTTCTTCTACGCAGACATTAACCTCTGTGGGCCCAGGCGGATCATCTGCAGCCTCACAGAGGGATACCAAGAGTACACTCACGTCTCCTCGAAGCCTCGGGCTTCGTAACCCAATTCGTTGGAGCCTCCTTTTTACTCAGACGGACATTCGCTCCTTCCCGTGTTATACTAAGAATTACTACTTAGTTTTACTGACTAAGATTTACCACTTAGTTTCCAGAATCGTTGTTTTCTAAGGTTTACTACTTAGTTCCCTTTCCCGTCAATTTGGATTGGTTAAGTGTCATAGACAATTCAAGCTAACTTAACCCTCCTCATTTACCCTGTTAAACTGGTTAAGTGTTATCAGTAACTCATGTTGACTTAACCCTACCCCAAGCCAAGTTATATTGGTTAAGTATTTATTACTTAACCCTACCACAAACAAAGTTATATTGGTTAAGTATTTATTACTTAACCCTACCCATTCACCCTGTATTGGTTAGGTGTTCCTTTTTAACTTAACCTTGCCCGTCTGTCTTAACTAACATGTTATTAATGGTTAAGTATTATCCCTTCATGTTTTAGACTTAGCCTTATTCCTTTATCACAACCTGATGGTTAAGTGTTCAAGTTTGCTTAACCCTACGGTCTAGCCCAGCTAACATATCAAATTGGCTAAGTGTATTAAACTTTACTTAACCCCAACCTCTAGTCTATTTAACATGTTAATTTGGCTAAGTGTATTAACTTTACTTAACCCCACCTCCTAGTCTAGTTAACATGTAAATTTGGTTAAGTGTTTCCTTAGTTACTTAACCCCTACAAATCTTGTCTTGTTACCATGTGAAGTTGGTTAAGTGCCCCTATGGACTTAGCCTTCCCATCCTAGCTTAACTGTGTTAAATTGGTTAAGTGTTCCTATGGACTTAACCCTCCCATTCTAGCTTAACTACGTTAAGTGTCTACATGCACCTAACCCCACCCACCGGTCTGGTTAAATTGGTTAAGCGTCTTAGCTAACTTAACCCTACTCTTCTTGTTCTAGCTTTAACTAGATAAATTAAAGCCACGACCACTCACATTAGACAGATATTGTTGCGAATACTGGATGTGCCGGTTGGTTCCGGGCCGGTTTACATCGCAACTCAGTCTAACCTCGGGTTAGGCATATTCGTGTTTTCTAAGTTCAAAGGGGTTTCAATTTATTTTCAAATCAAGTTTTGAAAGTAACCATCCCGTTCGTCGGATCAGTTAGGGATATCCAGGGAGAGCAGGAAACTTGTATTTTCCAAACTCAAGCCTAGACATTATCCTCTCTGTCACCCTAGAACTTTCTGGTGTACCATTAAAAGAGATGTCGTTAATAAACCTTTAATTTATCTAAATCTACATTTCCTCATTTAGGACAAATTCTATAAGCAAATTAATCCTAATTTACTTATTTCCCAATTACTCTTTTAATGTAAATTGACTACATTCATTCTTATGGCCCATTTCCCCTTCTAAATCATATTTATGCTTTTTGGTATGTAAACTATACCAAATTAAGTGTCACTAACCATGACTTTTCTAAACCTGACAGTTATTCTCAATTATGGCAAATTTCACATTTATGCCAATATACTTACCGTGCCAAATTAGCTAATCCATTTCCGATTCAACATTCTAATTCACGTCAAACTAGACTTATTACTCTAGTTCACTATTCATGTAAATGCTAGATTTACATGTCAATACTAGATTCAAATTACACATCTTATAATTCATGTCAAATTTATCCAATTTGCATTTCTATAAACATGCCATAATACATGTTCCCAATTTATGCCAATTTCCAAGTTAAACTACGTTTTTGGTAAATTTCATTTTTTTCCCAAACCGCATTCCCACCGTTCATATAATCGTGATTCAATCTAGATTATAACTAAAGCTAGGTTCGTAGGAAATAGGGAATGAACCAAAGATGCTATGCACAAGATAGACATACTAACTGGCATAAAAAGGGTTGGATAACGACGTCGGTTCAAGAACATGGGTAGACCTAACTTAATAGGTAAATTCCCAAGGTCTAAAACCAAAGAAAACCAAGAATAGACAGAATAGAGACGTAGGTTCAAGAACATGGGTAGACCTAACTTAATAGGTAAATTCCCAAGGTCTAAAACCAAAGATAACCAAGAATAGACAGAATAGATGATCGGGTTTAGACCCAATTTCAAAGTCACACAACTTAAGCAACACTTTCCTAGTCATGAATCAAAGGTGTTTAATCACAGATGTCCTTGTTATGTCATAGGCAATAGTTTATATTTCCTAATCGAAGGCATAGGCTTAGTCAAGGAAATAATCCTCATAGTCACAGTCACAGTCATAGGCAATGTTCATAGTCATAGGCAATGTCCATAGTCATAGGCAATGTTCATAATCATAGGCAAATGTTCATAGTCATAGGCATATGGTTTTAAGGTCCATAGTTTCATAGTCACGGTCTTATTTGTCCTCGAATCATAACAGTTCTTAATTAGGTTCAAGAGTATAGGCACTGATTCGAATAGAGAGAGAGAGAGAGATTTGGCATATTCTTTTATTCCTTTAATTTCATGTCACGAACAGAGAAAAACATTCAAATCTAGAAATAACTGACTTACAGGGATTAGATCATAACAGAAAGATGGCGTTGCTATGATTCGTACCAAAACAGTCGTTGCAGTCGTTCGAATCCTCACTTGAATTCTAGCTTGAATCTCCTCTTTGAAAGTCTTTGAGCAACACCTCCTTGTCTTGATTTATTTTATATATATTATTTTATTTATTATTTAATTAAGAGGAGGAGAAGAAGCCATGTTTGCCAAGCATCTTTGCAGCATAAGGGTAGAAAAGAATTGTGAATAGAGAAGAAGACTAGGGCTGTTTATATAGTGTTAGGTGGACGAACCTGGTCAGAAAACGCGACCCAATACATCAGAACGAACAAGGTGCAGAAAGCTGGAAAAACAGGGGGGTCGACCCCCAGGTCGACTATGTAGTCGACCTGGGTGCCCCAGGTCGACTACCCAGTCGACCTGGGTGTCTTGGGCGGGAAAATTCCCGCCCTGGCCAATCCGGCTCGATTTTTGAAATTTGAATTTGTTTTCTGTCTGTTCGAATTTTAAACTGAATTCTGAAACTTCCGGAGGCCATATCTCCCTCATACGGACTCCGATTTACGCAAACTCAGACTCGTTTTCATGCAGAATTCCGAGACGAACACAATGGCGCAGCCCATTTCCCTTGATTTTGATTTTAACTTTTAATTCTGCCTTGATTTGTGAATCTTAGCGTTACAGAATTACAGGGTGTTACATCCGGGATCTCTCGAGCATCATCAACATCTAGACCCTTGTCGATACCATGATCCTCTATCTTAGGACAATCAGCGGTGACCATATTAACCTCTCCACCTTGTTGTGGACTAGGTTCTTCAACCGTCACCCGCCTTTCATTATTTACCACCGAACCGACCAAACTATATAGGTTTCTCTCCTCCAAAACTCCTCGCATCATCACACGACCACCCTTCTTCACTCTCAAAACTCCACCTCGAGTTTCATAAGTGCAACTGCGGCGATCTAACTGACCGGGAGATATGAGGTTATGCGAACAAGTGGGTATGTGCCTCACACCGGCCACTTCTCTCACCACTCCATCATGCATCCGAAACCTAACAGCTCCAACTCCACAAATTGGTAGCTCTACTCCATTGGTCGTCTTTATCATGCCAACACTCTTCTCATATGAAGAAAAACTTTTCACATCATGACATATGTGAAAACTGGCTCCTGAATCCATCTTCCAAGGCTCCACAACATTAAATAGGACATCACACGAAGAATCGCTTTCGGTACCTTCAGCAAAACTTGCTTGTCCCAAATCATTATTATTATCACCTTGCGCCTTATTCTTATCCCTCTGATAAGCATATCAATCATTGCGCTTATGGCCTTTCTTACCACAATAATAACAAGCACCTTCACCATTAGCCCCTTTCTTCTTCCTTCTTGTATCTTTCCCCGAGCCCCTTGCTACCATCGCCTCAATTTGAACCGATTTCAACTTTGACCCTTTTCTCCTTAGCTCCTCATTCAAAAGACTGCTTCGAACTGTTTCTAAAGAGATACTTCCATTAGCATTGGAATTACTCAATGAAACAACCAAAGTCTCCCAACTTTCTGAAAGAGAACTCATCAACAAAAGAGCAAGCAACTCATCATCAAAATTGACCTTCATATTTGCCAGTTGATTGATGACATCCTGAAACTTGTTCAAATGCTCTGCAACAGACTTCTCCTCATCCAATCGAATTTGCACTAACTTTCGAACCAGAAAAGCCTTACTTGTAGCACTCCTCGACTCATACAAAGATACTAATTTGTCCTACAACGCCTTCGCGGATTCACAACTAGCTACATGGTGGAATACAGAATCATCCAAATATTGACGAATCAACGCAATCGCCTTTTTGTCCATTTTCTTCCACTTCTCCTCATCCATATTCGAGGGCTTCACCCCATCTCCATCAATGGGATCATGCAAATCATTGAGATATAGAATCTCCTCCATCTTCGGCTTCCATATACCCCAATTCTTCCCATTTAAAATAGCCATTTTTGAAAACGTCATCATCTCCGACATCTCTAATTTTCAATCCAACAAACACTCCAAGCTATGCGATGATCTGGCTCCGATACCAAACTGTTGGGATTTTGTAGGCAGCGGAAGCTTGAAAAAATGCCAAGAAAATTTGGATCTTCATCACCCAATCACTTGAAGATGAATTTGATTGAAAAAAAACAACACAAATAATATCGGAAATATGAGCACACAATATTCCACCTAACCACCCTCTTTATTGATTCACTAATAAAAATTGTTTACAAACGATCTCAACTATCGTTACAAACAATTACAACTTGAACCAATAATCTTATTGAGAAATAGGTAGAGAATATCTAATGGCTAAAAAATTTGAGGAGAAAGACAATGAAGAATAATGGCAAATTTTCCACACCTAATGAACAGATTAGCTAGCCCTTTTTATAGTGAGAATTGCTTCATGCCCAAGAAAAACTTGGCTTCATGCCCAGGAAAACTTGGCTCCCAAAATATCTTCATATATGTTATAAAACTATTTGGTTAAGCACCAAATATCCTTGCAATAAATGTCCACAAATATAGCAACCAATATCTCTCCATAAAATCTAGCACCAAATCTCTTCATCAAATCTAACAACAAATCTCTCCACAAAATATGTAAGATTATTTGTTGCCCAAAATTGTGATTTACGTGTCACCAACTTCAACAGTTAGGCTCGGTTTTACTGAGCTTAAGGCTCAGTTTTACTGGGCTGTTAGGTGTTGAGATGACTGGGGATCTTTTTTTTTTCTTAAGAAAATGAGAAGATTTTTATAAATTTGGTAAATCAAATATTTGTTTATGTTGATTTAATTTGCTGCAATGATTTGGTGTTTTTGTTTGCTTGTTTGTTGCACATGTTGAATGCTGACTCAAATTGATTACGTAGATTAGGTTGATGATCTTTTCTTGCACTAGATGATCTTCTTTAAATGTATTTATGTATTGTTATTCCAGTTAATGTGAACATATGACTTTCTGTGAAATGTTTTTGGAATGATTCTATTGTTTTTGAAGTATTGTGGTTGGGTTGCAGCTTAATAGCTGGAGTACACATGATTAATGCCAACGTGAATGATGTTTAAACAATGGAAATTACAAGTAGTTCTACATTTTCATGCTGACATTTACACATTTTGTCAGTTTTGTTTGAAATATTAGCAACTAAAGTCTTTAAAATTCATGAGCTGTTACTAGTATTTACTAGTCTTTAAAATTCATGAGCTGTTACTAGTCTTTAAAATTCATGAGCTGTTAAAATATTAGCAACTAAAGCACTTATTTGTGTTAAAATATTACCAGTCCTTTATGAATCTGAATTATGTATATATTGTATTTATATTATGTGTATCAGCTCTATGTTTATTCCCTTAGGCCATCCGTGAAAGCAAGCTAGCTCAGCTCCGTTCAATTTCATTTGACATATATGAGAATTTTATTTGAATGCTATATAAAAGATCGAAAAATATAATGTTCATAACATGTTTTATTCAATAAGCTTAACTGGCTTTATTATCGTGGGTGTCGTTCCAGGTCCATTTTGGCTTGTTAATATTAATGCGATTGGTTATTGAATTGGAACTCAAATGACTTGTTTGGATTATAATCTAAACTGGAACTGTTCTGTTTTTAAGCAGTCACATTCCACATCAGTGACAATGTTTATACTGATATAACTATAGCCTCATGTTGTTGAATATCTCATCAATTTTATGTTTAACAAAGGAAAGCAATCTTCTAAACGTGCATTTGATAAGGATCACAAGTTGCAATGTTGTCAAGTTCTTAAAGATGCAAAACTTCCATCATGTCTTGCAACTAAGATACACGGTCTTATATGTCTTCAACCACCCGGTTTGCAAATTAAAAAGACATATGATTATCATATTCTCATCCAATACTTGCTTCCTATCATGGTTCAGCATGCATATCCAAAGTGTCGTGAGTTAAGATGAGCGCTTTTACAAGTAAGCTTGTACTTCAACATAATATGTTCAAAAGTTCTTGTTCGAGAACATGTGCAAGCGGTTAAAGATATGATTGCTGAAGCATTATATGTGTTGGCACACTATGTTTCAACGGATTTTTTTGATATAAGCATCCATTTGATGGTACATTTAGCAGATCAAGCTCTGCTTTGTGGACCATCGACTTATATATGGACGTATCCATTTGAAAGGTAAATATTGTTTTTGCATTCAAATTATTTTACCTAAGGGTTATGAAGTAACTAACTGTAAGTATGCATATTAATTTCTGTGTGCTAGGGCTAAGAAAGATTGCAAAAACATACCTAGTAACAAAAGGTATATAGAAGGATCAATTTCTGAAACATACCTTGTTTCAGAATCAGTTCGATACGCAATGGAATATATGCCAAATCCACGTGATGGAAATCATAGCTCTAAACAAACATCCTTTTTAGATGAGAATAGTGATAATATATATGAGCATTCCATTGTTAAAGGTAAACCGTTAAAATTATCTAGAGTGCAACGATCACAGATTCGTCGATGGTTACTATTTAGAATTGATATACTGGAACGAGATGAATACTGCAGGTTATACATTTTCACCTTTTTCAATACGTATATCACATTTACTCAAATATATATATATATATATTTATCACATTATTGAATTTGTAGTGCATACCGCTTATCTTTAGAAGACGGTCTTCGTGGTAAAAGGAAAACTATCACAAA
This sequence comes from Allium sativum, assembly GCA_030737875.1. Taxonomy (NCBI): domain Eukaryota; kingdom Viridiplantae; phylum Streptophyta; class Magnoliopsida; order Asparagales; family Amaryllidaceae; genus Allium; species Allium sativum. The sequence goes on from CM060911.1 coordinate 206,000,915, forward strand.
GGCAGAAGTAGTAGTCCAATCTAAATTTGTTGATTGGTTATACAATAAGGTGTGCTAAATTTACTTGAGAGCAATGTATTTCTTTTTAACTAATGTTATTCTATTAATTTTGTTAATTCTTAACAGTTAATGGACGAAAATGCATGAACACAATGTTATGGTTGTATGTCAATGGTCCAAAGTGGGAAGTCAAAACTTTTCTTAAGTACAGAGTGAACGGCTATACATTCTCCCCTCAACATTATGACGATAGCATTTCAACGCAAGATAGTGGTGTCTGTATGGATGCGATCACTACATTTGTTGCAAGTTCAAAAGGTTTAAATCCTATGGATGATGATACTACTTGGTATGGTGTTATTAGAGAGATCATGGAAGTTGATTACTATGATCTTCAACATCTGGTATTCTATTGTGATTGGGTGAATGTTGCAGATAAGACAAATGGTTGTAAAGTTTGCCCGGATACAAATTTGTTAATGGTAAACTTAAAGAAGCTCAAGAATACCGATGGAGAATATGATGAGCCTGCTATTCTTGCGTCTGAAGCAAGTCAAGTATTTTACATCATAAATACACAAAATTTCGTCTGGTCAATTGTTCGACGCTCTCCTAAACGCATAATGGATAACATAGATGATTATGAAGTACCAACAACATATCAATCTATTTTGAAAGAACAACCATATTTAGAACCATTATTGAAATGTATTCAATCGAAATCAAAATGTTGATTGAAAATATTTTGCATATATTTTGCTTGTTTTGATCATGCATTAACCTTTATTGATGTATTGTACAATTGTGTTGTGTTTTGAAATGTATGATTTTCTTTTATTGATGTCTTTTGAAACTATTGCCAGTTTGTTATGTTAATTCATATCTTGCAAGTATCTTTCACGTGTTATGTTAACTTTACATTTTGTTTGTTTTTTAATGTAGATTTTTCATTAAAATGACAAACAATTTTTCCGTAAATGTAAATGTAAGTACAACAGAGACTATTGAACCTCAACCACCGAAAGGTAAAAGGTACTTTATAACGGTTGGTGTTGAGGGTGCAGTAGGGGAAGATTCAGCTAAATGGAGTACACGTTGTGGTGAGTTAATCCGTTGTCATATACCCGTTGGCTACAAAGAATGGAGGGCCGTAGATAGCTTCTACAAGGATAAACTATGGGAAGGGCTTTTGGTATTTTCACTCATATCAATTTCACTATCAAATTTAAATTATGATATATTTGATTGGTTCATGATTATTGTTTTCTCTTTGATAGGAAGAATTTGACATGGATGTAGATCCTAGCATAGCTCACCGTTATTAGAGAAACATTTCCCACCGTACTATAGATCAATGAAGTCAACATTAAGAAAAAGACTTCTTAAAGTTGATGACACTATGATTCCTAAACGTGTTGCCATTGATAGATGTCCAAATGATGTAGATAGAGTGTTGTGGGAAAAGTTCCTTGATATTGAGTATATGAATGAAAAGATGGAACAATGTAAAAAAAATGCAAAAAACAAAGCGAAAAACCAAATCACTCATACTCTAGGAAGGAAACCTTACCATAGAGGGCACCATGAAATGGTAATAAAATTATCTTTTGTAAATGGTTGTGTGTAGAATGTTATATTAACTATGTGTTGTCAACTTTGATATTTCTTGTAGGTCTTAACCAATCCAGAAGCAAATATTACACGAATGACGATTTGGAAGGTTGGACATAAAAGGAAATCGGGAGAAGTACTACCATGTGCCGCAGAAACATATGTAGGTTTGCATATATGTTGTTAAGCTCATTAAATTATTTTGGCTGATCATTATTTGCCTGAACTGAACATGCACAATTTACTGAATTGGCGCCGTTTACTGAGCCGTAGAAACATATATGTTGTCCGCAAAACCGAGCCTGTGGCTCAGTTTTGCTGAGCCATATGGCTCAGTTTTGCCGGGCCTGTGGCTCAGCAATTCTGAGCCATACGGCTCAGAAAAATTGAGCCATAAAGCTCAGTTTTTCTAAGCGATATGGCTCAGAAAAACTAAGCCATAAAGCTCAGTTTTTCTGAGCGATATGGCTCAGCAATTCTGACCCATATGGCTCAGTTTTGCTGAGCCTATGGCTCAGCAAAACTGAGCCTGTGGCTCAGCAATTCAGAGCCATACGGCTCAGTTTTTCTGAGCCGTATGGCTCAGCAATTCAGAGCCATATAGCTCAGTTTTGCTGAGCCTGTGGCTCAGCAATTCAGAGCCATACGACTCAGTTTTGCTGAGCCTGTGGCTCAGCAATTCTGAGCCTTACGGCTCAGGTTTTTTTTTAATCCAATTTTTTGTTTTTAACAACAAACTGGAATTTTCAATTTAATGTGATATTCAGTGATTACAGGCACTTCTAGATGCAGCGGAAGAAAAGAGAAAATTGGATGGTAGTTCTAATGGCACAGTAGATGATCTTGATAATGATCCAATTGCAGAAGTTTTTGGTTCCGACGTGAAGAAAAATTATTGTCGAGCAATTAGTTCTACTTCTTCTATAAAACAAGTTAAGGTGGCTCGAGCTGTAAAAGCTGTAGCTGATAAAAAACAAGCCGTGGATTTGTCCGTTTGGAAATTGGAGATAGAAAGGCAAGTAGCTAATCAGGTTAATAACGCCATAAATTCAATTACTTCAACTTTTATGAAACTTATACCTAATTTGGAAGAAAAACTTGTTGCTAGTCCTTCCACTCCACATACAGAAGGTGCTTCTAATTTAGGGTATCATCCTATAAGTAATAATATAACCATTACTCCAGATGTGTCACTTAATGATCTTCATTCATCTATAATGGAAAAGAAATACGTAATGCTATTATCAAATGATCTAGAGAAGGAGGTAGCAAAAGGTTACCTTGGAACACATATTAGAATATGCGAGTTGCTAATACATATTTCTGTTATTATTAAAATATATATTTGTTATGAATTTTGTAACATGTATAGGCGTTACAAACAAATGTATTGCAACATATATAAGCATTACAAACAAAAATCTTACAACGCTTATAAGCGTGGGTAAAGAAAATCTACCAATGCTTATAAGCATTGCTAAAAGATCTACCAACGGTTATAAGCGTTGAGACTGAAAATATACCAACGCTTATAAGCGTTGGGACAGAAAATCTACCAACGCTTATAAGCGTTGGTACTAAATTGCCACCCCCATAGCAACACTAGTAAGCGTTGCTGAAATTGTTTGCGATGGTTATACTCGTTGGGAATCACCTGTTTTGGTGCAGTGTATGGGTTTGGGGGCATAAATCAAATTATGATCAAAAAACTAAATTTGGGCGTATGGTGCATAATAAATATGACTTGGGAAAAGGGGCATGAAAACCTATAATGCAATAGGAATAATTGTTAAAGAACGAACATGCCTAGATTCACAGTAATTGGACACTATAACGTGCTTAGACACGAGGTTAGATTACACTTGTGATAGAAGTCTATCCGTAACCGCCCGGCATATCCAGCATTCACAAGTGGTAAATCTAATGTGAGGGGTCTAAGTGCATAAATAAAACATGTAGTGGCGCTTAGACACGAGGTTAAGCCAACTTGTGGTAGAAGTCTGCTCGGAACCCCCTAAAAATCAATCACCCACAAGTATAGGCTTAATGTGAGAGATCTAGTGCATGAATATATACATATATATAAATATATGTAAAAGGAAGGACTGATAAACAAATGGCATTAATGGTAATTAATGGAACAGATGGAACTGAATGAAAGATAATTACAACAGTAAAGAAAAGGGAATAAACGGGGAATGATAATGACCTATTATAAATAAATTACATGAATAAGAATGTTGTATAATAGGTAGACTTGTCCTAGGGAGAAGTGAATATTATAACTTAGGTTATAATAGACTAGTAAGGACATGAGATAACTGGTGAAATGAGATAAGTGCACTTAATTATAAATTAAGTAATCAGTGAATGGGGAAAACCAAAACCAGTTGTTTGTAATAAGTAGAGAAATGGGGGAAATTTTATGCAATGTAAGAAGTTGTACTTAATTATAAATTAAGTAATCCGTAAACTTGGAAGTATGAAATATGCTGATAAGAATAACATATTAGAGTTTGTCCTAGGGACAAATGGGGATTAAAACTTAAGTTACAATAAATAATAAGGAAATTGGAATAACTTATGTTATGAGATAAATTGTACTTAATTGTAAATTAAGTTAATTATGAGAACGAGAATCTAAAACCTACGGATGAGGACAACATACATTATATTTATGGGAAGAGAAACTTATTAGTGGACCTTAGTTAAGAGAACTAAGTTAATAAGTAAATAATGATAAGTTGTAATGACGGTATAAAATGGGATTATGATTAAATGAGAAAGAGAGAGGAAAACTTATGAAACGAAATAACTTATATTTAATCATAAATGATGACTGACGTGTTAAATAGAAAACATGTGAATTGAGATATACTTAATACAGATTAAGTAAAACATGTTATTGTAACCTTGAATCAAAACAGAAAATAAAAGTGATTGTGGATTATAGACCTTGGACCACAATCTAAGGAATAACATTTTGTGGGCTTATTAATAAACTTAAATGGGTTAAGTTATATAACTGAAATTAATAAGCAAGAGGAACTTGGTAACTTGATTAAAAATTCATTATGATTGGGAATATCCAAGTTAATGGAAACCTGATGAAGTAAGGCAAGCGCGTAAAAGAATGTTTAGACATAGGGTCTAACAACATATTAAAGTGAGGCGCTTGGGCCAGTCTGCACGTTTGAGGGTGAATAACCCAAAGGGGTAGATCATATGGGTGTTATAAGGCACGAGGAAAGCGCACATTCATCTGATTATTCTGACGACTCCGACGGACTGGAAGGGGAAGCACACGGCTTTCTTAGATATGTAAGGTGCTCCTGGTAGTCCTCTGTGCTGTGGCAGATGTTTAGGCTGTGCTCGCAGAGGTTGGGTCTGCGCGTAACTACTAGGTGGGTGGGCCTTGACTGCAAAAATAGCTTTGCAGTCAGAATGTTGTGATGCGGTGACACCAGGGTGATTCGGCGGTCGCCTCAACGGGGAGGCGAAGGGTCACGACCAACAAGGATAGTATATCATCGGATACCTGTCATCGGCAGTCATGGGATTCGAAAAGACTAGAGATAAACCCAATAGACCATTCATCTTTCACTATCGGGGTACGGTAGTTGAAGGGAGACGCCAACTAGTTGTTTAGATTTTTTGTTGTTAGGGGCAAGTCGCTTAGCTCTCTTAGTCTTTATTAGTTGAGGGAGGGGCCGAGGTGGGGCCATAGCCACCATGAAAAACTGACCCTATTACTATCTGTATATAGAGATTCATAAAGACGGGCCTGTACAGATATGGAAATGCTCCTGACTGAGTTCTGTGTTTCTTGTATAGCCCTGCCATGAAACTCGGTGCACATTAGAGGACGTGCGGTTAAGGCATCGAGCTACAATTGACGATACATATGTGGGACAGTCTAGATACATGCATGTCGGCTGTGGGTTATGTATCGTAGACTTGAGGGCATTACTCCGGTATGAAATCTGAATCGATCAACGATGGCAGTCCATACGCGTAGTAATGACAGATATATGTGGAACGTAACATTGTTATATAGAGATCTGTACGTCACTCTGGCGTAGGATGAGGGACTGCGTTCATTTTGGTTGTATTATGGCAGAGACCGTACGAGTGGGGTACCATGGGGTGTACCTTAATATTGGGGGTAGCTGAATATGTACTGTATTAGGTTAATCCACTGGGAAGCAAACGGGTGCGACGTGTGTGTAAGCCTTGAGTGCTGTTAACCCAAGTAACCTAATAAATAAGAAAATATGATTGAACGGTATATGTAGTATTATCCAAAGTGTATAATTTAAATTCAATCACCAGAACTTATGTTCTGACCCCCTCCTCATTACATAGTCGCAGGTTAGATTTGTGGCAGAGACATGATAGTTTTGGATAGTAGTTAGGCAGTTAGGCAGTATTATTGATATGATAAGGCTATACTTTGAGTATATTATATTTTATCCATTCCGCTGTATGATATTTTCTAAACTCTGACATATTTTATGTCTCTGCCTTTTCTGTAGGATACTAGAGCACAACAACTTGAGTTTCAATAGGTTGGAATTTTGAAAAAAAATCGGTATGTCGGAATTCGGGTTGTTACATTACAAGAGTTGGAGAAATCCTTAATCCGCTTTTAGAGAATTAGGATTTGCTTTTTTGCTAAGAAAAAAGAACAAGATTGAGAAACGAAAAATTTGTTCCCCTCTATGTAGCTCTTAGGGTCCTATTTATAGGGAATTTGGGGCCCCTTCTGCTGTTGGGCTACTAGGCTTGTAGGGGCCTTTGCCGACCATTTTTCCTTGGTCTCGGACGCTTGTCTTCTGGCCATCTTTGGAGTGCCAATTATAGTCTTCAAAGTGGGGGTCCTGGTCAATTGGGGCTTCTTTGGGATAAATATGGGCTTTTCGATGTGGTGGCCTTCAGATGGTATTTGAACCCTCGGTAACGGCTCTTGAGTGTAGGCTCTCAGACGTAAGCTTTCGGATGTAGGCTTCCGGCTTTATCGTGAATACATAGAGGATCCTGCCCTCATGATGTACGTAAATAACTGCCGGTTCGAAATGGTTGTTGGTTTATGTACTAGGTAGATTAGTACGGGTAACCTGTATCTCCAATTGGGTCCCGGTTAGCCTTTCGGTGGAATTTTTGGGATAGTCTGATTTTCAGGAAGTGGCTTCCGGTAATGATTCTATTATTTGTGAATGTGGCCCTTCGTCATTCATGTAGTCGATATTTCAGAAGCTGGCTCTCGATAATCTTTATGTGCTGGCCCGATACCATTGATACTTTCCCCTTCTGATGCGTCGATATTAAGCAGGTTAATTCTGATAGCCCTTCCGGGTTTCGATAAGCGAAGCTTATGCCCTCCTCTTTCTTGATTTCTATCCTAGGTTACCTTTCGTCACAGAACTCTCCTCCGGGTAGACTCCGTCGATAGACCATGTTGGATGAACCCTGCCGAATGAACTTCGCTGGCATTCTGTAGGCTTTGAACTCCTTTCTTCCTAAGGGGTGTCGGTTTATGCTACTCTTGGATCATTATTTCCGCGGTTATATTCATCCGATACTCCTTCACCGTCAGCCTATGCTAAGGGTAATTTTGGTAGTAACAACCCTCATCCGAGAAAATATCTGAATCAACGTTTGAACTTCAGTGGTTGGGTGTGTGGGCATGTATACTGATTGTGGAGAAGGAGGTAAGTAATTATTTTATGGAGGGGAAAGATTATTTTAGGGCGGCGAAAGTAGAAATTGAGCCAACCGTTTAGTCAAACGGTACTCGCCGCATCTTACTTTAGCGCTTTGTTTTTTGAATAGTTGAAATCTTCGTTGACACTTCAAACGAGTTGAAAGCGTCATTGAAGTTTAACAAAATTTGACTTGCGAACCAAGCTACATTAAAACTGTGAAAAGAAATGGTCAAAATGAACAATAAGTGAAAGGAAAATTCTATTAGTACACCCAAAATTATCTAGCATACACCGTTAGTTTACTTAAAAAAAATATGACTAAGTTACGCTTATCCTTTACTACATTATTAGTTGTTTTGTTTTAACATATCTAATTAAAATATTAAATATAACAAAATTTGATTAAATATATACAATTTTATGAAGTTAATGAACTCTAAAATATATCTGGAAACAATTTCAACAACGAACTGCTTTATTTAAAAGTGGTTAAAAAATCCATCCTAGAGTTAGAGGTCATTTTGATGAAATAAAAAATAAAAAATTGTCATATAATTTATAATACTAGTGGCAAAAATGAAATGTTATTTTTTAATTTCAAGTAAATTCATTGAAAGGAATTTCTTGTTTTGTGAAATTTAGATTTAAGGTTAAAAAAAAGATGATAAAGATATAAAATAGGTAATTATGTGAATGTCATGGTGTATGTATAATAACTTTTGGTATATGCCACTTTATTATATTTTTTGGAGTATGTAAGGAGATTAGAGTATCTATATTAATAGTTGTAATACATTTAGTGTTACATTTTTTGATGCAAGCGTGAACTACCATAAATGCCCTTAACTGATTTTATTTTGAAAGTTAAGCGCAAATTTTATTAATCACTAAAATATTTACATTACATATATCAGCATATACAAGTATGCTATGATATATAACCATCCTTCTCTATACCATTCAAAATCACTAATACTCACTCGCTAACCACAAGTGATTACAGAAAGAATCTCCAGTTATCAAAATTACATTCTAGTTGCTCTTTCTTCTAACACATCCGATTAAAAAAAAAACATTCCAAGACAAGCTTGCATGCACCATAATCCCTCGGATCTGACACAAAGCACAAGTCAAAACTCATGTGTAGAATTTATCAAAAAAGGGGCCAGGATTGCGTCTTGTGTGTCTTTTCTGCGATATCACCTTGCTACCAGCGGATAATATGTCTTCAAGTGTGAACTCATGTCCCTCATCAAAGTCATCTTCAGCCCAAAATTTTCCTTTAGGTTTCTTGCCTTTGGATATTGCAGATGGATAGACACTCATTGAAACTACAGAGGATAACATGGAAGATTCGATTGCCGGAGGAGGAAGAATAATTGGTCAGGTGGCTTTAAATTAGCATATGGGGAAGCAGATTGCTTGGCACTAGAAGAAGAAGTTCCAATCAAAGCTAAAGTAAAATTCATACAAGAAGAAGCAGGAGAACTCTGATGATAAGTTGATGAACATGACATAGAACCAGAAAGAGCTGAACAAGGAGCAACAATAGTGTCACTAGAGGATGAACTAGTTCCCAAGAAATCAATACAAGGAATAATACCATTACATGTAGCCTTCTTATTTGAAGTTTCCAAATGTTCTCTTGTATCATCAAACAGATTGCCAAACAAGGTCTGCATCTCAGCATTTGCTGTGTAGTCTGAATGTGCATTGGTAACCAGATTAGATTGAACAATATTAGGCTCATCAAGACCATGACTATCAATATCAACATTCTGCTCAGTAACATTAATATCAACATTCTGCCCAATATCATCAGTAGCTAAGCATGCAAAAGAGTTACCATTTTCATTGCTTGTAGCAACTGCAGAATCTGTCGTACCCTTATTAGTATCTACCTCCTTTCTCTTCCAGTACTTTTTTTTATTGTAAACATTTGTCCATTTCTCCTGATTACCATTTGCATGAATTTTAATATGTGGCTTTTGTACTTGCACATTCTCAGCTGGACAATAATCCCTCCCATTAGCATTACCCAGATTCTGATTATCCTTATTGTTATTGGCGTGTAATTCACAGTGGGATGAATCATGTCCAAATACCCTACAATTGACACAAATCTTTGGTTTTCAGTCATAGCTAACCTTTACAATAGGACAAGCATCTCCCAAACCATCAATCTAAATAGCATTTGGTAGCTCAAATTCAGGTGATACTTCGACCAATGCCTTCACATATCTGAACCTATCTAAGCTTATGGTACTAACATCATAACAAATCAATCTGCCTATATGATTTACAAGCCAATTGATGCCTATTAGAGTCCATAAAACCATGGGTATCCTATATAAATGGATCCAAACAGGGACTTTTTTATTTGAGATTGGGCACATCCTATGGTACTCTGCAAATATTATCATATCATAATGTCGCTTAAAAATAAGATTTAATACACAAACTTTATTTACAAATTAAATATTACCCCTCTATCATTAATTAATTAACAAATCTAACGAAAATCACCTTTTTGGTATCAACATGAATTATTGAAAATGTTGCTCTATCTTAATATCATTAAAATATGGAATCTTACTTCTATTGCAAATTCAAAATTCTCCTTACCAAGTATGATCAAATTTGAATATTTCTTCAATATAGAATCTAATAAATAAATCTGTGCAAATATTACCAATTCTTAGTATTGCTTAAATATAAGATCCAGCAAAAAAAATTCATATTCAGAACTTTTTACTACAAATATTACCAAATCTAATATAACAGCAACAAAAACAAGAACTATGTCATTAATGTCAAATAAGTTGGGTTGACTAGAGATGAAACCTAAAACAAAACAAAAGGTCACCAAATCTAAGATTATTTAGAAATAAATTCTAACAAATAAACAATTCATTAAAAAAACAACTAATTTATAAAACGTTCATCTACTAATAAATCTACCAAATTCTATTCTTTTTTGGCAAGGCAACAAATTCTATTCTTATTATCATTTGAAAATAGGATCTAACAAACAAGTTCTTTTAACAATTAAAAATAATTATCTACAAATGTTATCAAACTACCCGATCTTAATATTACTTAAAAACAAGATTCATCAAATAAATTATTAACTAACAATATACATTTCAAAGAAAAATTATTCATATGTACAACGCTTGCTATTATCACGCGCAAAGCGCATGCCGTTACACGAGTGTATAGAATTAGCCTAAGTGAAATAATGTTATAGGGGTACAAATGGAAAATCAAAATTAGATCTGTTACGATTTAACCGTCAACCGCATCAACCATTACACAGTTACCATCTATAACGGTAATGGTTTTGGTAGCAGTTGAAAAATTAGATTATCGCGATTAATCATACCAAACATAGGTGACTGTTTCATACAATATTTAACATTCAAGTCTAAAAATTGATAATTCAAGTCAAAGGAATAATTTCTATATTAATAATATGTGCTTTCATGATCTAATATTATATGCGTGCATTATCGTCATCATATATACAAATAAATTCATTTATAAAAAAAAAACAGTTATAACTATATGAGTTTATCATAAATAATATATATAATTGGAAATATATATACAAAATGTTTTAAATTTTAAAATACGCCAGTTAATCATTATTGATGGTTGCATATAAAAATCAAAACCATCAACAACGGTTAAGATTACGGTTACGGTTACGGTTGATGGAAATATCGACAGTTATTATATGCGTAACACCAATAATAATCAAAATAGGTTGGTTGAGTACTTTTGTCGCAAAACAACGTCATATCTGGACTTTGAAAGCAAAAGCGAACATGTTTCATTGCTTATTCATAACGCGTTGTTAACCGTACGGATCTTATATCAGTTAACTGTACGGATTTTGAACTAGTTAACGTTAATTTGAGGTTAACTGGCTGAAAGCAAATAAGAAAAAAAGGTTTATTGAAAGGTTTGAAGGAGCTTCATTAAGCGATTTGAAGATCCGATTAGGTAGGTCTGTTTCCTTTCCATCTTTTGTTTGCCTACCTTTACTTTCCAATTTAATAATGATGCAGAGTCTTCAATTAAGCTTCATGCTTTCTATTCCATTCAGTGTCTAAAAGGATTATCAAGTTCTTTTTGTAGTATGAAACTGGATTAGGTTTATGTTTTCGCTCTTTTAGGTTTTTTGTAGCAATTGATTAGTCTAGCTGATTTTAGTTTACTCAAATGGACTGCCAAATCATTGATTTTGCTTACTTTTACATTTATTTGTTCGCGTTGATGCTGGATAGGGTTTTCGCATATTTGGGGTAACTGAACTGAGATCTACATTTATTTGTTCGTGTTGATGCGGGATAGTGTTTTTGCATATTTGGGGTTTTTCCTTTTCAAATAATTAATATAATGTTTGTTTTTCCAGATAAAAAATAACCTATAAAATTCAATACTCTGCAAGATTCAAGTTATAGAGATGGCTTTGGAGAAAAGAATTGCTCATCGAACCAGCGTTTTGGGAATAAAAAGGATTGTTGTACCCAAAAGTCCAGTCTGTACGCCAGTGCTCAAACGAAGTCGAAGCATCCACTTAGATGTACCCAGAAACATCGAGTCATTGCCTCATGATCTACTGGTAATGTCAATTTTGATTTTTATATTTTGGTACACTTCATTCGTAATGCACGTACTATTGCCTGAGCTTAACTTACATATAAACTATGCAGGTCCAGGTGATTAGTAAAGTAACCCACGAGGACCTAAAACAACTAGTGTTAGTGTCCAAGAACATCAAAGCAGCAGTAATATTATACTTGATATTGCTTTAATTAATCCGCAATTTTTTTCTTTCTGTAATATGTAAAATGGTATAAAATTTATGTTGTAACAGACATCAACTGCAAGGGAGCTGCATTTTGCATATCGAACTCCAGAAGCAAAGTCTCGTTTAAAGGATGTTGATGATTTTGGAGTAGAAGATGAAGTAGATGCACCAAATGCACCAATGCGACATAGAGCTGGTAAATCTAGAATAAATTTCGATGGACTTGGAGATCTCGTTGGTCGCATAGACTTCGACGGTGTGTAGTAGACTCATAGATGTGTATGGCAGATGTTTATATTTTAGTATCCACTATTGTAGAATAATTGTGTAGAGGTACAGGATTGTGTAGGTAGCAGTTTCTTCAATGTGTTCATTGAAGATTATTGGTATATGAAGCACTTGTACTTAGTTATAGGAACAAAATGCATCTACTATTTCTTAGATGCATCTTTCTTCATATGTGTAACAAGTTTACTAAATTTTGTTAATAGAAATGTTATTTTGTTCTCCTACTTATTTCTAACTGCATGTTCTGCGTTGTATATTATCTGTGTCTTAAACCTGTGGCTGTGAATCTGTAGTTCCGTGTATTTTATGGAAGGTGAGCGCTGCAATTGAAAATGGATATGTTGAAAATAGAGATAATGGTAAAGAAGAGCCTTCATTAGTCGTGATGTGGACCATTGTTTCCTTAGCAGTTATGTACGTATTGCCTCGGTTATGTGTGCATAGCGGCTCAAATGGACTGTCTAAATAACGTTAGTATGGGTTTATTTGTGCAGTCGGTTTTTCATAGTGCAGCATCATCGGTCTTTTGGTTATCTGGAGTCACTGATGTCATTGGCTAAATCTATAATTTTGGATTTGAAGTCATGCCTAGTTCAGATTTCGATAGGAGAAGGGAAAGTGCATCGTCTTCTTAAATCGTTTCAAATTTTCGATCATGCTTTGGTCATTGCTCATGCGTTATCTTTTGATATGCTGGTCCATATATTTGGATTAGTGTTTGGTTGTAAACTAAGTTTAAATCAAGAATATATTCTGGTGTACATGCTTTAATGAGTGATAGCTACCAAATAGGCTGATTTACTTGCTGAAGCAGCAGTGCCCAACTATTCACCAATCGATTATTTCCCACCCACAACTGTCAACAGCAAGTGTGCCTGGGTAAATGCGAAACTTCTTACAGGCACAAGGGGGAAATGGCAGAATAGGATAGCTGTATATGTTATTGGTACACCGTACGCGACCATACTACCATTTCTTTCATGCATATATCAATCGAGTCTGGCAGCCCACGTCTGAGTTTCAGATTTTTACTCGGGAGAACGGATTTTATTTAATCTGATTTGACAATCAGGAGGATTGTGATAGAGTTTTAGCCAATGGTCCATACTACTATGACAAACGGTTGATGATTCTTAAAAAATGGAGAGAGGGTATGAAACTAACTAGGGATTTTCTAAAATCTGTACCTATTTGGGTTCGATTTCCTAATCTGGAACTCGATTTCTGGTCTGAAGAAATCATAGGAAGGTTGGCTTGGGTTATTGGACTACCAATTAATTTGGATCAAGTGACGAAAGGACTGATTCGCATATCATATGCTAGAGTGTTAGTTGAAGTAGATGTGAATTGTTCATTTCCTAAAAGAATACCCATTCCATTCTCTTTGATGACGGTAATATTGCATGGCAGGAAGTTGCATATGAATGGATACCGTTGAAATGTAATAACTGCTGCTATTTCGGTCATTCAGAAAGAAAATGTAAGTCAAGACTTGGATGCTTAAAAAGAGTCTTGCTAAAAGGCCCGAAAAAGTTGTGTAGGAATTTCAGGGAATTGTCTAAATTCAAGGGAGTTATTGATTTATTTATTTTTAATTTAATTTAGCCGGAAGATGCTACAAAGCCCGAAAAGTAAGGGTCAGGAAAGTCAGGAAATGAGCGCAATTCATGGGGAGTTGTTGGATTCAAGGAGTGGTGGAAACAACAGCCATCAGATCTGTTTCCTGACATTTTGACAAACTAATTTTCGGGCCTTCTAGCATTTTCGTTGTTTTTTTATCAAATTTTCTGAAAAACATACCCAGCCTCCTAGCATTTTGTCTAAACAGAATGGAGCTCATGATGATAGTGAGGCAGTAGTTATATCTGATTCTTTTCAAGTTGACGCAGGCGTACATATACAGGAGGAAATCGTCTGGACTTACAATCAGCTGGTGCCCTAGACCTAACCAACCAGAGAACCTTGTTTTGAATCGTTGTGCAATTAAACCTCTAAAAAAATGTAAGTTTAATTGCTAATGGTTGAAATCAGAGACCTTTGATTGGCTGGGTACAGAGAACCAATCAATTTTGGATGCATGTGATTTTAACCCTAAATATACAAACAAATAATCAGATAGCATCACAAACAAGGATCTTACGATGAACCAAGATACTGACCATCAAATCAATATGGGATATAACAAAACACAATTAATAGTCGAACAGAATAATACAAAAGTTATTGATAATATTGGTTCTACAGACACTCAAGATATAGCCGTCTCCCAACAAGATGTATCATTCCGGCTGCATGCAGTTAGTGAAGGAAACAATGACAGACATTTGCATACTGCCTTGCAAGAGCCGAATGCTATTAAAACAGGACTGAATGCTGAACAATTGAGTTTGGAGCCTGCACATAAGGAGAGTGAAATTAGTATGCAGGAAAGTGATGTAAATATGCATTCAAGAATACATAGAACATCGTCGGTACCAAGTAGCATGAATGTAGACACGCAACCTTCTGATTGTGCTACCACAAGCCTTCGCATTACTCGGTGCAGTAAGCGGGACGAGGAGGAGAACTATGCTTTCCAAGCAGGTCAATCGGAGGGTGACGTAATTGACGATCCTACATGGGCAGAATTGGTAAATCGGCAAAAAGCTAAGCTTCGGTGTAGAAGCGTAACAAAGCGAGTGCTAGCTCCAGTGGCGTGATTTCTGGAGAAACTTCAACTCAGCATAATTAGTCCTTCCTGTTTTGGAATGTGCGGGTATGAATTCCCAGACCAGACAATTAGATATCTTAGATCATATTTCTAAATATAAACTAACAGTTCTGGCTTTATTTGAACATAAGATGACCAAAATAGATGTTAACCCATTCATTAAAGGTTATATTCCTGACTGGGAGTACTGCATCAGTGAAGTGGTAGGTGGTAAGACGCGTATATGTGTTATGTGGAATATGCTGTATTGGCAATTTAATCCTGTGAAAGTGGACACACGAGTAATCTCCGGATTTCCGATTAATACTGGTGGTCTCAAGATACTGTATACAACTGTTTACGGTATGCATACACCGTGTCGACGAACTATAATGTGGAACCATATAAAAGAAATGTCGCAGTATGCTACATGTCTGTGGATTGTTTCAGGGGACTTCAATACGGTCTTATATGACGGTGACAGAGTTGGATCATCTAGTACTTTTAAAAATGCAGACGATGATATTCTACTGACTATTGAAAGTGTTGGACTTATAGAAATTCGAGGCAAAGGAAACAAATTTACATGGAGAGGGAGAGATTTTTCTACTCATAGCAAGATTGATCGTATTTTTGTGAATGTGCAGTTTCAGCTAGTAGTTGGTGATTTCACTACTACTTTGTTGCCTCGCTCAACAAGCGATCATTGCCCAATTTTAATTCAACTAAATGTCAACAAGGGGTAGAACAAAACATAATACTCCTTTCAGATATAATAATATGTGGGTCAACATGCAAGGATATAATGACATTATTTTAAACAGCTGGACAACTCAATTTTCAGGAAATAAGTCATATATTTTCCTGTCCAAACTCAAAGCAGTCAAGCAAGGTCTCAAAGCATGAAGGGATCTGCTACAAGGCCAGAAAAAAGAGGTGCGGGATTAGGATTAGGCCCGAATGATATTCAGCGTCAGATGAGATTCATGTAATTCAGGGGGAACGTTGATTCCATTTCCGCATTTGTTTTTGTCAGATATTTCGGGCCTCACAGCAATTTTGAAGCATGAAATAGAGGAAAAACTCCTTTATCAACGGCTATTGCAGTTTTGAGGGACAAATCAATTTTTTTGTATAATCAACTGCTTGCTAATCCTGAAAATCCTACAATTATACAGCAATATACAGATATTATTATGCAACTAGAGTGTGTCATATGTCATCATGCAATGGAAATCAGACAAAAAGCAAAGATCAAATGGCTTACTGATGGAGATCAGTGTTCACAATTTTTTCATATTTTACAAATCTATACAACACTACTGATGTGCCTCAGGTATTTAATAATGTTATTTGTAAACGAATACTTTCGAACTCAGGTAGAACTTATCTGGAGTCTGATTTTATACTGATAATGAAGTTAAATTGGCCACCTTTCAAATAAAGAGGACAGTAGTCCTGGACCAGATGGTATGGGATCGAAAATTTTCAGGCATCATTGGGATCTAATTAAAAGTGATCTAACAGAAGCTATACAGGGAATATTTACAAGTGGGCAACTCATAAGAGAAATCAACCATACTTTTATTGTCCTGGTGCCAAAGAAGGACTATGCTAATTCCATTACAGATTACCGGCCGCCTATTTCTTGCTGCAATGTGATATACAAAATCATGGCCAATATAATTTGTAATCGTATGAAGGGGTTTTTTGACAGAGTTTATTTCACTAAATCAGATGGCCTTCATTCCAGGCAGGAGCATTTCTGAGAATTCGCTATTAGCTTATGAAATGATGCGAACTTTTAACCGCAAAGGTTCTAATAATGTGTTTAAAAGTGGATTTGCAAAAAGCATGTGACAGAATAAGCCGTGAATTTGGGTGTCATATGCATGGGATTTCCAGTGTCATTAGTTTGTTTAATTTATTAATGTATTTCATCTCCTACGTTTTCTATGCTAATTGACGGCAGCCCTTGTGGTATTTTTGGCAGCAACAGGGGCTTGCGACAAGGGGATTCCTTGTCCCCTTACATATTTACTGCAGCAATGGAATTTATAATTCTATCTATCTCTATGGATATCCATCACATAGAAGGTAATGTATTACCAATTTACAAGAGTCCCCCGATTTTAAATGATACTTTCTTTGACATAAAAAGATCCCTTCCCTAGATTGTTGCACTTCGACACCTAAGAAGTAACACATCTTGCCCAAATCAGTCATGTCAAATTCTTGCTTCATGGAAGCCTTAAACTTTTCACACAAGCTTAAGTCATTTCCTGTAAAAATCAAGTCATCAACATATAGACTGATAATTACATTTTTTTCCCTCAGCCTCATTTTTGGTGAAGAAGGTATGTTCATGTGCACACTTGGTGAACCCTTCTCTTGTGAAGTACTCCTCGATTTTGCTGTACCAAGCTCTGGGAGCCTGTTTAAGGCCATACAAGGCTTTATTTAATCTATACGCCTTGTGCTCTTCTCCCACTTTTACATAGCCCTCTGGTTGTTCGACATACACCGTCTCTTTTAACAGTCCATGCAGAAAAGCGCTTTTGACGTCAAGTTGAAATACACTCCACTTTCTTTGTGCAGCCACTGCCAACAACATCCTGATGGTATCCCAACATGCAACAGGCGCAAAGACTTCTTCATAGTCAATCCCGTGTCCTTGAGCATAACCCTTCGCAACAAGCCTAGCTTTAAACTTGTCTACTTCTCTTTCGTTTATCTTGGTTTTATACACCCATTTGACATCAATTTTCTTTGTTCCAGCTGGTGCATCAACTAATTCCCAAGTGTTGTTCCTTTCAATTGATTTAATTTTAGCATCCGTTGCATCTCACCACTTTTTCTCTTTTGCAGCCTCTGAATAATTTGTTGGATCATTGGCAGTGACATACAAAGCATGATGTTGTAAATCTTCTTCTTCGTCTGTAAGATTATCTCCACTTACATAATCTTGTAAATATCTAGGTGTCATTCTTTGTCTTCTCCCTTCTTCAACCTGCTCATCTCTGTTGTCATTTTGCTCCTCATTATCACTTAAAGTTTCAGAAGTTCCAAGCTGTGAGCTTGTAGCCTCTTCTAGGTTGTTAATACTATCATCATTACTTTCTGCAATATCTTCCCCATCAATAATCAGTACATCACTAGCTTCTTCTTCATGGTTTCTTTCCCAGTTCCACCTTTGCCCCTCATCAAAGATGACATCCCGACTAACAATAATTCTATTCGTTACAGGATCATACATTTTATAAGCTTTGGAACCTTCACTTAGGCCAAGAAATATACACTTGACTTTGGTCATCAAGCTGCACTCTCCTCTGATCTGGTATATAAACATATCCTATACATCCAAACACTTTAAAATGCTCGACACTTGGTTTGCTATCACTCCAACACTCTTGAGGAGTCTTTTCTTTTACAGCAGAAGTAGGGCATCTGTTCAGTATATGCGTGGTCCATCGAGCAGCTTCCCCCCAAAACTTCCTAGGCAAGCACCTGACCATATTCATTATAGTTCTATTCTTTCTTTCAGCCACTCCATTCTGTTGCGGTGTATAAGCAGCAATAAGTTGTTTCTTGATTCCATGAGACGCACAAAATTCATTAAACTCCTTTGAGTTGAACTCCCCTCCACGATCACTTCTTAAGCAACTTATTTTCATTCTTGCTTCATTTTCCACCATTAGCTTGAAACTTTTAAAGTATGAAAAAGTTTCACTTTTTAAGGATAAGAAATAAGTCCAAGTCTTCCTACTGAAATCATCAATAAAACTTAATATGTACCTCTTATCTCCAGCTGTGCTAGGCTTGACTGGACCACATAAGTCAGTATGTACTAGTTGAAGCTTCCTTGTTGCCCTCCATTTTGCTTCCTTTGGAAAGGTCACGCGATGTTGTTTCCCCTTTACACATACTGTTGGAACATGCAGCTGCAGCAGCAGCCAAGGCTTTCATGCAGCCCATGTGAAACATAAGGGCTGCCACCAACCGCCACCTACCGCCTCACCAACCGCGCCACCAACCCCCCACCAACCATCTCCTCTCTATATATACCTCCTTCTTCTTCACAACTTACATCCCAATCTCATCCCAATCTCATTCCAAATCCACTAAGAATAAAGGAGAGCAAGAAGAGAGTGAGATCGAGTGTTGTGTATAAAGTGTTCTGTGTAATCACTTTGTAATATTCTCTGAAATAAAAGATCTGCAGCAGCCCGGAGACGTAGGCATAATTGGCCGAACTCCGTTATCAAATTTGTGTGTCTCTTACCATTCTACATTTCATTTCTTTTCTCTACAAATATAATCATAAGGAAATCTGCGTAATTTCCCAACAACTGGTATCAGAGCCATAATTTGTTAGAAAAGAAATCAAACTCGAGTGGGAGCGATGGCGGCAGATGAAGGAAGGGTGAAAATCGAGAAGTTTGATGGAGCTGATTTTGGCTTTTGGAAAATGCAGATTGAAGATTATCTGTATCAGAATAGGCTTTATCAACCTCTCTCAGAAAGAAGCCAGAGAATATGAAGGATGAAGATTGGGCTCTTCTTGATAGACAAGCTCTTGGAGTTATTCGATTGACGTTATCTCGCAATGTTGCTTTCAACATAGCAAAAGAAAAGACCACGGCGGGTCTTATGGCGGCTCTCTCCAGTATGTACGAGAAGCCATCGGCCTCTAACAAAGTTCATTTGATGAGGCGATTGTTCAATTTGCGGATGACAGAAGGTGCATCGGTAGCTCAACATCTCAATGAACTGAATACAGTTACTTCTCAGCTAAGTTCAGTTGAAATTGAGTTTGATGAAGAAGTACGCGCGTTGATACTTTTGTCTTCCCTGCCAGAAAGTTGGAATGCTACTGTCACAGCAGTGAGTAGCTCGTCGGGAAGCAATAAGCTAAAATTTGACGATATTCGTGATATGGTTCTCAGTGAAGAGATCCGACGAAGAGACTCTGGTGAGTCGTCAAATTTTTCAATTTTGCATACACAATCAAGAGGAAGAAATTCAACACGAGGAAATGGACGTAGCAAATCGAACTACCAAGGTAGGTCGAAGGATTGGAGATCTAAATCCAGAAATCCCAACAATTCCCACAGCTCAAAGACCGTTGAGTGTTGGAACTGTGGAAAGACCGGGCACTACAAAAATCAATGCAGAAGTGCACCAAAGGACCAGGAGGCGAAGGCAGAGGCAAATGTTACCTCTACCTCAGGAGGAGACGAAGCGTTAATATGCTCTTTGGAGAGCAAGGAAGAGTCTTGGGTGCTAGACTCTGGAGCATCGTTTCATGCCACTTCGCAAAAGGAATTCTTCGAAAGGTACGCCTCTGGAAATCTTGGAAAGGTATATCTTGGTGACGATCAACCTTGTGATATCGTTGGTAAAGGTACTGTAAAGATTAAGCTAAATGCGTCGGTTTGGGAGCTAAAAGATGTCAGGCACATACCAGACTTGAGAAAGAATTTGATCTCCGTAGGACAATTAGCCAGTGAAGGCTATACTACGACTTTCCATGGTGATGATTGGAAAATTTCGAAGGGTGCAATGACGATTGCTCAAGGCAAAAAGAGTGGTACTCTTTACATGACAGCAGGAGCACGATGTTCGATCACTGTTGCAGCTAGCAATGGTAATTCCAACATATGGCACCAGAGGCTGGGCCATATGAGTGAAAAAGGAATGAAGATTATGCACTCGAAGGGGAAACTTTCAGGTCTACAGTCAGTGGACATAGACATGTGCGAAGATTGCATACTTGGAAAGCAGAAGAGAGTCAGCTTTCAAATAAATGGTAAAACCCCAAAGAAGGAAAGACTGGAGCTTGTTCATTCCGATGTTTGGGGACCAACAACCATCTCATCCATTGGTGGAAAACATTACTTTGTTACTTTCATCGATGACCACTCGCGAAAGGTATGGGTTTATTTTTTAAGGCATAAATCTGAAGTGTTCGAGGCTTTCAGGATATGGAAAGCTATGGTTGAAAATGAGACAAATCTAAAGATCAAAAAGCTTAGAACTGACAATGGAGGTGAATATGAAGACACCAGATTCAAGCAGTTCTGTTATGAGCACGGGATCAAAATGCAGAGAACCGTGCCGGGTACGCCTCAACACAATGGTGTAGCTGAGCGTATGAATCGAACGTTGACAGAAAGAGCCAGAAGCATTCGTATACAGTCAGGTCTACCAAAGCAGTTCTGGGCAGAAGCAGTCAACACAGCAGCTTATTTGATCAACAGAGGTCCTTCAGTTCCATTAGAGCACAAAATACCAGAGGAGTTATGGAGTGGAAAAGAGGTAAAATTATCACATTTAAAAGTTTTCGGTTGCATAGCATATGTGCATATTAGTGATCAAGGCAGGAATAAACTTGATCCCAAATCCAAGAAATGCACTCTCATCGGCTATGGCGAAAATGAGTTTGGCTACCGCATTTGGGATGATGAAAACAAGAAGGTGATCCGTAGCCGAGATGTGATCTTTAACGAAAGAGTAATGTACAAAGACAGACACAAAACAGAAGTCAACGACTCAGTATTTGTAGATTCAAATGATACACCGGATAGTCTCGTAACAGAACCGACTATAGCAAATCCTCAACCTGATGAAATCGTTGATTTGAGCGGTGTGGACCAGTCTAACACACCACAACATCCTACTCCAGCTCCTGAATTGAGAAGGTCTTCTCGACCTCATGTACCTAACAAAAGATACATGAACTATTTGTTGCTAACTGATGCAGGTGAACCAGAAAGCTATGATGAAGCTTCTCAGGTTGATGATGCTAGCAAGTGGGAGCTTGCCATGAAAGATGAGATGAAGTCTCTCATCTCCAACCAGACATGGGAACTAACTGAGTTACCCATAGGAAAGAAGGCACTTCTCAACAAATGGGTGTATCGCGTGAAAGAGGAGCATGATGGTTCCAAGAGATACAAAGCTCGACTAGTTGTCAAAGGATTCCAACAGAAGGAAGGAGTGGACTACACTGACATTTTCTCTCCCGTTGTGAAGCTCAATACTATCAGGTCAGTGTTAAGTATTGTTGCTATTGAAGACCTTCATCTTGAACAGTTAGATGTAAAGACCGCATTTCTTCATGGAGATCTGGATGAGGAGATATACATGCACCAACCAGAAGGTTTCTTCGAGAAAGGGAAGAAGAACATGGTGTGTAGACTAAAGAAAAGCTTGTATGGTCTGAAACAAGCCCCAAGGCAATGGTACAAGAAGTTTGATGGATTCATGCACAAGGAAGAGTTCCAGAAGTGCAATGCTGATCATTGTTGCTACTTCAAGCGATATAAGTCTAGTTATATCATTTTACTGCTTTATGTTGATGACATGTTAGTAGCAGGATCAAATATGGATGATATCAGAAGGTTGAAGCAGCAACTGTCAAAGGAGTTTGACATGAAAGACTTAGGCCCAGCAAAGAAGATTCTCGGAATGCAAATCACTAGAGATAAGCAGAAAGGACTCTTGCAGCTATCTCAGGCAGATTACATCAATCGTGTTTTGCAGAGATTCAACATGGACGATGCTAAGCCAGTCAGTACACCATTGGCCAGTCACTTTCGCCTATCCAAGGATCAGTCCCCGCAAACTGAGGAAGAAAGAAATTTCATGAATGATGTTCCTTATTCCTCGGCTATTGGAAGCTTGATGTATGCCATGGTCTGTACGAGACCAGACATTGGCCATGCAGTGGGAGTTGTTAGCAGGTTCATGTCAAATCCAGGGAAAGCTCATTGGGAAGCAGTCAAGTGGATTTTGAGATATCTACAAGGTACCATACATAACGCTTTGTACTTTGGTAAAGGGCAGGTTAAAGCTCAAGGCTATGTAGATGCAGACTTTGGAGGCGAAGTCGATCATCGAAGAAGTACTACAGGTTATGTATTCACGGTTGGAACTACAGCTGTTAGTTGGATGTCACAGGTACAGAAGATTGTCACTTTATCCACTACAGAAGCTGAGTATGTAGCAATCACCGAAGCTAGTAAAGAGATGATATGGCTTCAAGGTTTGTTAACTGAGTTGGGATTCAAGCAGGAAATGAATGTTTTATACAGTGATAGTCAAAGTGCAATACACTTGGCGAAGAATTCAGCATTTCATTCCAGAACCAAACATATCGGACTTCGTTATCACTTCATCAGATCTCTACTAGAAGATGATGTGTTAATACTGGAGAAGATCGAAGGAAGCAAGAATCCAGCAGATATGTTGACAAAGACGGTGAATATTGATAAACTGAAGTTGTGTTCAACTTCAGTTGGTCTGCTAGAGTAAAAAGAGCAGAATGGCTGTTGTATCGATCAAGGTGTGAAGACGGATTGAAATCAGTCTTCAAGTGGGAGATTGTTGGAACATGCAGCTGCAGCAGCAGCCAAGGCTTTCATGCAGCCCATGTGAAACATAAGGGCTGCCACCAACCGCCACCTACCGCCTCACCAACCGCGCCACCAACCCCCCACCAACCATCTCCTCTCTATATATACCTCCTTCTTCTTCACAACTTACATCCCAATCTCATCCCAATCTCATTCCAAATCCACTAAGAATAAAGGAGAGCAAGAAGAGAGTGAGATCGAGTGTTGTGTATAAAGTGTTCTATGTAATCACTTTGTAATATTCTCTGAAATAAAAGATCTGCAGCAGCCCGGAGACGTAGGCATAATTGGCCGAACTCCGTTATCAAATTTGTGTGTCTCTTACCATTCTACATTTCATTTCTTTTCTCTACAAATATAATCATAAGGAAATCTGCGTAATTTCCCAACACATACTTCACATTCTCCACTGGTATTCTGAATTTGAGGAAGTCCAACCACCATTTGTTTCTTTGAAAGAAGATGTAATCCTTGTTGATTTAAGTGACCGAACCTTTTGTGCCATAAGCTAGAATCATCAACCGAAGCTTGCAAGCAAGCAACTGGTGGATAGTCAGCTAAAAGAGCAAACATCCTACTCGATGTCATGAATGTATGCATGATCACACCCCATTCCTCATGAAAAATCCTGCAACTTCCATTCTTGATCAAAATTGATAGCCCTTTTTCTTGAAGCTGACCTAGGCTTAGAAGATTTGTTGTCATATCAGGAACATAATACACACAAGAAACAACATGAGCCCTTTCTTTGATCATTAGTTTCACACTTCCTTGTCCCTGTACTCTCATCCTCGAATTGTTCCCTAATTTTACAGTGTGCATGGTCTTCTCATCTAGCATGGTAAACCAACTTCAATCTCCTGTCATGTGATTTGAACAGCCGGAGTCCAAAAACCACACAAGATTATTTTGTGAACCTTCCTTTTCAGCAATGGTCATAAGCAAGACTTTCTCTTTTTCATCCAATGTTGCATAATTGGCATTACCCTCCCAATTAGGACATTCTGATTGGTAATGCCCTAGTTTATGACAGTTGAAACATTCCACTGTGGCTCTGTTAGAGCTCCTGCCACGACCTCTTCCTCCTCTATAATTGCCTCTAAATGATCCTCTTCCTCGTCCTCTATCTTCATTTG
This sequence comes from Allium sativum, assembly GCA_030737875.1. Lineage (NCBI taxonomy): Eukaryota > Viridiplantae > Streptophyta > Magnoliopsida > Asparagales > Amaryllidaceae > Allium > Allium sativum. The sequence continues at coordinate 206,025,580 of CM060911.1, forward strand.
AGATCTTTAAAACCTGTTCTTCTTCTACATTACCCTTCATACGTTGTTCTTGAACTAATAAGCTGCTCTGCAGTTCATCAAGAGTAAGGGTTTCCACATTATTTGACTTTCAATCGAACATACTACATAGTTGAATTTCATAGTTAGAGATCTCAAAATCTTTTCTGTAATGGCATTCTCATGAAGTGTATCACCACAGGCTCTCATCTTCTTTGCTATTGCAAGAGTTCTTGCAAAATAGCTGTTTACAGTTTCTCCTTCTTTCATTTGTAGTATCTCATACTCCTTGTGCAAAGCTTGAAGCTGCGCTCTCTTCACCTTGGTCGATCCTTGGAATTTCTGCCTCATGCTTTCCCAGATCTGCTTACTTGTGTCAGTATTAAGAATTGTTTCAAGAATATCTCTATCAATGGACTGATAGAGAAAGTTCTTAAGCTTTAAATCTTTTAGCTTCTGTTGGTCAATCACTGTCCGTTGTGCTTCAGTAAGTACAACTCCTTCAGGCTCATCGATCCCATTCTCTATGAGATCCCAGTAACGAGCCCAATGATCATAATGACCATCAAACCGTGGAATAGCAGGGACAACAAATCCTTGTGCACCGGTGCTATCTTCCATCTGAATTTCTTGTTCTTAACACTCCTTTTTAATTCAAATCAGACCCTTTGTGATTGGAGCTCTGATACCAATTGTTGAAATTGGTTTATTATTTGCAAACTATCAATATAGATTTCCTGCAACAACACTTTATTGAATAATAACTGGCTCTATATATAGAGCAGAATACAAAACAAAACTAAGTTATAAAATAAAAGTTCAAAGCAACCCTAAAAATTGTGCACACACTACGTAGTCTGCATGAGAATAGGTCACACAACAGACATATTATTGATAGCTACTTATTACATAATCCTAGGAACCGATATTTTATACTCTGAATAAATCAACTTTCGCATGCTTGCGCATCAATTTCTTGCTACAATGTGATATACAAAATCATGGCCAATATAATTTGTAATCGTATGAAGGAGTTTTTTGACAGAGTTTATTTCACTAAATCAGATGGCCTTCATTCCAGGCAGGAGCATTTCTGAGAATTCGCTATTAGCTTATGAAATGATGCGAACTTTTAACCGCAAAGGTTCTAATAATGTGTTTAAAAGTGGATTTGCAAAAAGCATGTGACAAAATAAGCCGTGAATTTGGGTGTCATATGCATGGGATTTCCAGTGTCATTAGTTTGTTTAATTTATAAATGTATTTCATCTCCTACGTTTTCTATGCTAATTGAAGGCAGCCCTTGTGGTTTTTTGGCAGCAACAGGGGCTTGCGACAAGAGGATTCCTTGTCCCCTTACCTATTTACTGTAGCAATGGAATTTATAATTCTATCTATCTCTATGGATATCCATCACATAAAAGGTAATGTATTACCAATTTACAAGAGTCCCCCGATTTTAAATCATTTAATCTACATGCACGGATGATCTCCTTATATTTGCAAAAGCTGATATGTCCAATGCAAAAGCAATTAGTGAAGTTATTCATGACCTTAGAACGTGGGCAGGCTTTGTCATTAATGAGCAAAAGCCAAATTCAAAGGAGCTATAAAAAAGCAAGAAATCTCAAATATTCTAAACGTTCAGCAATCTGGTTTGCCTATTATTCATTTAGGCATACCATTAAGCCATTCGGCTTAAAATCTTCAAATTTAACAGACTCACAGATAAAGTTAGGAACAGGTTGGGGACATGGACATGCAGATTACTAAACTTCAGTGGTCGGCTGGAGCTAATTAAAGCAGTTATCTATCCAATGATTGGGTTTAGGGCTCAGATTTGCCAATGCCACTAGTTGTCATGCAGAAGATAGACAGTTATGTGCACATTTTCTGTGGGCAGGAAAAAAGCATATATTCAGTCTGCAAACCTAAACAAGAAGGCAGATTGGGATTGAGAAGAATTCAAGATATTCAAAAGGCTTTTGGTTTGAAGTTATTATGGAAATTTGTGCAACAGGACACATATTCCGAAAATTAAATGGACACGGACAGTGAACACATCTTCCCTGCCTTAAAACTTAAAAGAGGGAGATGAAACATGGTGTCACAAATTCACAGTCTATATAGAATGCCACAAACATATATAAACATGGTGTCACAAATTTGGGATGCTACCCCCACAATTATGCTGCTACGATGAATCCTAGCCATCCGTTTTTCCTCCAACAAGCATAATAGGAGTACAATACCATAGTGGCACATATAATCAGTATGTAGATACGAAGGTCATGACCATCATTAGACACGAGACATTCTCACTAAATATAGGCACAAAACCATATACCACTAACATCACCTCACACTATTCACTATATTCTCGTCACAAAAGTGTAGTCTACTTGCAATGAATAATAGAATAAACATCACAACAATGTCTAATAAATATTACATTGTTGTAATATGTAAAAGCAATAAGGGCGAACATGTTAATATGTTAAGCGACTTTACTGTAATTTACTAGGCATGAAAACTTTATAAATAGATATGTTGTTTACATTGTTTATACAACTAAATCAATATAAAAAAAAAAGATCTCTCCCTTATCTCATATGCTCTCTCTAATGTCTTATCTTGTTTTATCTGTTTTATTTTATTTCATAACACGTTATCAGCACGAGATTTTATTAGAGCTATTTTAATTTGTTTATATCCATATTTTAAATTTTCTAGATCTACATTTATGGATTTGTCATTAAAATAATTTTTATTTGAAGATTATTATTTCATGGATTTTTAGATATGTTCTACAATTATATTCTGTTTAAGAATCCTTGATTAATGGGTCTATGAATTTATTATACCTTTTGTTTTCTGGATCTGATTCAAACTTCGAGATTTTTTTTTTAAATCTAGATTAGGATCTAATGAATATTTTTTAGATCTAATTATTGTTATTGACCCCAAATATGTGTCTAAATTTGTTTTCTCTTTTCTTTTTTTTCTTTTTTTGGATCTAATTTCACTACAACAAAACAGTCCTTTTACAATGGGCAAAAACCGTTGTAATATGTTGAGATATTCAGAATGAGTTAATTAGGAATGATATTAATAATTGAGTTAATGTTGGAAATAAAGACAAATAAATACTTTACCTTATATTCGGTATTGTATTAAGTGTGATTTATATTGGGTATTATTCAATTAGGCCAAATATTCCCTAGAATATGCTGTACTAGATTATTCCTCTCTTATATATAAGTAGAAGGATCTCTCTTGTAATAGATATACAAATTAATAAAATGTAGTCTGCAATTGTTCATTGCTCTTCTCTCTGATCTCAATTCTTTCATGGTATCAGAGCGGGTCAAAGGAAGGAGAGGTATATATATATATTAAAAAAAAAAGGGGGAGTCGGCAGTCCCTAAAGCCAGTGCAGCACCGTCGTGTGAAATCTTCAAAGCAAGTTGTCCCTCCGTTGAAGCCAATCACTGCTCCAATCTGAAGCCAATCACTGCGCCAACCTAAAACCATCAAAACCAAACCAAAACCAAAACCAAAACCAAAACCAAAAATCAAAACCCAAAACCAAAAACCATTGAGTGTGGTCCACTTTAAAAACCATTGAGTGTGGTCCACTTTAAAAACCATCAAAACCAAACCAAAACCAAAACCAAAAACCATTGAGTGTGGTCCACTTTAAAAACCATTGAGTGTGGTCCACTTTAAAAACCATCAAAACCAAACCAAAACCAAACCAAAACCAAAACCAAAACCAAAACCAAAAATCAAAACCCAAAACCAAAAACCATTGAGTGTGGTCCACTTTAAAAACCATGAATATTGAGTGTGGTCCACTTTAAAAACCATTATTGAGTGTGGTTCACTTTAAAAACCATTGAGTGGTTGGACCACTTTAAAAACCAATGAGTGGTTGGTCCACTTTAAAAACCATTTGTTAAAAGTGAAGAGTTGCTGATGGCGTATGGAAATTTGAAGCTGACTGTCATTTTGTTCGTGATGCAATCCAAGGTGCAATCCAAGATGGGCATTTGTGATCCGCATGCTCCATCTTGAGGGGGGGTGTTGAGATATTCAGAATGAGTTAATTAGGAATGATATTAATAATTGAGTTAATGTTGGAAATAAAGACAAATAAATACTTTACCTTATATTCGGTATTGTATTAAGTGTGATTTATATTGGGTATTATTCAATTAGGCCAAATATTCCCTAGAATATGCTGTACTAGATTATTCCTCTCTTATATATAAGTAGAAGGATCTCTCTTGTAATAGATATACAAATTAATAAAATGTAGTCTGCAATTGTTCATTGCTCTTCTCTCTGATCTCAATTCTTTCATAATATGTATTCCACAACGGGCATATGCCCGTCTTAATATGCGTCGTTGTAATAGCTCCTAACTATTTGACAACGGGCAAAGACTGTTTTAAAGGACCGTTGTAATAGCTTGCCCTGTCACGTGCAATGACTCTCTGACAATGGTTATAAACCCGTTGTAATAGCTAATAAATTACAAGCGGCTTTTGCCCGTTGTAATACAGTATATAACAACGGTTTTGGCCCCTTGCGAAATAAATGCAGATTTAAATATAATTACTGTGATACACATCCATAATAATAATGAATATTTTAACATGCAATAAATACTGTAATGCAACAATCAAAATCACATAATAACACATACTAAAAGATGAAAACAAGAGTCATATAATTCCAACACATTTCAAAAAATTCGATAAGTTTACACTCCAAAAGACTAGATAAATTTACATTACACAAGGTTAGATAAGTTACGTCGACATAGTTCTAACATAAATTACATAACTAGTTTCATAAGTACCTACACTAGAGCAAGGAAACGTAATCTTTGTGCCACGTGACGATAGTTCCAACGGCATGTTTGATAATGGACATCTCCGTATTTGGCCTAAACAAACAAGCTTCTGGTTCCACTGCTACATTCACACACATCTTCCAAACATCAGCTCCAAGCTTTCTAAAATGTAATAAAGCATCAAGATCAGAGCTTGCTATTGTCCCCTCTACAACTATGTTTTTCTCCCAACCCAATAGCTTGCACTTTTTTTTACCAAACTCGATCTTGAGTTTGCATATTGTTACTAGCACAGTGTGACTGCCAAAAAAAAAAAGGTTACCAAATGTAGAGAGATTATATTATTATACACCTTTTAGAACTTATTATACAACATTTAAGCCTTGCATTGCTGTAACCTTACAGCATTGCACTAAATTGGGAGTGTACAAAAAGTTAATTATTTTATTCCCAATTTTTGTACATATATCACCAGATATTATTATATAATATTTGAGTATATTATAACTTCAAGTCATCTTGAGTAGCAAGGTAGAGCAGAGGATACAAGTGCAAACTACAGTAGTTAAGTTCCAAAGGTAACTATCTCCTAGCAACATAACTAAGTTCCAAAGTTTCAACATAAGCCATCGCCAAAAAGAATATTAAATCTTAATAGCGAAATAAGTTTAATTGAAAAAAAAAACTTACTGTAACAGAATGGTAGAGCCTACACTCCCAAAGCTGCGTTTCATCTGTATAAAGCAACTTGGAAGCCATCGCCAAAAAGATTCCGGTTTGGACTTTTTGTTTCCTGTTCAGATTATGTAATACAAGTCATCTTGACCAATAGACTAGCAAAGAAAAATACATGTAATTATTAATTGATGATGTCGCAGGACTGTGCATTAATACTGAAATCAAATTTTCATAATGTTGAAGGATGGCTCAGTAATAACGAAATCATATTTGTAATAACATACCTGCTCTAGCTGAAATCCATGTTTATGCATATTTTCTTTCATTTGTAAAAGCAACACAGTTGGTAATGATATTTCAATGGAAGGCAACCCATTTCCCTTGAATGATTCCCAACTTAGCCCAGATCTGGGTCTGCCAGTGAACATGCTATGATTTTTGCTGGTAATGCTGCTGTAACACATCAGCAAAAGGAACAATAAGAGAAACCATGGTTTTTTATCTGGGACTATACATAAAAGCCATACAACAAAAAAACAAACATATTGCACAAGTAAAATTGTAACCAAATTAGACCAAGATTGCATCACATAAACTAATAAATGTGCATTTTTTTGGTATATTTTACCAAGACATCACAGGGATAATATCAAGATTTCCTTTTTCTCTTTGCCTTTTTCTTGGGATATCATTTTTTTGGTACATGTTTACCACTTACAAACACATACTGCACTAGGCACAAAGTGTATACATAACATCAGGCCCGTGGTTACCACTAACTTCCGGTCCACAATACCGGCGCCCATATTGTAAGTGATAAAGCCACCGTCAATTTCGACGATCGTCAGCAAAAAGATTATCGCAACAAATGTCGTTAACTTAGGCATGGTTATCTTGGTGTCATCCATTGTCCAATGGCAATAATTATAGTTAAGATTGATAGTCGCGAAGCTAGTTGGCATTTAGAAATCAAATTGGAGTTACGGTTTTCATTTGTCGTTGTAGATCTTAGTACATGTGGTTCCGTTTATATCAATAATTAAGTAACTAAAATTTGTAAAACTACAGAATCATACAATACGCACATACAAAGACCGAACTACAGAATCATAGATAATTAAAATTAGTCAAACTCATGATCTTTCTTCTTCCGCTAGAACCAGCGTTCACCATAGCTCAAGCGCTTCAGATTGAAGGCTAGGCAGGTAGCAAGGAATCGAAGGCTAGGCAGGCATCAAGGATTCAGATCTGAATTGAAGCAAATTTTGATCTTTTTTTTTTCAACGAGATGAAATAAAAATTTATTTGAAAGTAAGCTTTCGGGTCAGGCACAAAGCAAAAACCTGCATATATCAGAGAAAAGATTCAAAACAAAAGAAAATTATTTTTATTCCAACCAAAACATAAAAACTGTACAGGTTAAATGCTTACAGTATAAGAAAAAAAGTAGAAGCAAACCATTCCTATTGGTGTATACCATTCGTATTGACATATAAAACACAGTAAAGGGAGGAGGATAAAGGGCAACTTGTCATATTGACATATAAAACACAGTACAGGGAAGAGGATAATGTTAGAGAATTCCTGTTATCCAAACGTGATCACTTACACTAAAATGATTGATGGTCTTTTTAAACTAGGTAAAAGCGATGAAGCATACAAACTATTTATGATGATGGAAGAGAAAGGATGAAAACCAAAAGTGGTAACTTTTACTACTGTAAACTTCTACTACTGTAAAAAAAAATGAAGAAATAAAAATGAATATTACACATATATTGAAATAATAGTAAAAATGAATCCAAATGTTGAAATCAAAATTGAAGAAATCGGTTCTCCTAGTCCTAGTGAGGCCGGTTCACTGTCAATCGGAGAAATTGAGCGTAAAATAATGTTACAGAAGCAAAAATATAAGCTACTGGAAAATGAGCTAGAGCTTTCAAAGTTGATTGTATGCCAGCAAATGGACATGCTAAAAAGAGCAATTCAGCATCTCAAATACAACGTGTCTAGATTAGAAGAAGAGCGCAGCAATCTCAAGCTAAAAGAGGCTAAAGACATGGAAATTTTAAAACAATATCTTGATACAATGGAAAAAAGTGAAAAAGAACTTACAGACAAGATGATTGAGTTAAAGCTGAGAAATTGGGATCTTAACCTTGCTCTTCAGGCATATAACATGAAATGTGAAAGCCTTCTGGAAGATAACAACAAACTTAAAAGAAAATAAAGAGAATATGGAGATGAAGACGGCTCAACTTCAACTCGACAGATTAGAAAGAAGAAACGTGAAGATCTGAGTAAGGACGTCGTAGATTCTTCATTGAACTCAAACATTAGCGTTGGCCAAACAAACGCTAAAGCAAATGGACTGCATTTAAATGGCTCCAGTATTCTTACTCTTCAAGCACATAAGGAGAAATGTGAAAGCCACCTGGAAGATTATAACAAACTCAAACTAAAAGAGATAGAAGATGAAGATGTAGAAGGTATGATTTTGTCTCGACAGACTTGAAAGAGGAAACGTGAAGATCAGAGAAAGAATGTTGCAGATATTTCATTAATCCCAAGCATTTGTGTTGGCCAAACAAACAAGGAAGCAAATGAAACAAATTTCAATGACTCGAATATTCTTACTCTTCATCAAGCATATAAGACGAAATGTGAAAACCTCAAAGAAGATAATAAGCTGAAACGAAAAGTGAGAGAAAACGGAGATGAAGAAGGCATGACTTCAACTCCACAAATAAAAAAGAAGAAACCTGAAGATCAGGATAAGAATGTCGACTCTTCATTAAACTCAACCATTATTGATGTCAGGCAATCGAACAATGAAGCAAATGAAATGCATTCAACTGAATCACATATACTGACTCCCGTAGAAAACAGTGGCAAGAAAAGCAATCAGAGTCATAGACTGCAAAAGAAGTTTAAAGAGATGGATACAACAAGTTCTCAAGGAGGGAAAAAAATCAACCAGTACCAGATGCAATGTTGTTACCAACAGAATTCGAATTAACCACACAAGAAGTATCCATTATAGACGCACTGGACGAATTGCAAGTTTCAAACAGCTAGAAAGTGCATTAAAAAGTGCTAACAAGCTTCTAAAAAAAGAGGGAATTTGTAACCCCTCATTCATTAAGCCTATGACTAAATCCAATGTGTCTAATTGTTTCTGGTTTGTAAGTCACATATCAATATATGTTTTTTTTTTCTTCTCCTTTAGAATATCAAAAAAAAAAAGGTATTGATGGTTTTGGAAAACTGGGTAAAGTCGACAAGTGTCTCAAGCTTTTTAATCAAATGGTCACAATGGGATGTGCGCCAAATTTCATAATGCATCGAGTTTTGAGTAATCATTGTTGTCAAGCAGGGCTTTTAGATGAAGCCCATCAACTGCTTGAGGAAATGAAACAAACATATTAGCCAAGACATGTAGCAAGTTACCATAATGTTATTCAAGGATTTAACAGAAAATTTCTATTATCACTTGGTCTTTTTGAATAAATTACAGAATATAGTTCAGTTCCAATAGCTCCTGCTTATAAAATTTTGACTGACAGTTTTTTTAAAGCTGGAAGACTTGACAAAGCTTTAGAGTTACACAGAGTGATAACTAGCTGGACATCCTGTTCTACAAACATTAGCAAATATATGTTTTTCCTTTGATAGAAAGCTTGTGCCTAACATCAAAAGTTGATAAAGGATTTGAACTCTTTACTGAGATGATATGCAGAGGATATGTCCCAGAGATTACATTACTCTTTTGTATAATTAAGGGTCTCCTAAGAGAGAATAAATGAGATGAAGCTCTTCAAATTTGTCAATATGACATATGCAGTTATACATTATATGTCACTTAAAACTGCTCAGATGCAAATATCAAAACTTCTTCTGCAGTTATACAAAGGATTGTTCTTTTAAATTCAGCTAACATAACTGAAACTAAAACACAATAAAATGCAATCATTAATAAGCTTTATCCAAATTTAATCAAGCTTACCAAGTTCTACACGAAGACGACAATGTTTTGAGCTATCAAAGAAGCGCTCTGATAAATCAATTTGATCTGATAAACCAATTTCAAATGCGGAATAAGCTTACGAACGCTTTTGAGAATCCTTCTGAAAATTCTTCGGATTTGAAGCAGACTGAAGAAGGCGGCGGTGGATCTGAGGGCGGCGACGGTCGATCTGAGGGAGGCGGTAGTTGATCTGATGGGAAGCGACGGCGATTGACTGAAAGATCTGGGGTTTTCTTTTTTATCTCACTGCTGACAATGAGAAAATGAGAAATAACGATTGGAAAGGGAGCAACGATTTACGAATGCATAATTGGGTAATTTAGGGTTAAGTGAAAATTGATACGTCGGAGTCGAAAATTTAAGAAAAGAGGTTGGGAAAGAAGAATCACGTGCTAATCAAATTTGAAGGATAACCTATAGTTAAGTACCAGTTATTACATACATGTTAGGTAATTACTAATTATTGAATATACTATTAAACAGTAAATTAATCAATAATTATTAATTATTAATTATTAATTATTAATTATTGAACTATAGTGATTTCTGAATAACAATTACTTAAATTATAGATTAATTAAATATACTAAATATTTAGCTTTGATTATTGAATATTAATTATTAAAGTTAAATTACTAATCATCAATTATTAATAATTAACCATAAAAAATTATTAAATATATTATGAATTATTTATTAATAATCGTTAATTATTATAAATTTCAAATAATGTTTTATATAAGTTGACATTTATAATTATTATTTCTAAATTACTATTTCTAAATTTTTGAGTAAATATTACTGGTTATTAATTATAAATTATAAATAATCAGTTATAATAATTTATTAATTATTATTTATTTAGTATTAATATATATTATTATGTATTCCTTTTTATTAGAAACTATTATTAATAATTATCGAATATTAATAAATAATAATTATTATAATGGGCATTTCACGATCGTTGTAAAATTAACATCGGTTAATAAACCGAGCATTTCACTTGTAACATTGAATCATATTACAACGGATGTTATGAATGTTGTCAAATTGGCACCATTTACAACGGGCATTTTGTGGCTGTTGTAAAATTAGCACCTATTACAACAGACATTTTTAGAACGTTGTAAAATTGGCATCTATTACAACGGGTAGGAAAAGAACGTTGTAAAAGCATTCTATTACAATGGGCATTCATTGCCCGTTGTAAAAAGGGTGTTGTATATGGCATCTATTACAGCGGTCATGTACTGGCCATTGTAGTAGCCTTCTATTACAACGGGCATTTGATGCCCGTTGTAAAAGTGACGTTGTAATAGAATATTTTTGTTGTAGTGTTTTGAGATTTTCTAATCCAATTTGATGGAGCCTTGATTATATATGTTGTTTAATTACATTATTGATGATATAGAGTAGATCTAATTTTGTTTTTCCCAATCTACTATTACTTTTCATATGTAATATTTTTTGGAATGACTAGAGATAAAATATCTCTTGATATTTTATATATACCCAACAAAATTATAGGCATAAAATTTGTTTATAGCAAAGGACATAGAATTCGACAAAAGAAAATGATGTGCCATTTACAGCTTGTTATTATTATTATTAACAATTTTACAATGAAATTATCTTAATTTAAAATATTATATATAATAGTTTTCTTTCTTTCTTTTTTGATAATAGACAGAATTCATGGCAAACATTGCTAAACTTGAATTCATGACGTTGGATATCTGGAGACAACCATTTGTCATGGATACTACATGTTGAGATTCATTTGCAATCTCGGTGCTTAGAGAACCCCATTAAAAATGGTAATAATATGTTCCAGCAGAGCAAAACAAATGCTTTAATACTTTTAGACGTCACATCAACGATGATTTCAAAACAAAATATTTGACTAAAAAGGATTCTCTCCACTTATGAAACTTTCTAAAGGAGCGTTATGACCAGTAGAAGACGGTCATACTTCCGATGAAGAAGAGGGAAGAGGGCTAATCTTGGGACAAGGTAGGGCATCCTTCAAAAGAAAGCGCACTACAAAATGAAAGAAGGAGATGAAATTAAATGTGCATAGTCTTGATCAATTTGAGCTAGATTTTTTTCTGTTTAAATATTTTATGTATTATATTTATAAATCAAATTCTAATCTAATATAAATTTTTTGTTAAAATATTTTATGTATTATATTCATTAATGAAATTCTAATCAAATGTAATAAATTTACACATCATTCTACGAATTCAATTTAATAAATAATTATTTTTGAAATAATATTATCAAATATGAAATTTAAGAATTTTTTTATGTTTATTTAAATTTATTGGTATATACAACGTATAAAACACAATCATTGTAGATCTCAATATGAAAATTACGTCCTCACAGATTCTTTCAAAGAGATGTCAAACAACTTGTAATGACCCAAAATTTTGTAACCAACTTAAAATTTTGAAAATACGAGTTTTTAAGTAATTAAAATAACCGCGAACGGTTCTGGATACAAATACTCATTTTTAAATACGATTTCAAAAAGTATAACGGTCAAATAAGTTACTTAAATCAGTTTTACTAACTTATCAGTTCAAACAATTTTCAGCAAAAACGAAAATTTGATACTATTCACGGAAATTGTATATTTTGAGATTTCTGATAATACAAGACTTATATAATAGTTAGAATAAGGTTGTTTGATTTTTAAAATAATAAGCAAGAATAATATTTTGAAAATCAATAATCCAATACTGTTTAGAAAAGCTAGAAAAATGGAAATTTTGCAAATAATCTCGGAATTCGACAAAACTAATTTTATCGAATCTGTAATGATAATAATGGTAGGATTCCAAATTTCAAGTTAATTGGAGTTAGTGTGTAAGCGTACGTAATATAAACTCAGGTTAGAAAATTTAGTTAAAATCAAATAATAAGATATCGAAATACCATTTTGCAAACGGTCTCTGAATCTGACGAGACCAAGACCATTAGAACCGTATCAAAAAAATATAGTAGTGTTTCAAATTTCATAATTATTGGGACTAGTATGTAATTATACGAGTATTAAACATATAAGTAAACTTCAAAGAAAATTGAATTAAACAATTTAATTAATTGGTTTTAAGACAATAAATAATATTTAAAAATATATTATAATTGTCTAATGGTATGAAAATGTTTTTAGAACATAAATTAGTTTCCATAAGCGTCGATACGTCGATATACAACGTTAAGTAATGTAATAATCTATATAAGGATTAATAGTCAGTTAGAGCTCGTTTTAAATAGTAAAAATAATAAATAAAATATATTTTAAATTGTGTTCACATATTATTGAAAAACACGATAAACTGGTTAATGTGACCGAAAACATATTCGATATGGTATGCGTAGTTGTGTCAACACGGTTTAAGCTAATTAGCTTGTATCTTCATTTGCCAATAACTATTCATTTAGGACCAAAGTGTTTTTGTTTGAGGTGTCATGCTAAGAACCTCCGTAAGTTTGTTTTCTCTCCTTATTTAGATGTTTGACAACTTACTAATCTATGTGATCATTTTTTGGCTATAAACACAAGGCCCCTTTCCACTTTTCTCACATCAATTTCTCCTCTTCTTTACTACTTCTTCCTTCTTCCCTTCTTGGCCTTCCATGGCCCCCCTACAACCGACCACGCTGCCAACCTCCTCCACCGCCACCGTCCATCTACGACCAGCCCAAACCACCATGCCGTGGGTCCCCCTTCACCCTTAAACCCCTTAAACCCCTTAAACCTCCTTAAAAACACCATTTTCTCCCCTTTCTAGCCAAAACAACCCACATCTCCACCCAACCGGCCCACCTCAACCCCGAACCTGCACCCTCGGGCCCCACCAATGCCCACACAGCCCATCAACGTCACCGGGCCCCACCTCCTCAACCTGAACTCTGTTTAGCCCAAAATCCCTTCTTGTTCGCTCCAAAAAAAAAAAACCTTTATTCGCCGTAAAACCTAAATTCAAATAGCGTCGAACCTCTACCAAAATTTTCTTAGAATATATTCGGTAACGCCGGAATGCTGTCGAAACCGTTTGGAATTGCTAGGATATCCTGCGACTAAAGATAGGAGGAGTGAAAGCCAAATGTGAGAACTTTTAAACCGTATAAGGGATAGTTATATATTGATTGTTGTTTGTGAACTTTTGGAAATGGTTTGAACCTTAAATGATTATGGAATGAAAAATTAACTTGACGTTGGTTAGTGGATATGGGTATGGTCTCCATTTGGTATTGAATCATATGTTTGTTGATGATTGTGTATTGCGGTTAATCTATTGGTTGACAAAAATCAGTTTTAATGAATATTTTAATAATATAATAATGGGTGAAAAATAAAAGTCAAAATTTGACATCCGATTTTAGATGGACGTAAAGTATAATTCATTACGATGAACATTTGCAAAAAAAAGAAACTGATTTGAAATAAGTAGTTATGGCATGTTCAAGTTCTTATTTTAAAATGAATAGTAACTCGGAAAAGTGAAGTTCAGTTATAGTATTTGGGAAACGTTTTGAAAAGAAATCCTTTTCAAAACTTTCTTATTTATTTTTATAGTGGATGTCAGAAAATTTGGGATCATAATATTTAAGTTGGAAAAATAATGTTATAATAGAGATATTTGAATTTGAAGTTGAAATTGGAAATATAATTTGCTGAAGTTGTTGTATAGTTTATAAACTATCTTAGAAATGATTCGACTATAATCAAATTTTACTTAGAATGGAACTTGTCGTGCAGCGGCAGTTCGCCAATTTCAACCACTGTCTTCAAACTGACATACTGGGGGATCCAACCGTCTAATTCTTCTGAAATAAAAACCATTAGATTTGTAATGCAAAAAAAGCTTTCAAATGATATATAGAGCTTTGAAATCCAACGGTTAGATTTCAATGTAAGTCCAAATCAAATTTGAATAAAAATAGCGTAAGCGCAGCTGAATGACCTGAAACATTGTCGGACTGAAATTGCCTATTTTTAAATAAAAAATACGAAAAAATCATTATAAATTACAATAAATGATTTGAAAGAATTATGAACCAAATATACTAGGTTTTTTATAGTTATTATAGTCCATTGATTGTTTGGATTGTGCTCGACCAGTTTATGAGTATATATGCTTTTATATTTAGCATTAGGTTGGATAGAAAATACTTGTATGCTAACACCTTGTGATTTATTTCACGATTTGGCTCTGGGGTGTTCAGTGATGTTTTTAGGTTCATTTCAATTTAATAAATGGTTTATAAAAGAAAATATTTTATGAAACAGGAAGGATTTCGAGGACTAAACATATCCTGACTTGCATTATATTCAATACTTATCATCACTCAACCACTCAATCCTTAATGTTTCTTTTCCTCCAGTTCACTTATTATATGCTAGTTAAAATAAACTCAATTTAACGATTATCTATTGTCGCATAAGATATTTTTTTTGTGAAAGTTCTTAAGGTGGGGCCTTTTTTGAAAAATTTCAATTGAATCTTTCATATACGGAGAGTGTTTTGAAAAATAACAACATAAATGATTACATGATATATATCTTTAAAGTGACATATCAACTTGGAACATCCCGAAACATGGAAAAATAAGATGAAACTATAATATATATATATATATATATATATATATATTTATAAAAAAAAAAAACTGAACTTCTATTAGCATGTTGAGCAAATATGCTTATTATTATGAATGTAGAAGCATGCAATCGTCGCAAAGTGTGATAGATAACTTCCTAAACTATCTATGCTTAACTCAATATAAACAAAGTCACATAAATAAAAGTATGATAAGGATATTCTCATTAAGTATAAAAGCAACGTGACTACTTTCATTTGATTTTCAGCGAAAACCACCAAATCAAGTTATGATTTCTAAAATTTAATTGTTATATAGTGTGTTAGGTTCCTGAAACATCTCCCGAATTGTAAAATTTTGGATTATAACACCAGTCATGAAGATATACAAAAAATGAAAAGCTTAGAATTTTCGAAATATACACCGGTCCATATAAGAAAATTACATTTCTAACTATGATAGCATTAAAATTTTGCGGAACGCTTTGTATAAAAGTTTTCATAGCAAACCAAATATATAAAATAGCTAATAATTTGATTATTTAAGTATAGTAATCAAATTAACTAATAACCAAATATATAAAATAACTAATAAGTTGATGTCATATTTAGTTATTTAAGTATAATCAAATAATTAAATTCGCTAATTATGTCAATTATTGTACTAAATATAAATATGCGTTTTCAGCAGTCAAACTAACAATCATCAAGCCAAGAGTAAAGTTGACGATGCCCTTGTCACCAGAAAACGATCATAGATAGTTATAGTTTAACCACTACCAACTAAAAAGGAGCTATAAACATTTATTTATTGCCCAAAAAGCCAAAGAAGCTAAAACAATGCAGTACCCAATTTGTTGACATTGGTGACTAAGGGTCCATTCACAGTAAATTTTTACCCCGTTTCCATTGGTGTTTGAAAGAATTTTAACGAATTTCTGATTTGAATTTCTATTGAACTGAATCGATTTTACAAAGCAACTGTAAAATATTCTTATTATTGAGAGACTACAAACTGTACAAAGCCATTTGTATAGGCTGAAAGCAAATAAAGAGAATACATGGATCGGATTGAAACAGAAATTGAGTAAGTGGGCTGAAGTAATTGGGCTTGCAAATGGGCTTTGGCTCTGGAGTACATAATATCCTTTAATCAGCTGCCGACTCTCTCATTTATTCTTTTACTCCCCCTCAAATCGAGATTAGGGTTTTCCTCTTCGTCCCCGTTAAGATAGCGATCTGCTAATTCAGATGTTCCAGAGCATGTCTTTGTAGATGCGTGACCTTCCTTTACTTCTTATTTACTTGATCTGCTTTGTTTTCTCTCTGATTTTCAGATTTGAGCTTTATCGAAAGTGACTTTGCTTATTTTGTTGAAATTAGGGTTTTTGACAGAGAGACCTTCTCCTTTCATGTGTATGCTAGATTGATGATCTCTGGTGAGCTTGGCTTCAGCTTTGTGGTGAGTGACTTCAACAACTTTTAGTTCATCTTGAAATCTCATGAAGTTTTGAAGTGATAATGCTTTAGTTAGGGTATCAGCACATTGGTAAGTTGCAGGTACGTGTCTAACCTCTATATTGCCTTTGATTACTTGCTCTCTGACAAAATGTTAATCTATTTCAATATGTTTGGTCCTTGAGTGTAAAATAGGGTTTGACGTCATGTACACTGCACTTTGATTATCACACCATAAGATCGATTTGTCTGTTTTAATGTTTAATTCAGAAAGTAATGATGTGATCCACATTATTTCTACTGTAGCATTAGCCACACTTCTGTACTCTGCTTCAGCACTAGATCTGGATATTGTAGATTGCTTCTTAGAACACCAAGAAATAATGTTGTTTCCCATAAAAATACAGTATCCAGTTGTAGATTTTCTGTCATCAGGGTCTGATGCCCAATCTGCATCAGCATAGCCAGTTATATTGTAGTTGTTGCTTGCCTTCATCTGCAGTCCATAGTTTATTGTAGCCTTCAGATATCTAAGAATTCTCTTTACTGCTTTCCAATGATTATCCAAGGGAGCCTACATAAATTGACAAACTTTATTCACACTGAACACAATATCTGGTCTAGTGATAGTTGCATACTGTAAAGCACCAACTACACTTCTATATTGTTTAATGTTGCATGTTGGTTCTCCCTTGTGTTTAGAATAATGTTGGCTGCTAATCATAGGTGTAGGCATTCCCTTTGCATTGCTCATTTGAGTTCTTTCAAGTATTTCAGCTATGTATTTCTTTTGAGATAAAATGATTTCTGTTGGTGATTTTCTTATAACCTCAATTCCCAAAAAGTAATTTAACTGTCCAAGATCCTTGACAGAAAATTCCTTGTCAAGCCTTTTGACAATTGCTTCAATTTCATTTGTATTATTACCTGTCACAACAAGGTCATCAACATATATTAGGATGTAAATTGTAGAGTGATCACTTATTTTGATAAATAGTGAATTATCTGATTTGGCAGATTGAAATTCCATTGAATACAATGTATTTTTCAATCTGTCAAACCAAACTCTTGGGGCTTGTTTTAACCCATATATGGCCTTGTTAAGTTTGCAAACATATTCTGGGCTTTCACAATAGCCCTGTAGTTGTGTCATATATACATCCTCCTTAAGTATGCCATTGAGAAATGCATTATTGACATCAAGTTGTCTTAGAGTCCATCCTTTGTTTATAGCAATACTGAGAATAATCCTGATTGTAGATGATTTAACTACAGGAGAGAATGTCTCCTTATAATCAATCCCTTGTTGTTGAGTGTATCCCTTTGCAACCAATCTGGCTTTATATCTATTTATGCTTCCATCTGGATTTTTCTTGATTCTATAAGTCCACTTGCACCCAATTATGTTCTTGTCCTTTGGTGGTCTCACTAGAATCCATGTTTTATTTTGAATAAGTGCTTGATACTCCTCATTCATGGCTGCTTTCCACTTTGTGTCTGTCTTTTCTTGATCATAGCTTGTTGGTTCTTCTAGTAGAGTAACAGCTGTGAAAAGTTTGGGCTTGAAAATCCCACTTTTTGCTCTTGTTATCATAGGATGTGTAGTTGTAGCCTGAGGTACATACACAGGTTGTTCCTCTCGATTCTCACTATCTTTGCTTCCTTCTTCAGCTTCATTGTCTTGGTCATCACTGATATTGTAATTGATATCATCTCTTACAGGTGATTCCCTGTTGTGATCTGAATGTTGATCAGTGTCACTACTTGATGATACTGATCTGGCATTCCCATGCTTTGGTTCACCTGCACTTATTATTTCAGAGTACACAGGTAATGATGGTATGAATACATTTGTGTCATGCACCTTATTTGTAGTCTTAATATTTTCAGATTGATATGGGAAAATTCTTTCATTAAATACAACATGTCTGCTTATAATAAGTTTGCCATTCTCATCTAAACATTTATATCCCTTTTGATTATGAGCATAACCTATAAATGTACATGGTCTAGACCTGAAGTCTAATTTGTGTATGTTGTATGGTCTAGTGTATGGATAACATAAACATCCAAAGGTTTTTAGGTAGTGATAATCTGGTTTGACATTCAGTAGTTTTTCATAAGGATTATTTCCTTTTAGAACTTTAGTAGGTAGTCTGTTTATTAAATAAACATCTGTACTAAAAGATTCTGGCCAAAATTTTAGTGGCATTTTAGCATTAGCTAGAAGTGTCAAGCCAGTTTCAACAATATGTCTATGTTTCCTTTTCACAAGACCATTCTGTTCAGATGTATATGGACATGAAGTTCTGTGAACTATTCCTCTTTTAGAAAAATAGTCCTTTAGTGGTTTATATTCTGTTCCAACATCTGACTGAAAAATTTTCACATGAGAATTTGTATGTTTTTCTACATGAGTTATGAAGTGTATAACTATATTACATGTTTCTGACTTGCACTTCATAAAATAAATCCATGTGTATCTACTAAAAGCATCTACATAAGCAATATAATATCTGTATCCATAATCTGAACTGATTGGTGCAGGACCCCATAAATCAGTTGCAATTAAATTCAGGGGTTCTGTATATTCAGATTCAGATGCATTGAAAGGTAATTTATGACTCTTGCCCACCATTAGCAAATTGAGATACACTTGGGAGATTTTTCTTAATATCAGGGACTCTTAATAAATTGTTCAGGATTAAATGTTTATTACCATTGATATATTCACTACCAGTATGAGTAATAGAGATTGACTCACCATTTCCCATGCTAACTGATTTATTACCTTTATACTCCCTGCATCCAGTATTAAGATTTTCCAGATTGTTTGTTAGATGATTTGTAGCTCCAGAGTCAGGATACCAGGCATCATCATTTATATGATCAATTCTTGCAATGTCTGATTGTCCTGTGTTGTCACTTTGAGTCCCTTGATCTGATTGAACACTTGCCACATTAGCATTAGGGTTTCTTTGATTTGTATTGGTTTGGTTTGGGGTGAAATTTTGATTGAACCTAAAGTAGCACTTGAGTGCTGTGTGTCCAACTCTTTCACAAATTTGACATTTTGGCCTATTTCCAGTGTTATTATTTCTACCCCTGCCTCTGGCTAGACCACTAAAGCTACCCCTTTGTGTTTGATTATTGTTTCTTGTATCCTTGCCTTTGAAACTGTTGGCATAGTTGATTGATAGATCTGATTTTTGTGACTTCTTGCTTTCTAGTCTTGCCTCATGTGCTAAGAGTATTGAGTGTACCTCTTCTATTGGTGGTGTTGTTCTTTGAGAGGAAATGATAGCCTCTACAACCTCATATTCATTTCCTAATCCATGTAGGATAGTCATGACATGTTCAGATTCAGGAACCTTTTGACCAGCAGCCTTTAATTTATCACATATGCTTTTAATTTTTGCAAGATATTCTCTCATATTGTTGTTATCCTTTCTTGAGTTATGCAACTGCCTTCTGTAATGCATGATCTTTGCAGAGGATTGAGAATTGAAGTTCTTTTCAATGTTGTCCCATATTTCATTTGCAGAATTACATCCTATTACTTGAGATAGGAGGTTATTGCTTATTGATGATAGTAACCATGCACTTATCAGTCTATCTTGTCTGTGATACTCATTTGGTACAAACTTATTTTCTTGATCAGTCACAAGCTTTGCTGGAATTTGCAGGGTACCATATAGGTGTCCCTCTAGACCATATCCTTCAATGGCAGTTTGTACCTGAAACTTCCACAGCAGATAGTTGTTTTCATCGAGCTTAGTTGTGATAAGTTGAATTTGAGGACTTATCACAGTCTCGACCAGTTGATCAACTGCTGTTACCGGGGGAACAGGTGGATTTGAGGATCCAGTTGATCCAAAAACAGAACCTTGAAAAGGAGTTGAGTCCACCATGATGAACTCTGTGATGAACAGAATCATCAGAAATCAGAAACAGTTGAGATTCAAGTTAGGTCACTTTCTTGATGCTGAAGATCTTGAATAATGCTCAGGTATGATGTAATCAGTTGCCTGTCAAGTGATGAAGGCTTTCTGATGATAAGCACTGGTATGACACTTTCTTGAGTTGATTTCTTGATTTTCTTGGTGGCAGAAAGTGATCTTTCTTTGATTCTTTTACTGTTTAAGGCTTGAGCAAATCAGATTTAATGCAACCAATAGAATTTTGGCGAGGCACTGATCTGACGATGAAGGCCAACTCTCAAATGATGAGTTTTCAACTCAGATGAGAGGATTAACCCAGAAGATGATAATTTTCTGATGGGTTAACTTTTTCTTTCTTTCTTCACAGCAGAAAATTATTTGATTGATTTGTTGTTGAGCTATGGCTCCGATACCATGAAAGAATTTTAACGAATTTCTGATTTGAATTTCTATTGAACTGAATCGATTTTACAAAGCAACTGTAAAATATTCTTATTATTGAGAGACTACAAACTGTACAAAGCCATTTATATAGGCTGAAAGCAAATAAAGAGAATACATGGATCAGATTGAAACAGAAATTGAGTAAGTGGGCTGAAGTAATTGGGCTTGCAAATGGGCTTTGGCTCTGGAGTGTATAATATCCTTTAATCAGCTGCCGACTCTCTCATTTATTCTTTTTCGCGTCCGATGCGTCGGACGCCAACGCTTTTCCATCCGTTCAGGATAGACGCTGGGGAGACGGGAGAAATCGAGCCGTTGGCGTCGGACGCATCCGACGCAAAGTAATATTAATGTCTAATCTGATCAATTAATAAAAGCACATTTGGTCCGGTTGGTACATGCACATGCTTTGCTCTAGATAGACCAGGGTTCAAGCCTTGCTTTCACCCATTTTTTTTAGTGTTTTGATGTACATTGTTTATTAATGCTTAATGCCTACTGTAGACTATTTGTTAATGCTTAATGTCATATTTCTTTGTAGACTGTTAACGCTTAATGCTGTTATAATGTATTTGCCTTGATTATATTTTTGTTTAAAATGGTTTTAACACGTTCGCTAATTAGATTTAACGGTCCGATTAAAAATCAGTATTTAGTTAGTTCATAACAATCAATTTAACAATTAAATATCCGCTCTAAAGTCTGTATACAAAGGAGTTAATGTAATAGAATATAGAAATTAGATATATCTGAATCAACAGCAACAAAACGTCTTTCCTTTATCTTTTCTATTATCAGTAATAACTTAGCTTTTAATATATATCCTGTTTTATTTTATGACACGTAACCAATAATCTTGAAATTCACTACTTAGTTGGCACTGTTTCGTTGGGTGAATAAGTTCGGTGCCATCACATTTACAGAATAAAATTCAACTGATTCTTCCTAAAATACGAAGTCCCCAAGATGATTAAATCTACAGGACACGCACGCAATGTCGCAACATTCAAATGAGAAAACATACACATGAATATGCCGCCAAAAAAATCAGTTGACTTAAACTATTTTCCTCCCACCTTTAATTATAACTTCAAAACATTATTTTATTTTATCTTTAAAACATAGGTTGCTTCCCAAATGTTACATATGATACTTCCAGAATCTTTTGCATGTACTGTACTACTTTTAAAACATTGCTTTCTTTCTTCAAAATATATTTTCTTTTAACCTATTTTACAGAAATGTCTCCTCCTACTGTTTATGAATTCTTATTGATAACCTTGATAATATATCTTCATCGTAATTCTTAACGCAGTCCATAGACAAACTAACACCATAATATACTATTAAAATATTTCCAGTCACTTTATAAAATCAAATCCATATACTATTTTATTTTAAATCGTTTCCTTGTTTGAATAGAAATATTTATTTTCAAAATCCATTTTTGTATTCAATTCATCAGGGATCAACGATAATGAAAATCGTCCACATCATTAGAAAAAAAATCAATGAGCATACATATTTATAAACAAGAAAAAGGGGTCTTCAATGTAAGAGTGAGCAATCTTCGATTCAAACCGAATTAACCGACCAAACTAGTTTATTTCGGTTGGTTCGATTCAGTTTTAAAACTAAATCGATTTAAATTCAGTTTAAAAAAAAAAAAATATTGGTTATCGATTTTAACCGAGTTAACCAAACTTTTAATTTGTTATCTAATTTTACGATACTATAGTACTTTAAATAATCAATTTAGTGATTTAATAAAAATGCGTTTGTTGCAAATAGATCAAATTTTATTATTAATATAAAGTTTATTATATAAAATTTCTCTAAACATGAATTTATGTTTTACTTTGAGTGAATTCATCATTTAAATAATAATACATTCTTCAATTTCGGTTAAATCGGTTACCGATCGAATTAACTGAAATTAATTCAATTCAGTTTAATTTGAATGTTTTTCGATTTCAATTCAGTTTGAGATTTTTTACCTCAAAACCAATTGAACCGACCGAACGCTCACCCCTGCTTCAACATATAACAATTTATCATCATCCATTGCATACTCTGGCCTCTATTGTGTAAGGGTACTCTATTAATCGCCATAAGGGTGGCAATAGACCCGACCCGATGGACCGGGACCCGACGAGTCTTAGTTCTAGGCGAGTTGGGTTTTGTGAGGTCTAAACTATACATTTCAAAACTCTAGAGCTGACCGGCCTAAGCTTCAGTTTGGGTTGGGTATGTTCGAGTTCAGTTGGATAATAACACTAAAAATACATATATTTCAATGTTTTTGGTTAGGTCTTTCGGATCAGGCCAATTCAGGTCAGGTTTGAACGGGTCTTAATTGTGTTTTTCATCACCTAGACCCAACCCGAGACCCATCGGGTTTGGATCAGTTCAGGTTTTTGGTTCTCGATTCTTATTTCTAGCCCTACATCGCCACAAAGAAGTTCATTTTCCGTCATTAATACCGAAAATAGTAGTTTGGTTAACTACTTTGTACTTCACTACCTTTGTCTAAACAATTTGTAGTTCACCGGAAAACAAGCACATACAAAAGCGGTAGGATAAAAGAACACACACACACACACACACATGCATGCATGGTGTTTTCAGTAGGGAACCCATACATCACTCTGTATGAGACAACTTGCTTGCGGGGGCTAGGATTTTTACTTAAATTTGGTAGGGAACCTTGTTATGCATTGTTACATAAATGAGCACATTAGGGACACCTGTGAGATGCATGAAGGGGCTTAAGGGATGCCAAATGCATCCAAAGCTTAAAGGAATACATTGAGATTACCAATGAGATAAATGAATAATTTTATGGGTACCAATTAAATTTAAAATGCATTGGGACAGTTAATCCCATAAACTGAGGGCTGCATGGTCAACCATAAGTAAAACATGCAGCAGGGTGAGGGTAATTTGTGTCATCTGGTATATGTGAGGGTTACTCACTTCACCTTAAATTTAGAGGTTCTTAGTCATTTGATAGAAAAAACAGTGGAAGTGTGCGATGGCCAATCCATATCTCAGAATTCAGTTTTGTTCCCTAGGGAGGATTACTCACTGAAAATAGTGCAAGAATCAAAATAAAGAAAATGATAGGGATTCATTAATGATCAACTAGTTGGAAACTAGAATGATACCAAATACACCGATATGTATGCGAAACCATTAGGACATCTAGTCAGTGTAATGCAGATAGAGAATCAACCAAATGTTGTATATTGCACTTTATACTTATTGTTATATTATTATGTTCTAAACATTGATAGCTTAGGAGCACAAGTTTGGTTATCTTTGGACACTAACGAGAGGAAACCCATTCCGTTATGTCATGTGGTCTCACTAGATATCTCTCAAACTCTCGGGTTTTAATCGGGGTAGGTCGAGGATTAAGGTCTGCTTAAACAAATAAGCCTATGAAGGTGTGCATAAGGAAATATTTATTCTAAGAATTCTTTTCCACTGTTGGTTTATTTTGGATGTATTTGAAGGCGTGAAAGTCATGTTTATATATGTTTGACGCGGATCAACTGAGGGGGGCATCTTCATATGTCGCTCTTTGAGATTTTATTTTTTAATAATTATGTTTGATCTGAAAAGGTTTATGTGAAGGGAATGTAATGAACGAATGTGTTTCAATTTTTTTTTATATTCCATCATACTCCTACGATCTGACTTATCAACTTGTTGTTTTCTATCGCTAGAAGTAAATACTACAAGTGACTACAACATTTGTAGCGCTTAGCTTTAGACTTTAGAAAGGGGGTGTTACAGAAAGAGCCATTCCTAACTTTGTTAAAATTGTTTATTTGTTCTAATGAGAGCGGGCACTAATCAACGACATGATTTGGATCGTTACATTTGTAATGCAAAGGTTGAGAAGTTTTGTTCATTTGATTTTTTAAAAGAACATTATTAATTTTTTTTATCATAGTATTGATTTTAGCTTCTAAAGCAAGAGATGATCCCATCAAATGGGTGCTGGGACGTGAATACATCAATTTTTGTTTGGTTCCCACTAAATTGGTTTTTTGGCTAAGTTTTAAAGAAATTTCTGTGCGACATCGTGATGTTATGCCAGGAAGTTTCCTTGGCACATCGATTCGAGCATCATTCGTGAATAATTTTCAAGACCATTATATAGAATCTAGTGATGTGTCCAATTTCAGAAATTGTGATGTAGACATTGGTTAAAAGTTGCTTAAATCTTTTAAAGTATTTTCCAAAAAATACAACTTAATGTTATGAAAATTTATAATTTCATTTTTAATCTTGGTTGGTTTTCGAAGTGGTAAATTGTCTTTATGAAATCTTTTATAAATTCTTCTTAAGTTCTAATTGAATTCGAATGCAAGCTATATAACTATTTTCAGCATAATTGGTAAGTGCAAATGGAATTATTCTAAGTTTGATTCCAACACATATTGTTGGAGCTAATTGGCTCTAAAACTAGTTTGAATTTCGATAGAAATATTATGGATCGTCGTTTCAAACTTATCAAATTTTGGAAGTGTGTTAATGTGACTAAGAATGATTTTCCGTTGGAGCAGGCAAAGTGACGCATGAAAGGACAAGAACTAAATCAGGAAAAGTTCTATCTATAAGAGTTCGAGAAGGATTTTCACTAGCCTTTTGAGAAAAAGGAGCCGTTTGAATTAAACAATTTGCCGAATGTCACATGTTTAAACACTCATGCACACGAGGGAAGAAAATAAAAGAAGGAAGAGATGAAAAAAAAAAGATAAGAAAATAAGATGAAAGGGATTATTATTCTTTTTCCAAAGAAGGAAAATTTATTTTTTAATGTATATCTTTTAAAAGAAGCATAAAGCAAGGAGAAGAGAAACGAAAAGAAGTGATTTTTTGGACAAAGAGAATTATTTTTTAACTAAAATAAGTATGCTTTATTTTTTAGATTAATAGAAGTAAATGTTCAAAAAAAAGTTTTTTTTTATTTTGTTTGTTTTATATAAGCATGAAACAATGCAACTAAATGAATGCAAGAACTTTGGAGGTTTCCGCCCTTAGTAGCTCTTAACCAAATATATATCAAAACACTTTGGTCTAAATTAATAAAACAATTCTTAGCTTGGTAATGGCAGAAGTTATCAGTGCATCAAGAATCACAATAGCAATGCAATTGAAGGTTTAGGTACCTTCAGTGAAACAATCGCTGTAATATCAAAGAAGTACCATGATAATTATAAGTAATTGAGACTCCGTAGTTTCCTTAGACACCGAGAGAGAGAGAAAGAGAGTTCCGGTAAAATAAATCAAGCTATCAAAACATTAACTTGTCATAAATGAGCTTGTGACAACTTAAATTCAATGTCTAATCTTTATTAATTAATTAATTTTCTACAATAAAATGCAATTTTCTGGGTTAAGGATGAATTATGAACTTACTACCTTGTGAATTTGGGTGTTGTCCTTAAAAATTAAAAATTAAAAATAAGACAAAATAAATGCAAAACAAAAATTAGACATGTATTAGCAATGCAACTAAGCTTGAAATTTTATTTTGATTTTGCTTTTGTTATTATATAAATGCATGCAACCAACAATGCAAGGAAAATAAAACAAAAATTGAGGAAACAACAACAAAGCATATAGAAATTTAATTTAGCGTGATTTTTTTAAGCAGGCAAGGAAAGAAAAGTAAGTCTTCATTTTGATTGTCTGCAACCTAAAAAGAAACGACAACAATTTATAATGATAACACGAAAACAAATGCAATTTTTTTCTCAACTAAAATTCAAATAAAAAAGTAAAGAAAGTACAAATTATATAGAAAGAAAAATGAAAGGCGTAGTTTTTTGGGGCTAAAATTAAGCGAAAGATGAGTTAAATTCAAATAAAAATGAGTACAAAAAAGTAGAAAAGGGAAAAGCTTAAAAAAATGCAAATATAGTATATAAATCCACCGATCCAACCCAGTAATACCCTTTATTACATTAATCCTTTGTCAAAGGGGATTGCTATTAGGACTCTAATTTTGGTTATGGAGGGTTAAAATTTTAATTAAATTTAAAACCATTATGAGGGGCAAAAAACCAGCTCCTTCTTAAACGTATTAATAGAATTTCCAGTATTAACATTCTAATCTTTCTTAATCTAACCTTAAACCCTATTTTATTAATGGAAAATATTAATTTCATGATAGATATGAATTTATAAATTGAAATTTAGAACGTAACGGTGACATAGGAAAGTTGCATGCGTGATCAAAACAATGGAAGGTCACCGATTTTTTTGACAATCTCTAACCTTTCTTCTTCTCCGCTAACGATTTTCATCAATATACACCATAACCCTCCAACATTTTCTTCTTCACCAAAATAATCGACTTAAATAAAATCGAATGAACTAACTTTTCAAGTATCCACGCCATTGCCTTGACGTATGATTGTTTTCTCTTCGTTGTTTTCGTTTGAACCTAGTGGAAGAACTAGGGCTTAACTAATTTTCTCTGCTTTATTTCTATTTCAACGATATGCGATATGTCTTGGTTGGTGTTTGGATAATTTGTATATTGTTAGGGTTTAAGTGGAGTACGTGGTGTTGGAAAGGCACATTTGTCCTTTTTTAATTTCATTTTTTTTATAATCAATTCCCTTTAACAAAATATAAATAAGGAGTCTATTACATTTCTCCTCCATTAACCAAAAGCAGAGTCTGTTAACAATGCCGCTTTACCAAAGGCGGTTCAAAATAAAAAATAAAATTAAAACATATATAAACATGACTCGATCCAATGAATATTAATGAATCAACGCGGAAGAAAGTGGAGAGACATTCGATTCAGATGGTCCAAGCAAAAAGCGGAGGCTTCGAGTTTGGGTTACAGTGTCGACTGGGTAGTTTAATGTTAGGGCCATATAAATTCCGACGAACAAGTTACCTGAATATGATGGACACAGTGACATTTCAACAAACACTAAGTTGCATGCTTCCCCAGTCGCCAACTACAACAACTCCTGATTAGAGAAGACCCAACGACGAGAATATAAAGATGAGCCCGAGTGGAGATCGACATGACATCGAGAGCAGGCGCTGATACGACCTGATTTATAAGTGCATGTGCACACTTACGTGCATATGACTAGATTTGGCAGAAGGAATAATTGTTATTTGGGCTTTTTTATTTATTTAAATGGGCCTTGATGTTTACTTTGGTATGTTGTGTATTTGAAGCATATAAATATAGGGAGAATGCCGCCTATAACATGTGTGAAAAATCATTATTTCTATTTAATAAAATTCTCTCATCATCTCCCTACACACTCTCATCTATCTCTACTAATTTCATTCTGCATTTCTCTCATTATCTTCTTTAATCGTTACTTTCTTCTTCCACATCTTCTAATATTGTTACTCTCTTTAGATTCTCTTTTCTGCCTCCATTAAACCTCCATTTATTCTGGAACTTCTATAATATAATAACCCGATCTAAAATGAAAGAAAAGGATCCTAACAAAATGATATTAGAGCCAGACCCTCAAGACTCACAGCCTATTGATTCTGAAGAGGATGAAAATGTGACAAGTGTCTTGAATGAGGGTGATTCTGAGAAGGTTAGGCAAGATCGAATGTATGCTAAACATTATATGGCTATCAAAGAACTTCAAGAAGATAATCAACAATTAGGTGTGAAGTTAGATAGCATCTGCGAGGCAATTAATAGCTTAAATAAAGATTTCAAGGAGCATAAAACTCAATCAAAAACTCCATATATTCCTCTAGCACAGAGAAACAATACCAAGCAACTTCCTGAATCATCTTTGAATGAGAATCAACATCCAAATCCTCTCCATGTTTCAAGAAACAACCAATATTCTCCCATTTAGGTATTAAGAAGTTCAGCGGGACTTCTTGCCAGTGCACTAAGGTAGACCAATACTAACACTCAGGTTATCAATCAGCGCACGTTATTGCAGAATACTAAAATTAAAATGGAATTTTCCACTTATAATAGGGAAGGCAGTGTTACTGAATGGATTAGTTAGGTAGAACAAATGTTTCACTACCGCAATACTCAAGAAACCAAGTGGGTGCCTACTTGTTTATTCCATTTAAAAGAGGAAGCACATCTGTGATATGGGTGGTTGGAGAAGAAGTCAAGAACTTTGAGCAATGGGTTATTTTCAAAGAAGAGATGCTAATTAGGTCTGCTACAGAAGATTTGCAAAGACCCTACGGACCAATCTCTAATTTAATCATACAACCTTTATACGATCTTATCTCATAAAATTCGAAGAATTGCAAGGGTTATGTAAGGCCCTACCTGATCAGTTCTTATTAGAGAAACTTGGAATCAAGGAGGATATCAAATCTGATGTGTTGGCACTTCACCCTATTGACTTCGGGGAGGCTGTGAATCTAGCAAAGTTATTTGAGTGTAAGAAAGCCTGCAAAATGAAGGCTAGGGTCACACATTCATCTAGAAACAATTACTAAGGCAATGATAACAAGTCAAATACTGTGGGAAAAAGTATTAGAGAATCGAGTGCAAAAATAAGTGGGTTAATCCCTCAAGAAATTATTGACATGAGGAGGAAAAATTTGTGCTATGGCTGTGAAGAAAGATGGAACCCTGGTCATGTATGAAAAAATAAAATAATTTATGTAATTGAAGGAATAATGCTGCAAGATGATGAGGTCTTGAAACCAAAGGACAATGCACTTGATGATGATAAAGAACCATCGAATAGTACATTTATTCAAGATGTTGTATTAGAAAATAGTGAGGAGACAATGCCATTACCCGCAATGCTATGTGTAGCATACCTACATTGTATGAAATAAAGGTGCCAGGACAAATTTTAGGTAGAAACTTTAGTGTGCTCACCGATCTAGGGTCTACACATAGCTTTATCAATACAGAATTAGCCAGAAAGTTACAATTAGAAGTACTTGATTCATTAATCTACTCAATGCAAATGGCCAATGGTGACAAAGTACAAGGGTCAGTGTTGACACACTTTTTGGTCAAAACTGCCACACGACAAGATTTTAGTTAGCGACGCGCTCAAGTGTCGAGAACATCATCAAAATACACAAAGCGATTTGGTCGAAGTAGCAGCGTGTCCGAAAAGGTTTGGAAATGACATCGATTTGTAAAATTGTCGTCGACTTGAAAAAAATGGCATGAAAAAAATACATGATTAACTCGGTCCGATCAGCTCAAAACGCTTGAGCATGTCAGTCCGATCACATGCCAAAACTCGTTGTGGAAAAATATATGGATTCTGTCATATTCTGGTTTTGCGCACTAAAAAATAGCTGATTGGAATGGCATGATCATTTAGAATATCTTGTGCAACTCATGGCGCGATCAAACTTGGTAAAAATTGGGATTTGGCAGAGTTATGTGTCGATCACCCAAAAATAGCCGATCAACATGGCATAGTCAGGAAAAATAGCTTGCACGACTCGTGGCAAAAAAATATGGCACTCGACAAAATTATGGTTATGTACATTCAAAAATAGATTATTAACATGTGAAAATCATCAAAAACCACGTGTTCGTGCTTGGCTGATCACATCTGGGCAATTAGCTCAGGAATTTGTCTTGGAAAACTTGGAAATTTCGCATCAGAAATTTCATATCTCAGGAGGGATACGAAATCCTCATGTCCTGATTCTGCTCTGGCACCAGTTTCTCCATATTCGGCAAGAGATTCGAAAAGTGGTTGATCAGGTGGGATCCAAAATTTAATGTTTGCCATGCCAATTTGGCAAATGTGTTTTCACCATGTGGATCCTCTCTTATTTCCTAATTCACACACATTTTCAACATATTTGTAGGATTCGATATCTGGAGCATGGAAAGTGGCAGATCACTTTGCCACGATTTTACCATATTGGTCACGCATTTTGGGCTGATCAACACACGTTTTCACCCAATTTTTGGGATTCGAAGTATATGAGACCAGAAAATTGGTAGATCACTTGACCACTTAATTTCTCCGTTTCGATCAGCTGTTTTGGGCTACGCAACACGTGTTTTCACTAGTTTTTCAGGAATTTGAGATTTTTCGACTTGACTTTGGTTTTTAACACCGATTTTAAGATACGAATTTCGTATCCCTCATGGATACGAAATTCGGGCTGACACACCCAAAACTCACCTATAAATACCTTCAAGCTTGGTATTCAAAGGGGTTAGCTCAGTTGCACTCTTCTTACACTTTGGCATATGAGATTGAAGCTCTCAAGCACCATTAATGGCTGCCATCATCTTTCCCATGGATTTTGGACTATTTTTGGACTTTTAAGCATTGCAGAAATGTTTGCCTACAACATTTAGACATTTACACTGCTTTTGGACTATTTTGGATATCTTTAGAATTTCTTTGGCATTAAAGCTACTTTTTGGACATTGCCCCATACTTCTTCTCAACGAAGAAGAAGAAGGGCATTTTGGTCAAAATTTATAATTAAATAATATTTTGTTGTTCTGTTGTAACGCTTTTCACGTAAATATTGTCCGAGCTTGTGTAACAATTGTAATCAGCTATTGTATGATGAATGATCACTATAAAGTGGGCGTAGGCGTTAATGCTGAACCACTATAAAAAGCTGTGTTCTCCCTGTGTTTTATTACTTTGGATTTGGAATATCATTTTCTGCAAAATATACACTCAGGCGTTGGTGTGCGCGAATAGCGACAATTCCGCACGTCAACACTTTGGCATGCCAGGAAGGGGCACACACCTTTGGATTCTTCTTTGAATTTGATTCTCGGATTCGACTTCAGATTTCAACTTTGGTTTCGGATTTCGACGTCGACTTAGGTTTCTTGTCATCATATTTATTCTTATATTTTCTCGGAATTCTCTCGGATTCCACCATGGTTAAGAGGAAACAGTTAGCTTGCTCGAAAGGAGCAAGTATCGAGGAAAGTCAGGAAGTCTCCTTGACCGGACACCCATCGAGCTTTGTCACTCGAGACGACATCGACGTCGTCGTCAAAGATTTAAACAAAGAATCTCACTTCTCGTTTAGAACAACAAGAAGAACATTTCCGTCGGCAGGACGGAGGGCTGTCAATAGATCGTGTCGGGTTCGGGTCGGGTCAAGTTGAGTTTGGGATGATTTATAAACGTGTCGGGTCAACCTATTTATTAAATAGGCCATTTTTTCCAACCCTAACCCGACCAATTTATAAATGGGTTGACCCAACTCGACCCGTGTAACCCGTTTAACTAAATGGTTCGTGTCGGGTCAGGTCGGGTTTACCTATTTGACCCATTGGCAAATACTGCCCACTAATATAAAAAGCAAAAGAAGAGAGAGCAGTACCACCAGATTGGTATTATTTTGTATATTGAGTTCCTTCCTACCCTTCTATCCAGAACTGTATACAAATATTCAAATATGTATACAGTTATGGATAGAAGGGTAAGAAGGAACTTAATATACAGAATAATACCAATCTGGTGGTACTGCTCTCACCAATAGGCAAGAATATAATATAATCACCAATATGCAACAAGTTACAAAATCACCAACATGCAACAAGTTACAAAATCACCAACAGGCAGCAAATATGTAAATCATGAAATCATTATATCCAAAAATCATTCTTATATATACGAGCATACTACATAGATAAAAGACTAACAATATGGAAGAGATACAATTGTTTTAAGTAAAATTTAACTAACAACATACAATAATAAATTGGTAAATAATAGCAACTTACACAAGAATATATAAGCATACTGATTACTGTATACATAAAAGACTAACAAATTAGCATATGTAAAAGACTAACAGTATTAAAGAGATATAACATATAATCGGATTTAGCTCGTCAAAATCGAATTAGTGGGTCAACCCTGAACCCACCCGCATATAAACGGTTCAAATTCGGGTTGACCCGAAAATGACCCGCCAACAAAATGGGTCGGGTTACCTGCTAATTTCCGCGCAGTTTTCGGGTCGTGTAGGAAATTGAAAGCCCTAACTGGAAGCCAGTATGACCACTCTTCTTGCTCGACTCGAAGCATTTAAGAGGTAGTCAGGCCAAAGGCAATATGATTAGAATAAGTGTCAGTGGTCCTCAAGGATTAGCTCAGGACTTAAGGATAATTCCCGAGGAACAACCCCGTGTCGACACAAATCCATGGGAAGCTACATGATCGGCTAGTCTTGGGGGAAATACCCCCAATCCCATTCAAGGCTTAGCTCAGGTTGCAGCCGGTCAACCTTTGGGGTCAAGTATCAGAAACACCCTTTGAGTGCCAGTGCCCGTAGCTTTGGACACAGGAAACCCCACGGTTCCAAATGTCGGATTATTCCCGTCGAGGCACCTTAAGTCGGGATCAAGCCAGATACTTTTCTTGGAGCTCGACCTTTTGCTAACATTGTACTTGACACTGGATCCGTCCAGTATGAGCATAGGGCCCCGGCCCCTCACTGGATCCGTCCAGTATAAACATAGGGATCAAGACCTATACTAGATCCGCTCGGTATAAACATAGGGCTCTATCCCTCACATTGGATCCGTCTAGTATAAACATAGGCTCCGACCCCCACACTGGATCTGTCCAATATAAACCTAGGCTCCGACCCCAACACTAGATCCATCTAGTATAAACATAGGCTCTGGCTGTAACAACTCGAATTCCGACAGACTGATTTT
Source organism: Allium sativum (assembly GCA_030737875.1). Lineage (NCBI taxonomy): Eukaryota > Viridiplantae > Streptophyta > Magnoliopsida > Asparagales > Amaryllidaceae > Allium > Allium sativum. Next base: position 206,059,280 of record CM060911.1, read on the forward strand.
TTTCAAATTCTAATCTATCAAAACTCGTGTTGGTTTGCTCTAGTATCCTGCAGAAAAGACAGAGATATAAAATATATCAAAGCTCTGATAAACATCTCACAGTGGAATGAATAAAATATAATGTAATCAAAATATAGCCTTACCGTAGTAATAATACTTCCTAGCTAGTATCCAAAGCTATAATATCTCTGCCACAAATCTAACTTGCGAGTATGTTATGAGGAAGGGGTTAGAACACAAGTTCTTGTGATTGAATTTAAACTACACATTTTGGATAATCCTACATATGCCATTCAATTACATTTTCTTATTTATTAGGTTACTTGGGCTAACAACACTCGAGGATTACACATGTCGTACCCATCTACTTCCCAGTAGATTAACCTAATACAATATATATGCAGCTAACCCCAAAATTGAGGTACACCCCATGGTATCCCATTAGCATAGTCTCCACCGGAATGCCACACAAATGTATGTAGTCCCTCATCCTACGCCGGAGTGACGTGCGGATCTCTATATAACATTGCTACGTTCTGCATATATCTGCCATTGCCATGCTACGTAAGCATACAGACTGCCACCTTCGATCAAATCAAATTCCATTAAAGAGTAATGCCCTCGAGTCTACGATACACCACCAAGAGTAGCCATGCATGTATCTAGACTTTCCTACGTACGTATCGTCAATCATACTTGATGCCTTAACCGCATATATCCTCTACTATGCACCGAGTCCCGTGGTAGGGCTGTACAAGAAGCATAGGACTCGGTCGGGAGCATTTTATATATCTGTATACACAGATGCTAAGGTCTGCATTTTCAGTAGCTATGGTCCCACCTGACCCCACCCTCAACTAGTGAAAGACGAACAAGATTGAGAATTAATGTTTTGGCCCAAGAGAAAACAACAAATCATAATTGGTCTGTCCCTCACCCATAGCCTTGATAGCAAAAGATCTATGGTCTTTTGGTTTAGCTCCCGCTTTTCCACATCGCGCATCACGTATCAAGCTGACTATCGATGGTAGGTACCCAACGACTTGCTATCACCTAGGTTAGACCTGTCAGTACTCAAGAGTGGTGGTAACCTAGCCTAGTCACGAGGCAACTCAGATCGTTGAATCACCTATGCCACCCGATAGTCTTTTGATTTCCCACTATCGTGGCAATCAATGCATACTCACCGCGTAGAGATGTGCAGACCTAACCTCTGTGACCACAATATAATGCTGTCACAGCACAAAAGGCTACCAGGAGTACCCTCCACGTCCTAGGAAGTCGCGTGCTTCCCCTTTTAGTCCTTCGATACCAGTAGAATATCAGTAGAATAATCAGACGGACGTGCGCTCCCCTCGTGTCGTATGACACCACGATGATCTGCCCCGTTGGGTTATTCACCTTCAGACGTACAGACTGGTCCAAGCGCCTCAGGTAATGTGCTATTAGACCCTATGTCTAATCATTTAATTACACACTTGCTCTTCCCTTTCATATTTCCATTCAACTTGGTTATTCCCAGTCATATTGACTTCTTATTCAAGTTACCAAGTTCCTCTTGCTTATTAATCAGTTATAGCTTAATCCATTTAAGTTTATTAATAAGCCCATAACATGTTATTCTCTAGATTGTAATCCAAGGTCTGTAATCTATAATCTCTTTATATTATTAATTGTCTGATTCCATAGTTACAATAACATGTTCTACTTAATACGTAATTAAGTATATCTCAATTCACATGTTTTCTGTTTAACATGTCCCTCGTTATTTATGATTAAATATAACTTATTTCATCTCATATATTCATCTCGTTCTTTCTTATTTAATCATAATTCCATCTTACACTTTTACTACAACTTATAGTTATTTACTTATTAACTTAGTTCTCTTAACTAAGGTTTACTAATGAGTTTCTTTTTTTCATTTATTATAACTTTTGTTATAATTTTCACTTGTCCCTAGGACAAGTCTTTAACATATTTATTCTTATCAGCATATTTCAGATTCTCAAGTTTATAGATTACTTAATTTATAATTAAGTACAACTTATTGCATTCCAAAAGTTATCACATTCCCCGTATTGTTTATTATAACCTAAGTTACAATTTCCACTTGTCCCTAGGACTAGCCTACCTATTGTCTTTCCTGTTTCCTTTCAGGTTTATTCATAATAGGTTATTATCATTCCCCATTCATTACATGTCTTTTACTGTTGTAACTTTCATTCATTTCCATTAATCACAATTAGTTCCATTTATTTCTATCCATTTATATACATGTTTATGCACTAGACCTCTCACATCAAGCCGACCACTTGTGGATGCTGGATTTGCCGGGATGTTCCGTGAAGATTTCTACCACAAGTTGGGCTTAACCTCGTGTCTTAGCACCATTACATGTATATTTACGCACTAGACCCCTCACTTTAAATTAACAACTTGTGGACGCTGGATTTGCCGGGTTGTTCCGGGCAGACTTCTACCACAAGTTGAATTTAACCTCGTGTCTAAGTGCAGTTACAGTTTTCTATTTACTGTATATTTTCCATGTAATTTGGGCGTGTCCATTCTTCCAAATTTTTACTGTAATTCTATTTTTTCCATGTCACACTTAATATCATGTTAATTCCATTTTAACGTATAATCGTGTCACATGTTCTTCCTAACATGTAATTAACTTCATTCTAAAGTAATAACATGTAACTATCAATCATGTAATTATTCTAATCTAACAAGTTACATGTAATTATTACAATTTCTACAATTAAGGGTTCAAGTACATAATATGCCACATGTTAACATGTAATTATCCCAATTCTTACAATTAAACATTCAAGTACATAACATGTCACAAATTAACATGTAATTAGAACACGCATGTATACAACAGTAATCTTTTCCACATTTTTAACAAGTTTTCATTTCAACATATTAATCATTCTAGCAGATTTAAATATCATATTAACTGCGAATGTCAAATGATAAATATACCATTATCAAAATAGTATATTTTAAATCCACTCACCTAATTGCTTTCCAAATCTAGCATTCCATGGTTCCCCTAACTGGATTTAGACCCTAAATAACCATGGATCCCACAATTCTAAACTAAAAGAAGAAGGGAAGAAAGAGGAGAAATTCAAATAGACCTGATCCAAGAAATTACCTTACTTCGAATATAATTTTGAACACCTTCTTTATTAATTTTCGTCCTTTTCCTCCATATCTTGAATCAGAATTTTCCTAAACTAATTATTTTATTTTTCTGAAGTGATTTGAGGAGGAAGAAGAATGGCAGAATATAGACGTCATCTCAGAAAATATGAGATTTACGCTAGGCTCTGCTAGCCTATTTATAAGTGTTCAGGATCTTATCATACACGCAGCGCTGAGTCAGCAACAAACTTGGTTAAGAAAACAGCCCAGATTCATCCATGAATCTCGGCAGATCTGGGGTGGAGTCGACCCCTGGGTCGACCCCTCTATGGGCCCCGCGAGCTTTTTTGGCATCGAAGTTTATTTGTTAACTTTGTATTAAACGTTTGAATTTATGGAATTTATTTAAATATTATATTTACATATAATCTCCTTAAATGTATATAAAACTTCCAATGCCTATTTTACGCCTATATGTATACTCATAACTTTTATTTCAAAATTCAAACGGTGTTATGCTGTATGCTGTTATTTAATTCTTAAAATATTTCTTTGGTTGCAGCCTTATTTTGAACTTTTATCTTGTATATATATATATATATATATATATATATATATATTTCTGCACATGTATACGCATATATTGTCATATACATATATATACATATTTTTTTTATACTTCCTTATATGTATACTTTTCCTTATATGTGTGTTTATACATAATTTCTCTTTAGAGCATGCATTATTTTGGCGGTTCCCTTAAAACAAAAATATGGTGCTGATGGGGATCGAACTCTGTACCTCTTGCATGAAAGCCACATGCTCTAACCAACTGGACTACTTAATCTTTTGTTAACAAGACTTAGAACAATGATGGTCATTGTTCTTTTCTTATTCCTCCTTTTCATGCTTGTTACAATATTTCATTTAAACCATTGCATGTAACCTTATCAATTTGCATGCATCTTTTTCTTTCATTTTTCTTTTCTTATTAATGCATAATATTTGTAAATCATTGCGTGCAACATAATTACACTGCATGCAATTGATTTCTTCTTGCATTGCATTGTTAGTCGCATTAATCTTTTCTTCTTTTTCAATGCATGTGTTTATTACATGCAATCATATATAATCATTATTTTATTCTTCTTTTATATATTTATGTCTATGCATATATATACACATATGCACCGTTAAATATTTAATGGTCATAAAATGTGGGGTGTTACACCGGCCCCCACATTGGATCTATCCAATATAAATTTAAGGCTCAAGCCCCTCACTGGATCCGTCTGGTATAAACATAGGGCTTAGGGCCCATAGTAGATTCGTCAAGTATAAATATAGGCTTCGGCCCCTGCTTTGGATCCGTCTAGTATAAACAAAGGCTTTGGCCGCCACATTGGATCCGTCCATTATAGACGTAGGCTCCATCCCCTACTTGACCAGTCAAGTATAAAATTTGGGCCCGGGCTCCATACTGGATCAGTCCAGTATAAAATTCGGGCACCGGCTCCACACTGGACCAGTTCGGTACAATATTCGGGCTTCGGCTCCACACGGATCAGCCCATTATAATATTCGGGCTCCGGCTCCCACTCGACCAGTCGAGTATAAAATTTGGGCTACGACTCCACATTTGATCTGTGCAGTATAAATATTAAACTCCGGCCTCTCCCTCTTTTGGAGGTGCATATTCGCTTCGGTAGGACTTGGTAATCCCAAGGCTTCTTATTTTCTGGATCTCACGCATCCCGGGCGCAGTGACCATTCTAAATACGATCCTAGTGATTGCCAGATTTCATTCTAAATATAGTCTCAATGATCGTCGGACTTCAATTCTAAGTACAATCTCGGCGATCGTCGAAGGTCTTTTCTATCACGATCTCAGTGGTCGTCGGGTTTCTGCTCATATACGACCTTAGGGTTTTTTGGATTTCTATTCTGGATATCTTGGCCTATTGTCCTACTTTGACAAGATTGCCTTGATTTGAGGTGAGTTTCTGGTCTCAAGCATCTAGTCGGCGAATCCTGCTCGTTTGGTTATGAATCATCTCGACAAGGTGATTCATCTGGCTATTCTAGTTATTTTGGCTATTCTGGTTGTTCATAATATTCTGGTTATTCCAGTACTCTGGTTATTCTTGTTGTCTCTCAAAACAATCTAGAGCGATCGTCGGCTTTCATCAGATTTATGTTATTTGGTTTTTGGGTTAGTACGATCCAACACAATCGTGGCTTTTCGGTTTTCTAGTTATAGAAGTTCACTTCAGACTTCTCCTTCCTTTGGTTTCTAAATTTTTGGATTTTTTCTCTTCTCGTAAAACATATCTTCCTTCGGTCAAGCAAGACATGTTTTAGGGGGAATACTGTTAACATACTTTTTGGTCAAAGCTGTCACAGGTCAAGATTTCGACGCGCTCAAGTCTCAAGAACATCGTCAAAAAAAACAAAGTGATTTGGTCGAAGCTGTGACGTGTTCAGAAAGGTTTGGAAATGAAGTCGATTCGTAAAATTGCCATCGATGGACTTGGAAAACTGGCATGGAAAAAATACGTGATCAGCTCAGTCCGATCAGCTCAAAACGCTTGAGCATGTTAGTCTGATCACATGCTAAAAAATCATCGTGGAAAAATATATGGATTTTGGAAAATTCTTGTTTTGCGCACACAAAAACAGCTGATCGACATGGTATAATTACTTGGAATGGCTTGCACAACTGACGACGTGATCAAACTTGGTAAAATCGGGATTTGGCAAAATCATGTGTTGATCATCCAAAAATAGCTGATCGGCGTGGCATGATCATGAAATTGGCTTGCGCTACTCTAGGCATCAAAATCTGGCACTCAGCAAAATTTTGGTTTGGTACGTTCAAAAACAGGTAATCGACACGTGAAAATCATCAAAAACCACGTGTTCGTGCTTGGCTGATCACATCTGGCAAAGTGGTCGATCATCAGATTTGGCATGAAAAAAATGCGATGATCGGCATGGGAAAATGGCCATTTTCCATGGTCATGCATCGGGCCGACCAGCTCAGGAATTTGACGTGGTAAACTTGGAAATTTCGCATCATAAATTTCATATCCCATGAGGGATACGAAATCTCCATGTCATGACTTTACCCTAGTACCGTTTTCTCCATGTTCAGAAAGGGATTCGAAAAATGGCTGATCAAGAGGGATTCAAAACTCAGTGTTTGCCAGGCCAATTTGGAAAACATGTTTTCACCGTGTAGATCCTCTCTTATTGCCTGATCAACACACGTTTTTAATATATTTTTGGGGTTCGTAATCTGAAGCATGGAAAGTGGCAGATCCCTTGACCACTTGATTTTACTGTGTTGATAACACATTTTTGGATGATCAACACGTATTTTCATCCAGTTTTTAGGATTTCAAATATATGAGACCAGGAAAGTGGCATATCACTTGACCACTTAATTTCACCATGTTGATCAGCTGTTTTGGGCTGTGCAACATGCGTTTTCATCAATTTTCCAGGAATTCGAGATTTTTCGACTTGGCTTTGGTTTTTCAACTTCGATTTTGGGATACGAAATTCCGGCTAACACACCTAAAACTCACCTACAAATACCCCTAAGTTTGGCATTTAAAGGGGTTGACTCATTTACGCTCTTCCTACACTTAGGCATACGGGTTTGAAGCTTTCAAGCACCATTAATGGCTGCCTTCATTTTTCCATGGATTTTGGACTATTTTTGGACTTCTAAATGTTGCACAAAGGTCTTCCTACAAAATTTGGACATTTCCTTAAACATTTACACTACTTTAGATATCTTTGGAATTTCTTGGACATTGCTCCATATTTTTGCTCAATGAAGAAGAAGAAGGGCATTTTGGTCAAAGTTTAGAATTAACAAATATTTTTTTGTTCTAGTATAATGCTTTGCATGTAAATATTATCCGAGCTTGTACAACAATTGTAATCAGCTTTTATATGATGAATGATTACTATAAAGTGGACGTACTCATTAGTACCGAACCACTATAAAAAGCCGTGTTCTCTCTGCATTTCATTACTTTGGATTTGGATTATCATTTTTTTTTGCAAAACAAACACTTGGGAGTTGGCATTGATGAATAGCGACAATTCCCCACGTTAACATCTGGTATTTGTAAGGGGGTCATTTTCAAATGCTAAGGTTGTGTCATGCCTATTGGCTTGCTACTAATTCCACTTGACGGTTGCCAAGTGGTACTGGGTGCACAGTGGACGAAGGAGTTATGGGAAGTATCCTTTAACTTTGAAAAAATACAAATTTATTTCAATTTTTGTGGGAAATATTATGTGTGGTAGGGAATTTGAGGAGAAAATAAGATAGTAGGGGAAAAAGACATCACAAAAGAAGGAGCACAAGGGAAATTATATCTTATAATGTACTCCAAAGAATTGCAAGCATTAACCATTCGCACCAAAACCATGCGTCCAGAGGTACAAGCCATATTACAACAATCCCCTACTATCACTGCTACACATCCAGTCTTACCTCCTCCACGTGAATTTGACCATAAAATACCTTAGATTCCTACTGCAAAACCTGTGTGCCTCAGACCCTATAGACACTCACATCATATTAAGAATGAAGCAGAAAAATATATTAGATAAATGCTGGACATCAAAATCGTCCGACCAAGTACTAGTGAATATTCTTCTCCGGTGGTCGTGGTGAGAAAAAAGATGGGGAATGGAGAATGTGCAAAGGGTATAGGGCTCTCAACAGTCAAATAATGAGAGGTAAGTTTCCTATACTCCTAATTAATGATTTACTTGATGAATTGCATGGTTCTAAATATTTCACTAAGCTTGATTTACAATCTAGTTACCACCAAATTATAATGCACGTAATTGATATCCACAAAACTGCATTTAGAACACATGAGGGGCACAATGAATTTATAGTAATGCCTTTTAGACTTTCGAATTCCCCTCAAACTTTCAAATTTTAATAAATGTTATATTTAAACCATATTTAAGGAAGTTTATACTTGTATTTTTTGATGATATCCTTTTTGTAACCGTTGTAACTACTCCGATTCAAGACCACCTGAATCAAATATCTAAACTGCAAGCACTAGCGGAAGACTAGATCATTGTTAGACTTGCAAAAACAACCGAATCAATAACTCTAGTCATAAACCAATATCAACCAATCACGAACAATCCAAATATCAATCATAAGCAAGAAACTAATGACAATAGTAGCAAAAACAAATCACACAAGGATTCATAGTGGTTCCACTAACATCTTGTTAGTGTACATCCACATTGGAGAGAGTAATTTATTACCACGATGAAAGGAATACAAGAGATTGATCCAGTGATCACTATATTTCAATATAGGAAAGAGTTTGAGGAGAATAGTATTGAAGAATTGCAATTAGGTTATAAACCCTAATTAAACCCTTGAGAATAAACTCTTAACCTCAATCCTCCAAAGAAGCTCTCCTTGAGAAAAACAGAAAATAGCATGTGTGTATATATATATATATATAGGAATGGGCCAATTCCCGAAATTTGCCTCAAAGCTTCACAAAACAGCTTGCCAAATTTCCTTCCCGAAATAGCCCATTAGCCTCCTTAGACGTCTGTCGTAGGGTCTGACAGACGTCTGTCCCTTCCAGGGAAATACTTGTGCTTCTCCACTCAGCTTAGATGTCTGTCCCCAATATGATAGACGTCTATATGAGCTCTTGGGAAAAATGTTTTCTGACAATAGATGTCTGTCCCCCTTTGGTCAGACGTATGTTGAGACTCTCAAGAAATTGCTCCTTGTAGTCACAGACATGTATCCAAGGAGCGATAGACGTTTGTGCTGAAGCTTCCAGCTTCACCCACTACATCAAGCTCTGATTTGCACTCTGCCTTCTACTACCCGATGCTATCTTCATCCTCTTCAATCCAACATGTAGTATCACATACTTCAACACTCCACCTTGATACTATAACCATCTCAACTCCAAACTCCAACGCACCTAAGCATTTCCTTCTACCTTCAACCAAGCACCATAAATACTTTCCCAATAAGCTCCGGCAAAGCTACCGCCCATTGCACTCCGTTAACGATCCCCGGCAAGGCCACAACCCGCCAACGAAGTGTTGAAAGTGTTCAAACCAAAACCGTCACACCAATAGACAATGTACTCGGAAGTGTAATGAGTACTTACCATGAAGATATATTTCCAATCTCTTACTGCTATTCCTTTCCATCAACACATGCAAAATCACTCTCTCCAACCTTGCCACCCCGTAGCACCTAGCGACTCAATAAGCGAATTAAGTTCGAGCAATGCTCGAATTTCCCAACCGGCAATAATTTAGTAAACATGTCCGCCGCATTATCCTTTTGTTAATGATAATTTTCGTCAACACCAGAGACTGGTAGACTGGGGTAAATCTAAAGGAGGAATGGTTGGTGGGTTGTTTTACGGGTCAAATCGGGTTATTGCCCTGGAGGTGGAATTGGGGAAAAAGGGTTTGCCAAGGGCAATTAGAATGGGTTTCGACCCAGGGGATGAAGCGTGTCTTTCTAATAAAGGGCGTATTAAAGAGGAAATTTAGTTGAAATCTGAAAATGAAAACAAGCAACCGCAATGATGATGATCAGAAAATGGAAATACATACTTACAGAGCAACTTTCTTGTGACAGATTCCCTTTTATTCAATTTTCACTGAGAGTACATGAATGACATAGGGGGATTTCCCCATTGATCTCTTTGCTATGTTAATTTAAGAGTACAACTGTTTTGGAGGCCAAAAAAATCTCTCCCTGAATGCGACCTCTGGGGTTTTATTTATAGTGGTTCAGCGATCCTTCCGTTGACGGGCTATTGGGCCTACGGAAGTACTTGCCGGTTGCTCTTTTCCTAAGTTTCAGACGCTTGCCTTTCAGCCATTCTTGGAGGGTCATCCATGGTCCTTGGATATAGGCTTTCGGCTATGATCGCTCGGATGAAGGCCTCCGGGCTTATCATGAATACTTAGACAGGCTTGCTCTCATGTTGTATGTTGATAACTGCCGGTTCGAAGCCGCCATGGGTTTCAGTACTAAATGAATTAGTACGGGTAGCCTATATATCCGCTTGGGTCTCGGTTATCCTTTCGGTCTCCATGCAGTAGGTGCTCCGGAAGTTGGTTTTGGATGGCCTTCATGTTCTTACGGTTTAGTACCTTCAATGCTTCCTTCTTCGGGTGTGTCGGCATTCGGGCTGGTCATTATTGAAGATTCCTTTGGGCTTTGTTTATCGGGTTTATCACTTTTGGACAGGTTGTTTCTCACATGGAGTCTTCCGTTGAGCTGATACTGTAGGAAGGGTCTTATTGGATTAACCCTGGCGGATAGACCCTGTCGGTTATACCCCATAGTTCTTTACGATCTTTTCCCTTAGAGGGAGAGAGGAAAGAAAACTTCGGATGATGCATCTTTTTGGATTATTTCTTCTTGTTTTTGCCCTTCTTGGTATTTAGCTCCCACTTTCTATTGGGCCTCCTGCGAGCCTTTGATCACCCGATACCCCTTCACCGTCAACTCACTCCGCTGTTGATTTTTGATAGTAACATTTGCTCCCCCTTTTGTGAAGAGGTGTTTTCGACTTTTCAAGTGAAACTCTTTGTCATTTCCGAGACGTCATATCGGAGTCCTTTGATCTTCCTTGGCTGAGGAACGTTGATTGGTCTCCGTTTGTGCGGTGGGGATTTAGGTAAATATCCTTGCACAATTACCACTGCTCCTTTTTCACTTTTACCTGCAACATTAGTTTCTCGAGCTAGATTATTCGTTCATTGAGGATTTGAAGCTTATCGATGCTCTCTGCTTAAGCCTTTGGTAAATGTCCTTCTTTATTTAATTTTTTAATTGGGGGGTTGAATTATTTGTTTGAATTCATTTAGGATTCTGCATATCGAATACGAATTGTCCATATCTTAACAACCTGAGGGGCAATTCATGGAAATTAATCTATATGCCCTTTTCCAAATTATCGATTCTAGGGTTAGGGTCACACAACTATATCAGAGCATTTTTTATATAGGCTTAAGCGTAATCTCTTCCAGATGCTCTAATGAATGGGATATAAACTTCATATGTTTCACGAAATGATATCACCCGGCAGTGTCATGTATGACGAGATGAGTTCCGGTTTGTCACCCGTTGATGCTTGTGGTCTTTCTCAAAGGGGAAAATCTCTTTTCTTGAGAAATCGCTGGTTACTTCTCATGATGACGTTAGTTCCATTCTTGCCAGCTTTGGAATGGATGGTGTGGAGGCTATTCCTGCTACTGACCGTAATGATATCATGCATCCTCCTGAGGGATATTTTTCCTACTCAGCTATTCTTGTCTGCCATGGGGGCTTCTTTCCTTTTCCACCCTTTATGCTTCAAATTCTGCAGGTTTGGGAGTCGTGCTAGTTCAATTTCTACCGAGCACCTACACATTACTCCTATGCTTGAAAGTTCTTGCTCTAGATTTGGGTCAGGTCTCTCTTACATCGAATCTCGCCCGTAATTTGATGCGCTTTTCAAGGGATGATGATTTTCCCTTATTCCATGCTACCCCTTTGTGGAAGATTGTTAATGATGGTGCAGGCAAGGTTATGCATTGGGAAGACCAATTCTTTTTCTTTAAATGTCCTGCCGGTGTTGCTGGTCAAATTGCTGATCGTAGTAAGCCCCTTTAACCTTTCCTAGGTGGTTATTTTCCTGTTTTAGTGTATCCTTAATTCCTTTCTTTCATATTTTACTTCCGAGAGAGTGTCTTTAACCGAGAGAAAATCTCGCGTGTATAAGCTTATCTTGGGATTGCTCAAAAAGCCGTCGAGTCAGTCCGCTCTACTAACCAAGGATAAGCTGCGTCTTTACAACCTCCTCCCTCATGGACAGAAGATACTGGGGCGCCCACCTGTCCATCTTCCCGGTACTAATCACTTGTTGGCAGGTTCATAGGTGTTTTCTCCTTCAACTCCTTTATCCCTAGGTATGCTTTATCGATTCTACAGTTTTTGTGTTTAGATCCCCTTTTGATATTCATGCTTTCGACCTTTTCCTAACTTTTCGTTTGGCTAGGGGTTCCAGCTTTGGAAGCGCCAACTCTTATTGGTGCTTTGAACCGGACTACCGTTGTTGCCCTTATGAGGTTAGCTGAATCTCCTACCAATTCATCAACTAAGAGATTGAGGTTCGACATCTCTACCTTTGTGATTTTCGGAAGTGTCTTCGATGAGGAGATGAGAAGTAGGGTCCTCTTATCGTTTTCTTCAAGCGCACTCGGAGAGGGTGTAAGTGCCATGCCGCCTACTTCTACTTCCCATGCCGTTGGTCCTTCGAGACCCCTTGATCTCCCATCAGATTTTAATTATCTCATGAAACTTATTCTTTCAGGACCCCAATTTTATGATATTTCGTTGCCTCCCACCTCTTCCGACATGATAGATTTTTATCGGTGTCTGATTGCTCAACAACTTTAGGTGTGACCTTTTCTTTTTACTCCTGGGCTTCTCGCCTACCGCAACTATATGCTGAGTGTTTATACCTTCCCAGGCTTTTAAGAACTGGCATGTATCTGAGCTCATCCCTTCTTCTTCTTTCACTAAAATTACTCGGCTTCGGGAGACTAACACAATTTTGAGCGAAGAGTGTGAGAGTCTGAAGGATTCCTTGGAACGTGCTGAGTTGGCCTTAGAAAAGGAGAGGCGGGTTAGGGATGAAACTCCTGACAGGGTATCGGCCTTAAAGCATCAGATGGCAGAGGATGTGGTTACCCATGCTGATGAGCTTCGGAAGAAGAATGAAAAAATTTCTCGTGCCACCCAAATCATCTATGCAGCCCAAGATAGGATTTCTGGTTTCTTGCAAGTCCACCTCCACAGATTAAGTCTGACTGCTATGAAAATGCCCTATTTCATCTTTTTTCTGACAACCTTCAGAATCTTTCTGAACTTCGAACCTCCCTCATTTCTTCCTTCACCATGGATCGGGTTATGAAAAGGATTAAGTTGAGTGAGGAAGGAGTTGAGGCGTCATGAAGGGGTGACCCTATACTCGAGGACCTTTTATATATCGACAGACTTTCTGATGATTTAAGCAAGGAAGGGGTGGCTCCCGCCTTCTTGGGCAGTGATAGGGAGAGAGGGGGTATCGGTCCAGGGGTGGTGACTGCTTGGCGAACGTATTATCTATAATTCTGAACCGTCATCACCCAAAGAAGGCGGTCCTTTTGGCTTTCTGAGAGGGAAGGAAGTTGTTGATCACGAAGTTCCTTCCCTTCGAGTATAACTTTTTCTTTGGACGTATCTTCCTTTTTTTCTGGATGCTTGACTTTTGAATAGTTTCTTGTTGTTATAATAGACAAAAAGAAAAACAGTTTTCCTACCTAGGGCAGAGTTAGGTGACAAAAGTTCAAACCATTTTTATGTTGGGCAGATAGTACAAATTTATATTTAATTCCACAACCTACGCAACACTTATATGGGGTCCCCTTTTGCTATCAGCGAGGGCTAATGTGATTATTTGTATTATGACAGAGTTTAATTTACTATGAGGAGGCATTATACATGGTTTGTAGGCTGAGAAAAGAGTTTCGCACGACGCCCATCCATAATTTCAGGGAAACGTGTCTCCTCGAGGGACTTGAGTGCGTTTATACTACATTTCCTCAGCTCTTCTTTAACATGTGGAGTGGGGACCATGAAGCTATGTTAATGAATCTTAGGGTTAAACATGCTGAGGCACTATGTAAACACTAGACGTGTGAAAAAGTGATGTATTTATAATTCGCCTTTCTTCCCATATGTCATAGCTGGTAGGCTCTGGGTTTAACCTTCAAACATCCAAAAAAAAAGAAAATAGAATCGTAATCACTTTCTTGTATGTTTATGGGCAGGTTGATCAACACGAGACCCCTTCCTCCTGGAGCGGAACACCGCCGATAAGAGAGGTCCTCCCTATGTCTTATGAAAGGAAGATCTTACATCAGTATTTATCCATTAAACACTTGACTGAGAGGGTGAACATTTTGAAAAGACAGTTAGAAGAGAAGGATAAAACTATTCTAGGGTTGAGGACATACATAAAGACCAAATCCTCTGTCGAATTCGAGGACGAGCTAAAGAATCTTCGTCAACGTGTCATCGACTTGGAAATCGATTTAAACAATGCTACTACAAAGTGTGAGACGTGGGAACATTGCTTTGAGAATATCCCTATAATGACACGACCTTCGCCCCCTTGCGTCGCGACACCACGTAAGGCCTCTGCTCTTCAGAAATGTTATTACTTGAATAACCCTCCACCAGGTTTAAAGGAAACAGTTATTTCTGAGTTGTGTAAAAGAGTAGTAGCCGAGATGAAAGGAATTTACGATACTAGATTAATCAAGGATTCTCACGACCGTGTCGTTAGATATGCCGGTTAAATCAGACATTTGCAAGAAGAAAATCACGATTTGCGTATAAGCCTTTTTGATTTGGAAAAGGAAAACAAGTCTCTCAGGGAAATGTGCAGGGTTTACAACAGAGCTTTGAAGCTCTAGCCCAAACCTTCCGATCACTTAAACGAGTCACATACAAGTAGTAAAGTTCAAATACTTAGCAAGTTACTATGTGTGGCACTCCGTCATGCCATCGATCCCCTTTACCCAAGGATGGAGAGGATCCACATATTCAGTGATATTTTCTAAAGATGACACATAAATTTTCTAACGATAAGGGTACTGATGATGTAATCTTTTTGGTGAATAAACTTATGCATTGATAACATTTAATATGTAAATAATTGTTGGTATGAGACATGAGTAAGGATTTCTCGTATGATGACTGACTTAAGAGGTTTCCTTTGAGTATGAGAAAATACAACCCTTTTTTTTTACCTGGCCTCGTTTCTGACAATAAGCTTTTCGTTAGCTTCTGAATTTTATGGGTCTTCCTTCGTAGGCATACCTAAGGTTGTATTGATTTGAGATAATTACCTTGGAGGTCTTCGGGCCATCATCTTGGCGGTTGGAACTGTTATTCAATACTTACAAAGGGTTCCTTCCACCCAGTTTCAGATATCAATATGTGGAAAATTTGCCTCCCCCTGGCACTGGTTCAAAGCCGAATCGATTTGGATTGAGGTATAGATAGTAGTAGATCGGGACCTTCTTCGGCACCAGGAAACACCGAGTCTTGTCTAGATTCGAGCATTAACAATAGTTGACTAGGACCTCCTCCGGTATTTGTACAGAGCTGGGTCGACCCGGATTCAGATGTCGATAATAATAGACCGGAACCCCTTCCGGTATCTGTGAAACATCGCATCGACCCAGATTCGGGTGGTAGCATTGAGACCACAACCCCCTTCGATATTAATGAAGTGCTGGATCCACCCATATTCGGGTGATATCATAGAAGACCGGAACCTCTTCCGGTATTGGTAGAGCGCCGAGTCGACCTAGATTCAGGTAGTATCATTGAAGACCGGAACATTAATGAAGTGAGTATCCCTTTCGGATTTGATTTGAGAAGCAGAAGTTGTATGTGCTTCTTGAGCCTCCCCTTGGGCTTTTGATGTCAAAGCAGAGGTTGTACGTGCTTTGTTGGCCACTCTCTGGGTCTGTGCGTCCGGTGCGCTTGGCTAGCTTATCCACAAGCTGGGCCCAAGGACTTACCCAACCTACCTCCAAGAGGCGCCTTATCCTGACCATCGTAGGCAATGATAAGGGCTTAGAAACTTAGATGGGGCCCTCGTAGGCACATAACTAAGGTTTAATCTTTTGACGCTCAATACGGGTCATTGTAGGCATTGATAGAGACTTGTACGCCACCCTCCTCCGAGGGGTGCCCTATCCTTACAATCGTAGGCGATGATAGGGTTTGCGTTCCCTTCTGTAGGTAACGCGGAACATAAGCAGAAGTTGGACATGCTCTTCTGCGAGCAGAGGTAGGATGTGCTTAGTTCTAGCAGAGGCAGGGCATACTCTTCTGTGAGCAATGGCAGGGCGTGTGTAACGACCCGCATTTTTCAGCGATATAATAATTAATTTATTTAATTATTTAAATAGTGATTTAGAGAATTTAATGGTCGTTAAAATTAAATAACATTGAATATTTAATTAATACAATAATTAAATAATATATTTAATTCTGAAATAATCAGAATTGGCTGAAATGGCGATATGTTGTGAATTGGGAAATTCAAAATATATAATTCAGTTTAGAATTGAATTAGAATAACGAATATATTTAAATAACGAAATTTGAAAGTACAAATTATAATATAATTATAATCGAGCTCGAAATGGCGTGGCTGTTCGCGATTTGGCGATTCGAACTTTAAACGAATATACAGAAGCCGTTTTAAATCGGATTTCTGTGAAACAAGAAACGTTCAGAGCTGGTGAAGTATATTTATCTAGTGGAAGAGAAAAATCGATATTTCGTCATGTAGATTTTGAGTTATGTCCAAATCAAATTTTAGAAAAGTCGCTATGGAATTCCTTTATAATTTATAAATATTTATTTATATTTATCAAAGGGATTTCATTATAGATCGAATATCGATTTAATCGGAATTTGAAATATCAAGCTAGAAATTCATATAGGAATATTCTAGAGCTGTATGATATTCTGTTGTGAATATATACGTTAATATTTATTTTTAAATATTAAATTTAATTGTTTTTAAATATATTTATATATTTAAAAGGGTTATTTAGAGCTTTAAAAATAGCCAGTTTTGCAAACGACCTCAGAATTTGACAAAACTAATTTGTTGGATCCGCAATATTAAATTATTGCTAGATTTCAATTTTCGTGATTTTTGAAGTCAGTATGTGGCCATACGGGATTTTAAGGTGAAGAACAGCCAGTATTTTGACAGATAAAAATACGCTGTGTGAGCAAACGGAGTCGGAATTTGATGAAACCAGTTTCGTTAGGACCGTAATGTCGAACTGTAGCTACATGAGCATTTTCGCAATTTTTGAATATCGTGTGTGATCACACTGAATTTTAGAAGGCGAAATAAAAATATAAAATAAAATATCCTAAGTATTGTGAACCTAAACGAGCCACATGCTCATCTTCTCAACCACACAAAAATCTTGTCCTCCCTATAAGATCAAAAATTAAGCCGCCACATTTTTTCCATCTCACGGTAAAACCATCCTCTTCTAAAAATCCAAAAGAAATACAACTAAAATCTAAAAATCCCAAAACAAGTGTATTGTTGATCCGGAGGTGTTTCTCTTCAATCGGGTATGCCTAATGTTGGGTGCGACTACCATTCTGGAGCGCCACTTCTTAAACGCAACGCTGAGGGTTTTTGTTTTGTTGAGATTTAGATTTCAATCGAGTAAAAAGAAGATTGGAGTTGAATTTGTGGTGGAGTGGCGCCTTGATTTGGGGAAGTTGATGGGTTTTCATTGCAAAACGGGTCGCGATTGTAGGGTTCGACGGAAACACAAGTGGGAGATCGAACTGGTGTTGAATGATATGAAGAGGTGCGGCGTGAGGTGTTGGTTCGAATGACGGTGGTGGCGGGGTTTATCGCTGGCCGAGGTGGAAGCGGGAGTCGGTCAAAGTGAAAGTCAAAAGGGAAATGTTTGGATCGAATATTGGAGTTCGAATTCGTGAATGAGGAAGAAGGAGGGTACTCGGCCTGGGCTTAAACGAGTGGGTGGAGTTTGAATTGGGCCATGAGTAATGAGGGTAAAGCCCAAATGGAAATGTTTTTAAGTTTTATTTAAATTCAAACTGTGTATTAACTTATATAACTCGTATCTTTGTCATATGTTGTCGGAATCTGACGAAACTGGATCCGTTAGGATTGTATGGACGGTGGATACACCGTGGAGCTGACTGGGAGTGAATTGGGGCTCGTTACAATTTATAGTGAAATAAATTGTCTGATCCGAATCAACAACAGTTTACCGTTATTTAACGATGAACTGCCAATGTGAGTAAAACTCACTAACTCTGAACAGTTATATTTTTATAACGTATTCTTAGAACTGATAATTATCTGTTGATTGTTGTGTGCTAACTGTTTGGTTGAATTGCTTGTGTATTGGTTGAAATCATAGATAACTATATATATAAATCGTAATCAAATATTGATTCTGTTTAGCAGAATATTTCATATTGAAATGAAATCGATGTTAATTATGTTGTTTAACATCTGTGATGCAGGGAAACAGGTTGGAGGAATCCAACTAGATTCCTCAACATTTATTTTACAGTTTTTCATATATTGTAATATATGATGTGATATATAATCTGTTGTTGATTATGTGTGTTTGAATGATATCAATCATGGTTATTTGGTATTTTAAATACCGTAAGAAATACTGGGATGTAAAAAGGGGGATTTTCAAAGTATATTTTGAAAATAAATTATTTATATAAAATCAATGGATTTTATATATAAAAGGAAAAAGGATTTTATATAAGGAAATAATTATAAAATCAAAAGAATTTAAAAGGAAATATATTTGTAAAACAAACATAAAGGAAATTATTTGTAAAACAAATATAAAGGAAATATATTTGTAAGACAAATACAAAGGAAGATATTTTCAAAAACAAATAGAAAAAGGATATATTTGTAAACCATTTACAAATAGAAATGAAAAGGGTATATTTGTAAACCATTTACAAATAGAAATAAAAAGGATATATTTGTAAACCAATTACAAATAGAAATGAAAAGGGTATATTCGTAAACCATTTACAAATAGAAATAAAAAGGAAATATTTGTAAACCATTTACAAATAGATTTGGAAAGGGAATATTTGTAAAACATTTACAAATAGAATTGAAAAGTTAAAAGAAATATTTATTTGTTAAATAAATAGGAAAGATAAAAGAAATACTTATTTGTTAAATAAATAGGAAAGATAAAAGAAATATTTATTTGTTAAATAAATAGAATTAAAGGAGTTAATCGAATATAGTTTATTCGAATAGAATTAAAGGAGTTAATCAAATATGGTTTATTCGAATAGAATTAAAGGAGTTAATCGAATATTGTTTATTCGAATAGAATTAAAGGAGTTAATCGAATATAGTTTATTCGTATAGAATTAAAGGAGTTAATCGAATATAGTTTATTCAAATAGAATTAAAGGAGTTAATCGAATATAGTTTATTCGAATAGAATTAAAGGAGTTAATCGAATATAGTTTATTCGAATAGAGTTAAAGGAGTTATCGAATATAGTTTATTCGGAAGGAGATAAGTGAAAAGAGTTAATCAGATAGAGTTAATCGATTAGAGTTAAATCCAATAGAGTTAATTGATAAGAGTTAATTGAATAGAGTAAATCGAGTATAGCTTATTCGAAGAAATTTTTTCAAATCTAGTTATTCGTAAGAGAGATTATCGAATATAGTTATTCGAAGGGAGGAGTTATTGAATAGAGATTATTCGATAGAGAATTACGTAAGGAAGTTTGTTAAAGGTTTAAAAGATAAACTTTGACAATTTCGAAGTTAAAACGTTGTTCAGTTAAGGTCTGAGAGGTAATTATACCCCAACTTGATTGACTTTCTTCTTAACTAAGGAATGGTAAGGTTTGATAGTGAATGATGGTTAAGTGAATTTAGTAAATGTTTTGAGTTGGCGTAGCGATGTTTTATTTAAAACATCTGTTTAAATCCAATGAAGGAGCTTTGGAAATGTTTTCCAAATAAGAATCAGAAATGTTTTCTAATATAGAAAACAAGAAATGGAAATGTTTTCCATTGTTAATGACATATATTTTCTAAATTTAGAAAATAAAAAATGTTGAATATAGGGAAATAGGAGATGAAAAATGAATAAATTAATGAACTAGAGAGATAAATGTTAAATGATGATTGATCGATAAAATTTCCATCTGGGAATAATATCGTTGTTTGCACACCTGTTTTTCTTTGATAGTTAACTCACCGACTATCGAAGTTTTTGACCATTTTAACGTTTTTAATATGGAGAGACCGGTTGGATTATTATCTGAAGAACCACTTCGTATTGGCATAAGCATTGCGAATCATTTATGCCAAAGAAAATTGAAGACGGAGTAAAGTGCAAGGACTGTTGTATAAATATTAGGTAAAGATTGCCTAAGATGGATGTACTGAATAGTGCCTTCGGTTTGTCCAATCCCAGGACGACCTATATGGAAGAATGTCTGACAGAGTATATTTAATAGATCGCGTAAGTTGATCTCTTCAAAACGTATTTACGTTTGGTGGCGGAGGAATTCGTTTCTCTTAGCTGTATACCCGTGGTATTTTTGGGGAAATCAATTTGTGATTTGGCGGGTATAACGATGTGACATTCAAAGTGAATAAACATGTGATCTGTCAGAGATAAGCGTGGCCTCTAGCCTCGCAACTGTGAAATGACAAAAATCGTGCAGGCAGCATGGCTATGTAGGTCGCACCTATTAGTGTGTATAATCACCTGATCTAGAGTTTCATTTACTTCTAAAAATCTATTGTCGATGCTGTCCCATTCGGGAAACGGTTGTTGATCCCAACCGTTGGTGATATACATTCGATACACTCAAGCGAAATGAGTGGTCAGTCATGTGTGGCCGGGTTGCAAGATGTTCTTGTTGAACCCAGTGTATTCCTCTCTAGAGATACACTAGCGAAAGGTGGTTCCATACCTTGTCATAGTTGGAAATCCATTACCCAATACGTGCTTGCGGTTTTGATTGTACACTATATATGTAGAACGTGAGATGAAAGCGTTTCTGCTAGATGATTATTATATTTTGTTTGATAGATATTATTATAATATCAAAAGGTTTTTAATATAAAGATATTTTGCATAAGGGAAAAACCCGTTCTGTTATACGACGTGGTCTAATGAGATATCGTTTAATGGCTCAAACTGTTTTAAACTGTTTTACTCATACCAGTCCCATGACTGACCCAGAGTTTATTTTGTTTTGTTTCCCCTAAACTCTTGGGTGCCCAATTTTGTACGGGCAGTCAAGTAGTCGGGATTTACAGATACTTGAAGAGATGGAGCAGGAGGCTTCAGAAATTATATAGCTATGGTTATTTTCCGCTGTGTTGTAAGAGCTGTACTTTGGAAATGATATGTATATTCAAATACAGATTTATATTTGAAAGTTATATTATATGTTATTCGTTCCGCTGTGAGGTTCGTGTTACTCTGATGTTATGTTGTTCTTCTTCTTCTATTCTAAGTTTCTATCTTACCTATTCTCATCCTCTAACGTCTTTCTATTAACTTTCCGGTTATTTTCGATCCTTGGATGTTCGATATGTGTTGTATATTGGATAACCAAGATTGCCTTTTTCCGGGTCGTTATAGTTGGTATCAGAGCTTAAGGTTAAGTGAATTACCTTGGCTCTTTGGCGTAACTCAGTAGAGATGGGGTTAGTAATACCTTAGATTGAGTTGAGTGTATATATACGAGAGAGCGAATTTGTTATTCAATATAAAATTGTTTTATATTGTGGAGATTTATTGGTTGAGTTGTTTGTGAATTCTGGTCGATCAGTTTGATCCACTGTACCGGTAGGGGTTTCTAAACACTCGAATACGATGAACCAACATGGTATGTTTTGAAAAGAGGGTAAATGGAATAACTTTGCCCATATTATATTTTGATATAAGGGAATTATTAATATTTGAAATATTATAATAGATTTGATATGTTGTTTGTTATTATAATCGAGTAAGATTATAAAAGTGAAACGGTTATGTAAATAACCAATCAAATTTCCTATAAGTGTTACGAATGAATTGAATCTGAATCTAAATCAGAATTGAAATTAAAACCTGGAAATTCGGATAAGTGTTGGTAATTGGATTCAGATTAAATATAAGTGAATTTTAAAATTCTGGGAGATTTTTAAATTTGTTTACAGCATTGTAAATGATATTTTGAAAGTGATTCCAAATGGGAAGTGTTTAAATATGGGTTTTGAAAAGCGATACAGTATTGAACTCACTTCAGTAGCAGGAAAATAGATTCCGATAATGATCATGACATCATCGGCGTTCATTTTCGAGTTGTAAGTGATGGATTACTACCGAAAAGATTTTGTTTTTGAATTTTTTTGAGAGAAACAAGTTGTTTGAAATCCAAAAAGGAATATTTGGTTTTAGAAAAGCAAAGTTGTTTAAAACTCCCAGGAAGAGACAGTTTGAATTAAAAACAAATTTAAATAGAAATTTGTGAAACCAAGCTGGAACTGAATTGAAACCAATTAACTTGAAATTGAATTGGATACGATATATCAAGTAGAATCAGATTTTGAATTGTGAGATAGAATCTGAAATGGTATAGGATTGATGAGTTAAGAATTTGAAAATCGGGAATATAACTTTGATTTGAAATTGAATTTGGCTTGGATAAGCGAATGGTTGGGTTGAGGATAAATTGATCAGAGTTTGATTGGATTGATATTGGCATATGCTGAATCGGCAGTAGATGGAAAAGATATAATGATATGCCCAGTAAAAAGGTACAAGTTTATATTTGATATAAGCATGAGTTTATGAGCCGAGTTGGCAAGCCGCTTGGCTGTTTGATTTTCTTTTGGTTTGGAGATGGCCAGAGGGGCGAGTTGTGGTTGTACCTATAGAGCCGTACAAAGGAGGTGGTGGCGAAATTTTTTCAAAAAGTTAAGGCGTTGGAAGATTTTTAGGATTTTTGAAAATTTTCGTTGACAAGAATTAATCAATATTTAATTGTAATTAAATTGGTTCAGCTGAAACTGAAGTTAAGAAGTGAACAGATAAGTTCTAACCAGTTAATAGGGTTTGTTTTCTACCTTAAAAATTTCGAGGATGAAATTATTTTAAGTGGGGAAGAATGTAACGACCCGCATTTTTCAGCGATATAATAATTAATTTATTTAATTATTTAAATAGTGATTTAGAGAATTTAATGGTCGTTAAAATTAAATAACATTGAATATTTAATTAATATAATATATTTAATTCTGAAATAATCAGAATTGGCTGAAATGGCGATATGGTGTGAATTGGGAAATTCAAAATATATAATTCAGTTTAGAATTGAATTAGAATAACGAATATATTTAAGTAACGAAATTTGAACGTACAAATTATAATATACTTATAATCGAGCTCGAAATGGCGCGGCTATCCGCGATTTGGCGATTCGAAAGTTAAACGAATATACAGAAGCCGTTTTAAATTGGATTTCGGAGAAACAAGAAACGTTCAGAGCTGGTGAAGTATATTTATCTAGTGGAAGAGAAAAATCGAGATTTCATCGTGTAGATTTTGAGTTATGTCCAGATCAAATTTTAGAAAAGTCGCTATGGAATTCCGTTATAATTTATAAATACTTTTATATTTATCAAAGGGATTTCATTATAAATCGAATATCGATTTAATCGGGATTTGAAATATCAAGCTAGAAATTCATACAGGAATATTCTAGAGCTGTATGATATTCTGTTGTGAATATATACGTTAATATTTATTTTTAAATATTAAATTTAATTGTTTTTAAGTATATTTGTATATTTAAAAGGGTTATTTAGAGCTTTAAAAATAGTCAGTTTTGTAAACGACCTCATAATTCAACGAAACTAATTTTGTTGGATCCGCAATATTAAATTATTGCTACATTTCAATTTCTGTGATTTTTGAAGTCAGTATGTGGCCGTACGGGATTTTAATGTGAAGAACAGTCAATATTTTGACAGTTAAAAATACGCTGTGTGAGTAAACGGAGTCGGAATTCGACGAAACCAGTTTCGTTGGGACCATAATGTCGAACTGCAGCTACATGACAATTTTCGCGATTTTTGAATATCGTGTGTGATCACATTGATTTTTTCAAGGCGAAATAAAAATATAAAACTAAAATATCCTAAGTATTGTGAACCTAAACGAGCCACATGCTCATCTTCTCAACCACACAAAAATCTTGTCCTCCCTATAAGATCAAAAATTAAGCCGCCACATTTTTTCCATCTCACGGTAAAACCATCCTCTTCTAAAAATCCAAAAGATATACAACTAAAATCTAAAAATCCCAAAACATGTGTATTGTTGATCCGAAGGTGTTTCTCTTCAACCGGGTATGCCTAACGTTGGGTGCGACTACCATTCTGGAGCACCACTTCTTAAACACATCGCTTAGGGTTTTTGTTTTGGTGAGATTTAGATTTCAATCGAGTAAAAAGAGGATTGGAGTTGAATTTGTGGTGGAGTGGCGCCTTGATTTGGGGGAGTTGATGGGTTTTCGTTGCAAAGAGGGTCGCGGTTGTAGGGTTCGACAGAAACACAAAGGGGATATCGAACTGGTGTTGAATGGTATAAGAGGAGCGGCGTGAGGTGTTGGTTCGAATGACGGTGGTGGCGGGGTTTATCGCTGACCGAGGTGGAAGCGGGAGTCGGTCAAAGTGAAGGTCAAAAGGGAAATGTTTGGATCGAATACTGGAGTTCGAATTCGTGAATGAGGAATAAGGAGGGTACTCGGCCTGGGCTTAAACGAGTGGGTGGAGTTGAATTGGGCAATGAGTAATGAGGGTAAAGCCCAAATGGAAATGTTTTTAAGTTTTATTTAAACTCAAACTGTGTATTAACTTATATAACTCGTATCTTTGTCATATGTTATCGGAATCTAACGAAACTGGATCCGTTAGGATCGTATGGACGGTGGCTACACCGTGGAATTGATTGGGAGTGAATTGGGGCTCGTTACAATTTATAGTGAAATAAATTGTCTGATCCGAATCAACAACAGTTTACCGTTAGTTAACGATGAAATGCCAATGTGAGTAAAACTCACCAACTGTGAACAGTTATAATTTTATAACGTATTCTTAGAACTGATAATTATCTGTTGATTGTTGTGTACTAACTGTTTGGTTGAATTGCTTGTGTATTGGTTGAAATCATAAATAATGATATATATATATATATATAAATCGTAATCAAATATTGATTCTGTTTAGCAGAATATTTCATATTGAAATGAAATCGATGTTAATTATGTTGATTAACATCTGTGATGCAGGGAAACAGGTTGGAGGAATCCAACTGGATTCCTCAACATTTATTTTACTATTTTTCATATATTGTAATATATGATGTGATATATAATCTGTTGTTGATTTTGTGTGTTTGAATGATATCGATCATGGTTATTCGGTATTTTAAATACCGTAAGAAATACTGGGACGTAAAAAGGGGGATTTTCAAAGTATATTTTGAAAATAAATTATTTATATAAAATCAATGGATTTTATATATAAAAGGAAAAAGGATTTTATATATGGAAATAATTATAAAATCAAAAGAATTTAAAAGGAAATATATTTGTAAAACAAATATAAAGGAAATTATTTGTAAAACAAATATAAAGGAAATATATTTGTAAGACAAATACAAAGGAAGATATTTGCAAAAATAAATAGAAAAAGGATATATTTGAAAACCATTTACAAATAGAAATGATAAGGGTATATTTGTAAACCATTTACAAATAGAAATAAAAAGGATATATTTGTAAACCATTTACAAATAGAAATGAAAAGGGTATATTTGTAAACCATTTACAAATAGAAATAAAAAGGATATATTTGTAAACCATTTACAAATAGATTTGGAAAGGGAATATTTGTAAAACATTTACAAATAGAATTGAAAAGATAAAAGAAATATTTATTTGTTAAATAAATAGGAAAGATAAAAGAAATATTTATTTGTTAAATAAATAGGAAAGATAAAAGAAATATTTATTTGTTAAATAAATAGAATTAAAGGAGTTAATCGAATATAGTTTATTCGAATAGAATTAAAGGAGTTAATCGAATATAGTTTATTTGTATAGAATTAAAGGAGTTAATCGAATATAGTTTATTCGAATAGAATTAAAGGAGTTAATCGAAAATAGTTTATTCAAATAGAATTAAAGGAGTTAATCGAATATAGTTTATTCGAATAGAATTAAAGGAGTTAATCGAATATAGTTTATTCGAATAGAGTTAAAGGAGTTATCGAATATAGTTTATTCGGAAGGAGTTAAGTGAAAAGAGTTAATCAAATAGAGTTAATTGATTAGAGTTAAATCCAATAGAGTTAACTGATAAAAGTTAGTTGATAAGAGTTAATTGAATAGAGTAAATCGAATATAGTTGATTCGGAGAAATTTTTTCAAATCTAGTTATTCGTAAGAGAGATTATCGAATATAGTTATTCGAAGGGAGGAGTTATCGAATAGAGATTATTGGATAGAGAATTACGTAAGGAAGTTTGTTAAAGGTTTAAAAGATAAACTTTGACTATTTCGAAGTTAAAATGTTGTTCAGTTAAGTTCGGAGAGGTAATTATACCCCAACTTGATTGACTTCCTTCTTAACTAAGGAATGGTAAGGTTTGATAGTGAATGATGGTTAAGTGAATTTAGTAAATGGTTTGAGTTGGCATAGCGATGTTTTATTTAAAACATCTGTTTAAATCCAATGAAGGAGCTTTCGAAATGTTTTCCAAATAAGAATCAGAAATGTTTTCTAATATAGAAAACAAGGAATGGAAATGTTTTCCATTGTTAATAACATATATTTTCTAAATTTAGAAAATAAGAAATGTTGAATATAGGGAAATAGGAGTTGAAAAATGAATAAATTAATGAACTAGAGCGATAAATGTTAAATGATGATTGATCGATATAATTTCCATCTGGGAATAATATCGTTGTTTGCACACCTGTTTTTCTTTGATAGTTAACTCACCGACTATCGAAGTTTTTGACCATGTTAACGTTGTTAATATGGAGAGACCGATTGGATTATTATCTGAAGAACCACTCCGTATTGGCATAAGCGTTGCGAATCATATATGCCAAAGAAAATTGAAGACGAAGTAAAGTGCAAGGGCTATTGTATAAATCTTAGGTAAAGATTGCCTAAGATGGATGTACTGAATAGTGCCTTCGGTTTGTCCAATCCCAGGACGACCTATATGGAAGAATGTCTGACAGAGTATATTTAATAGATCGCGTAAGTTGATCTCTTCGAAACGTACTTGCGTTTGGTGACGGAGGAATTCGTTTCTCTTAGCTGTATACCCATGATATTTTTGGGGAAATCAATTTGTGATTTGGCGGATATAACTATGTGACATTCAAAGTGAATAAATGTGTGATCTGTCAGAGATAAGCGTGGCCTCTAGCCTCACAACCATGAAATGACAAAAATCGGGAAGGCATTATGGCTATGTAGGTCGCACCTATTAGGGTGTATAATCACCTGATCTAGAGTTTCATTTACTTCTAAAAATCTATTGTCGATGTTGTCCCATTCGGGAAACGATTGCTGATCCCAACCGTTGGTGATATACATTCGATACACTCAAGCGAAATGAGTGGTCGGTCATGTGTGGCCGGGTTGCAAGATGTTCTTGTTGAACCCAGTGTATTCCTCTCGGTACACTAGCTAAAGGTGGTTCCATACCTTGTCATAGTTGGAAATCCATTACCCAATACGTGCTTGCGGTTTTGATTGTATACTATATATGTAGAACGTGAGATGAAAGCGTTTCTGCTAGATGATTATTATATTGTGGTTGATAGACATTATTATAATATCAAAAGGTTTTTGATATAAAGATATTTTGGATTCTCATAAGGGAAAAACCCGTTCCATTATGCGGCGTGGTCTTATGAGATATCGTTTAATGGCTCAAACTGTTTTAAACTGTTTTACTCATACCAGTCCCATGACTGACCCGGACTTTATTTTATTTTGTTTCCCCTAAACTCTTGGGTGCCCAATTTTGTACGGGCAGTCAAGTAGTCGGGATTTACAGATACTTGAAGAGCTGGAGCAGGAGGCTTCAGAAATTATATAGCTATGGTTATTTTCCGCTGTGTTGTAAGTGTTGTACTTTGGAAATGATATGTATATTCAAGTACAAATTTATATTTCAAAGTTATGTTATATATTATATGTTATTCATTCCGCTGTGAGGTTCATGTTACTCTGATGTTATGTTGTTGTTCTTCTTCTATTCTAAGTTTCTATCTTATCTATTCTCATCCTCTAACTTCTTTCTATTAACATTCCGGTTATTTTCGATCCTTGGATGTTCGATATGTGTTGTATATCGGATAACCAAGATCGCCCTTTTCCGGGTCGTTACAGCGTGCTAATTTTAGATGCACCGCCATGACCATTTCTGGAGCGAAACGGCGGCTTACGCTTTCGATGCTTTAACCCTGCCCCCTCTGATTTGGAATGGAGAAAGACTAACGCACCATCCCCCTCCGGGGGATGCCTTGCCCGGACTAATTTAGTGCTGGCAAGGGTTTTTCTTTTCTTTATCCATTTGTGTTTTGACCTTTCCTTGGTCATTTCGTTTGTAGAGTTTTTCTCCTTTGTAATAGGGTGAAATAATCCTTTTCTTATTATTTCAGGATGATCTCGATGACGTGACCTCCTGTACTTTCCTTACATAACTTTGTAATTTTCCTTGGTTTAAGAATTTGATGATCATCCCCTCCAGCACTCTGCAATGGTTGGTTTCATGTTCGTTTACCATATGGTAGTAGCAATACGACCTTTCCCTCTTAGCTTCGTTCTTGGATTTCTTTTTAGGCGACATCCAGAAATTTATTTCATGTCTAGTCAGGAAATAGATACCCTCGATTGATGTAGTGAGATTATAACCTTTGGTAATCTTGACTCAAAATTCTTCTTCTGCCATTGCATTTTGATTTTTTGTTACTCAATTTTGTTATTCCTTCACTATCTCTACAATTTCTTTTTACTGCCCTCCGATATGGGAGTATATCTTCTTTAGACTCTCCATCGGTTAGAGGGACAAGAGTTTTCTCTATGTTTCATACATATATGGTTTCCCTAGCTTTTGCGAGGATGGCTTCTTTGGCGAGGAGAAAGGATTCGTATCTCTCAGTCGAGGGTTGGTAAAGGGCAAAAATGGGGTTGATTCTATGTGGAAGGGGCTAATGCTCCATCGATTAGGTTTATAAAACTCTACGTCTTTCTCTTTCTCTTGGATATGGAGGTTTTCCAATTTGAATCTTTCGATCGCCCCTGTTTCGTCGATGTTTTCTCTAGCCATGGTAAATCTATCAGTCATCGGTAGAGATCCTTTACTCATAATGTTTGCCTCTTCAAGAACTTAGCCCAGGGTAGGGTTAACTATAAGTTCGGAGGTTCAAGCCCTCCTTCTTGCGCCAAAATGTTAACGATATTTTTCGTTAACACTAGAGACAGTCGACTGGGGTGGATCTAAAGGAGGAAATGGTTGGTGGGTTGTTTTACGGGTTAAATCGGGTTACTGCCCTGGAAGTGAAATTGTAGAAAAAAGGGTTTGCTAAGGGAAATCAGAATGTGTTTCGACCCAGGGGACGAAGCGTGTCTTCCTAATCAAGGGCGTATTGAAGAGGAAATCCATCTCAAATCTGAAAAGGAAAACAAGCAACCGTAGTGGTGATGATCAAAAAACGGAAATACATACTTACAGAGCAACTTTCTTGTGATAGATTCCCTTTTATTTAATTTTCACTGAGAGTACGTGAATGACATGGGGGATTTCCTCATTGATCTCTTTGCTAAGTTAATTTTAAAAGTACAATTGTTTAGGAGGCCAAAAAAGTCTCTCCCTGAATGTGACCTCTGGGGTCTTATTTATAGTAGTTCGGTGCTCCATCCGTTGACGGGCTATTGGGCCTACGGAAGTCCTGGTCGGTTGCTCTTTTCCTGAGTTTCAGGTGCTTCCTTTTGGCTATTCTTGGAGTGTCAGCCATGGTCCTTGGATATAGGTTTTCAGCTATGAGCTCTCGGATGTAGACCTCCGGCCTTATCGTGAATACTTAGAGAGGCTTGCTCTCATGCTGTATGTTGATAACTGCCAATTCGAAGCCGCCATGGGTTTCAGTACTAAATGAATTAGTACGGGTAGCCTATATATCCGCTTGGGTCTCGGTTATCCTTTCGGTCTCCATGCAGTAGGTGCTCCGGAAGTTGGTTCTGGATGGCCTTCACGTTCTTACGGTTTAGTGCCTTCGATGCTTCCGTCTTCGGGTGTGTCGGCATTTGGGCTGGTCATTATTGAAGATTCCTTTGGGCTTTGTTTGTCGAATATATCACTTCTGGTTTACTTGGCTTTAGGAGATGGGCGGTTCCTCACACGGAGTCTTCCGTTGAGCTGATACTGCCGGAAGGGTCCTGTCGGATTAACCCTGGCGGATAGACCCTGTCAGTTATACCCCATAGTTCTTTACGATCTTTCCCCTTAGAGGAAGAGAGGAAAGAAAACTTCGGATGATGCGTCTTTTTGGATTATTTCTTCTTATTCTTGTCCTTCTTGGTATCTAGCTCCCACTGTCTATTGGGCCTCCTGCGAGCCTTTGATCACCCGATACCCCTTCACTGTCAGCTCACTCCACTGTTGATTTTTGGTAATAACACATTTGTTTGCACTTTCCGAAGGTATACTAACTTACCCTCATCATGGCTACAAGAAATGACTCTCTTAACTCAATATGCTTGGTCTGTGAGCTAAACGCCAAATTCTCCGCTAAATGGATAACACTTTGGCTATCACATCGAAAATCAATACTCTCATGCTTGAAACCCAAGTCACACAATAGTCGCTTCAAGTAGAGTGCCACCTTTGCCGCTTCAACCGCGTCAATTAACTCCGCCTCCGTAGTGGATAAAGCAACTACAGTTTGCAATCTTTATCTCCAACTAATGGTTGTCCCACCAAGTGTGAAGACATACCCGAAAGTTGATTTCCTCCGATCCCTACCACCGGCATAGTCCGAGTTACAATAACCAACCAACTTGCAACTCCTCTCATCATTACCGCCAAAAATAAGACCATGAGATGTTGTGCCTTTCAAGTATCTCAATATAGCCTTCATGTCTTCCTAATGCGATTTCCCTAGATTAGCCATAAACCGACTAACCACTCCGATGGCATTTGCAATATCGGGCCTTGTACACACCATTGCGTACGTCAAACTACCAACCGCACTTGCATATGACACCTTTTCCATATGCCTTGTCTTTATCCCCGGTAGCTGATCCCTTATCTGAAAGCTTCATATGCAAAGGTAAAGGTATATTTAACGCCTTTGCATTCCCCATGATAAACCGACAAAGCACTTTCTTAATGTACTCCTTTTGAGTCAATCTTAACTCAAAACGCTTTCGGTCCCTTTCAATTTCCATGCCCAAGATTTTCCTTGCTTCTCCAAGATCTTTCAGTTCGAATTCTGATTTCAAAAGCATCTTCAACTTGTTGATTTCATTTTTATCCTTGGAAGCAATGAGCATATCATCCACATACAAGAGTAAATACACCCAACAATCATTTCCCAACCTCTTGAAATACACAAGCATCCTTGATGCTTCGACGGAAGCCACTTTTGATCATGAAATGATCGAATCTCTTGTACCATTGTCTAGGTGATTGCTTTAACCCATATAGTGATTTCTTTAACTTGCACACCATTTTAGACTTACCATCTACAACAAACCCTTCCGGTTGCTCCATGTAGATGTCTTCATCCAAGTCTCCATGCAAGAAGGCGGTTTTCACATCAAGTTGCTCCAACTCCAAGTCATGGATAGCAACCATGGCTAGTAAAAACCAAATAGAAGTATGACGTACCACTGGTGCAAAAATTTCATCATACTCCTTTCCTTTTCTTTGTGCAAACCCCTATGCCACTAACCTTGCTTTATACCTTCCATCATCCTTCACCTTGTAAGTCAACTTGCACCCTATAGCACGGTTTCCTTGAGGAAGTGGAGCTAACTCCCAAGTTTGGTTCTTCATTAAAGATTGCATCTCTTCCTTTATGGTGCAAATCCAGTTCGAGCTATCACTCGACTCCATGACGTCATCAAGGTCCATCGGCTCATCTTGGACTACATTGAGAGCATAGTCCAAATGATCACAAAAGCTAAGGTAGTTCCAAGCACCATATCTTTCGGGAGGTCTTATTGCATGTCGACCAACCCAAGTAGCAATACTATCACCCAAACCCTTTTCGGCTCCACCTTGAGTCGAAACTTCTCTAGTATCATGTACATCACCAACATTACTAGAGGAATCATGTGGACTATGTGATGTTTCTTCAACCGCTTCAACCCCACAAGCTTCTTCTTCAACTCTACTACAACTTGGACAGAATGTGGGAATGACTTCCTTCTCCTTTGATTCACCATGAACCAAATCCGGAACATCCGATGAGCTCTCATTCTCCTTGAGTAAAGCCGACTCATCAAAAGTGACATGACGATAATTAACAACCTTCTTCGTTTCTGGATTCCAAATCCAATAGCCTTTCACGCCGTCCGTGAAACCAAGCAAGACCCCCTTGAAAGCTCTAGCTTCATGCTTATCATTCCCCGGATCATGCACATAAACCGGGCTACCAAACACACGAAGATATCTCAAGTCAACACTCTTCCCCTTCCACACTTCCTCCATAATTTTGTTATTAATGGTCGAGCACGAAATTCGATTCACAATATGCATCGCGGTTGACAAAGCTTTGGCCCAAAATCACTTAGACAAACCCGATGTCAATCTCAAGCATCGAGCTTTCTCAAGTAGAGTTCGGTACATTCTATCTGCTACTCCATTAGATTGCAGATCTCGTAGTGTAGTAAAATGTCTCTGGATTCCGTGATACTTACAATACTCCAAGAATTCCCGGGAAACATACTCGCCGCCATTGTCGGTCCTTAACACCTTCAAAGTCTTGCCACTCTCATTCTCAACAAGAGCCTTCCACACTTTGAACTTAGCAAATGCCTCTGACTTGGCCTTCATTACATACACCCATACCTTTCGAGATAAATCATCAATGAAAGAAATGTAATAACGAGCTCCACCCAAAGAAGTAACCGGTGCTAGTCCCCAAACATCCGAATGAACATACTCAAAAACCTCTTTTGAGTCATGCTTGTCTTCATCGATTGATACCCTTGCTTGCTTCCCCATGACACATTCCTCCAAAAAATCTAGTTTGTTGAAACTCTCACCCTCGATCATCTCCCGTTTCCCAAGAATATCCAAACTCCTCTCCGAGACAAGACCCAATCTCAAATGCCACAACCATGTCACATCCAAGTAATGAGAACTATCATTACCCATACAAGTCTCACCTCATACGGTCACACCTTGAAGCAAATATATATAATGAGTCCTAGCACCCTTCATAACAACAAGTGCCCCGTTCGAAACCCTTAAGCAATCCTTTTCGATAGTGATCTTGCATCCTAGAGAATCCAATTGCTCCAAAGATATAAGCGACTTCCTAAGTCCCGGAACATAGAGAACATTGGTGAGCGTGCGAACAACTCCATTAAACATCCTTATTTGCACGGAGCCAATATCCATTGACTTTCAAATAGCACCATTTCCCATAGCATTTGCATTTCCCTCTTGGACTTCATAGGACGAAAAACAATTTCTATTTGGCGTCATATGACACGACGCACCTGAATCGAGTACCCATTCGCTACCCGAAACACCTGATGCTACCGTCGTCAACTCATTCTCATCTATCTCACTATCCCCACTCTCCACCGCTACAGATGAAGATGCTACTTCCTTCTTATCTTTGTCCGGACATTCATTCTTCCAGTGTCCTAGTTTCTTGCAAATAAAGCACTTGCCATTTCTCTCTTTTGATTTACCTCTTCCACCGGACTTTCTTAATTTAAAACGTCTCCGGTTTCCTTTCCTCACGTTCTTTTCTTTCTCCGTAAAAAACATGTGACCACTACTACCCTTACTCATCTCCTTCATTTGATCTCTCAACTCCACACTAAGAAGACACGTCTTGACATCATCAAGAGTCAAAGTATCTCGACAATAGATCATACTATTTGAGATAACCGTATAGCGGTCCGGCAACGAACACAGTAATATCATCGCCTTTTTCTCTTCCTCAATATTCAAATCAACAGCCTTCATCTTTATGAGCAAGTCATCAAAGGCATTCAAGTGTGACTTAAGCGAATTACCCTCCTTTATCTTGAAGGTAAAAAACGTTCGCAACAAAATCAAAAGGTTAGTGAGCGACTTCTTCATATACAATTCCTCTAACTTGTCCCATATACCTTTAGCAGTCGTCTCACCATTAATTTCAGAGATCACATTTCCCCCATAACAAGTTGAAGAGTAGTGTAAGCCCATTCCTCCATCTCCTCTCTCTCAACATCCGAGATATCACTTGGCAACAAGTAATATCAAATACCACTCGATGCACCCGATTTTGCCTAAGAACCGCTTTCATTCTCCATTGCCACTTCTCAGTCATTATCACTATTCCACTTGTCAATTACCATTGGAGAACCCGACATCGAATACGAACCACGTACATAAAGCTCCACAATATTCGGACTCCCGGTTGAAGGACTTACCGAGCTATTATCCGTTTCCAGCATTTTCACAAACACCTAACAAGCAAAAATTGCTCTGATACTAGCTGTCGTAATCGTTGTGATTAATCCGATTCAAGACCACTTGAATCAAATATCTAAACCACAAGAGCTAGCGGAAGACTAGATCGTTGTTAGACTTGCAAAAACAACTGAATCAATAACTCTAGTCACAAACCAATATCAACCAACCACGAACAATCCAAACCTCAATCACAAGCATGCAACTAATGACGGTAGTAGCAAAAACAAGTAACATAAGGATTTATAATGGTTCCACTAACATATTGTTAGTGTACATCCACTTTGGAGAGAGTATTTTATTACCATGATGGAAGGAATACAAGAGATTGATCCAATGATCACTATATTTCAATATAGAAAAGAGTTTGAGGAGAATAGAATTAAAGAATTGCAATTAGGTTATAAACCCTAATTAAACCCTTGAGAATAAACCCTTGATCTCAATCCTCCAAAGAAGCACTCCTTGAGAAAAACAGAAAATAGCACATATATATAGGAATGAGCCAATTCTCGAAATTGCCCTAAAAGCTACACAAAAAAACATGCCAAATTTCCTTTTCGAAATAGCCCACTAGCCGCCTCAGACGTCTGTCGTAGGGCCTGACAGACATTTGTCTCTCCCAGGTAAATACTTGTGCTTCTGCACTCAGCTCAGATGTCTGTCCCCAATATGAAAGACGTCTGTAGGAGCTCTTGGGATAAATGTTTCCTGACAACAGACGTCTGTCCCCCTTTGGTCAGACGTCTGTTGAGACTCTTGGAAAATTGCTCCCTGTAGTCACAGACATGCATCCAAGGAGCGACAGACGTCTGTGCTGAAGCTTCCAGCTTCACCTCACTACATCAAGCTCTGATTTGCACACCGCCTTCTCCTACCCGATGCTATCTTCATCCTCTTCAATCCAACACAGAGTATCGCATACTTCAACGGTTTATATTTTTAACTTTTGATGATATCCTAATCTATAGCCAGACCTGATCTGAGCATATGTCACATTTAGATATTACTTTACAGATCTTAAAGAAGAATCAATTGATTTTTGAATTGTCAAATTGATCCTTTGTAGTCAGTAAGGTTACTTATCTTGGCCATATCATATCAGAGGAGGGTATAGCAGTAGAGCCTGACAAAATTCAATCTATAAAGAACTGGCCACAGCCTAAAAATATCAAGGGACTCAGGTTTTTTTAAGGCTTGATAGGCTAATACAGAAAAATCATAAAAGACTATAGGAGCACAGCCAAAACAATGATAATGTTACTCAAGAAAAATGCCTTTCGATGGACTGAGCAAGCTATTATAGCAATTGAAAACTTAAGCAATATCTAATGGAATCGCCTATTCTTACTATGCCAGACTTTGGCAAGGATTTTTCCAAAGCATGCGATGCTAGTGGGTTTGGAATTGGTGTAGTACTCACTCAAAATGGAAAACTATAGCCTACCTTAGCCAAGCACTTAATGGAAAAAATCTGCTGCAATCAACTTATGAAAAGGAGCTATAAGCTTTGATTTTAGCTACGAAGAAATGGTAACAGTATTTATTAGGAAGAAGGTTCATTATAAAAACCGACAATCAAAGTTTAAAGCATCTTTTAACTCAAAGATTAATAACTGGAATCCAAGGGAGGTGGCTAAATAAATTGCATGGCTTTGATTACAAAGTGGAATACAAAAATGGAAAAGAAAAATGTGGTAGCAGATAAGTTGTCTTGGCTACTTGAAGAGACAGCGTAAGGTGGTACTATGAACAATGCCATACAATCACTACAACAGAAATTTTATGGCTCTCAGGATTAAAAAAGTTAATGTCGCAGTCAGATAAGTACAAAAGAAAGACGTAAAAAATAAAAAATAAAACCTCCTAGCTTTAGCTAGTACATTGCCGTGGATGGCTTATTTTCTACAAGTTTTTTTTTACATAGATTCCCAATGTAATGATGTTATTTCCATCATGCTTAAAGAGTTCCATTCAACACCCTTGGGAGGACATGCAGGCATAAGAAAAAGCAAAGCAATGACTAAAACAAGTGTTTCACTGGAAGGGAGTGAAATCTGACATGGAAAGTTATGTGAAAGAATGTGTTACTTGTCAAAGGAATAAAAGTGAAAATGTACCTATGCTTGGACTGTTGAACCCACTTCCCATTTCTAAAAGAATTTGGAGTGACATCTTAATGGACTTTCTCATTGGCTTGCCCAAGAGTCATAAATACGCTACCATCTATGTTGTAGTATATAGATTCACAAAATACTCCCGCTTTTTCCCCCTGCAACACCCCTACACCGCCAAAGATATAGCTATAATATTCTTCGAAGAAGTTTTTAGGCTGCATGGAATATCAAGAAGTATAGTTAGTGACAGAGATGCAATTTTCACAAGTACATTTTGGTAAGAGTTATTTACACTGCAAGGATGTACACTCAATTTAAGCTCAGCCTGCCACCCCCAGTCAGATGGCCAGACTGAAGCTGTTAATAAACAATATTTGCGCTGTTTTGTTTGCCAAAAGCCACATGAGTGGTTACGCTGGTTACCCATAACCGAATATTGGCACAACACCAGTTGATACGGCTCTACTAACGTTACTTGTTTATTTGTTGTCTATATTGTTACTCCACCCTCTCTGCTTACCTATGTGGCTAACACTGCAAAAGTACCACAAATCGAACAAAGACTTCTTTTAAGAGATATTGTCATTCAAATGCTCAAGGACATTTTGTTATTGGCACAAGAGAGGGCGAAGAAATTTGCAAATACTAGAAGAAATGAAAGGTTGTTTAAAGTAGGGGACTGGGTTTACCTTAAAGTGCAACCTTATAGACAAATCACAGTGGGTAATTTGAAAAAAAACTAAGCTCTCACCTAAGTTATATGGGCCTAACCAGATTTTACAACGAGTAGGTGAGGTAGCCTACAGACTCAACTTGCCTTCCAATGCAAAGACACACCCTGTCTTCCATGTCTCTTCGTCAAGAAACGACATGGCAGTGGGATAATCATACAGCAAGAATTCCCCTCTTATACTGAAGAAATAGTAGATGAACCATAAATTGATATTGAAAAGAAGGACAGTTCCTAGGAACAACAGAGCAAAAATGCAAGTTTTAATCAAATGGAAGTAGAAACATGAAAACGAATCTACATGGGAAGATTATTGGGATTTAATAAGAAATTCCCTATTTTTTACCTTGTGACAATGTCAAATTTGAAGGAGAAGGGAGTGTTAGGGCCATACAAATTTTGACGAACAAGTTACCTGAAAATGATGGACACGGTGACATTTCAACAAACATTAAGGTGCAAGCTTCCCCAATGCCACCTACAACAACTATAGACCAAAGAAGACCCAACAACGACAGTGTAAATATGATCCTAGAGTGGAGATCAACCTAAAATCAAGAGAAGGCACTGATACGACCTGATTCATAAGTGCATGTGCACAATTACGTGCATATGACCAGATTTGGCAAGAAGAAGGAATAATTATTATCTGGGCATTTTTGTTTAAATGGGTCGTGATGTTTACTTTGATATGCTGTGTATTCGAAGCATATAAATATAAGGAGAATGCCGCTTATAACGTGTGTGAAAAATTATTATTTCTGTTCAATAAAATTCTCTCATCTTCTCCCTGCACACTTTCATCTGCATCTACTAATTTTACTCAGCATTTCTCTCATTATCTTCTTTAACTGCTACTCTTCTTCTTCCACATCTTCTAATACAGTTACTCTCTTTAAGTTCTCTTTTCTGCCTCCATTAAACCTCCATTTATTCTAGAACTTCTACCATATGATAACCCGATTTAAAATGAAAGATAAGGACCCTAACATTTGGTGTTGAATTCACTACAAGAGAAAACGGGTTTTCCAACGGTCAGGGGTCATTGGAAGCCATTGGAAAACCCGTTGGAAGCCGTTTCTCAATCCATTGGTATACGGGTCAACGACTTCCAATGCACATGAAGCTTAATTTCCAACGGCTTCCAACTGATAAATAAGGGTGCGTTCGCAGCAAAGTTTTGGCACGTTCAACTTTATGTTCGCGTCCGACGCGTCGGACGCGAGCACTTTTTTCCACTTTCAAATGGAACGATCGCTGGATGTTGGAAATCAAGCCGTTGGCGTCCGACGCGTCGGACGCCAACGACTTTTTTTTTTCCAACTTCTCTTCCTCCCTATATATTACCCCCTCTATCTTAACACCTTACACAATACTACTTCTTCAACTCTTTCTACTTATTCGACTAATGTCAAACTCCGATTCATCCTCCGAGAACGACGATTTGATGGAGCTCTACGGGGTTTATCTGGTTCAGAATGAAAGGAGAAATCATATGACGCGGATTAATACTTCGGAGTTCACTGGCTTATCTTGGATCAACGAAATTTTGAATGGCCATCAAAGCCGTTGTCAAAATAATTTTCGGATGAAAAGGCTTTGTTTCTACGCATTATGTGAGAAACTGCAACATCATGGTCTCGCTTCCAGACCAGAAATCTGTGTCGTCGAAATGGTTGGAATATTCATTTATACAATGGCTACTGGGCTTTCAAATAGACAACTACAAGAAAGATTTCAACGATCAGGTAGCACAATTTCCGTTTATTTTCATGATGTCCTAAACGCTTTTCAATTACTCGCTGCTGATGTAATAAAGCCAGTGGAACAACAATTTAATACTGTTCCACATCACATCAGAACTTCCACCCGGTATTACCCGTATTTCAAAAACTGTATTGGCGCTATAGACGGTACCCACGTATCTGCACATTTACCCGCTGATCAAATTATCCCTTATATTGGAAGAAAATGGTTTGCAGCTCAAAATATATTAGCGGTTTGTGATTTCGATTTACAGTTTACGTATTTTATGGCTGGTTGGTGTAACGACCCGTATTCTACGTATCATAGGATCGTAGAATATTTCTTTCTTTCACATACGAAGTCGTATAGTCATGTAACTTTGGGAGACGACTATTGGGGTCATTTCCCATGTTCATGATTTTTGTCGATTTTTAAATGACCATTTTACCCCTAGTTAGTACTGTTTTGGCCATAACTTTTGACTGGAAGGAATTTTGACCTGAAACCACTTCCATTGGCTCCGGATGATGGTTTACAATTCCGTAGAGTGGTCACATTAGCCAAACGGACTCACCGTTTGGGAGATATGGCTGAAACAAGTTTCAGATGGTGAAAAACAGCTTAATTGGGCTTAACCGGGTGATTAGCAGTTAGGCCCAGAGGGGAATTTCGGGTTTAGAGGCATAGGAGGCCTGATTAGGGTTAGGAAATCACTTTCATTTCAGTTTTGAGCCGCCACAAACCTTCTTGAGACCTTAGTAATGGCTTCCATCCTCTAAAACCACTCCAAAACACATTTTTAGTGAAGATTAAGCCTAAACTACATCAAAACAAGGCCAAATAGCAACAGAGCAAGGTTGGAGCGGCTGCTATACATAGGAATTCGACCCAAACAGAGAGTATGTCAGATTTGGTGTTTCATTTTGTGGCCAAGGTGAGTGATTTGCATAGTTTTTGCACTAATTACAGTTAATTAAGGGTGATTAGTGAAGATTAGCGAATTTGTACACTAATAAATTTTGGAAAAATGTTTAGAAATTTGAAAATAATATCTTATGCCTCTGTTAGAAAATTTGGACGATTTGATTAAGTTTTACTAAGTATGTGCTTAAACACGATTAAGTGGGATTATGGGAAAATGTGGGGTTTTAGCCACTTTTGATCCAATTTGATTCATTTGAATTGTTGTTTTGCTGTTTGTGGTTGCTATTACATGTTGCTATGACTCTATGGTGTGTTTTATGATTGATTAGAAGTGTTAGATTTGTCAAAAACGCCGTCGAATGGCGTAAAATACTTGCTGCAAGAGTTGCAGAAAAGTGCAGGTTCTGGACCGGATCGGACCGGATATGGAGGCTCGAATCGGATGAGTTGAACTGGGCAAGAGATCTGATCAGATCGGAACTTGACACTTGAGACAACTGGCAAAAAGGAAGGCTACGCTAATTGAACTGGGATCGGATCGGATAAAGGAGGAGAGATCAGATCGACTTGGAGACGCAAGGCCCGGATCGGAACTTAACTGTAACGACCCAGAAAATCTGAACCAATTAAAAAATTTTAAATTGGCTAAAATAATGGATTTTAAATATTTAAAATAAATATTTTAAATAATGGCGATGAAAACTGAGTTTGAATCGACAATTGAAAACGAATATAATTAATTATAATTATAAACAAGGCCTGAAATGGCGTGGCAGTTTCAAAAATTGAATTCAAACTTTGTCGGACTGTACCGGGTGCAAAACAATCCGGATTTTAGTGAAACCAAAAGTATTTAAATCTGTTAGTGAATACCTTTCTAACGAATCTGAAAAATCGAAATTTGATAGCGGGAATCAAAAGCTATGTCCAGTTGAAAATTCTGAATAGTCGCTATGGAATTCAGGCCCTTAAAAATGGACATTTTGCAAACAACCTCGGATTTCGACGAAACCACTTTTGTTGGATCCGTGATGTCAAATTATTGCTAGGTTTCAAATTTCATAATTTTTCGAATCAATATGTGAGCGTGGCAAAGGAAAACGCGTTTGACCGGTTTTAGTTGATTTTAATCGACTGGAAATTGGCCATTTTTCAAACGGTCTCAGAATTTGATGAAACTAGTTTTGTTAGGACCGTATTGTCAATACGAAGCTAGAAAATATTTTTCGAGAATTTTTCTAGTTAGTATGTGACCCCGATAATTTGAAATGTACGTTTAAAATTCAATATAGTGATTTAAATGTAAATCTAACGGAAACTGATTGTAACAGCCGAATCAACCTACGATATATATCCCATTAAGTTCGGAATGGGGGTAATACGCTATGGGCGACAGGCGGTGGGCCTCGTTTAGAGGTCGTATGAATAGTCAACTTTATATATATATATAAAAAAAAAGAAGATCATTCTCTCTCCTCTCCCCTTTATCTCCTCTGCCCCCCCCGTTCATTTCAATTTCAAACAAAAAAGAAAAAAGAAAAAAAAACGAACGCAGCAACCCTCGACGGAGCCGCCTCCAACCACCTCCGCGCCATCGCCGGAGGACCCCCACCACGCTGCCGATCCCGCTCCTCTCCACCTCGACGCACCCGAACCCCCCCTCGCGACGCATCCGCCCCCCCTGAAGCCATCGCGACGCCCAATTCGCGAGCCCCCCCGTTCGAGGCCACTGAAGCCACCGCCTGCTCCTCCTCCTACCGCCGAGCCTGACGACCCCCCTTCTTCGCAGATTACAGTAAGTAGTTGTTATTTTATTTTAATTCTGTAAATTCTGATTTTTAAAAAGGTTTAAATTCTGATTTTTTTAAAGGGTTTAAAACTGATTTTTTAAAAGGTTTAAAACTGATTTTAAGTTTAAGATATAAATAGAAAAAGATTTGAACTTTAAATAGGAAAAGATTTGAACTTTAAATAGGAAAAGATTTGAACTTTAAATAGGAAAAGATTTGAACTTTAAATAGAAAAAGATTTGAACTTGGATAGAAAAGATCATATTTTTAAAATAGAAAAGACGGAATTTTTATTAAGTAGAAGAAGTAAGATATGATTTTTGTATTTTTAAAGTAATAAAAATATAATTTTTACATCATAGGAATATTAAAAATATAATCTTTATTTTTGAAAAGGCGGAATCTATATTTTTGAAATGCAATTTTTATATATTGAATAACATAGTAAAAATTCGATTTTTACATATGTAGAGAATACGGGCAACGAAAGCGACGAAAGGCGAGATTGGCGAAGATTTCTCTAAAGGAAGAGTCGTAGTATTGGATAGCTATTGGTGAGAATTTCTCACTCTTCAATTTCTTTTTTTATATATATATGTGTTGAAATAAAAGTGAATTGCTATATATAAATATATATATATATATATATATACGCCCCTCGTCCACAAACCATGGACGATATTTATTGGTTGAAATTGATTGATAGCGAATGATTGTTTGGGATTGTTTGTGGTTGATATTGATTGATTGTGGTTGAAAAATACCCGTTTGTGATTGAGAAATATTTGGTTGAAACCACATAGGATTAGTCTGTGGAAATGAAATAAATATATACATGCCGCCTGCGTGCGAACTAGATGCACGATCCCCATTGTCAAAAACCGCGAGGTTTTAAGGTAGAGCGAGGAGCCGTACTAGGGACGGTCCCGGTTTTAACTACCCTGCCGTTATGCTGCCGAAATTTTGAATAATATTCATGTGTTTGAATTATTTTCATTTTCTTAAACTATATTTATTCATTGAATAGAAAACCTTCATGTGTTGAATTGATATTCATTCGTTGATTAGAAATTCATGTGTTGAATGGTATTCGCGTTTTAAATATAAAAATCACATTTTTATATATATATACAAACTATAGAAAACCTTCATGTGTTGAATTGATATTCATTCGTTGATTAGAAATTCATGTGTTGAATGGTATTCGCGTTTTAAATATAAAAATCACATTTTTATATATATATATATACAAACTATAGAAAACCTTCATGTGTTGAATTGATATTCATTCGTTGATTAGAAATTCATGTGTTGAATGGTATTCGCGTTTTAAATATAAAAATCACATTTTTTTATATATATATATATATACAAACTATAGAAAACCTTCATGTGTTGAATTGATATTCATTCGTTGATTAGAAATTCATGTGTTGAATGGTATTCGCGTTTTAAATATAAAAATCACATTTTTTTTTATATATATACAAACTATAGAAAACCTTCATGTGTTGAATTGATATTCATTCGTTGATTAGAAATTCATGTGTTGAATGGTATTCGCGTTTTAAATATAAAAATGACATTTTTTTTATATATATACAAACTATAGAAAACCTTCATGTGTTGAATTGATATTCATTCGTTGATTAGAAATTCATGTGTTGAATAGTATTCGCGTTTTAAATATAAAAATCACATATATATATATATATATATACAAACTATAGAAAACCTTCATGTGTTGAATCGATATTCATTCGTTGAATTGAAATTCATGTGTTGAATGGTATTCATATTTTGAAATAAATTGTTTGATAATAAAAAAAATCACCTTTTATCGACTATATGAACTGTGTAAAATAATCTCGTTTTAAAAGAAATTGTTTTATGATAAAAATCCTATTTTTGTTACCTATATGAACTATATAGAAAAATAGTGTTTTGAAATGAATTGTTTTACAATAAAAATCACATTTTTATTGTATGCATGAATCGTTGAAATGTGAAGTGTTAAAAATAGCCACTTGTTCAAAATAAACATATATGAGTTGAAATATTCATTAATTAGCTAATGAAATGATTTGCACCTATGTATGTAACATTAGAATGAATGGTGTTTTTAAACCAAATAGAAATCAAATATGAAGTTGAATAGAAAATGATAAATGATAAGAACTGTATATATATGTACATGCATAATCATTGAACAGGTTATAGCAAAGGGGCTAGAGAAGAGGAATAAAATTTTGTGCCCGACAAATAGGTACACATTTACTGTTTTGTTTGGGTGATGATTTTATGAGCCTGTTGGCTAGCCGCTTGGCTTTTTCTTTTTCTTTTTGAGATTAGAAGGACCGGGAAAGCTATTTGCGATTTCCCGATGCTCCCGGTGCAGGGGAGGTTATGGCGAAATTTTCCAAAATTTTAAGGCGTTAGTGAAATATTTGAATTGAAAACGATATTGAAATCACTGAATGAACTATATTTATATAAATATATAAATATAAATAAAATTAAAACGAAACGAGGACGTGCAGTTCGTATTTTGAAAACGTGATTTCAAACAACTAGTGCAGGGAATCCGACCATTGGATTTTCCCGAAACCGCAACCGTCGGGTTCGCCTTGGAAATATCTTTCCAACGGCACCAACCTTGTAAAAATCCAACGGTTGGATTGTCTGGAATGTTTAATTCAAATCTGAAGAAAAACAGCGCCAGAAGCGATTATATTTATATATATATAAATATAATTATATATTTAATCGAATAACGACGCTGTAGTTCGTATTTTGAAATCGAAACTTCAAACGATTGTACCGGGAGATCCGACCGTCGGATTTTCCCGAGACTGGAACCGTTGGATTCGTTTTGAAAAGACCTTTCTAATGATGTAAATTTTGTGAAGATCCAACGGTTAGATTTTCAGATATGTGTAAATCAAATCTGAAGAAAAACAGCGCCACAGCCGCTTTATGGCCCGAAGCGTCGTTTTGAATAAATTAGCTATTTTAAAATAAATAAAAATAGCGATAAATAGTTATAAAAT
This sequence comes from Allium sativum, assembly GCA_030737875.1. NCBI lineage: Eukaryota > Viridiplantae > Streptophyta > Magnoliopsida > Asparagales > Amaryllidaceae > Allium > Allium sativum. Next base: position 206,104,253 of record CM060911.1, read on the forward strand.
ATCATAAGCGATATGGAATGGAAATAAACTGAATTTGCTCGATTTATGTGGCTTTTGATGGTTGAATGTGTTTGGTGTGAAAATTACATTAAAGAACAAGATTGGCGTTGTCGAATAATTTAACCATTGAAGTAAATTGATTTGAAATTCTAAATATACGTGAATTATTTGAGAAGGCCGAGTTAATTCTCATTTCAAATAATTGACCGACGATTGAAAGTCGAAGATGAAGACGATGGTCGAAGACCGGAGATCTTCACCTCGTTTGGATGGTAACCGTGGTCCTGATTGGGAGGCATCCCGAAATATGGATAATGAGTGGTGATCGTCCAGACGTACGTGGTGATCGAGGGGTTTGCGAGGTATTTAGTGCCTCCGGTTTCGTTCAGACCCAGAACGGACTTGTAAATGGATTGTGTGTCTGACATTGGATTTTATTCTGTGTGGCATGCTAAGATGCAGTGATCAGGGCTTCTGTTGAAAAGCAAAGTCTTGTGGTGATGATCAAAGCACCGCCTGTGTGGCGTAGCTTTGAGTATAACGTGAATTCGCGAGCCTCACACCCCGGTATGAACCAGAAACGGGAGGAAGGACCTCAGGGAGGACATGCGTTTCTTTCTAGCTAGGGTGGTGTCAGTGACCTACCAGCCCTGACATTTATATACTTTTCACCTATGTGGTTGTTGCTGTTGCGAGGCGCCTCGGTTTGATCGGACGATCCGGGTCCGATGGAGTCATTCGTTGGCTCGTTTACGCCCTAAAGGGCGGGGAAACGCATTGTTCAGGAATTTTAATCCACATCGGTGGACCGACCCTGTCGCTCCTAGGGTCGATGCGCTTTGACCCTGTGGCTCGGGCTAGAGAGTCACGAAGTCGGTAAGGACTATCTTTTGTCTTGGTTCATGATGGAAATCCAATTTCCAAATACGACATTGTGCGGTTTCAATTGTATATATATTTGGCGACATAGTGGCATGGGACGCTCATGTCGTCTATGATTGATAGTTATGATTTGAAATTGTTTTCGAAACATATAAACACTAGTGGTAATATCAAATGCCTTTGTTTTATTCGTATCAAGCATATTTTGGCTGTTATAAGGTAAAAACTCTATCCTCCGGTTTGCGTTGCATTGTGTGATGGGAACTGAGTCTTATAACGGCTTCATTTTTATAAAAAGCATAGCGATGTTTAAAAGAAAGATTTGTTTTAAAGCACTGGCAATCCAATGGAGTAAACCCGTTCCACAAAAGTGGCGTGGTCCTGTGATTAGCCAATTATATATGTGTTGAGTGGATTTCTCATACCAGTCCCATGACTGACTCGTAGTTTGTTTCACTTTCAAACTCGGGTGCCCCTTTTTCTACACGGGCAGCCTTGTATTCAGGTTTAGCTGGTTCTTTTTCTGGATAGCTGGAGCTGAAGATGGATTCTATCATTTATTTCTTTTTATGCTGTTCAGCTCCTATTGTACATATTTTGTTTATTTCCGCTGTAGACATTTATGTATAGCTGAACTGTATTTGTACTAAGTAAGATTCTGTATACTGTGTAACTATGATGATTACTTTTATCCAGTATATTCTATTGTTCATTATCTGGTGTATTTATTTAATTCTGTTCTGCTATTATCTGTTTCTGTGTTATATTCCAAAGATAACCCTTGTTTCCGTCTGAACGGGATTTCGGGTCGTCTCAACGTGGTATCAGAGCTTTGGTTAAGCTTAGTTCTGGAATATAACATATGAACAAACTCGTCAGAAATAGAACCAGTAGTGTTCTAGGACGGGCAACTCAATACAGATAGGATCAGTAATATCCTAGTATGAGTAAAGCAGAATGAAATTACACCTTGATAGACACATTTACATTTGGAGTATGTGTTTCTATATTTTAAAATACCTTTTCTGTGACCTGGCACTTGATCTGCCATTTGCAGAAGTACTAGAAAATGAGTGTCAGAAGAAGAAGGAATGCAGAACCGGATATTGAGGCCCTATTAATCAAATATCGAAATATGGGTGGAATACCGTTCTCTGGTGAAGAATCTATTATGAAGACACAAGCTTGGATTCGTTCGGCTGAGAAAATCTTCGAAGCATTAAAGCTGAGGGATGACCAGAAAAGATTACTGGCCTCCTGGGCACTCAAAGATGAAGCTTTGTTCTGGTGGGATTTTGTTGTTAAGGATAATCCGGAAGGTGATATCACCTGGGACAGATTCAAAGTGATTTTCTTAGAAAGATTTACTCCTCCCGAAGCGACTGAGTGACTATGTGATGAATTTTCTTATCTGATACAAGGAGACCTGACCATTCCCGAATATCATAAGAAATTCAATGAACTTTCTCACTTTGCCCCTCATCTAATTGAAAATCCGAAGAGGAAAAATCTGAGATTTATTCACGGGCTTCAAAGGAAATACCAGAATAAAGTATTGGGGCATGTGAAGCTTCCTTTTTCTGAAATGATATACATGGCTTATCAGTATGAAGATCTCCATAAGAAAGGGATGTTGCGCGACGAAGAAGAAGTTCGTTGTAGTGACAAAGAAGAGTCGGAAGCTGATATTCCAGAAGCCAGTACGAGGGCTGAGGCCAATGAGAAGCCCAGTGCTAAGAGAAAAAGGGCCAAGTCTGGGAAAGAACCAGTGACAATAGCTATTTGCTCTAACTGCAATAAGAAAGGACATTTGTCGATAAGTTGCAGATCTTTAAAGAAACAAAGAAAAGAGGGATGTAGAGCAAATCGAAAGCAAAAGAAGAAAAGGTTCAGAACTGACGGGGAGTTCCAAGAGAATAGAGAGTGCAAACAGTGCCACGAGGCTGGTCATCTTGCAAAGGATTGCCCGCAGTTAAGCAAGCCTGAAATGGTTCAAGTAAATGAAGTAGCAGAAACTTCTGAGCCCTCAGCTAGTCAAGAAAGGGCCGATGTTTTAGAAGGCACGCTCAATGTCAAAAACATTCCAGTTAAAGTACTGTTTGACACAGGCGCGTCACGAAGCTTTATTGCAAAGAGTGCAGTCAAGAAGTTGGATTTGAATTTGAAGAAGCTCAAAGAGCCAATGACTGTCCAGAATCCGGTTGGGGGTTCAATTGATCTCAGTTGGATTTGTGCAGTACCTGTCTCCTTTTCCCGCTATAAATTCCCTATTATCTCTATCATCATGAATTTTAATGAATTCGATCTTATTCTCGGATTGGATTGGCTGACCAAATATGAAGCTGAGGTTAAATGCGCCGAGAGAGTGGTTAAAGCAAAGGCCCAATCGGGGAATTATATAACCATACCGTGTGAAGGTCAGAATGCTAATAGAAAGGACTTCTGGGCAGCTTTGAATGTTTCTCCAACCCAAATAGAAAATATCCCTGAAGTTGCAGAGAATATTCCCGACCTCATCAAAGATATTCCCGTCGTCAAGAACTATGCGGATGTGTTCGAGGAAGTCGTTCGCTTACCTCCGCAGAGAGAAATAGATTTCAAAATTGCTTTAATTCCAAATGCAAGGCCGGTAGTTCACGCTATTCGAAGAATGTCCTTGAAAGAGAAGGAAGAATTAGACAATCAAACACGACAGCTAGTATGGAAAGGTCTGATCAGGCCTAGTTTCTCTGATTGGGGTGCAGCAGTGGTGTTTGTCCCAAAATCTGACGGTACTCTACGTCTATGTGTGGATTATCGTGATTTGAACAAACAGACAATAAAGAACAAATATCCATTGCCACGGATTGATGATTTGTTGGATCGATTAAATGGAGCACAAGTATTTTCACGAATGGACCTAGCTACAGGTTTCCATCAATTTCGAATTGCCGAAGAGTGTGTTCCAATGACAGCATTCAGAGGTCCCGACTTATTCTACGAGTGGTTAGTAATGCCGTTCGGCTTATGTAACGCTCCCGCTTACTTCGTCGATCTAATGAACAGGGTATTCAGAGGAGTATTGAATAAATTTGTTCTGGTTTTCATTGACGATATTCTAATCTTCTCTAAATCAAAGGCCGAACATGAAAAGCATCTGGAACAGGTTCTAGAAATTCTGAGACGGAATGTATTAAAAGCCAAATTTTCCAAATGTATATTCTGGCAAGATGAAGTAAAATTTCTGGGCCACGTCGTATCGAAAGAAGGAATCGCTGTGGATCCAAGCAAAATCACCGCTATTCAAAATTGGAAACAGCCCAGTACTCCCACTGAAGTCCGCAGTTTTCTTGGATTGGCTAGCTATTACCGGAAGTTCGTTAAAAACTTTTCGAAGATATCTGGTCATTTAACGAAGCTTATAAAGAAGCATTCTAAATTCAAGTGGACTCCAGAAAGTGAGGAGGCTTTTGAGGAGCTAAAGTTAAGGTTGACAACTGCTCCAGTGTTAACCATTATCGATGGCAACCAAGATTTAAAAGTCTGGACAGATGCTTCTAGAGAAGGCCTTGGCGCAGTGTTAATGCAGAGGGGCCAAGTGATTGCTTATGCTAGCCGTCAACTGAAGCCGCACGAGAAGAACTACGTAACTCATGATCTTGAGTTATTGGCTATAGTATTCGCTTTGAAAATCTGGAGGCACTATCTTCTGGGTGAGAGATTTGAACTGTTTACAGATCACCAGTCGTTAAAGTATCTGTTCACTCAGAAGGACTTGAATCTGAGGCAGCAACGTTGGCTGGAGTTTCTTGCAGTATATGATTTTGAAATTCTATACACTCCAGGGAAAGCCAATGTCGTGGCCGATGCGTTAAGCCGGAAGAATGAGATGATCGCCAGTTTTATCATTGCGACTTCGTTGATTGATAAGATATCGGCTCTCCAAGAAAATGACCAATTTATCAAAGGAATAAGTCAGCGAATTCGTGAAGGCAATGCTTCGGATTTCCAGCTAGACGGCGAAGGGATTCTGAGGTTAGAAGGGCGAATTTGCGTTCCAGGTATTCCCGAACTCAGAAGGGATGTACTGGACGAATGTCACAAATCTAAGCTCAGTATCCATCCAGGTGTGAATAAAATGTATAACGATATCAAACGCACATTCTGGTGGAAGTCGTTAAAAAGAGACATCTCGATATATGTTAGTCGATGCCCTACTTGCCAGCTAGTCAAAAGTGACCAACAGAAATTGGCTGGATTGTTGCAACCGCTAGAAGTTCCAGGTTGGAAGTGGGAACATATTTCAATGGATTTCATCGATGGTTTGCCCAGAACCAGAAAAGGAAATGACAGTATTTGGGTGATCGTAGATCGCTTCACGAAGACCGCCCATTTCATACCTGTCAGATCAAACAGAACTGCTCAGAGTCTGGCGCAGATATACTTCGGGTAGATAGTTAGACTACATGGAGTGCCGCTCAGTATAGTCAGTGATAGAGATACAATATTCACTAGTGAATTCTGGGAGGCATTTCAAGTCGAGCTGGGAACAAAGTTAAACTTGAGCACCGCTTATCATCCTCAGACAGACGGTCAGACTGAGAGGGTGAATCGCATTCTAGAAGATCTATTGCGGGCTTGTGTTCTAGATTTCGGTGGATCATGGGAAGACCATCTGCATTTGGCTGAATTCTCTTATAACAACAGCTACCAGGCGAGTCTGACAATGTCGCCATTCGAAGCATTGTATGGTAGACCGTGCCGATCTCCTGCTTGTTGGGTCGAGCCTGGAAATAGACTTGTGTTGGGTCCTGATATGATTCGAGAAGCTGCCGACAAAGTCGATTTTATTAAGAAGCGATTACTCGCCGCTCAAAGCCGACAAAAGAGCTATGCCGATAAAAGAAGAAGAGATATATCCTTTGAAGTTGGCGACTATGTATATTTGAAAGTATCGCCGATGAGAGGAGTTATCCGGTTCGGAAAAACTGGAAAGTTGGCACCCAAATTCATTGGTCCGTTTCCTATTCTGGAACGGATTGGAACTCTCACTTATAGGGTCAAACTGCCTAATTGGTTGCCTGAAATTCATGATGTATTTCACATATCTCAACTTCGAAAGCACGTTCATGATCCAGACTTGATCGTGGAAGAAGCAGCTCAACATGACATAGAAATAACCCCAGAATTAGCTGTGAGAAGAGAGCCGCTAAAGATAATAGGCAAAGAAACCAAAGAGCTGAGGAACAAGAAGGTTCGCTTAGTCAAAGTGCAATGGAGTGGAGATCCGCGAGATTGTACTTGGGAAACTGAGGAGAGCATTCAGAAAGCTTATCCCAGATGCCGAGTAGATATCTCTGATTGACTCCGGTGCAAGGTACATTTACCCTACTTTGCACTACCATTCAATTCTCTACTCTATTGTTATTTTCTTTTCATAGATGTGCACTTTTAATTATATAGTCTGAATGATTTTAAAGAGTATAGGATTTGATTAGTATATTTTTGAAGGGTAAAAACAAATTGGTTGTTGTATGATTGTAGATTTATCAAACCACTTTCGACTTTATTCCTTTTCGGGGACGAAAAGTTTTAAGTGGGGGAGATTGTAACGACCCAGAAAATCTGAACCAATTTAAAATTTTTAAATTGGCTAAAATAATGGATTTTAAATATTTAAAATAAATATTTTAAATAATGGCGATGAAAACTGAGTTTGAATCGACAATTGAAAACGAATATAATTAATTATAATTATAAACAAGGCCTGAAATGGCGTGGCAGTTTCAAAAATTGAATTCAAACTTTGTCGGACTGTACCGGGTGCAAAACAATCCGGATTTTAGTGAAACCAAAAATATTTAAATCTGTTAGTGAATACCTTTCTAACGAATCTGAAAAATCGAAATTTGATAGCGGGAATCAAAAGCTATGTCCAGTTGAAAATTCTGAATAGTCGCTATGGAATTCAGGCCCTTAAAAATGGACATTTTGCAAACGACCTCGGATTTCGACGAAACCACTTTTGTTGGATCCGTGATGTCAAATTATTACTAGGTTTCAAATTTCATAATTTTTCGAATCAATATGTGAGCGTGGCAAAGGAAAACGCGTTTGACCGGTTTTAGTTGATTTTAATCGACTGGAAATTGGCCATTTTTCAAACGGTCTCAGAATTTGATGAAACTAGTTTTGTTAGGACCGTATTGTCAATACGAAGCTAGAAAATATTTTTCGAGAATTTTTCTAGTTAGTATGTGACCCCGATAATTTGAAATGTACGTTTAAAATTCAATATAGTGATTTAAATGTAAATCTAACGGAAACTGATTGTAACAGCCGAATCAACCTACGATATATATCCCATTGTGTTCGGAATGGGGGTAATACGCTATGGGCGACAGGAGGTGGGCCTCGTTTAGAGGTCGTATGAAAAGTCAACTTTATATATATATATATATATATATAAAAAAAAAGAAGATCATTCTCTCTCCTCTCTCCTTTATCTCCTCTGGCCCCCCCGTTCATTTCAATTTCAAAAAAAAAAAAAAACGAACGCAGCAACCCTCGACGGAGCCGCCTCCAACCACCTCCGCGCCATCGCCGGAGGACCCCCACCACGCTGCCGATCCCGCTCCTCTCCACCTCGACGCACCCGAACCCCCCCTCGCGACGCATCCGCCCCCCCTGAAGCCATCGCGACGCCCAATTCGCGAGCCCCCCCGTTCGAGGCCACTGAAGCCACCGCCTGCTCCTCCTCCTGCCGCCGAGCCTGACGACCCCCCTTCTTCGCAGATTACAGTAAGTAGTTGTTATTTTATTTTAATTCTGTAAATTCTGATTTTTAAAAAGGTTTAAATTCTGATTTTTTTAAAGGGTTTAAAACTGATTTTTTAAAAGGTTTAAAACTGATTTTAAGTTTAAGATATAAATAGAAAAAGATTTGAACTTTAAATAGGAAAAGATTTGAACTTTAAATAGGAAAAGATTTGAACTTTAAATAGGAAAAGATTTGAACTTTAAATAGAAAAAGATTTGAACTTGGATAGAAAAGATCATATTTTTAAAATAGAAAAGACGGAATTTTTATTAAGTAGAAGAAGTAAGATATGATTTTTGTATTTTTAAAGTAATAAAAATATAATTTTTACATCATAGGAATATTAAAAATATAATCTTTATTTTTGAAAAGGCGGAATCTATATTTTTGAAATGCAATTTTTATATATTGAATAACATAGTAAAAATTCGATTTTTACATATGTAGAGAATACGGGCAACGAAAGCGACGAAAGGCGAGATTGGCGAAGATTTCTCTAAAGGAAGAGTCGTAGTATTGGATAGCTATTGGTGAGAATTTCTCACTCTTCAATTTCTTTTTCTATATATATATGTGTTGAAATAAAAGTGAATTGCTATATATATATATATATATATATATATATATATATACGCCCCTCGTCCACAAACCATGGACAATATTTATTGGTTGAAATTGTTGTGAAAATTGATTGATAGCGAATGATTGTTTGGGATTGTTTGTGGTTGATATTGATTGATTGTGGTTGAAAAATACCCGTTTGTGATTGAGAAATATTTGGTTGAAACCACATAGGATTAGTCTGTGGAAATGAAATAAATATATACATGCCGCCTGCGTGCGAACTAGATGCATGATCCCCATTGTCAAAAACCGCGAGGTTTTAAGGTAGAGCGAGGAGCCGTACTAGGGACGGTCCCGGTTTTAACTACCCTGCCGTTATACTGCCGAAATTTTGAATAATATTCATGTGTTTGAATTATTTTCATTTGCTTAAACTATATTTATTCATTGAATAGAAAACCTTCATGTGTTGAATTGATATTCATTCGTTGATTAGAAATTCATGTGTTGAATGGTATTCGCGTTTTAAATATAAAAATCACATTTTTATATATATATATATATATATACAAACTATAGAAAACCTTCATGTGTTGAATTGATATTCATTCGTTGATTAGAAATTCATGTGTTGAATGGTATTCGCGTTTTAAATATAAAAATCACATTTTTTTTATATACAAACTATAGAAAACCTTCATGTGTTGAATTGATATTCATTCGTTGATTAGAAATTCATGTGTTGAATGGTATTCGCGTTTTAAATATAAAAATCACATTTTTATATATATATATATACAAACTATAGAAAACCTTCATGTGTTGAATCGATATTCATTCGTTGAATTGAAATTCATGTGTTGAATGGTATTCATATTTTGAAATAAATTGTTTGATAATAAAAAAAAATCACCTTTTATCGACTATATGAACTGTGTAAAATAATCTCGTTTTAAAAGAAATTGTTTTATGATAAAAATCCTATTTTTGTTACCTATATGAACTATATAGAAAAATAGTGTTTTGAAATGAATTGTTTTACAATAAAAATCACATTTTTATTGTATGCATGAATCGTTGAAATGTGAAGTGTTAAAAATAGCCACTTGTTCAAAATAAACATATATGAGTTGAAATATTCATTAATTAGCTAATGAAATGATTTGCACCTATGTATGTAACATTAGAATGAATGGTGTTTTTAAACCAAATAGAAATCAAATATGAAGTTGAATAGAAAATGATAAATGATAAGAACTGTATATATATGTACATGCATAATCATTGAACAGGTTATAGCAAAGGGGCTAGAGAAGAGGAATAAAATTTTGTGCCCGACAAATAGGTACACATTTACTGTTTTGTTTGGGTGATGATTTTATGAGCCTGTTGGCTAGCCGCTTGGCTTTTTCTTTTTCTTTTTGAGATTAGAAGGACCGGGAAAGCTATTTGCGATTTCCCGATGCTCCCGGTGCAGGGGAGGTTATGGCGAAATTTTCCAAAATTTTAAGGCGTTAGTGAAATATTTGAATTGAAAACGATATTGAAATCATTGAATGAACTATATTTATATAAATATATAAATATAAATAAAATTAAAACGAAACGAGGACGTGCAGTTCGTATTTTGAAAACGTGATTTCAAACAACTAGTGCAGGGAATCCGACCATTGGATTTTCCCGAAACCGCAACCGTCGGGTTCGCCTTGGAAATATCTTTCCAACGGCACCAACCTTGTAAAAATCCAACGGTTGGATTGTCTGGAATGTTTAATTCAAATCTGAAGAAAAACAGCGCCAGAAGCGATTATATTTATATATATATAAATATAATTATATATTTAATCGAATAACGACGCTGTAGTTCGTATTTTGAAATCGAAACTTCAAACGATTCTACCGGGAGATCCGACCGTCGGATTTTCCCGAGACTGGAACCGTTCGATTCGTTTTGAAAAGACCTTTCTAATGATGTAAATTTTGTGAAGATCCAACGGTTAGATTTTCAGATATGTGTAAATCAAATCTGAAGAAAAACAGCGCCACGGCCGCTTTATGGTCCGAAGCGTCGTTTTGAATAAATTAGCTATTTTAAAATAAATAAAAATAGCGATAAATAGTTATAAAATATCATAAGCGATATGGAATGGAAATAAACTGAATTTGCTCGATTTATGTGGCTTTTGATGGTTGAATGTGTTTGGTGTGAAAATTACATTAAAGAACAAGATTGGCGTTGTCGAATAATTTAACCATTGAAGTAAATTGATTTGAAATTCTAAATATACGTGAATTATTTGAGAAGGCCGAGTTAATTCTCATTTCAAATAATTGACCGACGATTGAAAGTCGAAGATGAAGACGATGGTCGAAGACCGGAGATCTTCACCTCGTTTGGATGGTAACCGAGGTCCTGATTGGGAGGCATCCCGAAATATGGATAATGAGTGGTGATCGTCCTGACGTACGTGGTGATCGAGGGGTTTGCGAGGTATTTAGTGCCTCCGGTTTCGTTCAGACCCAGAACGGACTTGTAAATGGATTGTGTGTCTGACATTGGATTTTATTCTGTGTGGCATGCTAAGATGCAGTGATCAGGGCTTCTGTTGAAAAGCAAAGTCTTGTGGTGATGATCAAAGCACCGCCTATGTGGCGTAGCTTTGAGTATAACGTGAATTCGCGAGCCTCACACCCCGGTATGAACCAGAAACGGGAGGAAGGACCTCAGGGAGGACATGCGTTTCTTTCTAGCTAGGGTGGTGTCAGTGACCTACCAGCCCTGACATTTATATACTTTTCACCTATGTGGTTGTTGCTGTTGCGAGGCGCCTCAGTTTGATCGGACGATCCGTGTCCGATGGAGTCATTCGTTGGCTCGTTTACGCCCCAAAGGGCGGGGAAACGCATTGTTCAGGAATTTTAATCCACATCGGTGGACCGGCCCTGTCGCTCCTAGGGTCGATGCGCTCTGACCCTGTGGCTCGGGCTAGAGAGTCACGAAGTCGGTAAGGACTATCTTTTGCCTTGGTTCATGATGGAAATCCAATTTCCAAATACGACATTGTGCGGTTTCAATTGTATATATATTTGGCGACATAGTGGCATGGGACGCTCATGTCGTCTATGATTGATAGTTATGATTTGAAATTGTTTTCGAAACATATAAACACTAGTGGTAATATCAAATGCCTTTGTTTTATTCGTATCAAGCATATTTTGGCTGTTATAAGGTAAAAACTCTATCCTCCGGTTTGCGTTGCATTGTGTGATGGGAACTGAGTCTTATAACGGCTTCATTTTTATAAAAAGCATAGCGATGTTTAAAAGAAAGATTTGTTTTAAAGCACTGGCAATCCAATGGAGTAAACCCGTTCCACGAAAGTGGCGTGGTCCTGTGATTAGCCAATTATATATGTGTTGAGTGGATTTCTCATACCAGTCCCATGACTGACTCGTAGTTTGTTTCACTTTCAAACTCGGGTGCCCCTTTTTCTACATGGGCAGCCTTGTATTCAGGTTTAGCTGGTTCTTTTTCTGGATAGCTGGAGCTGAAGATGGATTCTATCATTTATTTCTTTTTATGCTGTTCAGCTCCTATTGTACATATTTTGTTTATTTCCGCTGTAGACATTTATGTATAGCTGAACTGTATTTGTACTAAGTAAGATTCTGTATACTGTGTAACTCTAATGATTACTTTTATCCAGTATATTCTATTGTTCATTATCTGGTGTATTTATTTAATTCTGTTCTGCTATTATCTGTTTTTGTGTTATATTCCAAAGATAACCCTTGTTTCCGTCTGAACGGGATTTCGGGTCGTCTCATTAACCCTTGGGAGAACTAGCAAGAGGGAAGGCCACGCGGATCAGATGGCGAAGGAGGGATCGGATCGGAGCATGCAAAGAACGAAGGAGCGGATCGGAGCGGAAGCACGAACTGGAAGGGGGATGGTACCCGACCCAACCCGGAGGAGGACACCCGACCCGAAGTGAGGCACCCGACCCGAACCGATGCGACGCAGTGGACCCGAACCGAACCGCTACAGGAGAAGACTACGAACCGACCCGAAGTAGAGGACCCGACCCAGTATTGATCAATAACCCGAGATGCAAAGGTAGTCCAATATGGGAAGTTAGATCTTAGGATCCAGTTGGGAATCGATGAGTTCACTTCATGATTGGGCTTTGCTGCGGGACGTGTGCCAAGGGGCAATCGATGTTTATGACTTTGGATCACTATGTATGGGGAGTATGTGAACGGATTCAGGGCTGAAATGGCCTAGGTACGGCTAGAGGGCTATAAACCAATGAAGTGGGGTCATTTGTAAAGATTTGGTCATGACTCCATGTGGTAAGCTTGGTAGTAGCAGTAGTTGTACAGGTTGAACTCCGTCACTACTTCAATGGGTCTAGTGATTGACAGTGGTGGACATCGTATGCTTTACGCACCGAGTGAGAGATGTGAGGATGGTTGCTATGGATGATTTGTTTGCTATCATTATGACATGCACACCCCACCCCGTACTCTTACACTATTTATTATGGCACCTTAGAGTATTGTACGGTATGTGGTACTAACTCTTTGGTTGCAGGTCCAGGTTCAGGTATGGTTTAGTATACCTGTTATTGTTCTGTTTAGATGCTTATCGCTCATACCAGGCTTTATGTCTGACCCAGAGTTTTATGTCTCCTCTTATTACTCTGGGTGCTCACACGAGCAGACTAGAGACAGGTTAGCTGGTGATGCACGGGTAGATGATCCGGAGACGAGCAGGAGGCTTCCACGTAATATATATCTAGTATTCTCCCTGTGTTGTTGAAGATCACTGCTTGGGCATTAGTGGTGCATCTTCTACTTTAGCTTTCTTTTGTTTAAAGACAGTAAATTTGGAAAGTTGTAATAAGCTGTATTTGAATTTCCGCTGCTCTGATGTTGATGTTGATTTTAGTTATCAGCTTATGCACTGTCTCACCTGTTTTATGTCAAGTATGTTATTATTATTATATTTTATTCCATGCGCTGTGAGACATTCTACAGGTTCCTTGATTAGTTCATTCCCTTCTTTCCTCTCTTCTGACAACCGACCCGTGCTAGTCGAGCATGTGTACAGCGCACCTTCGGAGGAAATGCAGGCTGGTGCGGGCCGGGCCGTCACACTTGGTATCAGAGCTCTAGGTTGCGTAATTAACCTAGGGAAGTTATCAGGGAGAGATAATATACGTATACGAGAGAGCGTATTTGTGGTTATTTTGGTTTTTAAAAAGCTATATATATATACTATTAGTAGTATAAGAACGAGGTCGTGGTGCACTAGCACCACTATGGGGTCGTTAATCGTTTCCTTTTTCAGATTGACGATGAGCCGATATGTTAGAGGTACCGGTAGAGGGGCCAATAATGGGAATGCTGCTGACATGAGGGCGATGTTTACTGACCTCATGAGAGAGATGCTTAGGGATGTGCAGAGAGCAGCTCCCAATGGTGGAAATGGTGGTGGTCCAATAGTGCAGGCGCCGAGAGTCGACTTCGCGAAGCTGAATAAGGATTATATTAGTCTTGGTGGGAAGCCATTCCACAGAACGGAGTCGGCCACGGATGTTCAAGATTGGTTGGATAGTTGCGAACGTATCTTCGAGGATTTGGGCATCGAGGATGTGATGAAGAGGAAGCTAGCGTCCCGTCAGCTGCAAGGGCGGGCAATGAATTGGTGGAATGCTATAAAGGCAGCTACTCCTGAAGATCAGATTACTTGGGAGCAGTTTAAGGCTCGCTTTAGCGAGAAGTTCATTCCAGCTGCTCAGAAGTCAGTGCTGTTTAAGAAATTCTTGGAGCTCAAGCAGAATGGCAGAGCTGTCTCGGAGTATATTGCCGAATTCGACACTTTGTCGAAGTATGGGTTATCTCTTATTGATACTGCCGAGAAGAAGAATGAGAAATTCATAACTGGTTTGGATCAGTATTTGGGGGAAAGGCTTATTAACCACATCGATGAGACGTTTGAATCGATTGTGGGGAAAGCATTAAGATCAGAAAGTCTCTACCCTAAGCCGAAGACTGAGGTTGCATCCGCAGATGAGCCAAAGCCACAAGCAAGTGGTGGAGGCAAGGGTGGTTCCCAGAATAAGAGGAAGCAGAATCAGACTAAGGATGGCCAAAAGAAAAAGAATAAGCAAGATGTTGAGTGCTTCAGCTGTGGTAAGAAGGGCCATTATGCTAGTAATTGTCGGGCCAAGCCAGCGGACAGGAAGTGCTTCAACTGTGGCCAAATGGGACATCACAAGGACAAGTGTCCGCAACCCCCTAAAGAAAAGCAAATGGTGAAAGCATATGCCCTTAATGCTATTCCTTCTTCGTCGAATGCCCCAACTGCGGCGGAGAAGGGAAAGAATGTCGTCATTCAAGGTATGCTTTCTGTTTATGATGTTCCTGTTAGAGTTTTGTTTGATACCGGAGCTTCCAGTTCTTTCATTTCTAGTGACCTGGTAGATAGGTTAGGATTGGAGCCCGAGATTGTCGATAGACCTTTAGTGGTGACGAACCCGATTGGTGGTTTGACTAGCCTTAGCATGATTTGTCGTAATGTGGTCTTATCGAGTCATGGATGCATGTTTGTTTGTGATTGCTTTGTTTTGGGCTTTACTGGGTTTGGCATTATTTTGGGAGTAGATTGGCTCCGAAGATACGGGGTGGTGGTAGACTGTGAGGGCTTTTTGGTGACGGCTAGAGCGGATGATGGGCGGAGGATAGTGTTTGGTGGTCTACCCAGTGAGGGGGTATTGGCTAGTTTTCTAAACTCCCTCGACATTCCGCATAGTGAGTTGTCAGGTTTGCCCGTGGTTGGCCAGTATCCGGACCTTTTCGAAGAAGTGACCGGACTTCCACCACACCAAGAGATTGAGTTCCGTATTGATTTGGTAAAAGATGTCAGACCTATAGTGATGCCCCTTCGTCGTATGGCACCAAGGGAGCAGCGAGAGCTCGAGGTGCAAGTCAGCGATCTTTTGAAGAAGGGATTTATCAGAAGGAGTGTTTCTGAATGGGGAGCACCAGTTGTGTTTGCTACCAAGGCGGATGGTTCCCTTCGTTTGTGTGTAGACTACCGCGAGTTGAATAAAGTGACGAGGAAGAACAAGTATCCTCTACCGCGGATAGATGATTTGTTCGATCAATTAAGTGGCGCGAGAGTATTTTCTCAGTTGGATCTCGCGACAGGTTTTCATCAGCTTAGAGTGGAAGCTGAGAGTATAGCTAAAACGGCATTTCGGACGCCGTCTGGATTTTATGAGTGGTTGGTAATGCCATTCGGGCTGACCAATGCCCCAGCATATTTTGTGGATCTTATGAATAGGGTATTCAGAGATCAGTTGAATAAGTTTGTCCTTGTGTTCGTTGATGATATTTTGGTCTATTCGAGGACAGAGGAAGAACACAAGGAACATTTAAGAATAGTGATGGAGGTGTTGAGAAAACACCAATTGAAAGCAAAGTTTTCTAAGTGTCACTTCTGGAGGAGGGAAGTGAGGTTCTTGGGCCATGTTGTATCAGAGAATGGTATTGCCGTGGACCCGGCGAAGGTGGCTACGGTACAGGATTGGCCTACACCCAAGAATGCAACAGATGTAAGAAGTTTCTTGGGGTTAGCTGGATATTATCGTAAGTTTATCCAAGGTTTCTCCAAGATAGCAGCACCATTGACCCAGTTGACCAAGAAGAATCAAGCTTTTGTCTGGGATGAAAGGTGCGAGAATGCATTCAAGAGTCTAAAGGACAAGTTGACATGCGCACCAGTGTTAGTCATTCCTAAGGGGAATGAAGAGATGACGGTATACACGGATGCCTGTGGTACCGGACTGGGTGCTGTATTGATGCAAGGCGGTAGGGTTGTAGCTTATGCAAGTCGGCAATTGAAACCGCACGAGAGAAGATACCCTACCCATGATTTGGAATTGGCAGCGATTGTGTTCGCATTAAAGATGTGGAGACACTATCTTTTGGGAGAAAGATTTGAGCTGTTTACAGATCATAAGTCGTTGAAGTATCTCTTCTCTCAGAAAGATCTGAATCTCCGTCAGCAGAGATGGTTAGAGTTATTAGCTTCCTATGATTTCGACATCGCATATACACCGGGAAAAGGCAATGCGGTGGCTGATGCATTGAGTAGGAGACATGCCAACTTAGGGGCTATGTTTCTAGAATGGAAGCAACTGGAGTACATCGCTGGGTTTGATTTCAGACCAAAATGCGAATTGGATCCAGAAATGTTAGCAAGTTTGACGATCAGACCCACTTTGATTGAGCGGATCGGCTCTAGTCAGAAGGACGATCCTAACCTATTGGAAATCATCTCTAAGTTAGAGATGGGTATCGATGAGGAGATGAACAAGTATGGGCTTGATCGAGAAGGATGGCTTAGAAAGAATGGAAAGCTTGTTGTACCCAATGTCAATGGATTGAGGGATGAAGTGCTTAGAGAGTGTCATCACTCAAAACTGACTATACACCCCGGTGGTAATAAGATGTATCGAGACATGAGACAGACTTACTACTGGGAAGGGATGAAAAGAGACGTTGGGAAGTTTATATCCAAGTGCATGAATTGCCAGCTAGTTAAAGCCGAGCAAAAGAAGCCTAGTGGGTTGTTACAGCCCTTAGAAATTCCCGAATGGAAATGGGAGCAAGTCTCGATGGATTTCATCGATGGTTTACCAAGGACGAGATCGGGACATGATAGCATTTGGGTAATTGTGGATCGATTGACTAAGAGTGCAAGATTTATACCAATCAAATCGACCAGAACGACAGCTAAGTTAGCAGAATTGTATATGAAGTGGGTAGTGAGATTTCATGGAATACCTAAAAGCATTGTGAGTGACCGAGACCCGTTGTTCACTAGTGGGTTTTGGAAGAGCTTACAAGTGGCTCTGGGGTCAGAGTTACATCTCAGTACCGCATATCATCCTCAGACCGACGGTCAGACGGAGAGGGTGAATCGTATTTTGGAAGATCTCTTGAGAGCCTGTATATTGGATTTTGGTGGATCATGGGATGACCATTTGCATCTAGTAGAGTTTGCATATAATAATAGCTATCAATCCAGTATCGGTATGGCTCCGTTTGAAGCTTTGTACGGAAGACCGTGCAACTCACCATCATGTTGGATAGAGACTGGCGAGAAGTTTATGCTTGGACCAAATGTGGTGAGGGAAACTTCAGATAAGATCAAGGTCATTCAACAACGAATGAAGGCTGCCCAAGATAGGCAGAAGAGTTATGCTGATAAGAGGAGAAGAGACTTAAAATTCTCCGTTGGTGACTTGGTGTTTGTCAAGATTTCTCCGTTGAAAAGCGTGATACGATTTGGCAGGAGAGGCAAGTTGGCACCAAGATTTGTTGGCCCATTCCCTGTTCTTGAACCAGTCGGGAATTTGGCATATAGAGTTGACTTACCAGAGAAGATGGCGGGAGTTCACAATGTGTTTCATGTTTCCCAACTAAGGAAGTTCGTTCACGACTCAGATATGACTATTTCACCTGATCAGTTAGAGGACTTCGAAGTAGAACCCGAGGCGGTTGGGAACCGCAAGCCGGCCCGTATTGTCAAGCACGACATGAAGCAACTTCGAAGGAAGGCGGTGAAGCTAGTCAAGGTTTAGTGGGGCGAGGACGAGAATGATTGCACTTGGGAGACAGAGAAGAACATTACGAAGACGTATCCAGAACTCTTTGCCTGGTAAGATTTTAACTTCGATTTAGTTTTCCGCATGCTAGGATAGGCTTGTTTGCTTGTTTTGCATGTTTGATTGTTGTATGTGGTTGTTAGGCATGCGGGATCCTTTGTATGTTTTAGGTTAAGGAATTTCGGGGACGAAATTTCTTAAGGGGGGGGGGGGAGAGTGTAACGACCCGTATTCTACGTATCATAGGATCGTAGAATATTTATTTCTTTCACATACAAAGTCGTATAGTCATGTTACTTTGGGAGACGACTATTGGGGTCATTTCCCATGTTCATGATTTTTGTCGATTTTTAAATGACCATTTTACCCATAGTTGGTACTGTTTTGGCCATAACTTTTGATTGGAAAGGAATTTTGACCTAAAACCACTTTCATTGGCTCCGGATGATGGTTTACAATTCCGTAGAGTGGTCACATTAGCCAAACGGACTCACCGTTTGGGAGATATGGCTGAAACAAGTTTCAGATGGTGAAAAACAGCTTAATTGGGCTTAACCGGGTGATTAGCAGCTAGGCCCAGAGGGGAATTTCGGGTTTAGAGGCATAGGAGGGCTGATTAGGGTTAGGAAATCACTTTCATTTCAGTTTTGAGCCGCCACAAACCTTCTTGAGACCTTAGTAATGGCTTCCATCCTCTGAAACCACTCCAAAACACATTTTTAGTGAAAATTAAGCCTAAACTACATCAAAACAAGGCCAAATAGCAACAGAGCAAGGTTGGAGCGGCTGCTATACATAGGAATTCAACCCAAACAGAGAGTATTTCAGATTTGGTGTTTCATTTTGTGGCCAAGGTGAGTGATTTGCATAGTTTTTGCACTAATTACAGTTAATTAAGGGTAATTAGTGAAGATTAGCGAATTTGTACACTAATAAATTCTGGAAAAATGTTTAGAAATTTGAAAATAATATCTTATGCCTCTGTTAGAAAATTTGGACGATTTGATTATGTTTTACTAAGTATGTGCTTAAACACGATTAAGTGAGATTATGGGAAAATGTGGGGTTTTAGCCACTTTTGATCCAATTTGATTCATTTGAATTGTTGTTTTGCTGTTTGTGGTTGCTATTACATGTTGCTATGACTCTATGGTGTGTTTTATGATTGATTAGAAGTGTTAGATTTGTCAAAAAACGCCATCGAATGGCGTAAAATACTTGCTGGAAGAGTTGCAGAAAAGTGCAGGTTCTGGACCGGATCAGACCAGATATGGAGGCTCGGATCGGATGAGTTGAACTGGGCAAGAGATCTGATCGGATCGGAACTTGACACTTGAGACAACAGGAAAAAAGGAAGGCTACGCTAATTGAACTGGGATCGGATCGGATAAAGGAGGAGAGATCAGATCGACTTGGAGACGCATGGCCCGGATCGGAACTTAACCCTTGGGAGAACTAGCAAGCGGTAAGGCCACGCGGATCAGATGGCGAAGGAGGGATCGGATCAGAGCATGCGAAGAACGAAGGAGCGGATCGGAGCGGAAGCACGAACTGGAAGGGGGATGGTACCCGACCCGACCCGGAGGAGGATACCCGACCCGAAGTGAGGCACCCGACCCGAACCGATGCGACGCAGTGGACCCGAACCGAACAGCTACAGGAGAAGACTACGAACCGACCCGAAGTAGAGGACCCGACCCAGTATTGATCAATAACCCGAGATGCAAAGGTAGTCCAATATGGGAAGTTAAAGCTCAGGATCCAGTTGGGAATCGATGAGTTCACTTCATGATTGGGCTTTGCTGCGGGACGTATGCCAAGGGGCAATCAATGTTTATGACTTTGGATCACTATGTATGGGGAGTATGTGAACGGATTCAGGGCTGAAATGGCCTAGGTACGGCTAAAGGGCTATAAACCAATGAAGTGGGGTCATTTGTAAAGATTTGGTCATGACTCCATGTGGTAAGCTTGGTAGTAGCAGTAGTTGTACAGGTTGAACTCCGTCACTACTTCAATGGGTCTAGTGATTGACAGTGGTGGACATCGTATGCTTTACACACCGAGTGAGAGATGTGAGGATGGTTGCTATGGATGATTTGTTTGCTATCATTATGACATGCACACCCCACCCCGTACTCTTACACTATTTATTATGGCACCTTAGAGTATTGTACGGTATGTGGTACTAACTCTTTGGTTGCAGGTCCAGGTTCAGGTATGGTTTAGTATACCTGTTATTGTTCTGTTTAGATGCTTATCGCTCATACCAGGCTTTATGTCTGACCCAGAGTTTTATGTCTCCTCTTATTACTCTGGGTGCTCACACGAGCAGACTAGAGACAGGTTAGCTGGTGATGCACGGGTAGATGATCCGGAGACGAGCAGGAGGCTTCCACGTAATATATATCTAGTATTCTCCCTGTGTTGTTGAAGATCACTGCTTGGGCATTAGTGGTGCATCTTCTACTTTAGCTTTCTTTTGTTTAGAGACAGTAAATTTGGAAAGTTGTAATAAGCTGTATTTGAATTTTCGCTGCTCTGATGTTGATGTTGATTTTAGTTATCAGCTTATGCACTGTCTCACCTGTTTTATGTCAAGTATGTTATTATTATTATATTTTATTCCATGCACTGTGAGACATTCTACAGGTTCCTGGATTAGTTCATTCCCTTCTTTCCTCTCTTCTGACGACCGACCCGTGCTAGTCGAGCATGTGTACAGCGCACCTTCGGAGGAAATGCAGGCTGGTACGGGGCGGGCCGTCACACTTGGGAAGGGACTGCACATGATAGCTGAATTTTTAATGCTGTTACAAACGATAGAATCTATAACTTTCCTTACCCTCCAGCTGGACAATATTATTTAGTTGATTCGGGCTATCCACTACAGACTGGATATTTACCGCCATATCGAAATATGAGATATCATATTCCGCATTTCCGTGATACAATGAATCAACCAAAGTCGGCCAATGAAGTGTTTAATTACTACCATTCGAGTTTACGGATGGCCGTAGAACGAACATTTGGCATTTGGAAGAAAAAATTTACCATTCTCAACAAGATGCCTACATATCGGTTTCAAACTCAAGTGAAAGTTGTGGTGTCTACAATGGCCTTACACAACTTCATACGCAAATATAATAGTGGTGACCCAGATTTTATGGGTTTTGATGATGATCCTGAACGAATACCCGATAATTACTTGACGGAATATTATAGTATGAGAAATACGACGAATAGAGGCACGGAACGTGTTCAAGCAGAAGGATCCCGAGAAATGTCATTAGTTCGAGATACCATTAGAGATCGGTTGGTTGCTGCGGGTCTGCACTAATTTGTGTTTGTATTTGTAACTGTACTTGTATCTGTATTAGAAACTGTATTTGTATTCGAATTTGCCAAACCATCTCTATTTAAATCTTATTTTAAAAATACCACGCTCAAATACCCCGTTCGTAGCTAAAAACACAATTCCCCTTCGCTACAGTACCACGCTCAAATGCCACGCTCACGTTCGTTAAGAACGCACCCTAAGCCCACGTGTCCATTATTTTGGCCAATAAGCTGTTGGAACCGTTGAAATGGCATGACCTATAAGCCGTCACGGGTCGGTTAAAGCCATTGGAAATCTGGGTATTTTTTATTTTATAGATTTCAGATTTTCCACTTCAAGACACACACCACATATATAATATTCTGCACTGCTCCATTTCAAGCATATAACTCACGATCTCAACCACATATACAGCCAAACACAATATAAAATAAAAATCAAACACAAAACACATAAATTAACCGATATTTACATAACATAACAACCAAACGTGGCCAAAACAAGATTACCATGTCCAAACAACATAACCAACACCATGTCCAAATCAAACCATCATAACATCATGTCCAAACCATCATAACAATATATACAACTATCATGTAGCAAGCCTCACCAACTCTCAAAACACAGATCAAAACAAGCTAACCTGATCAACTCTCTCTACCAGAAGATAAAGGTGACATACTGTGCTGGGCAATGTACTCCGCCAACATCTGGTTAAGCAGCTTCATGTGCTCTTCATGGCGACAATCACGCTCATGAAGCTCTGCAATCTATGCTTTCAACTGTGCGATTTCTTCCTTCTCCTGAGTCTTCTGATACATCTGCTGAGATGCCATAATCTGTATATAATTTCACATTTTCAGTATTTCATAATAGCATTTCGAATACATTTGAGTTTGTATTATAAATTTTGGTATTACCTCTAGATTTCCATAACCATATCGTCTGTTCCGGATAGCAGGATCCATGATAGCATCTAATATCCTGTCCTCGTCTTCCTTGGTTAACTCAGTATTCCCAGTAGATTCCAGTACCTGTGCCCTTTGTTCCTGAAATTTCTCTTGTTAAACAAACAACAAATGAATTTAGATAACACTATTTTAATTAAATTATAAGTCTAACTTAACTATTTTATACTTACATATCTCTCATGCGCCTTATCATCATGGTCCCAAGTGTACGAAACTGAGCATGTGTCGTCAGTCTGACTCAATGCATGTGTATGCTCGAAAACATCCCAGTACGACATAGGAGCCATACGCGCTCTCTCCTGAAATAAGCATGCATATACATATATGTATATGTGTGTGTGTATATATATATATGTGTGTGTGTGTGTGTTTACATTAAAACTTAAAATTAAATCAACTATTAATTTTAACAAGTTATGAATTAAAATTTTAAACTGTGCAATTACGAAATATACCAGATTCTCGCGATGATGCAGAAATGACTTGGACCCACCTCGATGCGTAACCGGATTCTTGCTTCTATTAGCTGCATTTCTCTCAGACGATGCCTATACATTTAATTTAAAAAATGTATTACTCTGAATCACATACTAATTGAATAGAATAATTTAAATTAAATATGCAGTAAATTTACCAGAAAATCCTCATTACTATTCCAATAAGTAAGTAGATCATTCCACGCCATTTTGCTCATCTAAGACTGTCTTTTCCCATCTGATTTTAAAGTTTTCATTATCTGTCTATAATTTGTTGCAATTTTGCTATTCCAGTGGCGCCTAACGAGATCCAAATCCGTCTCCTGGAGATCCACCGAACCCTGCATTTTTTTTAAAAAAATAGCATACATATGAACTTATCAAATTGGAGCATGACAACTTTACATAATAAATGTTATATCATACATATGTGCCAAAAAATCCTGCCATATGGTCTCCTTAACAATGTCGGGTATCGAGCTCCATATGGGCCAACATGCAGTCATGCGGGCCTGATAAGCGCGTTTTGATATCCTCAAAACGGTATTGGACAGCTCCAACTCAAAACCCCTGTGTTAAACGGAAAAAAATACATGGCTACTAGAACAACAATTTAAATAATTTATTGTAGTTAAATAAAATTTATACTAAAAACTTAGTTTTTACCCTTTGGATGCTTTTGGCTTAAGCTAGACCACAGGACGGGGTAACTCCGACGACGGACCACCCTCATCGCCACCTGATGCCATATCTAATACAGACAACAACATAACATAACATGAAAGAGGTATGCAAAAACATGGTATTATATAACATGGGTACTTGATAATAGAAATGTCATAACATATGTCCAATTAACATTACAAGTTTGATTCGTGAAAGTGTTAAATATAAGTTTGATTCATAGATATGTCTAGTTAACATATCAGTTTGATTCATAGAAATGTCATAAAAATTAATATAAGTTTATTTTACTTAAATAATTTATTGTACTTAAATTAAATTTATACTAAAAACTTAGTTTTGTACTTAACATAAGTTTAATAGATAACATATTTTTTATTTATGATATGTTACTTATTAATAGATAACATAAGAAATATCTATTAAATATGAATTTGAGTCTTACTATGTAAAAAATAAACATAAAATTACCTTTTGAAAATGAGGAGTTTTAGTTAGTCGTCATCATCACTTTTAAACTCTGACTCTATTTCCTCCTCCATATATGGTTCATATGTAGTCTCAAACACATCAATTAATGCATTCGATTCATCGTTTAGATGTCCAAAATCTGTTTGATCATAGGTTATTACTATTTCTGCATTTTCCTCGATGTCTACTTGATAAGCTTGGTCACCGGGAATATTACGTCCATCAAATGTAAACCTTGCCTTTGTTTAGAAAACAGCCCACCAAACTATTTTGTCTCTTCTCATAGAAGGATAAGGAGCATAATATACTTGAAGAGCCGGTTTGGCAAGTACAAAAGGATCGTACTTATAATAATGGGAAGTATGCCTTACTTCTATAAGATTATATTTTGGGTGCACGTTGATTCTAGAACCTGGAACGTTGCTGAACCAGTTGCATTTAAACAAAAATACTTCTTCCGCGGGTCGTGTGAAATATGTCACTTGCAGAACCTGGTTTAGCACGCCATAAAAATCGTGTATATGGTCGTTTGGATCATCACTACCTTTAACCAATACACCGCTATTGTCAGTTAATTTTTCAGCACCATATTCTTTAGTGCTAAATTTATATCCATTGGCAATGAATATTGGTTACGTCTTGACATTTCTTTTTGGTCCCATTGCCAAACGTTTCAATCCTTCACCCACAATATAATTTGTTGGATCAAAAACATAATTAGTAAACCAACTAGAGAATTCTTTGCTGACATCGCCATTTGGATACTATGATTGATAAATGCTGCAATTATAGGACAAACGTTACATATATGATTAAAGATACAATACATGTATACATTGATGCATAAGTTCATTACCTAACGAACGGTGCAACTTATGTGCAATTTAGAAGAATATATGTGTGTGCTGCATTATAATCTTTATCATTTAGCCATTATTCCACACGTCTACCAGAAGGCCGACCATGTTTTTAAAAAAATGGTAAAGTCGCTTGACAGTCATCTTGATCAATGCCTTCATCATTACGTGAAGTACTTGCAAATGAGATGTTCACATGATCACTAAAATAATGGGGAAAAAATGAAGCCTCTTCTTCGATGTATGATTTGCAAATAGAACCTTCAACTTGAGCTTTCCGCCTCACTTTTTTCTTTAGATGATTTAAATACCTATTTAGAATTATTGTAAATTATTTTTTCACACATTTCATTAACCAAAATTTAATTAACTGAATATTAATATACCTTTAAAATGGATACATCCATCCGTATTGCACAGGCCCTCGAAGATGTTCTTCTGATTGAATATGAATAGGTAAATGCTCCATAACATTGAAAAACCCTAGAGGAAATATTTTTTCCAATTTGCAGAGTAATATGGGGATTTCTTCCTCTAGTTTACATAGACGGACAGTTTTTAATGTAGATGAACAAAGCTCTTTATAGAATAAACTAAGCTCTGTAACAACAGTTCAAACTTTTACGGGAAATAGTTCTTTGAAAGCGACGGGCAATAAATTTTCCATCATAACATGATGGTCATGACTTTTCATCCCGCTAAGTTTACTGTTTTTATAGTCAACAAATCTACGCAGATTGGAAGATATACCATCCGGGAATCTTAATCCGACCATCCATTTTAAAAATATTTTAATTTGATTACTGTCCAGTTCATAACGCGCTTTCGATTTCCTAGTGTCATTTGTCTTTATATGAAGCTCCAGACGATTACATATTACTTCAATATCACGTCTTGATTTCAAATCATCTTTCGTCTTCCCTTCGACATTCAAAATTTTATTGATTACATTATCAAACACGTTTTTCTCATTATGCATCACGTCAATATTATGACGAATCAGAAGATCTTTCAAATAAGGCAACTCCCAAAATATGCTTTGTTTCCACTTATTATGAATCGTTGATTTACCTTGAATTTCTGTCTGTACTTCGGTTTCATGAATCTTGGGAAAATCTTGTACAAGTTCATAAATTTCCTCACTTGTCCATACTTTAGGTGGTCGTAAAGTTTCATGTCTATTAGCTGTAAAAAAAATCTTATCTCTTGTAAAAGGATGATTAATATGAAGAAAACACCTATGACAGTCAAACCATGAAATTTTCTTTCCAATAGGTAAAGAAAATGCTCTTGTTTCTTCCATACAGTACGGACAAGCTAAACGACCAGCCGTACTCCAACATGAAAGCATTGCATAAGCAGGAAAACCACTAATTGTCCACAATAGAGAAGCATGCATACTAAAGTTTTTCTTTTGGGAAATATCATATGTTTCTACCCCCTCATACCACAAATTTTTTTAATTCTTCAATCAACGGTTGTAAATAAACATCGATTCCTTGTATCGGATCATCAGGACCAGGGACGACAATTGTAAGAAATATATAAGGAGTTTTCATACACATCCATGGAGGTAAATTATAAGTTGTTACAATTACTGGCCAGGATGAATATTTAGAATCAAACTGAGAAAATGGTGAAAACCCATCCGTACATAAACTAAGTCTAACGTTGCGACTCTCAGATGAAAAATTGGGATGCTTTTGATCAAAATGCTTTCATGCTTCTCCATCTGATGGGTGTGTTAACATACCTTCTTCTCGTGTTCTCACCTTGTGCTATCTCATATGTTGCGCAGTTACAAAAGATGCATATAACCTTTGAAGTCTAGGACTAATAGGTAAATAATGCATATGTTTATATGGGACTTCCTTTCCCTTTTTCTTAGTTTGTATTATTCTTGATTACATATTCTACAATTCTTAAAGTTGATATCTTCCTTCCAAAATATTATGCAACCCTTTAGACATGTATCTATTTTTTGATTCGGTAAACCAAACGCCGACATCATTTTTTTTTACTTCATAATGGTTTTCGCACATTAAATTATTGGAAGGCATATGCCGCTTTGCAGCTTGTACAACAGCTGTAAATCCAGTTTCTGTGAGGTTATATTTAGATTTCATCGCAATGTATTCAACAGTTACCGATAATTGAGTTCCGCTTTCACATCCTTCCCAAAGGGGTTTTTTCGTGGCATCTAATAAATCATATAATTTTTTGGCTTCAATATTTGGTTCTTCTTCATCATTAACATCATCATCATTACCATCGTTATCATTAAATTGTTGAACCGGGAACATAGAACGTTTAGCATCTTCAACCATTTGTTCTACGAGATTCGTCGTAGCAATTTCATTATTCACTACTGTAACAACCCTGAATTTTGGGTAAATTTTAAAAATTTATTTTAACTAATTTTAATGGGTTTTGATATTTATTTTAAATAATAATGATTAAAAATTTATTTAAATCGAAGTTAGGATGAATAATTTAATTTTGATTATAAGAGGAGTTACAAATAGCGCGGTAGTTTGAAAAGTCAAACTTGAACTTTGACTGACCGTATAGGATGCAAAATTTAACGGATTTTAGTGAAACCAAAAATATTAGAATCTCTTTTAAAATATCTTTCCAACGAATCCAAAAATTGAAATTTCATAGCAGGAATCAAAAGTTATGCCCAGTTTAAATTTCAGAATAGTCGTTGTAGAATTTTTATATATATTTTAATATTAAAGATAACCATTTTTCAGACGACCTCTGTTTTCGACGAAACCACTTTTGTTGGAACCGGAATGCCAAATTATTGCTAGGTTTCAATTTTCATAATTTTTCGAATTAATATGTGAGGGTGGCAAAAGAAAATGTGTTTTGTACATTTTAGATAAGCCAACTTGAAAATGGCCATTTTTTGAAAGGTCTTGGTCGATTTTGCGATCGATCGGGTCGGGCGAAACCCGGATCGTTACAGTTGGTATCAGAGCTCTAGTTAGCTCAAATCTTTGGGGTACAACTCGTTAGAACTAAACAAAAGACTCATCAGAGATTGGATTAGTAATATCCAATAAGAATACTCATTAGAGATAGGATTAGCAATATCCTAGAACGAGAAAACTCATTAGAGATGGGGTTAGTAATGCCCTAGAATGAGTTGAGAGTGCCCAGTTTATAATTAACGTATTTTTGATTATATATAATCCGATCTTAGAAAATATGTATTTTGAATATATAAAGTTATATATTTTAAAAGTTAATCAACAAATAAAATTATTTAAGATAGGATACTTAAACAACTTTTAGCTTCGTTCCTATTCGAGGACGAAAAGTTTTTAAGTGGGGGAGACTGTAACAACCCTGAATTTTGGGGTAAATTTTAAAAATCTATTTTAACTAATTTTAATGGGTATTGATATTTAAAATAATTTATTTTAAATAATAATGATTAAAAATTTATTTAAATCGAAGTTAGGATGAATAATATAATTTTGATTATAAAAGGAGTTAGAAATAGCGCGGTAGTTTGAAAAGTCAAACTTGAACTTTGACTGACCGCACAGGATGCAAAAATTTAATGGATTTTAGTGAAACTAAAAATATTAGAATCTCTTTTAAAATATCTTTCCAACGAATCCGAAAAATTGAAATTTCATAGCAGGAATCAAAAGTTATGCCCAGTTTAAATTTCAGAATAGTCGATGTAGGATATATATATTTTAATATTAAAAATAACCATTTTTCAGACGACCTCTGTTTTCGACGAAACCACTTTTGTTGGAACTGGAATGTCAAATTATTGTTAGGTTTCAATTTTCATAATTTTTCTAATTAATATGTGAGCGTGGCAAAAGAAAACGTGTTTTGTCCATTTCAGTTAAATCAACTTGAAAATGGCCATTTTTTGAACGGTCTTGGTCGATTTTGCGATCGAACGGGTCAGGCAAAACCCGGGTCGTTACAACTACCTCCTCAACTTGTATAGAAGTAGATGCTAACGGTTCTCCCGGACGATCCTAAACTAAATAGTTCGGTACAAAACCGTACTGACGGAAATGAACTCTAACCATTTGCGGTATCAAATGCTTCAATAACTTGCGTCTACTACATGGACAATGGATTTCGACGTCGTTTCCGTTGTTACTTAAAGCGAAATAAAAACACGTTGACACCATTAATAAATTGTTTTTTTTATCTTGCCATCAGTTTCTCTTCGTTTGTATATCCAGTTTCGATCATTAAAATAATCGTTCATTTTTCCTAAGTACATATAAAATTAGAAAGTATGATATAAAATTAGATTCATAATTTTTGTGTCTGATCGCTCAAACGCTAAGATTGTATTTTAATGAAAGCATTTCTTTTACGTATTAATTATGATGATAAAATTTGCATTGACATTTTGTTAAAACAATTTTAGTGTTGAATGCATGTTATGTTAATTGATCATTTACTGGTGGGTTATCCTACCTCCCATTACAAATACAATAACGTAATTAAATCCCGTAAATCTTTTCAATTTAAACGATTCAACAAAATTTCGGCAACACTTCCCTTTAGTTCCTTGAATAGTACACAATTGCGTGTATACAGGGAACATAAAGGAAGTGCTTTCAAAATTTTGAGAACCGTTCAAAATGAAATATTTTACGAGATTTAATTTCGTTATTGTGTTCGTAACTTGTCCAATACAAAGGACAAATCCAAAAAATATTGTATACGATGAATATAAATGCCCGTTTCGTTAATAAAACGAACATTCACATAACGATTATATACAATACTTATCAGACAGGGACAAAAAAACTCTCTAAGGCTTTATTAGTATAACATATTATGATTTGGTTTTTTTCGTGATTGAAATGTTTTTTGTACACCTTTGTGCGCCTTAGCGCCTTTGTGCGCCTTAGCGCCTTTGTGCGCCTTAGCCCAAAAAACACAAACTTAAATATTTCCATTTCCACGACACATTTTCGACAAATTAAATATTGTTTTCAATGAATTGGGGCTCAACCAAATACATAGATTATCAACTATATATATACATACACACTATATATATGCATATATACATATTCTACTTTAACTAATTAAACCCTAGATTAGCAACATAATCAAAAAAATCTATGAATACATACTCATTAACAACAACTACTTAAACTAATTAAAACCCTAGATCATAACAACAAAGTAATTTATAAATATAAACTCTAGATTAGCAACTTAAATGATCAAACCCTACATTAGCAACTAATTAACAGCATTAGACACACAAACATACTCTAATTATGCTTAAATTACACTAGACTTATGGTATTAAACAAATTTTAGGGTAAATACATACCTTAAAATCGGAGAGAATAGGAGATTAGAGAGGATGAGAGAGTGCTTTGATTGAGTTGGAGAGATCCTAGGAGGATGATGAAGTGGGACTGGTGATTTCAGAATTAAAGGAGGGAAAGTTTAGGGATTTGGGGGAAAAAAATTATGGGTTCAGGTGAATGAGGAAGAAGGTAGCAGCTTCGGGTGATTTGTGCTCCAGCCCATGTAATGGGGGGAAATGCCTTCCAATGGGTTCAAAACCAATGACCGCAAATGGTTTCTAATGGCGTATTTTTTGTATACGTAAGAAAAATACGTATTTTGGCTTCCGTTGGAAGCCGTTGGTCAATGGCTGTTGGAGGCCGTTGGAAGTGATGCTATACTGTTCATTTCTAGTAGTGATTCGATTTGGATTATGTGATTTAGGTGGAGTCGATTGGTTGTTTTTGGTGATTAGAGAAAATGGTTGTGATTGAATTCATGACTTTAGGGTGTTGCTGATTGGAGACAGTGATGTATAGAGATGAGATTTAGGTGCTAGTTGATGGATATGGCAGGTGTCATTGTGTGATGTAGCTTATTGTGTTAAGTATTGGAGAGAATGAAGTGATCACTTAGTTTGTTATGGTGATGGATTTTCGAGTTGAAGAAGTAGTTGTTTGGGAGTTTCCTCAAAAATGGCGAGGTGCTTCAAGCTTAAGATGAAGGGGATAGTTGAGTGTTTGAAGAATCGATAATTTACGGATGGCGAAGTTATACAAATTTGTAGTAAGGTGATTATGTTGTGAGGTGGGATTGTTGTTGGAACATGCTGGGAAATTAATGGAATTGATCAATATGAGAAATGGTTGAATTGTGGTTGTAGGTGATTTCTTTGGTGGTTGCTGCTAATGTATTATGGCAGAGTTTCAAAGGAGCAGTTGAATGCAATGAGGAAGAGTGTAAATGCGTTTGCAATGGGTTATGGTGTTATAGTAAGGGATTAGTGAATGGCAGTGCTGCAATTTTAGTTCTTGAAGTCGTGAGAAGCTAGTGAACTTATTGAAGTTAAGGAAGTAAAGTGGTATGCACACGAAAAGTTGAGTGTGATGAAGCAGTGAAGGGCTGGTGGTGGAACTATGTAGGCTTGAGGAGGTTTGTTTTGGTGAGTGGTGGTTGTAGAAGTAGTAGGAAGCTGACAAAGGAGAAGGACTTGAAACTATTGTGCATACTGTGTATCAAATGGAAACAAAATACCAAATGGGAGTTGCTGAAAATAGTGTGCGAATTATCATATGTGTAACTTCTGTAGAATGTGTTAATATTAAAACGGTGCAAATTTGAAGATATATTCTTTGCTTATTTTTGAGTGAAATGCTAAATATTGTGACAGGATTGTGTAACAACTAGAAATACGAGTAGCGAAAACAAATGCACACAAATGAAACAAACCATAAAACAATAGCAGTAATAGAGAGTAACAGTTTAGAACTGCAAATAAATAAATAGAAATATATCAAAATGACTGACCTTTACTTTTGAATAACACAAAAAAAAGATGCTCACAAATGCACAAACAAAGACAAAACAAAAGCCTAAAGCAAAGTGAACAAATCACAAAATCTAACACAAACGAAAAAAAATACAATGCATTTTGTTAAAAAAAATAACAATAGATAAAAAATTAATTCGAATAGTAAAATTAAATTACTTTCTCGGCAACGGTGCCAAAAACTTGATTCGTTCGGTTCTATCGTTTGGATAAACCATCGAATTTTATATCATTAAAATTCCATAAGTGCAATGTATACAATCTTAGTACTGAGTACATGTTGATTGCAAAGAGAGCGTTAAATCTTGAAATTACTCAATTAAATTAAACCCTAAATTTGAAATTGTGTTAACTAAAAAATAAAGTTTGAAAAGTGTTCGGAAACTGAGAATGAGATAAAGAGCAATTTAGAGGCAAATTCTGTCTTATGATCGCGCAAGTTAACACTAGATGATTTTATGATCTATATATTTTTAATTTTTCATGTAATTAGTGAATGCATTTATAATAATTATGGTCTAATTTTATTATTAATTAGCATAAGTTAAATCATCAAACTGCAATACAACCTAAGTAACTAACCCGCTTATATAGACTCATGAAAATTGTAAGAAATTAATACTAAAATTTACTTTAGGCATGTTACTATTTGATTAGCAACATAGACCATCAACTTTCTTCATTCTAATTTCATTTCATGGTGTTTTCATTGACTAAGCCTAGCCTATTTGTTTTAACAACATAAGCTTTTAAATTCAATACAAAAACAACTAATACAAACATCAAAACTTTTTTTTATAGAAATAGAAATAAATACAAAAAAGAAGAAAAACCGTCTTTCCTCGATGGCTCACAAAAACAGTAGTATAGTGCCTAGGAAGCTCACTCAACTGCACGACAAAACAGATCCAAAAGTAACAGAAAGAAACTTGTTAGCCTGCTTTGTGACCAGGCTACCTAAAGCAAAGATTATGTCGACACACTTTTTGGCAAATGCTGTCACATATGGAATCTCTGGATAACATCGCTCTCCGCCATTGGAAGCATTGTCGGAGGACACAAGGCAGTTTGGTCAAAATCACAACATCAGTATAAACTAGCTCGAAACCCCTATCGAACGACCTCATTTGGATCTAACACATCAAATACTTGTAGCCTTCTGAATTAGCTTCAAGTAGAGCTTTCGTTTGGTCAAATCGGCCTTACGGTTTGAAAGTTACGTCTGTTTCCATGAATGCGTACAGAAATATGGAAAAAACCTACATTTTGGCTTTTTTGAAGATCAGATCGTGACCACCTCTTGGGTCGGATCGTGATCACCCCTTGGGTTCGGATCGTGACCACCCCATGGGGTCGGATCGTGACCACTCCATGGGGTCGGATCGTGACCACCCCCTGGGGTCGGATCGTGACCACCCCCTGGGGTAGGATCGTGACCACTCCCTGGGATTGGTTCGTGACCATGACTCGGCCTGACCATCACCATCACCAGCTCACCACCCCGGTTCACGAACCGCGACCAGGATCCACTACTATGCATGTAGATTTTGACCTATTCTCGAGGCTATGATCGCTCCTACTTTCCCGGATCGGGTGTCACGTGTCCTACCACGACCTGATCACAATATGGGCTCTCCTACAGCTATAAATACACCTCCAGAGGGCATTTTCAAGGGACTTTTGGCATCTCCTGGTCCATGGCTGCCATGGCCAACACTTCTCCATGAATAACCACCATCTTCTCCAATAGAATCAATGGGTTCAGAGAGAATTATTCATTAAATTCAAGTGATTGAGAGACAATATTCGTTGTAATTATAATCTATGAGTGAAATGAGAAAATATGAAGTGGACATAGGCTCGTTAACGCAGAACCGCTATAAAAATCTTGTTGTCTTGCTTTTTTTTCTTCCTATTTTTCAGTTATTTCTTCATATCCTATGCTCGAAATACAACAATTTGGGTGTTAGGACCATTTTTTGGTCTAACATTTTGGTGCTTTCACAGAGAATTGAATTCTCAGCCTAACGGATTGTTGTTCTACTATTTGGATCTCTAAGTCCGAAGAAGATAATCCGCATTCCTACCATTTTTGAAGATTTCATTTATTTCAGTAAATTAGAACTCCACGGCTCCTACAAGGAGTAAAGAATTGCAAACTTCCCAAGTGGATAAAGAGCGAACAGATGGTTCGCAGGAGTAGGTCGGAGGGTTCGTGAACTGGTTCGTGAATAGGGCTGGTGAGCAGGGCTCGTGAACAGGGTTCGCGATGAGGGCTCGTGGACCGTTGTCTGGTCGTGAAGGCCTATTCAATGGCTCGCAAAGAGAAGATCACGACCCGGTCTCAGGATGCACCCACGACCCGAACCGATGCTGGGTATATTAGGGCCACGAACCATAGTGTAGAGCCCGTACAGAACAGCTGATGATACGACGATCCACGACCCGAAGAGCTGCTAAGCCACGAATAGTAGGGGACCCCTGAACCATGACCCGACCTGGAGCAGGATCCGCTACCCGATCCGAAGACACTGATTCAGCCGATGATCCAAACCATGAAACGGAGGACAGTAGCGAATTGCAATCCAGAAATCTGATGGCTAACAAGGGTCACGAACCGACCCAAAAAAGTGACAGTTTTTGGAAAAAAAAAATACAATTTTCAGATCATTTCAGAAAAGGCTCCATCTTCCAAAATCGAAAAAATCGTGCGGTGCCCATGATTCTCAATGATGGGATGTCCCGGATTGTGGGGCCCCGGACCCCCAACGGCGTTGCGCCCGGACCCACTGACGGCCTCGCCTTCGGCTCGGAGTACGTTTTTGTCCTGCAATAATCATTAAGGCTTATCAACCGAGATTCAGTAGATAGTCTGTGGAAATCGACAGCAAATTGGCAACGACGAAAATTCTTCTTAGAGCCATAACACCTATTTATTGATGTTATTCAATGTGAGGGGCTATTGAAAAGATTCGGCATGCCGGCTATGACGGTATACGAGATAGTGATTGTATCACAACAGCCTCCTCCTCCAGAGCCCCGATGGTGTATTGATTTCACCAATGCAACTGTTGATGTTCCTGAATGAGTAGTGATCACCTAGTTTACATGACTTAAACCTGTCCAACTGATGAAGTTCCAGATGCCATTAACATAGAATAATCTGGACACTATTCTGAAGATGACTCAGAAGACCCCAATGACCATGATTCTCAATGATGGGATGTCCGATAGCAAATAAGGATCCTGGCACTACTAAGTTACCCTCCACTTGAATGATGTAATGAAAGACAAATGTTCTATGGTTTGCTCCCTGAATAGCTTGGCTAACCTTTGAAATGCTTATTTTCCGTCAACTGCATCGAGGGAGATTGGTTTCCATCGAATGAGGGTTGGATCAACACACTTTGGTTCCCAGAGTCAGATACCAACTGAACCACCGCAGGCCATGATTGGACATATGGATCCTTGTCCGGATGATAGCAACTTAATTGCTCACCAGCCACCATATGACCTTGGTCAAGAGATAAGATTTTGAGATCAAAGTAAATATGAGTCAATCTTACTTTTGTTGTGATAGAACACACGAACACTACTTAAAGCCTCACAAGCAATGCTATCGTATTCAAGCTTATCTGATCAAGGTCCAAATAGACCCGCTCCAACAGAATTCAGAGCCTGCATTGCACCCTAGTGTCTACTGCTAAATATCCCAAACTAAGTTAGAGCGGGAATGGTCTATGGTGACCAAGTTATGGGAGAAGCCGATTATTTAGCTAGACAGAATATGCTACGCAACACAGATGGCGTGAAACCCAAAGATGCTTCCCCTCCAGATGAAATGGAGTGTGAAGGAGCCGTCAATATTGCGAATAAAGGGAGCATCACAAAAGGAATTACCCGATGATATGCTCGAAAACATAGATCCCAGAGAGGATGGTGATTCGAGATGCAGAAGGGTAACATCTAATGATGCAACTGCACATGTCCCGACTGTCGATGCCGATCTGACTAAGGTCTTGAAATCAGATCTCATATAGACCTCTTCCGAACAAGGGAACTTACTTGCCTTCTATAGCAAATAAGACGTATGCTCGGTCCAGGGAAAGCATCTGCTTTGAAAGCCCATGGAATCAATGTAGATGATACTCTTGTGAAGTCTGAGCAATCCACCTATCACGTTTCAGATCTAACAAAGATGTTCAATATTTGGAATAAAGCTAAACCCTTTGAAATGTTTGTTGCCGATTGCATCAGGAAAGCTTCTTGGCCTCATAGTTAGCTCACACAAGATCGAAATCAACCCTGATCAAATTGTGTCGATCCTAAACATCCATGAACAATAAAGAATTAAAGTTGTCTGATGCTTGGCAGGAAAGTTGGCACCACTTGTAGGTAAGAAGGATAAGGTCCAGAAATTAGCCTATAATGTGAAGCAAGAAGATAGCCGTGGTAGAACGCAACTACCCAAAGATTGAAAAGCTTGTCTATAGCTTGCTGATTGTTCTGAGAAAGCTCCCCCGCTACTTCCTAGTTCATCCTATTGTGATACACAATCATTAGCCGCTACGACAGGGCCTGCAGCGACCTGAAGCATTTGGAAAGTTGCTCGAGCGGAACATAGGGCTGAACCAGTTTGATCTCAATTCACTCCTAAAGAGGTCCGTACGAGGGCAAGCATTAGCTGACTTCATCACTGAATGTACCGTTCCTGAAGAGGATATGTTAGATAAAGAAAATGGCCCCTTGAAATGAAAGATGAAATCAAGCATCTGGAAACTGTATACAGACAATACAAGAAATGATCGACGGTCCAACACTGGAATTTTGCAGATAATCCCCGAAAGGAATTCCAGGTGGAGGAACCACAATTCGCAGCTCACCTAGAATAGGAAGAAGAGCCGTTGGATGGATTGGAGCGTTATAACATATCTCGTGTCCTACGAACGGAAAATCAAAAGGCGAATAATCTGGCTAAGCGAGAAAGTTCCAAAAATCTAAAAACGATAGAGATGATCCCAATCAAGACACTACGAACTCAGACCATTGATCAGATGAAAGTTGATCCAGTGTTGGATACTACACCCAAATGAGAATCATCGACAACCCTCGTAAGAAACTTCCTACAGCACGGAGTGCTTTCGGCAACGAGAATGAATGGCATACCATCGTTCGTTATGCCTTAAGATATCACATGCAAGGCGACATGGCTTACTTCCCTTGGAAGGTTGTCCCAAGATAGAAATCAACGAATCCCATTGCTAAATCCACTGCCCTGAATGATTTGACAGATTCACACTTCCACTCCCTTCATCGATTATATGCCAAGCAAACTTGTGCTCTAAACGCTGGGGGCAATTGGAAATTCGAGCGTGGTTTGCTCGAGATTACATCTGATTCAAGGTTAATGCATCCTAGATTTGTATAACTGACTGCCTTAGTCTTGCTCGAAGTTTGGCAAGTTAAAGGTTTGAAACACTTAAGCCCAAATGTTGAATGATTGTCTGCATACCATCTTCTTGTCTCCGATATGGGATCGAAGACATATCAACAGATTTATGAGATATGACTATTTCACCAGCAACAGTATCCTATTTCCTAGCATAGAAAGTGCAAAAGTTTCTATAAGCATGAATCCATTGTTCTCATGCCAATTGCCATCCTAACACCAATGCAATGATATGCTGCCATTAGCAACACAATCATGACTTCCTGACACTCAATCCTTGCCCTTGGCATGGGGGCAAGAAGGCAATTCAAAGGAGATGCGACCTTAGCACTCCAAGACCCTGATCGAGGTCTAATTGTTCCTGAAACTGTGGCCCCAGAATAATTTGAAAAGATATTCATCATCAGCTTAAGATTCTGGCAGCCATCCCCTGGTAAAGACATGATAAGGCAGAATTAACCGGCAAAGAACATGCAACGCCATTTCCGCTCCGAATGATAATCATCCCTTTAACAGGATTATTATTTAACCATGACTCTTGTATTTGCATGCTTTATGAGTAATTGATGTAATTAGCTCAGAAAAATTTGTATATGGATGTGTAGGTACCTCGGATCTGGTACCGATCAGACTTTTAACACCTGCGTGCAGAGTTATGGAGCACTGCTGTAACGGTCCCGGCTGGACTGCTCGTTTGCAAAGCCATGCCCTCCATCTAAAGAAAGTTGTATAGCTTAAGATGGATCTGAGATGACCATCCAATCCTTGGCTCACACGTGGCTGACCACAAGACAATTGCACATAAATCATCGAATTGCAAAGTCAGAATCCGACTCCAGATGGACGCGGTGTGACCATCTATATGGCTCGATCCTATCCTCGATGCCACCAGATTACATGAATCCCGATAGGGGGCGCAGCGCCCATTAATATCCTTACTTTTCAGTCATAAGATTTGCTTTTACAAGCCACTTGAGTTATTTTCATGACTAATTCGTGCGATATGAATGATGCAGGTACCCGGAGTTTAGTGCCAACCACTCTTCCCATAGATTGTTCGGAGGAATGCAAAGCCTTGGCAAACACTTTCCGATAAACTCTAATCTTCAGAGCTTGGATAGGAGTATAAATCTTGGACGAGTGTTATGGGAGCGCCATGATTAAAGACCACTTGATCCGTGACTCTAACTCTCAAGATTCAAGAGAGAGTATAAAGGACAGGAAGACGATGTCCGCCACTCTAACTCTCAAGATTTGAGAGAGAGTATAAAGGACGCGAAGATGACGTCCACAAGGCGTGAATGTGCACCATGATAAAAACCGCCTTGATAACACTCCACCTTACTGAAGGATCGGGAGAGTATAAAGGCGCTAGAGACTTAGTGCCCCCAGAACTTCTGCCCCGCTGAATGATCGGTGAGTAGACTAAGAACCGAGCTCGAACTCTAACCCGCTGAAGAATCGGGATAGTATAAAGGCACCATGGATTGGTGCCCCAAGAACTCTAACCCGCTGAAGGATCGGGAGAGTATAAAGGCGCTAGAGACTTAGCGCCCCCAAGAACTCCTACCCTACTGAAGGATCGGGGAGAAGACTGAAAGCTGAGTTCGAACTCTAGAGAGAGTATAAAGGCATAGATTAAAATGCCAGTTAAGGTCTCCTACCCCACCGGAGTGTCGGGGGCAAAACAGAAAGCGTAGCCCGGATACTCCATGTCCGGACATGGGGGCAAAACAGTTAAGGTCCTAATCAATCCTCAACAAAGCCCTGGCCAGGCACTAAATTAATGATTGATGGGGAGCATACCTATACACACCTACTACTTTAGTGCACTTTCATTTACAATTGCATTGACAACTTATAACGCTTCATGACTTATTTTCTCATTTGCGTTTCAAATGTTTAAATGCATAACTACTTATGGAACGTTAGCAGGTACAAGACAATGCCAAAGAAACAGAATTTTAATTACTAAATGCAGGTTTACAAAAGATAACTAGTCAAGAACACGAGGGCCTTACCCGCAACAATAGCAGCTTGCCAATGGGAAACAAACAAAAGGTCGCGTCCAGAAGGATGACCCAGGCCCCTTGAAGACCAGAAAACAGATGCAAAGAGAATGTCCATCTGCTGATCCCAACTTACTTCCAGAATGGGAAGCTCAGATAAGGCTGGATATATCCTATGTAATAATTGAGCGTGACGTATCCATTTCGTCCCCGACCTTTCCCTTGATTCATAGAGCAAACGGGAGCAACTAAGGTGACTACGATCCAGCTATTCATCGCTTGATTTCAATCCTTGGAGCTTGGATGGGAGGCTAGATATTAGCATGGGATGAGTACCAATAAATCGGTTTGCATTCAACTCCGACTCTTGGTGCGAGGAGTGAATATATATCCAGAGAAGATATGGATTCGAACCCTGCTACTCAGAACAAATCCCCGAGGATGGGGGCACGAAATACGAGCCTCAAGCAGCATAGTTCAACTACTCGATGCCTCCATTCCCAGTTGAGTGACAGAAGCCTGATTGATGGCTACTGCACATGTGGATCTAAGAAGCCCGAGACCGATTTTCACTTATTTCAAGACTTTACGCTGGGGGGATCAACGACAATTGAAAGGCCAAGCAACAATCATCAATTCACTGGAAATGATAAAATCGAAGTCCAAGCAATGACGAACTTGGCTCGGCCAAATAGCAACCATCAGGTCGGATTGAACACAAACCAATCAGCAGGCGAACAGCATGCGGCTTCGTTTTAGAACATCGTGGATGGAAACATGGACAATGGAACAACTACCTGCAACATCCTAGATGAGAATGCAAGAATTGTAACAAACTCAGGTTATGCACGACCAGCTTTAGCTCCAACCCGAATTCCTTACTCGGCTCCAAGCAAGAATGCAATAATTCGAAGAACAGGAACTCGGTCAGGGTCGAATGACTCGAACCACTACCGTGGGCAATATCGAAGCAGAAGCAAGAAATCAGCAAAGACCCCTTTTGTAATCTTAGACTCGATGCTGGGGGCACCATCCATGATCTTGACAATGTGCAGCAATTCTTTAATAACAACCTGCTCGCCAATTTGATTCGGCGCCTCTCAAGGGGCGCACTTCTCAAGATGATAGGGATAATGGTAATCACATCCCTTTCACGTGGGACAGGAGAATCCCCTGTTATTCCCCCGAACTTTAACTTTCTCGGTAACGAGATTTTCTTAGAAGCTTTGGGGAATTCAACCCTGAGGTCGACATACTTTTATGACAAGAAGGTGTTAATGTCGAGATGGGCGATCTTGATGCTTTTGTGACAAAGAATGGAGCACCTTCCAACTCCTGAAACATTAAGGACAAAGGAAAAGCCCTGGAAAAGAATGATAAGAATGTGCAGTTCCAAAAAGAATCTATACCACTTATCGAGTCCATGATCTTGTTTGTCAAGCTCAATTGAACCGAGCGTGAGAAAGAGATTCAAAAAGACTTTGATGACCATTTCGGACTATGTTGAAGCATAAACGGAGGGGCCCAACTAACTTCATAATGACATTAAGTCACTCACATTCAACAAGCTTACTTAACTCCACAACTGATCCGATGGGAGTAGCCGAATTCGCTAATGCCCGATGAGGCAATCCTCACTATCCGACTAAGGAGAAGAGATGATATCAAAGCAAATGTGGTTCGACCATTTACATATATAATTCCAACTTTTGCTATATTGAGAAATAGTACAGAATGATCTAGGTCAACTAAGATTGCTGAACCTACAACTCTTACCAGATGCGATGACGGGAAGTATAAAATCCCAAAGATTAGATGCCTGATTGACTCAAGTCAACCCCCATCGATGTTGGGGGCATAAGCCCTGACTTTGCTTGTCTTCCGACGGCGTTGAGAGAACAAACATAAATTCGTAGACTGACTTTGAAGATGACCCACGCATGGAGCAAGATTTAAAGCATATGCACCATATCTTCAGAACTTTGCAGGATGTGTCCTGCTTGTTCAAACAAGCTAGTTTATGGGTCAAATGTGACTTCAAAGATTCGAATCGCAGTTACATTGAAGGGAAGCGATCCAGAGCGATTGCGGACTCCTTTGACCACAATCCAGAGTGATCAGAGTATTCGGATTCCTTACTGTTACGATTCAAGGCGATTTTAAGAACTTGGATCAATATCAAGATATCAAGACAGTCCAAACTTGAGTACAAATAATGAATTCATATATTTATTCTAATGTGCTTTGTCCTAACTACCTAGATACCAACTAAAGCTCAAAGATTCTTGAATTACCCAATAATTTGGATGGCCACTTCATGCATTGACTCATATGTAAAAGAAAGTCTGACCTGACAATGCGCTTAACTCGCGTAGAATGATGACGTTGTTTGGTAACGATC
The DNA here is from genome assembly GCA_030737875.1 of Allium sativum. Taxonomy (NCBI): domain Eukaryota; kingdom Viridiplantae; phylum Streptophyta; class Magnoliopsida; order Asparagales; family Amaryllidaceae; genus Allium; species Allium sativum. The sequence goes on from CM060911.1 coordinate 206,145,689, forward strand.
CATGCGTGTAGGATCACGCTCAGGAGCTAATGATCTAGCATGATTTTTGATGAATTAGACCTCTTGATTCAACGAGGTTTATACAATTTCTTGATCGTCTCGAATACTCGTTCCATAGAACTTGGCCTGACTAGATCCCGAGGAAGCAATGCAACAATTGGATAAAGCCTTTACAAGGATAAATGACGTTCCAGAAAGATTTAGCTCAACACATTCAAAGCACGTCTCATCTGCGATAAGATGTGCTTTGGGGGGCAAAATGTTAGTCTGCTTTGTGACTAGGCTACCCAAAGCAAAGATCATGTCGACACACTTTTTTGCAAATGCTGTCATGTATGGAATCTCTGGATAACATCACTCTTCGCCATTGGAAGCATCGTCAGAAGACACATGGCAGTTTGGTCAAAATCACAACATCTGTATAAACTAGCCTGAAACCCCTATCAAACGACCTCATTTGGATCTAAACACATGAAAATACTTGTAGCCTTCTGAATTAGCTTCAAGTAGAGCTTTCGTTTGGTCCAATCGGCCTTATGGTTTGAAAGTTACGTCTGTTTCCGTGAACGCATACAGAAATATGGAAAAAACTTGCATTTTGGCTTTTTTGAAGATCAGATCGTGACCACCTCCTTGGGTCGGATCGTGACCACCCCCTGGGTTCGGATCGTGACCACTCCCTGGGTTCGGATCGTGACCACTCCCTGGGTTCGGATCGTGACCACTCCTTGGGGTCGGATCGTGACCACCCCCTGGGGTCGGATCGTGACCACCCCCTGGGGTCGGATCGTGACCACTCCCTGGGATTGGTTCGTGACCATGACCCGGCCTGACCATCACCATCACTTCTATCACCCGCTCACCACCCCGGTTCACGAACCGTGACTACGAACCACGTCCAGGACGCGCTAATATGCATGTAGATTTTGACCTATTCTCGAGGCTATGATCGCTCCTACTTTCCCGGATCGGGTGCCACGTGTCCTACCACGACCTGATCACCATATGGGCTCTCCTACAGCTACAAATACACCTCCAGAGGGCATTTTCAAGGGACTTTTGGCATCTCCTGGTCCATGGCTTCCATGGCCAGCACTTCTCCATGAATAACCACCATCTTCTCCAATAGAATCAATGGGTTCAGAGAGAATTATTCATTGAATTCAAGTGATTGAGAGACAATATTCATTGTAATTATAATCTATGAGTGAAATGAGAAAATATGAAGTGGACGTAGGCTCATTAACGCCGAACCACTATAAAAATCTTGTTGTCTTGCTTTTTTCCCTATTTTTCAGTTATTTCTTCATATCCTATGCTCGAAATACAACAATTTGGGTGTTAGGATCATTTTTTGGACTAACAAAACTATAGAGTTACAAACACAATCTGAAACTGGGACCCGCTATAAAAGAGGAAGCCGGAGGAACCCAGACCCACAACTCGACAAAGACACACCCGAAGTAAAAGGACGTCTCGGACCTCAAACCCAAAGGGACCAAGCTGGACCCATTAAAGTTCCTCGGGCAATCTTGCTCCAAATCTCCACCGCCAGTCATCCAACCAAGAAACTCCAAGAAAAGGACAACTAAAAACCCGCAACCTGCAAATGCACAACTAGATAGTAGACAAAGCGCGCCCAAAAGAGAACCAGACTAGGTGAGTAAGTGGTAAAAAAAGGCTACCCGACCAACCTAACAGTAGCCCAAAATACGCTCACCCAACCCCCGTGCAAGGCCTAAAGCCTAAACAAATATCCGGGACACGAGCAAGAAGGACAGATGAAGGGTTGAGGGAGCGTGTGAAAGGTGTATTTCAAAAAGTAAAGTGAATATCAGTTGACACCCTCAAAATAACCGGCCTAAAATCCATGAGGGATTTATCGAAAATGAACTTGTTCCAAGCGTATCAGAGATGCCAACAAATAAGGCAAGGGATGAGACGAAAGTGGATAGACCGAAGGCCTTTTCCCCTTCTCCTCGCTCACCAAGCACAGAAAGATCAAAGGATAGAAGGAAGCGAGATCTGAAAACCTATCAAAGCCCCAAAATGAGACCAAACTGAAGAAGCCGCTCACTATCCCAAAAATATGTGAAAGCGTTTCCATGGATCATGTCCTATAGCAACGACGACGGGATGCATCCGAAATTATCGTAAGGTTCACATCTGACGAGAGTGCCTCTGTAACACCCCATCTCCGCTAGGGTCACTCACAAAGGGAATGCACTAGTTTTGGAGGAGCGTTATCGAGGTAAACAATCACAGAAATATTACAAGACAGAACATAAATAAAACAGCGAAAGAATCAAAGGCTAAATTTCATTACTTTCAAAAAAAGAGTCAAAACCTTTTACATCCAAAGTACCAACTATCATTTTCCATTACAACAAGTTCTGCCTTGAATAAATAAATAAGCATAAAACTTAAAACAACAAAAGTAGCTTAATTCCCCAAAGGTAGCAGAAATGCAACCATAGCATAGCTCAAGATCAAACCGTACATGAGTTGAACCGAAAGCAAGCGAAATCCAAGCTAAGTGTTAGAGTTTCCTCCCTGAGAACCTGGAGGGGGGGAGGACGAAAGAAAAAGAGGTGAAAGAAAATGGGTCAGTCATAAAGACTGGTAAGTCCTAGTGACTTTCATCATAAAAACAGGTAAAGGTAACATGACATGTATAAACTGAAAGTAAACATAAGGATGATGACAAGATGGCCAAGATAGACTAAGATTACATGATAAATCAAGTATAGCATCGCATATTCAAGATTCGCTGCACCAACTGTACTAGTATCCCAAACCCATGTCATATGTTAACCATGAAATGATCCCTTGGCCCAATATCATGAAATGACCCATTATTAGGTCCAACGGAACGATCCACTAATCGATCGGCTCCCTTCAAGTTCTAGCTCGTCGTGTGTCTGTGTCATACGGCCCCATCACGAATGTAGTCACCTGTGCTAGGTCCACCATAGGGTGTATCAAGCCCTAGGGTGCCAACCACCGACACGAATCAAGCATGCACAGGTAAACCTACTAATGCCCAATGCCTGCTTTTTCAACTCCGGACTACGTGCATGACCATAGTCCGCCTGAACCTACACTGGCGCGCCAACTCAGCCGTCGTTCTGGTCGCTTACAATCAGCCCAGTAATCGTGCCCCACCCTGCCTAGTTTCAGGGTACCATGATACATCTAGGTGGGTTACTGCTGAAATGGACCACGTAACTAGGGTTTCCATCCAGCAGGTTAAGTGTTGTCATTTAAATACATGACTTAACCCTTATCAGTCTAGCATGTCGGGTTGGTTAAGTGTTGTCTTTCAATTTCATGACTTAACCCCACTAATCATGTGTCAAGTTGGTTAAGTGTTGTCTTTTATGTTCATGACTTAACCCTATCATGTGGCATTAATTCATTAATGCACCCCAACCTCGCACATCAGACCTGTTGTTGTGGTCACTGGATATGCCGGGCAGTTCCGGGCAGAATTACACCACAACTCAGTCTGACCTCGGGTTTCAAGCGCGATATGACCAACTACCCACATTGGATCCTATTATTTGCAGTCACTGGATTTGTCGGGCGGTTCCGGGCAGAATTACACTGCAAACTCAACCCAACCTCGAGTTGGCCATTTTCAAGTTCATTCTAGTGTCATGTCCGTGTTCAAATTTCATGTCAAGTTCGTGTCAAGTTTCATGGCAAGTTTCATGTCAAGTTTCAACTTATGCCTATTATCAAGTTCATGATTCATGTTCATAACCAATTCATGTTTTGCCTAATCTACCCAAATCGTATTCCCATCGCACGTTAACGTGAATCGGTCTAAATTACAAGTAAATCCAGATCCAGAAATAAAGGGAATAACATCAAAACTATGATAGGAAAAAAGGACGAGCATAAAGAGATAAAAGGGATTAAAAGACTAGCATGACATAACTTGAGATAATTGGTTACAACATCACTGGCATATAGAAAATAATAGGATTTCAAATCTAGCATAATAAGGTGATAGTCATGGCATAAGGTGATAGTACCAAACTTGTAAATAATAGACTGATTCAACATCACAGGTATGATAATGATATGGACATGAAAGAGTTTGATTTACAACATAAATAGGTCCAAGTTGATTTCATAGCAATATCCCCAAATGTCAAGATCCAAGATATAAACTAGAATAGATGTGAATCGATTATCATACTTAAGTTCAATTTCACTTTATCTCATGTCCAAATCACAATTAACAAGTTTAAATCTCAAAGTAACAAGAACTTACAGATCGTGTACTAATAATTAGAAAGCAGAATCGAAGCTCTAGTCGAACAACCCCAATATGCAATTCCTAGCCGTAGTCTTCAAGAAATAGTCTTCGTGTTTTATTTTAATTTAATTAAGAAGAAGAAGCCATGTCCACCAAGAATTTGTGCAGCATAAGGTTAGAGAAGAATGGTGTAAAGAGAATGAGGCTAAGGGGCTGTTTATATAGGATTAGGCGGACGAATCTAGACTGAAAACGAGACCAGATACATCAGAATGAACCCAGGCTCAAAACTGGGCTTCAGCACCAGGTCGACCCCCTGGTCGACCATAGGGTCGACCTGGTCCCTGGGAGGTCGACCTGGTCCTGGGTGGGAAAATTCCCGCCCAGTCTACGCTGGGGTTTGAATTCAAATTCGAGCTGTTTTTCTGTTCTGAAAATCCTTGAATCTTCGGAGGGTCATATCTCCCTCATACGGACTCCGTTTCTCGAAAAATCGGACTCATTTCCAAGTAGAATTTCGAGATGAATGCAATGGAGCAACCCGTTTCCCTTGATTCTTGATTTAAAATTTAATTCTACCTTGATTTATGGTTTTAACACATTATTAAAATTCGGGTTGTTACAGCCTCAAGGAGGACTTTCCACATAACGATAGAGACCTTGGGGGAGAAAGAAAGTCAGTGTTCCTTTGCATGTGGGTCCTAAGGGAATTCCAAACTACCCCGAGATAAAATAGTTTTCCATTCCAGGCGAAACCACGAACATGGTTTTCTGAAGAAGATTTAGTCGACTGCATACGCTTCTACACCTCACTTGCATAAGATGGGATCCCATAGAAGTCAATTAGTTATAGTCCTAAATACTTCGCATAGAGAAAAGGAGCCACAAGGAATCACTGGATCTGAACCGAGCCCAGATTTACATGCGTAGGCCGTGCAAACGTCATGAGTTTTGCAAGGACCTAGAACACCCTCACGCCTAGGAAAGAGAATATAGTCCGAAGATATCCAGTGATGTTTACAAATATAGTAACACTCCACACTTTTCTGAGCCCATTGATAAAAACGAAACTCAAACCGATCCAAGCATGAAGAGTATAAATTTGATTCCTGTAAATAATGAGCATCATCGTAATCAGAGTACAATAAAACGAGCTCACAACAGAAACATGATAGGATAACAAATAAAAACTAAGGAAACTACCTTAAAGCTAATCTCAGCATTGATATTGAGCATGACAGAACAAGAACCGGAAACCAAACTGAAAACCTGCTAAGACCTGTATTCCCCGAGACAAACCCAAGAGTAGTTATGAGGAGGGGGTCAGAACAACAAGTCGTGGTAAGTAGAAAATGTACAACACTACCTACAATACACAAATGTACCCCGTTCAGTCCCCACTAAAACATATGTCTAACAAGGCTAATAATTATAACCTGACCTTATAAAGATTTACGCACGACGATTAACTATCATACCACCGGCAGTACTTCCCAACATAACAATATTGCAATATTGAGATAGAACTTTTACGCTTAAGTATGAAGCCATTAAACCACCCTTCAACCAACTACCAAAAACTAAGAGACGGGATTCAAAATACACAATATGCAGTAGGGAGGTAAATTATTTATATACAGCCACTTATGACCTTACTAAGAATATAAGATAAGGGCTGGTCCTTTCGTTCACTTAATATCCATGGCGGATTTATTGATCGCTTAATGCCTTACTCAGTGGTTTACGCTACATAAACATAAATTATAGGACAGTAGCTACTAAGTCCTATTAATTTGAGGCTTTCGTCATTCACGCATATACTCATGCCCGCATAATGTGAGAGATAGTAGTCAATTATTACCTACAAGATAGGCAAACTACATCTCGCCATTTATAACATTTCCTCGATGGACCCATTTGTTACTATCTAGCTGACCTTATTATATAATCCCTTGCCACTTAATACTTCCAGCGGGATAGGAAGACCTATGGTACCTCCGTAGCGGTCATTTAATACCTACCCTAAGGCGGACTCCATTACCAATCACTTACTGCCTAAAGGAAGCGGACCATCGCGAATATTACCAAACTCGCACCCAGCTAGTCATTTAATACTTCGTATTTATGGGGAGGAAAACTAAACGATCACTTAACATCCTATTAAGGGTGGATCAAACTACTTAATACCTCTAATCCCGAAGCAGGCTACACTTACGAATCATTCCCTTGATGGTTTCTTCTTCTGGAAGGGAGGCCGGTCCTACAACCACTCATACCTCAACACTTATAGTAAACCTTATTTTAGGAAATAATTCTGGCTATGCAAATAACTATCATTACGGGTTCCTACTGTTAAAAATATCTTAAATCAGTTGTACATATAACCGACTTATGGAAAGTGCATACTTTTAGACAACTGACCTCGCATAATTACCCAACTAAGTCTGATCCTTATTTCTTGTTATATTATTCTTAGAATAAAAATAAGGAAACTTGCTTTGCCAAAAAAATAAGGAAACTTATAACTTCCTATCCTAGGATGTTTAACTATGAAATTCCTTAATGGACTTGGCATTTACTACGACAATCAAATCTTAATAATCCCCTTTAGTTCTATTTACTATTACTATTGAGAGTTCCTGCCATTTTTGACCCTAACGGTCATATTTCCAAAGGCATTAATCAATTAAATACTATTCATATCAGTCTCATTCTAATCTAATTGTTGTAACTCCCAACTATCAATTTAATTCTATTTAGTTCTTACTTGCACGCACACATACACACACACACACACATATATATATATATAATTTATTGCCTTAGTTGGAGTTACAATTCCTATTCTAATCCCAATTTAAATTGTAACCATTTAGGTGTTTATTTCCCTATTCAATTAATTTTCCAAAAAACAAACATTATTATAATAAATATAATCTTATCCACAAAATTTATTATTATAGCAATAAATTCTATGTTTATTGCTACAAAAGTCACAAATATTTATTTTTCATTTATTATGGGAGTTCTTATCATACATTTATTCCCATTAAATGGAAACACTTCAAATTCAAACACACCATAACAAACAAACATTCACTAATGTAATATCATATTTTACATAGATATTAACGGATATGATTAATATATCTTTGTATTTATATTTTAAGTGCGGAGTTAATGTAGTTACTAATTTTTATTTTATTATTTACTATTTATGTCCTGGTCTAAATAACGACCAAAATAACCCCTTTTTGTGTTTAATCTTGTTTAAGATTCAAAATCTTATAAAAGGTTATTTACTATAATTATTGTAAATTTTTCCCAAACTAATTACAAGTGGAAAAAATTGACACATTTCAAATCATAAGGAAATAAATTAGTATTTAATTTAGAATAGATGTAGCAAACTATGTACAAAAATACATGAATTTGCATATCTCTTCTTATTTGATTTATTTATGTTCCTTGTAGATTTCAAATAATGCCTTTTAATGCGAAAAGAACAAAAATGACAAATTACAATAATCCAATAAAACCCCAACCAAATCAACACAAAAATGTTTATACTTTAAAAATCGTAACTACACAAATCCTAAGTTTACACCCAAATCCTAATAATTTAGAATAACAACACTGGAAATCTAACTATATTTTATAACTGATTTCCTGATTTAGGGTGTCCACAATAACCACAACAATCCAAGAAAAATTGTAGGCAATATAAGTATAGTAAATTAAGAAGCCTACAAATTCATATCTAAATTTTATTCTTAATATTTTAGATTTGACAAAAACAAACAAATCTAACATTTTTAGGCATATAATTCAAATTCAACACAAAAACAATATATGAGTTGTTATAAACCATAAATATATTTTCCACTCACCTGGATGCTATTCAAATTTGAACTGAACATAGATTTTAGGCTTACTAATTCCCAAACCTTACAAATCTGTAATTTATTTACAAACACAGATTTAGATTTGTTGATGTGAAAGAAGAATAAGAAAAGAAAAAGGAAATTTAATGATATAGATTGCCTACTCGTAGAACCAGCCTTTTTGTGGAGATCTGGATTCAGTATATCCTATTCTAATTGATTTGATTTTAATAAATTTAAATTTTAGAATTCTAGAAGAGATTGGAGATCTGGGATTGGCAAAGCTTCACTTCAGCCTTTAGAAAGTATTAGCGAAAGAGTGGAGGTTTAGCCCTTTATTTATAGGCGTAGAAATGTCCCTAAACCATTAGATTTAATTCTGTAAAGATCCATCCATCAATATATAATAAAATATATAGTCAAATCCTAGCTACCACTGTTAGGATCAACCACGGGTCGAACGCCCGGGTCAACCTGACATTGGGGGCAGGACAAGGATTTGTTACTATATACATATATATATATATATATTCCATTTTATTCATTTTCCGTCCATTTTGTATTTCGTCCTTAACTTTTTTGTATTGACTCTGCTCGCAATGTTTCAAACATGAAAGTTGATCAGATTTCCATCACGAATGCAACAGTGCAAATCACATTGTAAAATTCCTTCATTTGCAAAAATTCTGTTTTTGGGACTCTAACTAAATAACTAAATTAATTACCACCAAAATTTTGGATTATTACATTCTCCCCTCCTCAAAAGAAATTTCATCCGGAAATTTTACCAATGACTAAGTCATGATGTTGGTGCCTAATTTCCCTAAATTACACAACCAATTAGTGTACATCCGACTTTGTAACCAACATGCACATGTGCACAGTGTACATAATGAACTGCAACCACAAAATATAATGCATAATGATTCTAAATCGGATCCTTTTATATGCATGCATTTTATTTTGAAAATGCTTTTTGAAAACATGATGCAAACATCCTAAAATATACCCGCAGTTCTATATGAATGAATTTTTTTGAAAACAGTTTTTTCTATTCACACGACTATGAATAGAAGTGTGAATCAACCAATTTGCATCTAAACCCTGCCATCCAACACGTCGATGCATCTAAATCGTTCCTTATTAATTTCCCCTAAGCCAGATAAAGGAGATTGAAGCGGAGAAATTCAATGTTCTTTCGGCTTATAAATGTTCCAATTCCTTCCCTATAGTGGAATTTTACCTCAATTGCCCCAAAATACTCCAAAAATTTCTATCTGTAGACTGCAACTGAGGCTCAAAACAAGCTCTAAATCATAAAACGAGTTAATTAACGACTAGCGCGCCTCGACGACAAGGTATGGAAACAATGTTTCCATGGCTAAAACATAATTTCCCTTATTATCCTTAAATCTTTAACGCGTCGTCATCCTTAATGCACCGCTAAAATGCACAATCAAATCATCCAAATTCTTTTTTACACTTTTCATATTACCATAAAATCGAAATTTTCCATAAAACAAATTTCTGCTTTAAAAATTCTTATTAAAAATTTTGAAACTCTATTTTAGTATTGCTTTATTTACGTATCGGATTTGCATAAAAACAAAATTTTGGTAACTTGCGTATTACTATATTTAATCCATCTATATTTGTACAAAAGTAGATGTTCAAACATACGTAAACTGCCGTACCCGATTCCCTTTTTTATATAAATCGGATTAAAAAAAAGTAAATCGGATAAAATATAAACAAACTTAAAGGATTTTTTTCAAACAACATTTGCAAAAGGTTTCGAAACATATTTTGCAAAAACTTACATGACTCAAGTGACAAATTTCCATGGAAGGAAGTCAGTCACGTAGAAAAATACGAAAAAGTAACCACATACAAAACTTAAAAATAAATTTTTGCTCAAAAAGGATCTGACAACAAATAATAAATATAACTATGATGAAACAACACAAAAAACTGTCTTTTGTTAAAATTAATCCCCCACAAAATTCTATATTGTCCAGCTCTAAAACAACTACTAGTTAGATAAGAAAATGAGATTTCATTCCTAATTCAAAAACAACCGAGCGTGAAAGACGGACACAACTAGAATCCCATTATATGGTCGTGCGATTTACAGGAACAACAACACTAACAGTTACAGACGAACTTCCATAAACCCAAGAGAAAATTACTGAAAAGAGAAAACGAACAAAGACAACACCAAAACTCCCAAACATTGCCTATAAACACGAAACATCTTTCCCCGCCGCTGTGGGTCAAACAATTTTCACGACCTTTGACTAGTCATATCATGTTAGCAAAATGTCATTCTCGTATTGCAGACATTTCTGGTGTTGTTGTCGATTCCCTTATCACCATCTCTTCTAAGAGAGGATTTGCAATGACAAAAAAACCTATCACAAAACTGGCTTTTACGGAGATTCACCTAACATTGCCTAAAGACAAAAGTGGATAGATGAAAATACATAAAGTTACTCTGCAAAACAACACATAAGAACAACAAGTTGAATCAAATTTGATGCGTACTTAATGATCGTTACGCCATTGATCAAAGAAAAGACTGGTTTTCATAGCAAAATACATATCTAGTCTTAACTTCCCATTTTCGGAATAATGTGCTAAACTAGTCACACATCTACCTGGGTAGTTCGACCATAGATTTCCAAAATAAAAAAACCAACATCCAGGAAAGAGGGAGATTTGTGAAAAGATCTCCAAAGCCGGTCAAACCGAAGACCATTCAAGTTCGTGCACAACATGGATGTCTATTAAATCACATCGAGATCCTCCTTAGAAAAACCATCCAAAGACAACTCATTCTTCACCTTTGAAACCATGATTGCCTTCATAAAAATCTATTCCAACGAGATATGGTAAAAGCGAACGCAGCACATACAACAATCCTAAACAAAAATCTTGAAGCAAAGGACCGATGCAAATGCTACTGCTATGATTAATTCTGTTAGCACTAAAGCAGTGAAACATTATACTCAATCAGATCCAACCAAATGGTCTCTCTTCCTCCGAACGAGCATGAATGGCATGAGAAAGATCAGATTGCAAGTAGGTTACATTGGCTGAGAAATGATCAGAGAGAAGAAATTGGGTTTAAATCTTGGAGTCATGGTGGGGCGAGATCTAACGTGCAAACTAGCACAGAAAAAGAGGAGATGAGGCGATTACAAAGAAAAATAATAAAGATATGGTTTCAGTAGATGAGGAAGGAAGGACGAATGAAAGAAGTTTAAGGAGGGTAATTTGGACGCAAATTTTATGATTGAGTCCAATGTTCATGTTGTACCAAAGCTCATCAACTAGTTGACCACTCTAGATATTATGCTAAATGGTCAACTGTTAAATGGGCTTTGGACAAAGGTTGAAGCTTGACCCTATAGGGGTCCGATTAAAATATTAATCGTCCCTTATCATCTCTTAAAATTTGACGTAGATCCCAAAAATACTTGTCGCTATCACGACGGTATCATAGACCGTAGTCAAACTCCGAACTGTCTCCAAAGATTCAAAGTAGTCTCAACGAAAGACTGCAACCACACAACGAATGAATTCCTAAATAATATATCAGCTATAAATATGTACTAAAATCAAAATGGATTTCCCCTTACCTAGCTGACAAACAATTTACGAAATCAAATACCCTAAGATGAATAGAAATTTTCCTTAGTCATTAATAAGAGAGAATTTTGAAAACTTTTCAAAATTAATTTTATAAACTGAGGGTTCTCATATTATAAATTCATTATTTTAATTAGTTTATATTGCAATTTATATTGCTGACTGAGACAGTCTTTCCATGTTCCAATTGTGGAGACTTTTAAATCTCTATAAGGTTAATCGTGATAATTTCTATAAATCATCAAAAATATCCAAAAAAAGAATAATATTAACAATAACAAGGAATGGTTAATTATAAAATCTAAATTTTGAGGCTTATTCCTTGTCATTTTCAAATTCCTTCTTTTTTCCGAGATGGAATATTTATTAAAATTTCACCAAAACAAACAACCCGAAACATGGTTTGATTTTAAATTATAAAATTTAATTTATTTTCACAAATCTTTATTTATAAGACAATTTGTTGAAAATCATAGTTTAAATTTTCTGAAACCCCTTTTTAATTTCAAAAATAAAAAAACCGAAATCTCTCTGAATATAAGATCAAGGATTCAAATGAATACTTCTATCAAAAGATTATCTGGATTTTCACGACGAAATATCTGTTGGTTATAATTATATTCCTAACTATAACACCACATTAACATAATCGCCCCAATTCACGAATAAGGAAAGGTTACGACTGGAACTCCCAAATGAAACCAAAAACGAGAAATCGCAACTATCTCAATGCTTAGTCACCAAACTCAAAATCTACAGGATTCACCATTTGTCATCCTCATGCTCTTCAAAACAAAATCACCAAATGCATCGTGCGGTAATTCGGGATTGGCCGAATACTCGAACTCAAAATACTTTTAACTCCTAGTCGTTTCGAAAACCTATTTTAAATAAATAGTCCCACGACTATCTCATCGTTGAAATAATTTAGAATAAAGCAAGAAAGACCAAAGAAATTAAAAAAGAAAATCGAATACATACTCTCACTAATCCCATTATACTAATTCCTCAGGTCATCTAAATCTAAGCTCCGATACCAAATGTAACACCCCACACTTTTCTAAGCACGAATTTTGATAAAAATCGAAACTCAAGCTCATCTAAGCATGGAGAGTATATTTCTGGTACCTGCCAATAATGAGCATGAGCATAATCAGAGTACGTTAAAACCAATTTACAATGGAAATAAGATAGGATAACTAAAACCGACTACCTTAAAGCTAATCGCCACATCAACATCGAGAAAGGGAGAATGAGAAACTAAAACCAAACTGAACACCTGCTAAGGCCTGTCTTCTCCAAGGTAAAACTGAGAGTTGTTATGAGGAGTGGGTTAGAACGATGAGTCCCTGTAAGTAGAAAATGTATAGCACGGTCTACAATACACAAATGTATCATGTATGATCTCCACCAAAACATATGTCTAACAAGGATTGTAATTCTAAGCTAACATTGTACATATTTATGCACGACGACTGAATATCATACCCAAGGTAGTATTTCCCAACATAACGATATTGCAATACCGATAAAGGACATTTACGCATAAATATGAAGCCTTTTAACCACCCTTCAACCAACTATCAAAAACTAAGAGGTGAGATTCCACCTACTCATTATGCCATAGGGAGGTAAGTTATTTCTATATAACCACTTATGACCTCTGTGACGACCGCTTATAACCCCCGCACTATACAAGAGAAATAATGCGCTGAAAGATGTGCAAGGCTGCCATGGACGATCATCAGAGTAGGTAAACATACACGGAACATGTCGTAAAACTCACAGCACAAGGATAAAATATAATAGAACATATACAATAGGTAGTAATAGTGAAGCAGAAACAATGGACTTCCATACAACTAGATAATAAGATCCACAAACTTGGAAATAGTGTTTATACAAAGTTGCCTCACTACATCACTCAGAAAAGCAAACAGCGGAAATCCAATTATTAGCTAGTAGTAAAACAGGTACATGAGCCTCCTGCTCGCCATCGATCAACATCGTTGTCCTCACTAAAGCATTACCTATCACCTGTTACTTAGTCTGCCCATCCACAATCAGATGAACAGCCTAAGGTAATAAGAGGATACATAAAACCTTGAGTCACACAACAGTCTTAGTGAGCGATAAAACAACTAACAAACTTCAACAATAAAGTATATGAGAGGGGAAAGATAAACATACTAATCTACCCATGACACCAGAGAAGAACTCAACCTTATCTTCCCCACATCGGATAGTGATAGCCTTTACAATCCATTCAACCAAAGGAATAACAATTCATGCATGGAAACCAGAGCAACCATTCAATCATGGAAAACACACATAACATCCAGATTATATAAGTCTCACACAGAACAACCAATCATCCATGACTGACTCTGGTTATCATCGCCGATCCTGCTTTGAAACCATCGTTAATCGTATGACGACCAACCTTGCCATATGTCAAGGGCTAATGGTAACCCCAGTTCTAGCATAAACTCCATATGTCCAACCTTGACAATGTCCAACCTTGACAATGACCAACCTTGACAACTAGGCCTTTCAACGATACCCAATGTACTCGACCAGCAACCTTCCGGTTATTGGGTGCCTCCAACGTACCCCTGCTTTGAGCCTGCTAGAACTAACGACAACGATGACTTCTCGGCCTTCGCATCTCTAGTCATCCAGCCTTGACGACATTTCATAGCTCAAGCAACCTTCTCGAGCAACCATTATCCACCAACTCACGACCTTTGAGTTGTCTGCCTATTCATTTCTTTTCCCCGATCAACGAACATATCACATCACTTCGAACATCCCCTTCTGGACTCTTGTCGAAGCCATCACCATCTTTGAGCCAACCAACATCTCTACAAGGTTCAAATAAATCCATAGCATTATTTCAACACTTCCTAACTTCCCAATTGAACTCACTTTGAAGTCACATCATCACCGGAAGTGTCCGACCAGAAATAGCTGACTAGAAATGGCAAAAATGGCAGACCAGAAATGGCTATCCAGAACAGCCCGACCCGAGCCGCTTTGGTCCGACCTGACCCCCTCCTTTAGGCCCGACCAGACCCCGTTTTGTCCGACCCGACTCACCTTAGTTCGATCCAGAATGGTCCAATCCACTTTAGCCTGATCCAAAATAGTCTAATTCGCTTTAACCCAATCCAGAGTGATCTGACCCGACCCCCTTTAGTCCGACCCGAGCCACTTTAGTCCAACCCGAGCCAACTTTGACTTGTCGTCCACGATAGAATTTGATCCCGACCCGAGCCACTTTGGTCCGACCCGAGCCACTTTCTGTGGATCTTCAATTCTAATCTGATTTCGATCAAAACTTCGCCAAACGACGAATTCGACGAAACCAACTCAACCAAACTCATCAAACACAATCATAAACATATCTTAACATTACTAACCACATGAATATGACGATTACCATAAAAATGATGTAAATCTCACCAAAACCATTAAAATGAACCTATGATCAAAATGAGAGATCTAACTTACATAAACATATGAAATGACATGGGATTAACCGGTTAAACTTGCTAAATTAAATCATAGGGTGATGCATGTGAAAATGGACATGTAACGGTATAAATCTACGATAAAACATTCCAATTTGATGAGAAAAATACGCAAACACTCATATACTTCATTGCATTCATGTGAGAGATGTAAATCACTCACCAATTTGCTGAAACAAAGAAAAATCAAAGAAATAGAATTCTGGACAGCGAAGAAATAGCTCCTAGCCCTTAGATTTGATGAATCCCCACTTGAAATGATGTAGATCTAGCCTCCAATGGTGTAGATCTATGATTTCCCTACTTAGATTTGGATTTTTTATTGGTGGAAAGGTGTTAGAGAAAGAAGGAGATCAATGCCTCCAAATGAGAGAATAGGAAAATAAACCTTTTCCCTCCACTCTCACCCCCTATTTATAGGATTCCACCATCCCACTAATGGGCCTCCCCAATTCAGCCCATTAGGCTCTCCAAATCTGAACAACCAACTGAAAAACCTTAAAACAACGATTTCTCCCAAACCGTTGAGCCAAATCCTTAATGTAACCATCTACGGAAAAGTAACCATCAATTCCTTTCCAATGGCACTGGTCTCACCCTCTGATTCGATCCAAGTCAAAAGTTATGCCCTGTACACGGCTGACAGGGGCAAAATGGTCACAAACAAAATCGGTAAAAATTATGGACATGTCTCACATCCCCATAAGCAACATATTAAAAGATGAGAATGATCAACCCTCATAGAATGAAAAAAAAATTTACGATCTTTCAATACGTAAAATGCGGGCTGTTACATTCTCTCCTCCTTAAGAATTTCGCCCCCGAAATTCCAAGCAAACACAACAATTCTGCATGCCTATTATCCATGAAAAGCCAATTCTATCATCCAAACTAGCAACCATCAAGCCATACATCCATAGCCTTATCCTAGCACGCGGAATTCTACCAAACAATAGCAAGATACAACGATATAACGAAGATACGATATCAAAGGGTCCTACCGACGAAGAGTTCTGGATGAGTCGCTCTCATACTCTCTTCCGTCTCCCACGTATAATTGTCACCATCTTCACTCCATTGTACCTTCACTAGCGTAACCGTCTTCCTCCTGAGCTGTTTCGTGTCATTCCCCACAACCCGAAGTTGCTTACGAGGTCTCGAAACTGCGGTCTCTACTTCTAAGTCTTCATACTGCTCTGGAGATGCCACCACATTCGAATCATGCACAAATTTCCGTAGAAATGACACATGGAACACATTATGCACACTTGACATCTTCTCAGGTAACTCCAATCTATATGCGAGCTTTCCAATTCGCTCGACTATCGGAAATGGTCCAACGAACCTAGGAGCCAACTTTCCTTCACTTCCAAATCTCACCATATGCTTCAATGGTGAAACCTTCACAAAAACCATATTGCCCACGTCGAATTCCAAGTCCTTACGATGCATGTCGGCATAACTCTTCTGAAGGTCCTGGGCTGCCTTCATTCGTTGCCGAACTATCTCGATACAATCCGAGGTTTCTCTAATCATCTCAGGCCCAAGTACCAACTTATCTTTAGTTTCTAACCAACATGATGAAGAATTGCACGGCCTTCCATACAATGCTTCGTATGGTGCCATCCCAATGCTAGACTGGTGGCTATTATTATACGCAAACTCAACTAGATGTATATGGTCTTCCCATGATCCTCCGAAGTCTAACACACATGCCCTCAGGAGATCTTCCAAAACTCGATTGACTCTCTCGGTCTGACCATCAGTTTGGGGATGATATGCCGTACTTAAGCACAACTCGGTTCCCAAAGATTCTTGCAAACTTTTCCAAAATCCACTCGTGAATAATGGATCTCGGTCACTAACTATACTCTTTGGGATACCATGGAATTGAACTATCCATTTCACATAAAGTTCAGCCAATTTCGATGTCATCCTAGTCGACTTGACACGAACGAATCGCGCACTTTTGGTCAAATGATCCACAATGACCCAAATCCCTTCGTTTCCTGCCCTGGTTCTAGGTAGTCCATCGATAAAATCCATCGATACTTGCTCCCACTTCTACGTAGAAACTTCCAATGGCTAAAGCAAACCACTTGGCTTCTTCTGTTCAGCTTTCACCAACTGACAGTTCATACACTTGGAAATGAACTTTCCAATATCTCTCTTCATCCCTTCCCAGTAGTAGGCTCTCTTCATGTCCTGATACATCTTATTGCCACCCGGATGAATTGTCAAATTCGAGCGATGACATTCTCTCAGAACCTCATACCTCAATCCGTTGATATCACGAACAACTAATCGCCCTTGTTTTCGAAGCCAACCTTCTCGATCGACCTCGAACTCTTTATCTTTTGGTTCCAATTTATGAATGAACTCGACAAGCTTCACATCTTTCTTTTGGCTCTCACCAATCCTTTCGATAAGAGTTGGTCTTATCGATAAGCTAGCCAACATTTCAGGTCCAAATCACACCTTGGCCTGAAATCGAATCTTGCCAAGTACTCGAGGCTCTTCCATTCCGAAAACATCGCTCCTAAACTTGCATGTATTCGACTTAACGCATCTGCAACTGCGTTACCCTTGCCCGGAGTATAGGCTATGCCAAAATCATATGATACCAGAAACTCTAACCATCTTTGCTGCCGAAGATTCAAATCCTTTTGGGAGAAAAGATACTTCAACGACTTGTGATCCGTAAACAACTCGAATTGAACTCCCAACATGTAATGTCTCCACATCTTCAGAGCAAATACAATTGCCGCCAACTCCAAATCATGAGTTGGGTAGTTCTTCTCATGTGGTTTGAGCTGCCGACTCGCGTAGGCCACAACCTTATCCTTTTGCATTAGTACTTCTCCAAGTCCAGTACCACATGCATCGGTATATACCACCATCTCTTCATTCCCGCTTGGAATGATCAACACAGGAGCACTCGTCAATCTCTCCTTCAGGGTTCCGAACGCTTTTTCACACTTTGCATCTCATGTGAACACTTGGTTCTTCTTCGTCAATCCTGTCAACGGTGCAGCTACTTTGGAGAAATCCTTGATAAACCATCGGTAATATCCTGCCAAACCAAGGAAACTACGAACATCCATCGCATTCTTAGGTCGATCCCAGTCCTGGATTACTGCAACTTTAGCAGGGTCAACCGCTATCCCTTTTCCAGAAACTACATGACCTAAGAACCTCATTTCATCCTTCCAGAAATGACAATTTGAGAACTTAGCCTTAAGCTGATGCTTCTGCAAGATCTCTAACACAACTCTCAAGTGCGTCTTATGTTCTTCCTCATTTTTGGAGTAAACCAGAATATCATCCACAAACACAAGCACGAACTTGTCCAACTGATCTCTGAACACTCTATTCATAAGATCTACAAAATACGCTGGTGCGTTAGTCAACCCGAATGGCATCACCAACCATTCAAAGAAACCAGATAGTGTCTAAAAGCAGTCTTTGGCACACTATCCTTAGCCACCCTCAACTGGTGAAATCCCATTGCCAAATCCATCTAAGAAAACACTTTTGCTTTGCGAAGCTGATCGAACAAGTCATCTATCCTTGGCAACGGATACTTGTTCTTCTTTGTCACCTTGTTCAGTTCACAATGGTCCACACATAATCTTAATGAGCCATCCACCTTGGTTGCAAATACGACCGGTGCACCCCATTTTGAAACCAAATATGTAAATGTTTTCTTTTACAAAACTGTGCATGTAATTAGCAGTGCAGTCAAAAATTTCTCACCTGTTACATCCAACAAAAAACCGATCAGTTGTCATAAATCCTATTGTGTGCATATGAAGGTTTTGTGCCAGTAGCTCATACCTAAAGAACACAATCTAAATAAGCTAGTAAAATATTACAACAATCGACGCATGAATAGGCAATGACTGCACTTAGATTTCAGATAAAAGCATGAGATTAGAAATTCAATGCTTTTAAACAAAATTCCAAAGTTTTATTAGGACCGTGGAAATAATCAATTTCATATCAACATACCATAATAACCAGTTATGTGTTACGTGGAGAATCAAATAGAGTTTTGGCAGGAAGGCAAACTGTTTCTTACATTTTATTTTTTTCATTCTGTTACCGTTGTATATATATAATAGAAAAGGTGTTTGTTGTTTTAGTAAGAAAGTTTTATTTTTTTCATTTTCAATAATAAGAAAAAAGGCTCTTGCCATGATATCTTCAACCAAATTCTTTGACCCAAATTTTATTTTCTCTTCCTGTTTTATATCAATTATGTGATGGTATTAGAGCAATTCTAACAGAACTGACTGATCTTTCTCTCATTTCTTCACTATATCTGTTTAATCTTTCTAAAATGTCGACATCTGATGAAACAGATTTGCAAGCCCTAGATCTGAATTATGTCTTTTATTTGCATCGTTCAGATAATCCTCATCATGTTTTGACAACACAGAAATTATTACCATTGAAAGAGATCGGTGGAGATATCACTAGGAGCAAAGAACAAGTTGAATTTCATCAAAGGTAATTATCAGAAACTGACTGTATCATCACCCTTGTATTTGCAATGGGAATGATGTAATAATATGGTGATGGCATGGCTTTTTCACTTTATGGACTAGGATATTGAAGAAACACTGGTGTATTGTGATACCGATGATCAAGTATGGAACAATCTACAGATGCAATTTGGAACTCCAAGCTGCACTCGAATCTTTTAGCCACAAAAGGAATTATTCACAGTTTCTCAAGAAAATCTTAGTGTTAGTGCATATTTTACGAAATTCAAGAAGTTGTAGGATGAGCATGTTGTGCTAGTTGGAATGCCTAGCTGTAGTTCGTGTGGAATAGTTGGATTTGTACCTCAATTTCCCCATAATTAACTAGTTATTCAGTGTTTAGTTGGATCGAATGATGCTTACAACCTTGTCAGATCTAATATCTTGATGATGAAACCAACTCCTTATATAAATGAGACTTATTAACTTGTTTTGCAAGATGTAAAGCATAAGGAACTAAAGACATCTTTTGACATTGGAAGTGATTCCACAGCCTTGATTGTCTACTAGTAGAGCAGTTTTGGTTCTGGTAGAGGCAATTCGGGGAATGCAAGAGGAGGGTAGTCAAATTATAGAGGAGGCAGAGAATGAGAGAAGATCCATATATTTTGTGACAATTGTATGGTGCCAGGACACAACATAGAAAGGTGCTTTAAGATCCATGGATATCCTCCTTGAAATGATCACAAAATTCACAAAAAATTAACAGAAAGGATTAGTATTTAATGCTAATGGATCCACAATAAGAGATGATGTTCAATGTGAGCCTCTTAGTTCTTCATCAGATTTTGAACCAGTGCTTACCAAACCGATTGCACTTCTCCACAAAAATGACATTTCGAATTATGTGCCAGATAAAGCCAGCATGAATTTGAATTTTGTTATATCAGTTCACATAACTGGCTGATAGATACTAGGGAAACCCATCACAATACTCCATATTTATCATTATTTGAGAGTTATAATGTCTTGCCTAAGACAGAATACATCACTATGCCTGATGCAAGTAAAATAGATATTAAACATGTAGGGAAAGTGCATTTATATGATAATCTTTTTTTCTTATAAGGCTTACGGGGTTGAGTGGACCTCTACCATTTTATTAAACAACAGGGGAAAAAAGAAATAACAACACACACAAGAATCCATAGGAACACGATTCTTCAAACATGAGAAAACAAAATACAAACATGAAACAAATTAAGTTTACATAAGGGCAGTCAAAATTCCAAGGTCGAAAGTGAAGCTTAAGAGCTTGATTCCCTCTCTAATTTCCATCCTGGTACACTTCCTCATTTGGTCATAGTTCTTTACTTTGTACTCATTAAACACATGAGCATTTCTCTCCCTCCATGTAGCATACATAAATTTTTTAAGCACAAAGTTTAGTAATCTACCTCTTTCTCTTTTCCTACCAGTATGTTTTAACAAAATTGTTCCAATGGATAGAAGTTCTTTGACTAGCATCATTCCTTCCAATATTGATCATTACCTCTCTCCGTATAGAGAAAATGTGACACCCTACATCCATTAACGTCACTCTTTAACAGAATGCATTAGGTTCAGTGAAGCGTTATAGGTAAACAGAAACAGAACATCACAAGAAAGATATATAAAGTAGCAGCCGAAATTTAAAACTTTATTTTTCAACAGAAAACATCATGGTCTCAAAATCCAGTTACAACATCAAAATGAAATACTAGAATAAAATACATCAAGTAAAAGCATCTATCTTGCACTAAAAACCATTAGAGTATAGAAGTAAAAAAGCCATAGTCCCCGTAAGTAGCCATTAACAAGTAGATAGATAGTCAAAGAAGTACATCTATGCAATATCCAAGTCCAAGCTGAAACAGAAGAGAGAGTCTGAGTCAAGCCTGAGCGTTCCCACCCTGAGAACCTGAGGGGGAAGAGAAGGAGAGATAAAGGAAACAAAACGGGTCAGACATAAATTCTAGTGAGTCCAGTTACTTTTAGCGTACAAATAAGTAAAAGCATCATGATAGGTATATAAATTGAATAAGAGATAACAGTTTCTTTTTTAAAATTGGGTAAACCGCCTCATTAAAAACCTATGCTAGTACGTAGCATAAGTACTAGACAAGAAAAAAGAGTGCGACGTTTTATTGATAACGCATCAATAAAAACTGTACAGAAGTTCAAGCACAATGGGCAAAAAATCAACAAATAAACATGTGCCCAACACATATGAAAAATGCTCGATCAGCCGGCTCAAAAACAATACATCCTTTAGATAAATACTGGCAAAAATAAAATGAAAAAAACATGTAGGCCCACTTCAAAGCCTAATACGATTCAGAAACAAAACATGCAATATCTAATGCAACCCACTTCATCTTCAATACGAACTAAAACTTTCTCCAAATGTAGAAAAACCCTAGCTGTACAAAAGCTATCGTGATCCTCTTACGATCTCTATAGAAACAATTTGAAAATTAACCACCATCAATGAGATCAATACCCCATCTCTCTCGAGTCTTCCCATCCACTTTCATCTGATAACTTCATTTTGCTTTTCGGAGTAAGTATTTGATTTCTAAGATAATAAGTTCCCATCTTTGAGACTTGTCTCTACGCTGCTTGCCATGAATTCTCTCATTTCTCTCATTTCTCTCATTCCATATATGATAAATAGTTGTAACGATGCTGCAAAAGGCAATATCTTGAATGAAACCTCTGTGGTTAAACACAGATTTGAGATGAATCATCTCATTTTCTATCAAGATCGGGTCAGCTACCTTAGAAGGCATCCCCAGGTTAATTCTACAGTGAATCCAGAGATAGGATGAAAACAGACATTGAAAAAACAGGTGATCTCTACTCTCTGCACTTTCGTTACATAGTACACAAATTGGGCTCACATCAAATCCCCAAGATATCATTCTGTCTTTAGTGCTTAGACGATTTAACATAGCTTTGTATGCGCACAACAATATTTTAGGACTATTAATATAGCGCCAAGTCACTTTACAGCAGTCTAGCTCGATAAAATGATCCCTAAATATGTCCCATGTAGAATAGAAAGAAAACCCATTAGGTTTATCTTTCCAGCTCTAGTAATCCATGTCGTAAGAATTGTGAATTGTTACTTCTCTTACTTTTTCAAAAACCATACGCGTAGCTAAGAGGTTAAAAGTATTAAAACTCCCATCGTATATAATACTGCTAACCAATAAGTTATCTCCACCACAAATACTCAAATAATCCTAGCCTAAAATATTGACCAGAATATCATTATTAATCCAAGGATCAAACCATAATTTTGTATCTTGGCCATTAACAATGCAACGACTAATGCATTGTAATCCCAATTGTCTATGCTTAAGAATGGATTTCCATGTGCACGAACTATTAGAATCACACTTCATAATCCAAAAATGATCCCCAGCGCAGTATCTATTATTCATCCATTTTTTCCATAGGCTGCCACCATTAATAAAATGCCACAAAAGTCTAAGAGCAGCGTTTTTAATGTCTTTGAAATTATGAAGTCTGACACCCCCTTCGAATTTAGGCGTACGTAAAGTATCCCAGGCTATTTTATGTTTTTTCCCAACCCAAATGAAGTTTGCAAACAATTTATTAATCTTCCCTATAGTAGATGTGGGTAATTTATAAGTCAACATCCAATACATAACCATCGGCATAATAATAGACCGAATAAGTTCTACTCTCCTAGCCATAGATAACATCCTACAGCCCCAACTACCCATCCTACCTCTTATTTAATCAAAAAGCCCTCCGTCGTCAGCGAAATTCAGATAATTGGTAGGTAAAGGAATCCCCAAGTATTTAACAGGTAATCTACCTTCCTTCATGTCAAGAAGATGTAAAATCTGTGATCTATTATCAACACCCTACTAAAAAGGACTTTAGATTTTACATTGTTAAGCATTAATCCTGCAACATCCCTTAATTTTTCTAAAATCAATTTTATCTCACTCGCACCTTTATATTTGTCTTTAGCAAAAATCATCAAGTCATCAGCATAGATTAAATGTGTGATAATATGGTCATTTTTGTAAATAGGCTCCACAACATTCAAATTAGTTGCCTTGTACAAGAGAATGGAAAATTATTCCATTGCAACACAAAAAATGAAACACCCCACCTCCGTTAAGGTCACTCACAAAGGGAATGCCTTAACTTTGGTGGAGCATTTTAGGTAAAAGATGCAGGTAAATTACAAGACAGATAAATAAAGCAGCGGAAAATAAAGTCATTTTATAAACATTATGGTTCAGTCAAGCTTTTACAACAGTTGTCTCAATCATGCTTAAAAGTAATACATAGAACTTCTGTCTTGATCTAAAAACTTCCAAATATAAAAGAAGCATAAAAAAACAATGATATTCCTCAATAATGCATGAACCAGCCATAGCAGTAAAAGAGAGAGAGTCCAAAGCAATACATTGACTATCTTCGAGCTTGAAAAGAAAACTGAGCTAAGTAGTAACATTTCCTCCCTATGAACCTTAGGGGGGGGGACAGAAGAAAAGAGGCGAAACAAAACTAGGTCAGACATACGTCTGGGAAGTCCAGTGACTTTCAGCATATAAACAGGCAAAAGCATCTTGACATGAATAAACTGAATATAAGACAATACCGTGATAACAGGGATAACAAGATAACATAGGATAAGCATAAGGTATGATAAGGCAAGATAAACTGAATGCGCTTCTACTCTTTCCCTGCTTTGCTGCTACTTATTCTGATTTGTATATTTGTCTCTGCACCACATAACTAGTGTCCCAACTAGTAATATGTATACAATGATAACGTGATCCCAATCCCCGTAATTGTGGTAGCCTTCAAGTGTACATCTATCGTGAGAATTCCACCTCAATCTGCCTAATTGCCATGAACATGTTAGATGTACCCTTACTACCTTATCGATCGACTCCTTACTTGCATTAATGTTCCACTGTCTGTGTCAATCGACCCTCTCTTGCATGTAGATACCCTGTGCTGGTCCCACCATAAGGTGTATCAATCCTTATGATAGCGACCCGACACGATTCAAGATGCACGGTGTATAACTACTGGTGTGCCTGCTTTTCCCCCCTCCGAAGTACGTGCACGCCCATAAACCGTCAGAACCTACACTGACGTACTCCCTGCCGCTGTTTTGAACGGTTATAATCAGCCCAGTAATCGTGCCCCACCCTGCCTAGTTTTAGGGTACCATGATACATCTATGGGGGTTACTGCTGAAATGGGTCCCCGCTACTAGGGTTTCTTGCTGGTTAAGTTTGTGGACCTATATATATAAATATTACCCACCTACACGAGATGTACTTAACCCTCCCAACGATTTTAGCATGTTTTCCTAACGGTTAAGTTTGTGGGCCTATATTTACTAATATTACCCACCTACATGAGATGTACTTAACCCTCCCATCGATTCAAGCATGTTTATTTAATGATTAAGTTTGTGGGCCTATATTTACTAATATTACCCACCGACCCGATATGTACTTAACCCTCCCGCACATTATGTCATATTGGTTAAGCGTTGTCCATTCATGTTAACTTAACCCACCCATTCATCATGTCATGTTGGTTAAGTGTTTTTATTAACTTAACCCTCCTCACTTATCATGTTAGATTGGTTAAGTGTTTCTTATTGACTTAACCCCACGCATTTGTCATGTTGTATTGGTTAAGTGTCATCAATCAATTCAAGTTAACTTAACCCACCTACTCTTCATGTCATGTTACTTTGGTTAAGTGTTGCCTTCTTGTGTTGAATTAACCTTACCACAAATCAAGTTGGTTAAGTGTTTCTCTCTTGTTTTAACTTAACCTTACCACAAAACAAGTTATATTGGTTAAGTGTTTCTTATAACTTAACCGTACCCATCTTGTTATATTGATTAAGTGTTTCTCATTAACTTAACCCTAGTCATTCATGTTATATTGGTTAAGTGTTCCTATGAACTTAACCCTAGTCATTCATCTTGTTCATTAGCATTAATTGATTTATTAATGCACCAACCTCTCACATTATATATGTGTTGTCGTAGTTACTGGATGTGCCGGGCGGTTCCGGGCAATTTTACACCATAACTCAATCTAACCTCGGGTTTTTTGGGCATGATGCACTAACCTCTCACATTAGATAGCTGTTGTTGTGGTTACTAGATGTGCCCGGTGGTTCCGGGCAGTTTTACACAACAACTCAATCTAACCTCGGGTTAGGCATGTTCATCTTTGATCTGCACATTTACCCAACATATCCAAATCTAGATTTTACATGCTAATTACCAAATTCACCAAAACTAGTCATGTTACATTTTACGCCCAATCTAGATTTAATGCTCAAGTTACCCCAAATTCGCAACAATTACCATTTTGCCAAAAATATGATTTATATGCCAATTTCATACTTTGCCGTTCATGCCAATTCTAGGTTCAATATGTCAAATTACATATTCCATAATTCATGTCAAATTACCCCAAATTGCATCTTAATAGTTATGCCATATTACATGTTCCAAATTATGCCAAATAATGTCAATTTCATGTTATACCCAATTACCCACGCATTCATAACGTACGTATTTCGAGATTTAACCTAAGATTCATAAAATAAGGGGAGAAGCAAGATGGAACATCGTAAGGATATGCATAGTCATATGATGATAAGAACTATTGGTCCAATAAACTTGATGTATTAAAAAGACAAGTTTTGCATGGAATACATCGCAGGCCTATAGATATGATAAGAATTATATCATGAATTTAAAAAGGATTACAATTCCGATATACAACAAGGATAGATATGATTGGACCAGTTTCATAGTCAAAAATGATTTCCAAAGATATATATATATATATATATATATACTCAAGAACAGTTTTCAATGAAAGGATAGCTTACATCAGGCATATTCTCATATCCATTTTATTACATGTCACAATTAGATTTAGGTGTTCAAATCTAAAAAGTAACTGACTTACAAAACAAAGGAAAATCTTGTTTTCATGCCTGAGCCATACATCACTATCCACCCTAATCTTCTTCTTCCAAATCATAAACTATCATATATATATATATATATATATGCCCCAATTTTAGATCTTAAAGCACAACATGTACTATGCCTTATATTTACAGTTCAATTTATGCCCCAAATCCCAAGTCATATGTCCAATACTTTATGTCTCAAATCTCAAGTCATATGTCCAATACTTTATGCCTCAAATCTCAAGTCATATGTTCGATACACTTTATGTTTTGGATACAACATGTGTTATGTCCTCAAATCGGTTACAATTCAATTATGCCCAATTATACACAATTTAATACTTTTCCCAATTTTTGGCGCTAGTCATGTCCAAATCATATATTATGTCCAATTTTATTTCCAACGTACGTTCATATCTTATGACATTTGGCTCAGGCTCGCAGTAGCGTGGCTATAAAATAAAAAGGGAAGAAGGAAAGAAGAGACAAAGAATGGACATAATATTGTCAATGAGATAGATCCAAAGGATATAGAAAGACAGATAGAAATAGGCATAATCTCAAATCCAAATTTATTACAATGTTAGAATCCCAACTAACTTTTATTTCTGAAAGTAAGTGAACTTACAAATTATAGAACGGTCTTGAATTTTGGGATCTGTATTCTGAAACTGAATAGCTCTCCCTTGAAGTAGACTATTTGTTCTTCTAATTTAGATTTTATTTGATGTTCTTCTTAATCGATTATAGTTTGGATTGGATTTTCTAGTTTGGAGAGAATGAAAAGAGGCTTAGGCTAGCTTGTAGACGAACACCATGACGGCACCATAGTTTTAGGGTTATGATGTTAGGCTTTAGGTTTAGCTACGTATATATAGATGTATAGGATTATTTAGAGCCCATAGATGAACTAGGAGTCCATCAGAACCACCCAGCTCAAATACACATATCCGGCCACTCAAAAGAAGACACATCATCACAGAACACTCCAGAATTCTGTGCTGGATCATTATGGGCGAACTTGGCAGGTGCGCCAGTGCATTTTTGTACTGGCGCACTTGTGAAGTGCGCCAGTTTATTTTGGTCGACTTCCGGTTTTTCTCCCTAACTTCATTCGTCCATATCTTCTTCATACGATATTCGTTTTACGCAAACTTGGACTCCATCTCAAGCCGAATGCTGAGACGAACGCAATGGCGTAACTCGTTTCATTTAATTCTTCTTTTAATAATTAGTTTTTCTTTAATTATCTCTTATGTCCTGTTTTAAAATTACGGGGTGTTACAAAAAAGATAAGGTGAGAAAGGATCACCTTTTCACAAATCTCTATTACTGCGAATAAAACCCTTCGGACTTCCATGAATTAAAATAGGAAAAGTCAGGGTAGAAATGCAAGTTTTAATAATACGCACAATAATATTAGGGAAACCCATCATACGTAGCATGTGGCAAATAAAATTCCGATAAATCATGTCGTATGCTTTTTGTAAATAAATCTTGATGCAAATTCAGATAACAGTATCATATAACAGGTATAACAGATTGAATAGGATAAGCAAGATGAACTGAACAAACTACGATTCTCAATTACTTTTCTCTGCACCAATACTATTAAAACAAATATGATCCCAACAGAAAAATATGGTAGACTTAGGTGTACTTCTGGTAATGGGTTTTACCCCCAAACTGTAATAACATGTACCCCAACAAAAATAACAGGAGTAACCCCCAACCATAAACCACAGGAACCTAAACAGGAAGGACTAGATGTACCCTATTTGCTACCCCCATTTATTATGTTCCCTATCCTGTAAATACCTTGTGTCGGCCCCATAATATGATGCATCAGTTCCTAAAGTGGCAACACCCAGAAAGAAATAGACCTATTTACTGGTGTTATAGCGTCTTATTTTCCTGAGCAAGCGGACCCATGCACGCACATGACTCCGTTGGAACGCGCCATCAGAACACCTCCACCCATATGAACCTCTTATAATTAGCTCAGTAAGCGTGCGCTGACCCCTACCTCGTTCGGGGTCCCTCTATGATACTAGAATGAGTTACTGACTGATACGGGTCCCACAAAACAGATGGCATATGCCACCCCCTAGGCTTGTATCCTTAACTACTAGGATTTTGATAGTTTGTTCCTAACAGTTTAACAGGCCTACATAACCCCAACATATAAACAGGTTAAGTTTACCGGGTTCGTATAACCCCCCACAGATTTAACATATTTACTTAACCCCCACCGATTCAAACAGGTTTACTTAACCCCTACATAATTTATCAGGTTCATATAACCCCCACAGATTTAAACAGGTTAAGCACTACAGTTTCATTACATGTTTTGTTTAATCTAATTATTAAGCCTACATATTCACATGCACCCAACCCTCATGTCATAATTCATAGTATAAGATATGCCCCAACTTTTAGACTTTAGATCAAAGTATAGGTTATGCCCCAAATCCTAGTCATAATTCATAATACATGTTATGCTCCAATTTACCTTTCCCAACCATTCCTAACTTCGTTCGTTTGCATATTTCAGCAATAGGCCTAGACTTGAAGGTAGCCTGTGATATAAAAATAAAAAGGGAGGGAGAGATAAGAGAATAGAAATATGCATTAACAGAAATAGGCATATAAGAACTGAACAATAGATCAGGTGTACATGTAATGACAGATATGTTTAGGTACGATTTAGATTCTTAATAGACATAGATTTTAGATCTATATTTACAAACATGCCAGGATTACTTGTTAAATGTTATTGTCTAAAAGCAACATAAACTCACAGAGACTGTATCTAAAGAACAAAGAATAACAAGCACATGTTGCAGTATAAACTCTTGTATGCGAATGGGCCGTTGTTGAAGAAAAACAGGCTAAATCAATCCAAGCAGGGAAAGCATCTCATTCTCCATTGCTTTTTATGTGCAAAATCAATAGAAATGAGGTCTTATATATAGCCAACCACAAACGAATCTTGTTCAGAAACAAGCCCGGGTTCAGAAATGAACCTGGATGGATCTGGGATTGACCCCTAGGGTCAACACCCCCTTGAGTGGGTCAGTGTGCGGGTCGACCCTCGAAGGGCCAGAATCCCATTTTGTTCTCCCACTTGATTTTCGAACTATTTTGAATTTTCTAGACTTGATTTGTTCATATATAATTCTCTCATACTATAGTAATCTTAATAACTTTCTTATACGACGTCCGTTTTAGGCAAACTCGAAGTTTATCTTAAGCAGAATTCCAAGTCAAACGCAATGGTGCTGTCCGTTTTACCTAGTTTCCGATGTTTAATTAAGTAATCTTTAGTTTATCATTGTAGTGTTCTTTTAAATTACGAGGTCTTACATTCTCCCCTACTTAAAGGATTTCGTCCCCGAAATATCCAAGTTAAAAAGAATGTATGTCCTAACATCCATCATCCAACTACTCATACATCAATCACATGCATCCATTGTCCTTAAAAGATTTCTAATGCTTATATAAACATATGCAAAGTTGTGTGTCTATGTCCCTATGCTAATACGAAAAATCGGGCGGTCTACCGATTCAGTCGACCTTCTTAATGCAATGTATGTTAGTGCCATGAATCAAATATGTATGCAAATAGTCCTAGTATACCATATAAACTCTATATGTGTGCACAATCATCCATCCAAATGCAACATCCATATGATGATACAATCATTTCCATCTATTAAATTTAAAATGCACACACAGATCCATATGCAATATGTAAGTGATTGAGTCGATATAGTGCCTAATGTGTGTGTATATGCATCCAGGAGCAACCACTAGCAAATACTTGCATCCACATGCATCCATCAAACATAACATGGCTCAAATACATGTTTACACCCATTCGTTTTTCTACCTAAAGATCGAAGATTCTAACGATGTGACAAATTCAAGTGATAGAAGCAAGTATAATTAAAAGCTAGGAAAAAGAAGTTAAGAACATATCCTTAAAAAGAAAAGGGTACGAAGCGCGAATCTTGTCTTCAGTCTCTCAAGTTGCATCTTCATGGTTCTCTCCCCTTGAACTTTCTTCATCTTGACCTCTCAGTTGCGAAGCTTCTTAACTTCTGATCCAAGTATACGGGTAGGAACTCATCTAACTATCGTCTCTCGTTCTACCTCTACTTCCTCAAACATGCTCGGCTCAACTACCTTAGTTGTATCATGCAGACACTTCCGCAAATGAGAAATGTAGAAAACATCATGTACACCCATTAATCTTTCCGGTAGCTTCACCTTATAGACCATTTGGCCTATCTTTTCCACTATGGGAAATGGCCCTACAAACCTTGGCACCGGTTTCCCTACAGATCCAGAGTGAACCACATTCCTCAAAGATGATACTTTGATGAATACCATATCTCCCACCTCAAACTCAATATCGGTTCTTCTCTTATTTGTGTATGATTTCTACCTATCTTGAGCTATCTTCATGCGTCT
The DNA here is from genome assembly GCA_030737875.1 of Allium sativum. Taxonomy (NCBI): domain Eukaryota; kingdom Viridiplantae; phylum Streptophyta; class Magnoliopsida; order Asparagales; family Amaryllidaceae; genus Allium; species Allium sativum. Next base: position 206,177,038 of record CM060911.1, read on the forward strand.
GTGGATAAGATCAATCTTTTTCGAGGTTTCTCTAATCATCTCAGGTCCAAGTAGAAGCCTATCTGTAGACTACCACCAAAAAGTCGATGATCTACAAGGTCATCCGTACAACACTTCGAAGGGTGACATGCCAATACTAGCCTGATAACTGTTGTTATAGGCGAAATCAACCAACGGAAGATGCTCCTCCCAAGTCCCTCCGAAGTCTAGGATACACAGCCTCAGAAGATCCTATAGAACTCTATTCACCTTCTCAGTCTTCCCATCAGTCTGAGGGTGATATGCGGTGCTCAAACATAACTATGTACCTAACGCCTCTTGCAGACTCTTCCAGAACTCACTAGTGAAGATTGGATCACGATCACTCACTATACTAGAAGGTACTCCATATAGACGGACTATCTAACGAAGATAAACCGATGCCAACCATGTTGTCGTTCTCTTACTCTTCAAAAGAATGAAATGAGCGCTCTTAGTAAGCCTATCAATTATAACCCAGCCACTGGTGTTGCCCTTCCTCTATCTAGGCAAACCATCAACGAAATCCATAGAGACACTCTCCCACTTCCACTGTGGGACTTCCAATGTCGGGCTTCTTCTACTCAGCTTTGACTTACTGGCAAACTAAACATCGAGAGACAAACTCCGCTACATCTTTCTTCCTCCCAGCCCAAAAGAAAACCATCTTCATATCGCTATACATCTTATCACCGCCTGGATGGATAGTCATCCTAGAATGATGGGCTTCCTCATGGACTAATTTCAACAGACTCCCAACTCGGGGAACATAAAGCCTTCCATCCTATTGCAACCATCCCTTATTGTCCATGGAATATCTACTAAGGTGACTAGAAGTCTCCTCTCTACTGAGCCTATCCAAGATGTCTGCTATCTGTGGGTCCTCTCGCTGCGAAGATCCTATCTGATCCATAAGAGTAGGTCGCACCTCTAAGGATGCCAACAAACCAGGTATAAGATCCGTTGATGGCCTAAAATCGAAGGTCGATATGTACTCCAAGCTCCGCCTCTCTACAAATAGAGGACTCAAAATCATCCTCTCTACTCAACGCGTCCACCACCACATTATCCTTACCAGGGGTATAAGCAATCTCAAAATCATAGAATGCTAGGAACTTCATCCATCTCTATTGTCTCAAATTGAGATCCCTTCGCGGGAACATATACTTGAGAGACTTATGGTCCATGTATAACTCGAACCTATCTCCAAGCAGATAATGCCGCCAAGTATTAAGCTCGAATACTATAACAGCCAACTCTAAATCATGGATGGGGTAGTTCTTCTCATGAACTCTTAACTGTCTGCCACCGTAACATACTACCCTTCCCTCTTGCATCAGGACGACATCAAGCCCTATACCAAACGCATCAGTGTATACTGTGAACACTTTGTTCCCATCAGGCAAATTCAAGATTGGGGCTGTTGTCAGAGCCCTCTTCAATCGCTGAAAAGAATCCTCACAGTCAATATCCCAAGAAAAGCTCAGATTCTTCTTTGTCAGTCTTGTGAGTGGGGCCCATATCTTTGCGAAGTCCTTAGTAAACTTCCTATAATAGCCTACTAAACCAAGAAGAAGTCTCCTCTCTACTGAGCCTATCCAAGATGTCTGCTATCTGTGGGTCCTCTCGCTACGAAGATCCTATCTGATCCATAAGAGTAGGTCGCACCTCTAAGGATGCCAACAAACTAGGTATAAGATCCATTGATGGCCTAAAATCGAAGGTCGATATGTACTTCAAGCTCTGCCTCTCTATGAATAGAGGACTCAAAATCATCCTCTCTACTCAACATGTCCACCACCACATTACCCTTACCAGGGGTATAAGCAATCTTAAAATCATAGGATGCAAGGAACTTCATCCATCTCTGTTGTCTCAAATTGAGATCCTTTCGCGAGAACAGATACTTAAGAGACTTACGGTCCATGTATAACTCGAACCTATCTCCAAGCAGATAATGCCGCCAAGTATTAAGCGCGAATATTATAGCAGCCAACTCTACATCATGGATGGGGTAGTTCTTCTCATGAACTCTTAACTATCTGCCACCGTAACATATTACCCTTCCTTCTTGCATCAGGACGACATCAAGCCCTATACCAAACGCATCAGTGTATACTGTGAACACTTTGTTCCCATCAGGCAAATTCAAGATTGGGGCTGTTGTCAGAGCCTGACATCAAGCCCTATACCAAACGCATCAGTGTATACTGTGAACACTTTGTTCCCATCAGGCAAATTCAAGATTGGGGTTGTTGTCAGAGCCCTCTTCAATCGCTGAAAAGAATCCTCACAGTCAATATCCCAAGAAAAGCTCAGATTCTTCTTCGTCAATCTTGTGAGTGGGGCCCATATATTTGCGAAGTCCTTAGTAAACTTCCTATAATAGCCTGCTAAACCAAGAAAACTCCTCATCTCCGTTGCATTCTTTGGACCCTTCCAATCCTGAACTGCAACTACTTTCGCGGGATCCACTGTTGTCCCATTCTTGGAGACCGCATGCCCTAGAAATCTCACTTCGTTTCTCCAAAAATGACATTTGGAGAATTTCACATTAAGCTAATGTGCAAGGAGAGTCTTCAAAACCTCCCTTAAATGTGGGGAATGCTCTTCCTCGCTCTTCGAGAAGATCAGAATGTCATCCACAAAGACCACAACGAACTTATTCAGAAACTCCCGAAACACCCTACTCATTAGATCCACAAATACGCAGGTGCATTCGTCAACCCAAAAGGCATGACTAGCTACTCGAAGAAACCGTCTGGAGTTCTAAAAGCGGTCTTGTCTATACTATTCTCGGCCACCCTCAACTGATGAAACCCTATGGCCAAGTCTAACAGAGAGAAAATAGACGCACCAACAAGTTGGTCAAACAGATCATCAATCCTCGGAAGTGGGTGCCTATTCTTCTTAGTAAGCTTATTCAACTCTCTATAATCCACACATAAGCAAAGAGACTCATCCGTCTTAGTTGCAAAGACGACTGGAGTATCCCATTTCGATATGCTTCGCCTAGTAAACCCCTTCTCAAGTAGCTCCCCTACTTTCTTGTTGAGCTCCATCCTTTCCCTAGGAGCCATGTGGCGCACAGGCAATGCGACTGGCTTCGCATTATTAATTAAGTTTATTCGGAAATCAATCTTGCGCCCCAAAGGTAAGCCACTAATCTCCTCAAAAACATTCAGTACTCATAGACTACTGGTACAGATCGTAAATCATCAACTGAAGCATCAAGTGATTCTAGGAAAGTAAGAATGACCGACCCCCTTTGGTCATAAGAAATCTCGAGCGTCCTTCCATGGCAAGTCAAAAGTCCAATGACCCTACTCTCACAGTCTAAAATGGCACCATACATGGCTAGCCAATCCATCCCTAAAATCAAACCATAGCCCATAAAACCAACCACATATGCGTCGCTCTCAAACTCGACGCCCAACACAGATATCCTCAAACCTCGACAAATCATAGACAGATGAGTCATGTCTATAATGGGGTTTGAGACAACAACGAGATCCGAAACCATACTAGTACTAAGGTGCCGAGACTCAACCACAGAATCAGATATAGAAGAGTGCAAAGCGCCAGAATCTAAAAGAGCCCTAATAGGATAATCAGAAAGAGAAATCAAACCTTCAAAAGATACTTTCCTACCTTTGTCTGGTACACTGGCCTCGAGAGCATGCACTTGCCCTAAAAAAGATCATGCCCTTTGGCCCTATCTTGTATCTTCGGGAACTCCCTAGAATAGTGCCTAACCTCGCCACAGTGGAAACATGTATTCTTCCTTTTTCAGCAACCTTTGCTCAAATGACCTACGCGTCTACACCTATGATTTCTTGTTTCTTTGAGCTTTGTCATTCTTTCTGCCTTTCTTTTGTTATTGCTGTTATTTCTTAGGTCACACTTTCTTGTTTTGTGTCTCATCAGTCTTAGCCTTCTTTTTCTCCTCTTTTCCATCTCCGTGCATCAATGCCATATCAACCAGTCTCTTAAAATTAGCCCCCATCAGAATGTGAGATAACGCCAATGCTTGAAGGGGATGATTCAATCCTCTTGCGAACCTCTAAGCTTTCTTGTGCGGGTATTCACCAATTCCTTGCTTCCACAAAAGTCTCAATTCCACGGAATGGCTTTCCTCGCATAGCACAAAAATCCTTGCATATCTTGGAGAAATTATCTGCTCACGGAGGAGGAGGAATAGTGGTTGCAGCTAGGGGCGGAGCATTTGCTTGGCCTCCGGCAGGTGCCATAACCTCGAGATATCTATGGAACTAAGCCGGTATCTGAACACCCTCAGGAATATACGGTTCCCCGGGCATGCTAAAAAGAAAGGAAAATGGATTCAAATAGAGAATCGAAAGATATTTTATATGGATTTGTGGAATATGTTTTTCAAAACATGTTTTTCGTTTGAAAATACTTTCTTTTTGGAACCTTTTGAAAACAACTTTCAAAACCTTTTATCCGATCTTGTAACCTTCAACTCTGATACCAAATGTGACACCCCACATTCGTTAATGTCAATCTTTAATAGAATGCATTAAGTTCAGTGAAGCGTTATAGATAAACAGAAACAGAACATCACAAGACAGATATGTAAAGTAGCAGCGACAATTTAAAACTTTATTTTCCAGCAGAAAACATCATCGTCTCAAAATCGAGTCACAACATCAAACTGAAATACTTAAATAAAATACATCAAGTAAAAGCATTTATCTTACACTAAAAACCATTAGAGTACAAAAGTAAAAAACCATAGTCCCCATAAGTATCCATAAACAAGTAGATTGATAGTCAAAGCGGTACATCTAAGCAATATCTAAACCCAAGCTGAAACAGAAGAGAGAGTCTGAGTGATGACTAAGCGTTCCCACCCTGAGAACCTAGGGGGAGGGGGGAAGAGAGGAGATAGAAAGGAAACAAAATGGGTTAGACATAATGTATGGCGAGTCCAGTTACTTTTAGCATACAAATAAGTAAAAGCACAATGACATGCATACAAACTGAATAAGAGATAACAATATCATATAATAGGTGTAACAGACTGAACAAAATAAGCAAGACGAACAGAACAAACTACGATTCTCAATTACTTTTCTCTGCACAAATACTAGTATAACAGATATGATCCCAACAGAAACATATAGTAGACTTAGGTATACTTCTAGTAACGGGTTTTACCCCCAAACAGTACTGACAGGTACCCTAACAAAAATAATGGGTGTTACCCCAACCATAAACCATGGGCACCAAAACAGGCAGGACTAGATGTACCCTATTTACTACCCCCAATCGATCGGTTCCCTATCCCATAAATACCCTATACCGGCCCCATAGTAGGATGTATCACTTCCTAAAGTGGCAACCCCTAGAAAGACATAGACCTATATACTGGTGTTACAGCGCCTTATTTTCCCAAGCAAGCTGGACCCATACACACACATGACTCCATTGGAACGCGCCATTGGAGAACCTCCACCCATCTGAACCTCTTATAACCAACTCAGTAAGCATGCCCTAAACCCTACCTAGTTTGGGGTCCCTCTATGATACCAGAATGGGTTACTGATTAATACGGGTCCCACACAATAGATGACACCAGCCACCCCCCAGGCTTGTATCCCCAACTACTAGGATTTTGTCAGGTTATGCCTAACAATTTAACAGGACCTCACAACCCCAACATACAAACAGGTTAAATTTATCCGGTTCATATAACCCCCATCTATTTAACATATTTACTTAACCCCTACCAATTCAGACAGGTTTGCTTAACCCTTACATAATTTATCAGGTTCATATAACCCCCACAGATTTAAACAGGTTAAGTATTACAGTTTCAATACATGTTTCACTTAGTCTAATTATTAAGCCTACATATTCACATGCCCCCAACCCTCAAGACATAATTCATAGTATAAGATATGACCTAAATTTTAGTCTTTATATCACAGTATAGGTTATGTCCCAAATCCCAGTCATAATTCATAATACATGTTATACCCCAATTTACCCTTCCCAACTTCGTTCGTTCGCATATTTCAGCGATAGGCCTAGGCTCGAAGGTAGCCTAGGCTATAAAAATAAAAATAGAGAGAGTGAGAAGAGAATAGAAATATGCATAATAACAGAATATGCATACAATAACAGAAATAGGAATATCAGAAATAGGCATATAAGAACTGAACAGTAGATAAGTTATACATGTAATGACAGATCTGTTTAGGTATGAATTAGATTCTTAACAGGCATAGATTTTAGATCCATATTTACAAACATGCCAGGATTACTTGTTAAATGTTCATATCTAAAGAAACATAAACTCATAGAGATTGGATCTAAAGAACATAGAATAACAAGCAGATGTTGTAGTAGAAACTCTTGTATGCAAATAGGTCGTTATTAAAGAAAACTAGGCTAACTTAATCCAAGAAGGTGCATCATCTCGTTCTCCATTGTTTTTTGTGTAAAAACAATGGAAATGAGGTCTTATATATAGCCTACTGCCAACGGATCTTGTTCAGAAACAAGTCCAGGTTCATAAATGAACCTGAATGGATCTGGGGTAGGTCGACCCCGGGATCGACATCCCCTTGAGTGGGTCGACCCCCTTGGGGTGCGGGTTGACCCCCAATGAGCCAGAATCTTGCTTCATTCTCCCGCTTGAGTTTCGAAATATTTTTAATTTTTTGGACTTGATTTTTTCATATTTAATTCTCTTTTACGTATACTAACTTCTAAGCATAATTACTTTCTCATACAATGTTCGTTTTACGCAAACTCGGAGTCTATCTTAAGCAGAATTCCGAGACGAATGCAATGGTGCAGTCCATTTTACTTAATTCCTAATATTTAATTAATATTCTTTAGTTTATCATTATAGTGTTCTTTGAAATTACGGGGTGTTAAAGAAAACATAGCGACATTGGAAGAATAAATGATCAATGGTCTCTTGTTCATTAGTATTGTTGTCCTTAGTCCAAATTTTCTTACTCCATCTATTTCTCGGCATGGTATTAATTCTAGTACTATAACCATACATTTTTTTTTATCTGTAAAGTATTACCATTATCGCAACATATATATAGTCGAATTTTCTCCAACGCCGCTTGATTTCATTTGTCTAGCTTTAAACCACATTTGACTAATTCTGGATACTAAGGATTGTGATAAACAAATGATACCACCTTGTATATAATCAATAAGTTTAGCTTTTCGGTTAATATAAGAAGTAAGCATCTCAAGATGAGAGAGATACTTACTTAAGATTAACCTGTTACCTAACCAGGGATCATCCCGCAACAAAACTTTAGAATAATGATAAATAGAAAATCTGAAACCTGGAGGAATTATTGATCTTAATTTGAAAATGTTTCTCCATGTCCAGTTGAATTTCTAAGGCTAATTCATAATCCAGAAATTTTATTTTCTTATCACATTGTGCTTCGACCATATTACCCATAAACTATTTCTGTCATTAAGAAAGTCACCAATATGCTTAATAAATGCAGCTCTATTCCAATGTTTCAAGCTAACAAGTCCAAGGTCACCTTTATTAATAGGACTTCTAATCTTTTTAAATGCTGCAGGAGATAGATAGTTGCCATCATTCTTGCCTTTCCCGAAATATCTCATAAAAGCAATACGAATCATAGATACAAGCTTAATAGGAAGAATAAATGTCCTAGACAGTAGACTTGCATAGAAAAAATAACCGACTTTATTAGTGTTAATCTCCCTGCTTGGCTAAGAAACCTAGAAGTCCAAGAGTTGAGCCTAGCTATAATCTTATTGAATAGTGGTAAGCACTGATTAACAGTTATTTTAGCTATGGAGAGTGGTTAGCCAAGGTAAGATAATGTTTCGAAGTTGTTGGTTAAACCAATTCTTGCTTGAATTGCTTATGTCTGAAGATCAGAAATACCAAAAACAATCAAATTGGACTTCTGAAGATTAACTCTGAGACCCAGTTTCGAAAATAGTGTCTATAGTCTGCTCTGTTGGATTATAGAAAATAACCAGATAATCCGCAAACATTAGTGAGGAGATTCTCGGTTCATGGCACATAGGGTGTAACTGAAACAGTCCATTGTCATTTTTTTGATTTAGCATTTGTGTTAGAACTTCCATCAGAACAATAAAAATGTAAGCTGAGATTGGATCACAAATAAGTATGGGGAAGTGAGCTGATGAAATGATTACTATCAAAGGACCTTCCCTTTTTTTGTTATTCCAAGAGAATGGCACACCAAAACATTTGAAATGAACTAGTTCAAATTTTTTTTAAGGGGAGGAATTTTAGAGAGGGAGAGGGGATCACCACCTATTCTTTGAGTAATTTCAAAACAACAGTTGAAATCATCAAGAAGGAACAATGGATGGTAGATTGTTTAAGAGAGTGAATAGTTTCGAACAAGTTTTTCCTACATAGTGAGTTATTTGCTGTATAAATGAATGTCAAGTAGTGAGTTGATTAGCTCGCTGCCTCCTCATGAGCACTATCAGCGGCTTGAAAAGGTGGCTTCAAAAACCTCGCTCTGCCATGCTGCATTGAGAGAAATGGAGGATTTAACCACCCCCTTTCTCCCTCGCCTATGTTCAAAGGCGACAACTTTTGCTTAAATTTTGGTGAATCATGGATTCGTGGTGGGTTCTCTAGCTTGTAGGGGTCTCTTCGGCCCAGGATTTGGAAAGGTTATCGACGCCGTATCGTTAGAGGGTGAGGATTTGACCACCTCACCCGTTTCCAATCCAATTCAAGCAGCGATTTAGCCTTCTGATCATGCATTTGTCTCTCAGCATGCTTCCCACTGTCGGTCTCGAAGTAAGAAGTGTCACACGTGGCAGCTACAGGGTCTGCTCTTTTTTTGATCCGGGATGGCTTTCATCGTCCGATGAGCCTTTGGCTTGTTCTGCCCAATCTACCCCACCGCTTGTTTTTTCCATTGCTTTCTCTTCTCTTGGGGGAGACGAGTTTTAGTTGGCCCTGTTAAGGTTTTTGGATATCCTTCTATTTCTTCTTTTGAGCAAACATGGTTGTGTGGTGCTTAATACAGATCGTGGCGCAAGGCCTTGAAAGCTGAGATTCGTATTCGGCCAGAGCCGACCACTCTTGGCGAGGTAACGAAGTTTGATGGGACAAGATGTGTTGTTGATGTGGCTCCCGTGACTCTGGTAGTTTTTTCTCTTTCTGGATTGGAGGTTGATGTGGGCAAGAGAAGCATCGACCTAGATGCCTCAATTGCCACCCAGGTATGGTTTAATCCTTTTTTGGCTTTTGGAGAGGTAGGTTTGGTTGTGGTGCTTCCCAATCCTCCTTTGTCGAGATCTTTGACATCGGTTGCTGTTTTGTCTCAATCCATATCTGCGACATCAAACCAAGCTCTTTTAATGGGCTGCTCTTTTTGTTTATAGGATTTTTTAGATTTTGATATGTTAATTTTGGTCTTTGACTTTTTATTATGGGTTAGTGCGTTTTTTGCTTCAGTGAGTAATTACATACGCTTGTGTGTGCTCGCGATTGCTGCATATTCCATAATGGGCATTAACAGTATGGGTCATGTATGTGATATTTTATGTGTTGGCGTGTGGGTTGATTTTTGGTCTACTATGCCACAGCTAAGCTGCTGCTCGTTCAGCGTGTGGTAGTGGTTTCTGATGACGGCCTTTAGACTTCATCTCTTTTTTTGCTATGGTTGCCTATTTTATGTTACCTCTTTCTTTTTTTGGTGGTAGGCTTATCTCGCTTTGTCCCTTTCCCTTTTCGCCCGCCTTGGGCGACATTTGTACGACTTGTATCTCTGCCATTCTGGGGTGGCTAGCCTTGTTTTATCACAGATCGGTGGTTTTTCAGTTGACTTGGCTTGACATGGAACACATCAAGCTTGCCAACAGTCTGTTTGTGTTTGATCCGTCAGATACTCTCCCTTGTTCAATGGCTAGTGGGTTCCCATTTGTCCCTCAGCATTGCTATTGGTTAGGAATGTGTAGTTTCCATCTAGCGAGCGCCTTTGTGCAAGCTACATGGAAACTACATGTACCCCTATTGGCTCGCTTTCGGTTTTAGAGCATGTCCTCCACGGTATCTTTCCTTTGACTTGTCTCCTAAGTCGGGATTGGTTTGTCAGGTTCAGAACTCTAACTTTTAGGTCGGTCAGTCGACCTCATGACAGATCGACATCGGTACAGTTCTCACAGAGACTGGTGTTGTGTTGTATCTTGCGAGCAACTCCACATTCCTATTTTCTTCATCTTCTTCTTTGGCTTCACCTGCTCCCTCCCACTCCCCTGCTTCTGTCTCCTTCGGTGCAATATTGGCGTCTTCACATCATTTGGCTCCTCCAATTTCCTACCTCCTTCTTAGTAAAACCGAGATAGCGATCATTAATGATATCACATCTCGCCTTACTAAGAATTTTTATCCTTGTAGGCCCAGCTTAGCTACGTATGTTTCTGTCTCTGCCCTGATCGGTATCTCCTCGCCTAGACTGCCCTCTCGTTCCTCTAGGTGCGGTAAGCAGTTGGTCACTCGCACCCCTCGCACCATTCGCACATGCTCTTTAGCGGTGTCCGAGCAGATCGTTAGATCCAATAGACACACTCTGTATTTTATCTAAGACAGGAGGTGGGCGTAGCCTCTCCTCTCCTTTTCTGGTTTCCCTCTTGTTTGTCTCTGTTTTGATGGCGAACTTACTTTTCTGGAACGTTCGGGGCATTGGCAATGTTGAGTCTCTTGCAAGGCTCAATCACATTGTAAAGAAGCATTCAGTCAGTCTTGTAGCACTTTTGGAACCTATGATGGGACCGGAAGTGTTGACCAAGTCTATTTTTCCTAGGCTTTGGTGGTGCCATAGCCAACGTGACCGACAAGATTTGGATCTTATGGTCCAAAGGCCTTGTCGTTCACCTTTTGTTTGATTCAGACCAGCTATTATTGGTGGCTTTCTCATTTCCCCATTTCTCCTCTTCCTTTTTTTTCTCTGCGGTTTACACTAAGTGCGACAGGATCGAGAGACACATCTTCTGGAATGACTTCCTCTCTCTTTCCAACTTGGGGTTCTCTGTTTCAGTGTTAGGTGGAGACTTTAATGCCGTCACCAACCAAGCAGAGAAACATGGAGGAAATGTCGTTAACCGACTTGCTATAGCGGATTTCAATGCTTTTACTATCCGCTCGGGTCTGTCTGAAGTGTCTTTTGTCGGTTCAGCTTTAACTTGGTGTAACAACCAAGAAGGTCTGAACCGGATTCTCTCTAGGCTAGATAGGGTGTTCGCTTCAGAGGGTTGTTTCGGTCTTCCTTTCACTTATTCCATCTCCCACCTGCATCGTACCTTTTCTGACCACGCCCCTATGCTTCTTTCTTGCTCTTCCCTGACTCTTTCAGCTTCATCATCCTTTTGTTTTTAGAGTATGTGGAGATCCCATCATACCTTCCACAGTTTTGTGGAAGAATCTTGGATCTCCCCCATGACTGGTCCCCCTCTGTGTTGTTTTTTCTTGCAAACTGAAGCGCCTGAAGAATTGTCTTAATACGTGGAATCAGCTTGTTTTCAAGAATATCTTTGACTGCATCAGAGCGGATGAAGAATCTCTTAATCCAACGGAGGCGGCTTTTGATGAACAACCCTCTGCCATCCACAAGGAGGCTTGGGCAGTATCCCTGCTCGCCTTCTCGTCTGAGGTTCGCCTTAAACAAGACCATTTGCGCCTAAAAGCCAGGATTAAATGAATTGTTGATGGCGATACTAACTCTAGGGTTTTTCACTCTTCTATTCGTAAAAAGAATAGACTTCTTTTCATTAATCAGATCCTTTGCCCTGACTTATCCTTGGCTTCTAATCCTGCAGAAGTCAAAGATACTATTTTATCCTATATCCAGTCTTTCCTTGGCACTCCTTCGGTGTCGATCTCAGACCCGTTCCTTCTTGCCTTCATCCCTCGTTTGATCCTCCCATCGGATAATGCTGACCTTGCCTCACTACCTACCTCAGACGAGATACGTGCTTGCGTATTTGCTCTTAGCAAGGACAATGCGTCTGGGCCAGATGGGTTCAACGGGACTTTCTACAGGATTGTTTGGCCTATCATCTAGGGAGACCTCTGCATCGCCGTTCAGTCTTTCTTTTCAGGTGAAGATCTCCCTAAGGGGTGGTCTTCCACCAACTTGGTCCTTACCCCCCAAATGTGACCAACCTATTTCTTGCGTCGACTTTCGTCCTATCAGTCTTTGTATTTTTTCTAACAGAGTCATCTCTATGGTTCTAACCTCTAGGATAGCCCCGTTTCTTGAGCGTCTTATCTCTTCTTCTCAGGCTATCACCGATAATGTCCTTTTAGCCTAGGAGTTGATTTCGCAGATCGATAGGAAGGTCCACAAGTCTAATGTGGTTGTTAATTTTAATATGGCTAAGGCTTACGACTGCATGTCATGGTTCTTCATCATCAAGATTCTTAGAGCTTTTGGTTTCCCGGAACCACTTGTTGATGTCGTTTGGAGGCTCATCTCCAACCGCGGGTTCTCCGTTCTCATCAATGGATCAGCCACCGGTTTTTTCAGGTCCGGGAGAGGGCTTCGTCAAGGAAACCTCCTTTCCCCAACATTTTTCGTCCTAGATGCTGAGGCTTTTATTCGTGGCTTGCATTCCCTTATGATTGATGGGAAGATTCATAGGTTTGGGATCATTAGGGGTTGCCCGGTTATCTCCTCTTTATCCTTTGCTGACAACAACATCATTTTTACAAATGGTTGTCGTCGATCTTTTATTGGCCTTATGGGTCTTATTCGGTAGTATGAGAGATGCTTGCGCCAACTCGTTAACTCTTCCAAAAGCTGCTTCGTTCCCGTGAAAGACTTGTCTACTGTCAGATCTTATTGGATCATGTCTTTTATAGGCTTCAAGGCGACTTCGCTTCCACTTCCTTACCTGGGTATTGTACTATATCGAGGAAGGAAGCTCAACGCCATTTTCGATCCCCTAGTTGACAAATTTAGAGGAAAGATCCTTCATTGGAATGCTACCCTCCTTTCTCAAGAAGGAAGACTAGTTCTCATTAAGTCTGTCCTAGACTCCATGGGATCTCATATCTTTGCTGCCATGACTCCTATTGCTTCCTTCTTCCGCTTGTGCCATTCTTATGCTTCTTTTTTCTGGGGATCCATGGAGAATGCTTCTCGCCACCACTGGATGTCTTGAAACGTTATTTGTCATCCCAAAAAGGAAGGAGGTACGGGCCTCCGTAACCCTCAAAACATCTGTGTGGTCTTTGCTTGTAAGCTTTGGGTGAGGTTTAGAGTGAATAATTCCCATCGGGCAACGTTCCTCCATGCCAAGTACCGAAGGTTTGCAATCACACATTACACCGGTGTCCCGTCCTACACTATTGAGATATGGAAACGGATGCAATCCTTGAAGGCCTCATCAGATGCTCATGGGAATGGTACCTCTTGGGACGACAATCCCTTCTCGCTTATAGCTACATGGAATTCTATGCGGAGTCCAACGCCAAGGCTGCCTCTTTTCTCCTACGTTTGGAATGCCTATATCCCTCTAAAGGTCTCTATGTTCATGTGGAAAACTTTGCATAATGGTTTACCAATAGATGAGAATCTTCAGAGAATCGGCATCCCGCTCGTTTCCAGATGCAGGTGCTGCAGTATTGGTAGCACCGAATCCTACTTTCATTTGTTGTTCACTGGGGTTTGTGCCAGGTCTGCTTGGAATTACTTCGGTAACCTAATCGGATGCCGAGTTAATGCAAACTCGATCGATGACTCCCTGAGATTATGGTGGTCCGGCATCTCAGGCAAAAGTCTTCGTTTGAGCCTCTTTCGTCTGATCCCTTGTTTGATCTGCTGGCACATCAGGTGCTCGAGGAACAAGCTATCTTCGACGGAGTGGCAATGGATCCTCCGACCATTATCCAGAAGATCAAGAAGGATGTATTCCTTACTTTCCAGGGTATGCCGTTCAGGGGTGTTATCGGTTCCCGATCTAGGAGGTTGGCTGTTGCGTTTGACGACTCGAGGCTAACGTCTACTCCCAGACAAGGTATTGGTTGACTCCATGCACCTGTGTGTCTCGTAGGTTTCTTGGGTTTATCTGGAGTTTTTCTTACTACTTTTAGCTTTAGCCCTCCCCCTCCCCATGTTTCTAATATCGTTTGCTAGTTATGCAGGATTTGGTGTACAAACTTTCATGTTCTACACTCACTCTGATATGTTATTAGCTAGGCTTCCAGTTCTCCTACACTAGACGATACCTAGGTGTTGGTCTCGTGCTACTGATTGTTGTCCTCGACAGAGAGATGCTGGGTGCTACATTCCTATCTCTCATACGTTGTTGTCGTGGAGTAGATACGAGTTATAGGTTCTTGGAGGAGCCTACACAGTTGTTCATCATCGACCTTGCCTGTGATGTCCATCTTCTTAGGCCTCAGGGGCCTAGCCTGCTACTTTGGTAGCGCGAGTCCATTGGCCTTTATTCCAAAAAAAAAAAATTCTTTTTTTATGCTACTGATATTCGTATGTATGTGTGCACGGTTTCTGCTTTATGCGGAAACCATTTTTGTGATTTATTGGAGAATGGCTGGATTCTCCCTTTTGTTATATTATATTACTTCTTCAAAAAAAATGTCAAGTATTAAGAGGACTGATCATAGAGGTCTTGGGCATGACAGTGGATATGTTGATCAGAAGAGTGAAGAGGGATCAAAATCAAAGTAGATGGGTTGTGAAGAACAAGGATCTACCATAAGGTGCATCTTCTAGGTTGTGTATGAAATTCCAAGAGGGCTCAATATATTTTGCTGCGCTTAAAGTCAACTCAAGGTTAAGTTTAGTCTCTACAATAGCTAGAACACTTAACTTGTTTCCAGAAATAAATAATTTACATTGGTCAAGCTTAGTATCATGGTGGCATCCCCTAATGTTCCATACACATACTGTTTTCACCATACATTAAACTGCTGGGGGTTGGGCACCTCTATTTTTCATATTCCTTAGCAAGTATTGTTTCTAGGCCGAACTAGGAGTGTTTAGGTTATAAACATAGGTGGATATGTCAGGTGGTACATGGGAGAAAGAGTCAAGTGGAGGTTCTTTGAATGTTGGGGGTGGTTTGATATTGGAGTATAGGTTCAAGATAGGTATTTGAGTGGGAGTAACAGTGCTTGACTTTGATTGCATAGGAATTTTAGGATTATGAGTTGGAGATTGTGACGAGGAGTTATGCATGCATGATGTTACGAAAGTGGTTGTATTATGAAGAGGTACAAGGTATGAAGAAAGGATATCATCATTTATTGCAACTATGTTAGTACATGCCATGTCTTTAATTTGATCATCTGTTGCTTTGTTTTTCACATTTTATATGATAGTCTTGTCGTTGAAGATGTGCTGCATTTTTCTGAGTTTGCTTTTAATTTTCTCTCTGCCACACACCTCGCAAAGAATCTTAACATCAGCATGTTATTAACATCTACTCAATGTTTCATTGTCCAGGACCTTTCAATGAACGCATCTCGGATTCTTGACGAGCAACTAAAAGGACTTTACTTTACCACCTTTCATACTGACATGGGATAGATATCGTTGAACCTATTGCTAATTTTTGTAACAATGATTTAGAACCATGGCATTTAAGACTAGGGCCCATTCCATATAGTCAAATGCATAGATTACCTTTTGTTAAAAACATTGACTCTACCAAAACTCCTTTGTGTAGTTGTAACGACCCGAAAGAATTTCGACTCCAAAAATCGACATACAACACCAATGTCGACTATTCAAGAATCGAAAATACTGAAACGTCAATAGAAAGAAGTTAGAGGGTGAGAAATAGAAAGAAAGAAAATTAAAATAGAAGAATAAGAACACAATAGAACAGAATTAGAATAAACACGAATCTCACAGCGGAATGATTAATATATATTATCTAACATAACCTTTGAAATACAAATTTATAACTGTATATACATACCATTTCAGAGTACAACACATAACATTACAGCGGAAATAACGACAGCTATAAAATCCTGAAGCCTCCTGCTCCAAGCTCTTACAGGTATATCTGTAAAATCCCGAATACTTGACTGCCCGTACAAAATTGGGCACCCAAGAGTTTAGGGTAAAACAGAGCAAAATAAACTCTGGGTCAGTCATAGGACTGGTGCGAATAAACTCCAACCATTTGTTTAACTTTTAAAATCTTTTTAAAAGAAAGGAAAATCGTAAGACCATTCCACATATAAACACGGATGGTTTTTACCTTATGATAAACCAAAATATTCTTTAAAATTAATACTCTTCTGATATTATAATAATGTTTAAATCAAATAAATAGCAATCTAGTGGAACGCTTTCATCTCACGTTCCACATATATAATATATAATCAAAAACCACAGGCTCTTATTTGGTAATGGGTTCCAACTGGCAAGGCATGGGACCACCTTCTGACAATGTATCTCTAGAGAGGAATACACCGGGTTCAACAAGAACATCTTGCAACCTAGGCTAAAAATGCCAGTCACTCATTTTGCTTGAGTGTACCGAATGTATTATCATCACCAACAGTTAGGATCAGCAACTGTTTCCCGAAAGAGACAACATCAAAATAGTTTAAAGAAGTGAATGGAATTTTTCTAGATCAGGTCACAATATACCATAATTGGGAGCTACCAAATTAGCCATGCGACCCACCCGATTTTTACCATTTCCTGGTTGTGAGGCTTGAAGCCACGCTTGTATCTGACAGATCACACCTTTATTTACTTTGAATGTCACATCGTCATACCCGCCAAACCACAAATTGATTTCTCTAAAAATACCACAGGTATACAGCTAAGAGAAACGAATTCCTCCACCACCAAACATAAATACGTTTGAAGAGATCAACTTACGCAATCTATTAAATATACTATGCCAGACATTCGTCCATACAGGTCGTCCTAGGACTGGACGAACTGAAGGCACTATTCTGTAAACCCATTTTAGGAAATTTCTACCTAAGATTTGCCAGAACAACCCTTGCATAAACTCCATCTTCAGTTATGTTCATCATATTTGATTCGCAATGGTAATGCCCATACGGAGCGTTTTCAGATAATAAATCTGACCCCAGTTTCTTCGTATTGATAACGTAAAATTGTCAAAACTTTGATAGTCCATGATTTAACTATCAAAGGAAAACATCCATACACACAACGATCTTATTTCCAAATGGAAATTTTATCGATCATCAATCAACCATTTTCCCTTTAAATTAATTTATCATTAATTTATTGATTTCCTCATTTCCCGTTTCCATATATTCATAATTTCTTATTTTCTAAATTTAGAAAATATTCGTTATTAACATTGGAAAAACATTTCCATTCCCTATTTACGCATCATTATTCTTCCATATCTCTCAGTCTCTAACCGTAAACTAGTAAGAGAACAACTTCCTAAGTATAAACACCGAAGGCCAAAACCAATATCAGATCGACACTCAAAAAGCCATTCAACTTAACTAATCCTCAATCAGTTTCTAATTCTTTTAAATCAATTTTAATTTCCTATTTCAAAACCGAATTTCCTTTATAAATAGTTTATTTGAAAAATATTTTCTTTAATCCATTATTCACATTGAATGTGAAAAATATTTCTTTTATATAATCAATTAAGTTTGATTTTGTATTTGAATATAATATCCCATTTTCAAATTCTATTTAATATCTATTTGTAGAATTTTTCATAAAAACACATTTTATCTCCAACACTTATAATCTTATCTAATTCCCTTTAAAAAAAAAGCTAAGTTCAACTTCCATTAAAAATATTGGTGTTAAACCGCTTTCTACTTCTCTATATAAATTCAGATTTATTTATAAATTAATCTTTCTATTTATCTGTTTAAAAACAGATTTCTATTTAATATTTAATTTCCAAATATTTCCTTTTATAAAATGGTCTGTTTGGCACAAGTCCCTATTAAGTTTTAAAATTAGGCTCACATTCGGTAATAAACTTATTGTAAATTTAGTCCCTATTTTTCGAAAATTCACTAAAACAATAAAAAAATACGTAAATTCATATTTAGATTAAATATGCACTCGACAAAAAATTCAAATAAAAAACCATCAAACAAGGCATCTAAAACATAAAAATAGAAAAACAACGAAAATGCAGCTAAATGCATAATACTATGCACATATTTTTATTTTCCTACATACATCCGTGCACGTTTTTCATGTCATGCATCTGTGTTGATTTAGTTGCAGACATCTGTGCAAGTATTTCACAGTTCTTACATAAAAGTGCACAAGTATTGACACGCATACGTATCAATTCACATTTATTTTCATTCATGTACGCAGTAATAATAGAAAAGATGCACACACGTGTGCAACAATCCGCAGGCAAAATGTCAGATCAAATCCCTTCATGCAATACTTGCATACATACGTGCATGTATTTTAAATAGTTGCACACATATATGCAAGTCTCGGTCCAGAATTTCGAAAGAAAACACCTGTGCAATAGTTTGCATACAATTATGCAACTATTAGTAATAGTTGCATACATATGTGCAACTTTTTTTTATTTTTGTGAACTTGCGGAAAAAATTCCAGATTTTAGATTTTTTTTTACCCGATAGCGCCTAAAATTTTGCCCAAAAAACGAAAAAGGCGGAAGTTGAAAAATAGGGGGTGGGTTTGCATTGAAACTTAGGGGGGGATGTGAGCCTAATTAAGTTTGAAAATAGGGATGTGAGACTAATATCCACTTTATGAAATCCTTTGATTTTATAAAATACTTAAATTCAATATCCACTTTAAAATTTCCTTTTTATATTCCAATATTATTTATGGAATTTTAAAATACAAAATAAAAAGGCTGTGTTATCCAAAAATATCATAATCAAACCACAGATTATATATCATATCACAATATATGAAAAACAATAATATAAATGTTGAGGAATCCAGTTGGATTCCTCTAACGTGTTTCCCCGCATCCACAAATGTTAATCGACATAAATAACACGAATATGAAATATTCTGATAATCAAAATCAATATTTAATTAATGATATATATATATATATATATATATAACAATATCTATATTTTCAACCAATTAACTAGCAATTCATCCAAACAACCATCACGTAGAAATCAATCATAATTTTCCAATACTAAATTACGTTTATAAAATTATAAACTGATCAGGGTTAGTGAGTTCTACTCACTTTGGTCGTTATTCGTTAAATAACGAATAATGGTCGATTTGTTCATTCAGGCATTTTATTCAACCATAAATTGAGACGAGCTCCAAATCGCTCCAAACCAGCTTCATTGTGAAGCCACGTCCATACGGTCCCAACGGATCTAAATTTGTGCGATCCTGATTACGTATGTATAGGATATTAAAGTTATAAGTTTATGAACTAATTTAAACTGATATAAACCTAATTTATATATATATATATATATATATATATATATATTTGAATTGGGCTTACCAATTATAAACGACCCATGTTTTAAATTACAACTCGCATGTAACAAAAATCCTTCTTCCTGGTTAGTTTGCAAAAACCGCGCTCCAGCTTTTCACCGTTGCCATTACCGACTTCTTATTCCCCATTTCTCCTTCTTTACTAGATGGAAACTCAAACTACAATTATCAATAGGCTGCTCTTTCCATGCTTTACAATCCCATCCCTATATCTCCAGGATCACAGTATAGTACACCACGCTGCTCCTTCCATAGCCATTTCGAATCCTTCTTCTCATTTCATTTCCTCAATCTATTCTCTCCCTAACCACTCCATCTCCATCACCATTCTGCCAAACCCGACATCACCATTCCAGTTGTGTTCTCCGCCATGACCTCTAGTAAAACATCGATAGTTTTTGATACAAATTTCCCCAAACTTTGTATGCGAGAACCATATCAACCCCTCAATCCAAATCTAATAACCAAAATGAATATTATTGCTTCAATTTTGAAATAGCTATAAACCTAACTCGCGGTGCAGTATTTTTTCCGAACCCAAAAAGTTGTGCGAGATGCACAAAATATATACCAGGTTATAGCAAATGCTCCCGTGAATCCGTCTACAAATGTTTTGAGATTTATACTAACTTATTGGATTTGATTTCCATTTTTTTAAAACTCACGTTTTGAGTTTTGGTAAGAACACTAGCGGACAAAAAATGCTTTGACCAGTGAACGAAAATAACTAGGTTTAGGGGAAGGATAGTGGCTATTTATAAGGAGAGGATATTATCATCAATTTTTTATTGAACCATTGCCTCCGTTAAACATTTAAAAATTTGTATGATTACATAACATATCCAAATTTTACGAAAATGGACATACAGCTACAGTTCGACATTACGGACCTAACGAAACTTATTTCATCGAATTTCGAGTCCATTTGCTCACATAGCGCATTTTTAAAGTCAAATTATTGGATGTTTTTCACATTTAAATTCCACACGACCACATACTTACTCCACAAATCACGAAATTTGAAATCTAATAAAAATTTAATATTCCAGATCCAAAAAATTAATTTCGTCGAAAACGGAGATCGTTTGCAAAAATGACTATTTTCTAAGGTTTAAATAAACTCATTTAAATATTAATATATTAAAAATAATTCAATATTAATAAATTAATATTATCGTATATATTCACATAGAACATCATTTAGCTCCAAAATAAACATATGTGGATTTATAACTCGGTATTTCAAAATTCCAAGTTAACAGTTATTGATTTATATTAAAAATCCATTTATTATATAAATAAAATCGTTATATAATATAAATGAATTCCATTGCGACTACTTGAAAATTTGATTTGGACATAACTCATAAACTACATTACAAAATCTCGTTTTTTCACCTCCGTTAGAAAAATATTGTTAAATGGATTCGAACGTTTCTTGTTTCACATAAATCCGACCTAAAACAGATTCTGTGTATTCAATTAAAGTTCGAATCACCAAATTACGAATTACCGCGTCGTTACGGGCTCATTTTGAATTATATTAATAATTATAAGTTCTAACTTCATTTATTAAATAGACTCGTTATTAAAATTCGAATCTAAACGCAACTGAATCTCTTATACTATCCAATTCACACAATATTTTCAGTCCAACTTAATTCTGATTATTTTGGAATAAAATATACTATTCGTATTAATTAAATATTCAATATTATTTAATTTAAGCCATTAAATTTCCAAGCCATTATTTAAATAATTAAATTAATTATTTATTTGATCGTTAAAAACATAGGATGTTATAGTAGTATTTGTCCATAAGCTAGACAAAAAAAGAAAATCTTTCCCTGTAAGCTCTACTAAAAGCACTGTTTCTTTTCAAATGGTACATGTTGATATTTGGGGTCCATATTCTATTATTACATATAATGGATATAATTTTTTCTTGACTGTGTTAGATGACTAAACAAGGACTACATGGACACATCTATTATCACATAAAAGTAATGCTTTCCATGTGTTGCAAGCTTTTGTTGCTTTTATTGAAGAACAGTTTGACATAGTTGTTAAGATTATGAGAACAAATAAAGGAAGAGAATTTTGCAGTCATTTATCCAAAGATTATTATGATAGAAAGGGTATTTTTCATCGACTTACCTATGTGGCAACACCTCAACAAAACGGTGTAGTGGAGAGGAAGCATCAACACTTTGGAAACAGCTAAAGCACTGCTATTTCAATCCAAGTTGCCACATACTTATTGGGGAGAATCTATATTGCATTCCACATTGTTGGAGAATGGAGTTTTGAATGACAGCAACCTTATTTCAATTATTGTTATTAATTGATTATAAAATATATACTAACATGTCTATTTAGAATATATATACATATATGTATATATGCAGAGTTTGTATGTAGGACTTGAATACTGAAGATTATAAAGTTTATAGAGTTCCAAGAAATTCAGGAATCAGAAGAGATTCAAGACTGATGAGTTATCAAGTTATCAAGATATCAAGATTTCAAGAAAAATATAGTAATTGAGTCTAGTTTATATGTAAGACTCTGAATAGCACTCCAGGTTCAAATTCTGATTTTCAAATTTCAAATTTTGTTTTCAAAATTCAAATCCTAATTTCAAAATGATTTCAACCTATTATCTTACTTACGATTTCAAGCATATATGTTCATAAAGTTTTAATATATGTAAGTTTATAATATATAGTTTTATAGTTCTAAACCTTATAACTTTATAAGTATGTTAATATATTATATTACTATGTTTCCATATGGTTTTACACTTTAGAATATTCATTTAGATTACTAAGATTTGACTCAAACATTTCCAGAATAATAAATATGTTTAAACACTTGAAAAATAGTTTTAAAAATCAAAATATGATACATATGTCGACATACATTTTTAGCCATGTCAACATACCACTGTCATAATTTTAATTTTCAGAGGAAGTGTCTTTTCACTATTTGTAATGTTTATGAAACATTGCAAACATTGGGACACTATAAAAAGTGGCTGATTTTGAATTTTTAATCATTCTTTCTTCTCCATCTTCATCCCTTTGCATACCACCATTAATATACATCATTTTCTTGATTTCTACACTTAAACTTTGCCGATATCTACTCAAATTATATCAAACTTCTTCTCTTCTTAATATCTATCAATTACTCTCTAAATTGAAGTGCTATTGAAGAGTTGTAGGGCTATTGTAATAATTTGGAGATTGTTTGGGAAAGGGTGTGTTCTGTTAGCCCTGAAATCAAGGAAAGGGAGCGATATTAACCTTGTAGTCGTGAAATCAAGGGTGGTGGAATCAGTGTTAACCTTGTAGCTGTGAAATCAAGGGTAATGGAGTCGGTGTTAACCTTGTAGTTGTGATATTAAGCGTGTTGTACTTGGATATTGATAATAATAAAATTTTGCGCAGTCCAGCGTTGTGTGGGACTGGACGTATGAGTAATCTGAACCAGTATAAAATCCAGTGTTTTCTTTCCTTTTCTGCATTTTATATTTACTTATATCTGTGTCTGTGTTTAACTCTGTGTTCGTGATCATCTTTGATGTGATAATCATTGTGTGATTCATATAGTAGATCAATTAAGTTTAAGATATTCATAAATTCCTTATAAACACTATTCACCCCACTCTAGTGTTTGTTTTGCCTTAAGATCCGCATTCCTTAAAAATTGGTAATAGAGCATAGGTTTTCAAAAGTTCATCATCTAAATTTTGGAAATATTAAATGGCAAATTTTGAAATGATTTATAACACTAGTTTAAATTCATGCACTGCATCAGTATTAGATGAGTATGCATTCAATTTTATTGAAAAATCAAGTTATCATGATATGATGTCTTGAAAAGTTTAAATGGATATAACACAGAATCATCATAATGTTATTATTTCAAATTACAATTAGTTATTTTGAGAAGTTACTTGATTCTTTGAAGAGTTGTGTTGTTTTATAGGGAAAGAACTTATATGTGATGACTACTGGTCAAAGGACACCAAGTTGTTCATTTATTAATCAAGAAGAAAAAGAAGAATATTGGCAATCTACAACCTGAACTGCAAAGACTATTTTCTTCTTCAGTGCGATTCAATACTGTACTACTCTTCAAACTCTCCGTAATGCCTATGGTTTCATGCGAATCAATCAAGAAATGGCCAAGTTATGATCCAATGAACTTTTGACGCACAAAGGGTAAAAGAAAACAAAGTTGTTTCTGGTATTTCTCATATTTCGTCTAGATATTTGTATTATTTCATCCCAACTCCTTTTCCACATTAAAGTCCTTGTTCTTGCGTAATTTTTATGGGTTGATCATCAAATTTTGATCAAAATTGAGTGAGATACGGCGGTTTGAAGTGGGCTATTCAAAACAGAAAATGATAAACGGGATTTTCTGTTTTCCTCTCACTGATTCGGCCTACTGCACCATAATCCCATTCAAATTCTTCACCAAACTGTTATTCAATTATGTCTCTTTCTTTCCTCTTCGATTTTCCACTGCTCCATTCAATTCCATTAAGAAATGAAGAAGATATTCCCTCCGGAAGATTGATTGTAAGTGGAAAAACGGGAAGAAGAAGAGAAACTTTTGTGAATAGACATGAATTTTGATCCTATATATAGTAGTTGAAGTGTCCAATCAAATTAAAATCCAAATTCAAAATTTTAGCCCCAAGATGGATAAACTACTAAATCATCAACATCTTTCTCGTACGATCTTCAAGTTCAGCAAATGAATATACTATGCTGATCAGAAAAACGAGCTTGTTGCAATAGAGCATATCTCAACCTCAAATATTGAAAGATGTGAATGTATGGTTCACGACAATGGAAGAACAACAAAATGGAGGATTGCAAAAAGAAGCAAGCTTTTCAATATTTTCATAATCATCATTACATTTAGGAATATACATTTATGCACATAATGGGAATAGAAATCTATCTCTTTTATAATTCTAGAAAGTTTGGTTCATACATCTATACACCATAGTATACATCTATACGAATCTAATTAAAATTTATCTCTTTTCTTATTCTAATTTAAATTTCGCTACTCTGTGATTTGGTTTTGAAAGGAAATCTTTTCAATACAAAAATGTCAGTTCAAATTCTAGTTATCAGTTTGTTCATATACATATGTTTCACATATTTTACTTCAAAAATATATATTAAAAGTATATAAATCAATGAAATTATGTAGTACACAGATATGTTAATATAAAATTTTCAAACATTTGATATAGTTATAAAACAAGAATTTATATATTCTTTGTATGAAGTTTAGACATTTATTTAGAGGAGACGGGTATGCAGCACGAGGCTGTACAGCCGATTAGATATGTACTTTACACATACATGGTTTTATATATATATATTTTTCACATATAATTTCGTTACAACTTTGGATTACATAGTCACAAATACTATTTGTAACTTAATACTAATTTTGATTTCTTATTTTATTAAAATTTATAAAACTTGTATATTTAACTAAATATTTTGGTATATATATACATATATAATTTTTTATGTTTTAAAATTGTAGTTAAAATAAAAGAAGTTATAGTTTTATAGTTTACTTTCTATTACTAGATTTCATCAAGAATAATTCTATTATAAGTATAGATTTCTTTTAAAGTTTTAACATATAAATGGTTCTTTAGCAAAATAATACGTTTTGATTTTGAAAAGTTTAAATTTAAAATTGATTTGTATCAAAAGATTGATGCATATCTCATAATTAAATTTTATGTCCTTTTTAAAAATTAGTTTTTATATATACAATTATGAATATATTTTTATATCAAAATAGTTTACTCTATATAATACAATTTTATATTCTCTTTTTAAAAAGAAAATCTTCAATGTTTACTATATTATTTTTAAAGAAGCACCCTACTAAGATTATTTAACTCCATATTTCTCATAAAATTATTCTGAATATTTTACTACTTATCATGAATATATTTTTAATAACCATTAAATTCTTATCTATACTATTCTTTCATTCTCTTTCATTACTATTATTAACCTAAGTCTAGATATTATAAATATTACCATTGTTTGATTGAAATAATTTGTAATATATATGTATATCCATGACAGTTAAATAGTTCTTTGATATCTTTTACTGAAATAGATGTCGTCACCAAATCATTCTGCATATTATCGCTACACATCTTATTTCATATTATAAATAATTATCATAAATTACAAGCGCATTTCAAATTAAAATCATTCACATCATAAGTATACCGTATGGGGAATTATTGTCTTAAGAAATATATAGGATTATTAATTAAACATATAACATATATACTTTGACTTGATTGCCTTGTTTGGCTTGATTAATTTGTTTGACTTGTTTGGCTTGATTAATTTGTTTGACTTGTTTGGCTTGATTGATTTGTTTGACTTGTTTGACCTTGTTGGATTTGATATGTGTGTGTTGGTAGGCTGAAATATATTTATACACATGTAGGTATTAAATAATATAACTATCTTTTTCACATTTTATTACATATAACTTTTCTGGTATTAAATTAAGTGGGTGTTTTATAGTTTCTAGGACTAGTTGAAGTTTCGAGAAGTGTTTTTGAATTGACATATATTTTGCTTTTGTTGATTTGATTTAGATTTTTTAGATTGATTGTTTGAATTGCATGTTTTTTTAAAATTGCTTGTTTGGATTAATTTGATTGTTTGGATTGATTTTCTTGTTTGGATTGATTTGCTTGTTTGGATTATAAATATTGACTGGATTGCTTAGTTTATTATCCTTCTATTTTATTAAACTAGTATGTCATGATTTTAGGGTGAGTAATATTTTAAGTTTAGAACCATTGATTTAGAGAGAAATATAAGGTTATTCAATTCAGGAGTATTATATAGTCATTAGGATCGTTTATAGCATAGATTTAGGGGGAGTATAACTTTGTTTACTCTAGTATAGTCTACTATAGGTATAGTACAATATAGAATTGTATAAGGTAGTTTTTGATAATGACAACGTGGGAGAAATTATAAAATAAGATATAGGCATAATTTAAGGAGGAGTCAGAAGAAATCCATGGTGAAAAGGGGAGTAATCAAGGAATCAGATCAATAGGTAACATTAGTTATGAATATTTTATTAACCAAAGTTGTCATCATCAAAAAGGAGGATATTGTTGGAGAATAGTGTAATGTCTCGACTTTTTCTGACTTTTGATATTTGATTTTAATAAGGAAATTAAAATGATATATACTACTTAACAAACTAAAATGATTATAAACATGTGTAAACATATGTATGGATGAATATACAAATAATGAACATATTTAAGTTATGTTTAAACTTGATTAACATAATATAAATATGCAACATTAAAATCATAACTTGAAAAACATGTTGGAAGTACAACAATATGTATATATGTGTATACTTTAACACATATATAGTTAAACCCTAACACAAAATTCAAGCAAGAACACAACAACTAAAAACTTTTAACTTGCACTTGAAGGTAATGGCAAAGTATGCATATTAAAGGGAGCGTTGGTCACTTTAAAAATAGAAGGGGACTTTAAAGCAAACAAGAACAAAGTCAGTAAAGTAAAATAGGGACAGGAGATTCATTTCGGCCATGTATGTATACATGAACATATAAAATATTATTGCACAGAACATGTTTGATTGAATGACTAAATGGTAAATATAAATGTAAATGTATGTAAAGACAAACATAGGCAAGTCATATGAAGACAATATTCTAAATGTGATTTAACATAAATAGTGTGACTAAATATAGGAGAAACCATCACCTAAAATACCTCAACACAAGCTGCGTATATACAATTCTCCTTAGAAAAAATATCTCATACTTAAAGGCTAAGCAAAGTCATTTTATATTGGCTGAAAAGAAGGGAGTATGCACAAGCATTTAATGAAAGCATGGTAAGAGATTATGGGCTTCTAGAAGCTTAAACATAGTACAAAATGATTGGCTAAAATATCTAGTAAACAAATAATTCTTGCATGAGATTGTTTCCTTGAAACATGGCATATGAGCTAAACAAAGGGATGAGGCTAAACATATACTTACTGTAGTGAATGGGAAGGGAAATAGATTTTTAATCATGAGAACTTGGCTATAAATATGGGTTTAACCGCACATTTCTATCCACATAAAATACTGCAATCAAACCAACAGGAATAGGAAAGCATTCAGGTGAGTACACTATCTTCTATGATTAATCCTTTAGAATTATTGCTATGAAGCGTTTTAGCCTGATTAAGTGCATAAGTTTATATGTGTATATGCTCTGTAGAAAAATTTTCTCTGAACACATCATTTTACGGACAAACAACTGCTAGTTGATGCTAGAAAACCCTGATTATCATCTGTTTTTAGACTGCTATTTCATGTATTAAGAATACCAGTATGATTGTTATGATTCTGTGTTTAGTTTGAAACTTAAGTAACAAACCTGCTACCATGTTATGTAAACATAGAACTTCATGAACACCTGTTTTACAAAAGAGAATTCTACCCAATTCGCCCACTAGGTTTATTTGAATATAAGGATATAATGCATATGATTTCAGACTTTAGTAATACAATCAAAGTGAATAACAAAGGAAGGAACCTACGTAGCAGAAACTAGGAAATCGCAGTGTTCTCTGTAACTAACACTACAACATGGAAATTCAAACATCTCAGAAACCTGCGATTTCCTAATGAACCACATGATCGTAATTATCAAGAAACAAGGAGATGAATGGAAATGCCTTTTTGGGTAAATTCCAATGAACCACATGATCGGAGCTGATGGCGTTAGGTCAGAGGGAGTGCTATAGGGTGGGGATCATCAGAAAAATAGGAGATGATTTTTCTGATGAGCAGATTTTGAAAACGGAATAAAAATAGGATTAGGGTTCATATTTTTGTGTTTGTCGTTCTCGTCGAAACTGCTTTGCCTCGGTGGCGTTTGGAGGCTGCGGTCAGGGGGAAATGATGTTGGAGGAAGCTAGCATGGTGTAGCTCGAGTGGGATGGAGCTCTGTTGACGATGGAAGGAGCAGTCGGAGTTTTCTCCGATGAAACCCATACGAGAAGGAAAAACAAAATAGTGAAATCATTGTTCACGTTCAGATGGTCGGACTTCAGTGTGGAGACGAGGTCCAGGGGTGGATGGTGATATGTCTGGATGGTCGGAGGTGGTCGATGGTGGCTCGATGACATGTGCACGTGCATGTGTACATGTGTGTGCAATAGGGTGGTACTGGGAATTGGCAACGGGTTTTCATGGCGATCGAAGGGGTGTGGCATAAGATCTTGGAGTTGGTACTTGGCAAACTGGTAGTAACAGATGGTACTTTGGTTGGGTAGGAATCATTAGATGCGGCATGGAATTTTGACGTGGGATCATGGGTGCTGAGGGAAGGTTCTTTGGCATTTGTTAAACTGGTACTTTAGAAATTGGTAAAGTGGTACTTTAAGATCTGGTACTTGGCTGAGCGCATGAAGTCTGGGGTGATTTGGTAAGCGAAAACATGGTATTTTGGACTTGGTACTTTGGCAAGTTGGTAGTACTTGGTTACACTTGGTACTTTAGATGGAGCGTGGTGTTTTGGGGCAGATTAGCATGCGAAATGCAGTGTTTTGAAATGTAGTACTTGCGAAACTGGTAGTTTGGCCAATACGCAAACAAAGGAGGTTTTGAATGAAGTTTTAATTAAAACCAATTTTAAATAAAATAGAAAATAAAAAAGAAATTAATTAATAAACAAAAAGATATTTTTATTTAAAATATCGCAGGCAAGGGGTAGAAAGACAGTAGCAGGAAGATCAAGGACAGAAGCTTGACCATAGAAGTTCGACGAGTTTGAAATTAGATATATAAAAGAAATAATTAAAATAAATTATAAATTAAATTTATTTATGATTAAATAGAAATGAGAAAATAATTTACAAGAATAACGGAAGTATTAAACATTGTATAAACAAAGATGGCAAATGAAGTAAAATACCGTATGCGAGGCACACGCTTTATTTGTTCATTTTTAAATGACGGTCAAAAACTGAATAAAATATTGTGTGCGACGCACACACTTAAATTGTTCATTTATAAATGATAATCAGAATATCCAGATGTGTACAAGGCAAACATATACTGTTTTATTTGACTGAAACTCATAATTAAAGGATGTGTAAACTGAATTATAATCATATTAGGCTGATAATTAAATATTAACTGTAAAAGACATTACGTACATCGTTTCGAAGAGACCGGAATAAATATTCCACTTCGACTCGAATTATACGACGCAGGTCAGAAATATTGAAGATAGAGATATGCAAGGGCTATTTTAAATAGAACCTTCAGTCTGTCCAGTCCTAGGACAAACCTAAATGGTCGGATGTCCGACAACGTATATCTATTAGATTCTACACTTCGAATTTACGTAAGTATATTACATTGCTGGCGGAGAAATTCGTTTCTCTTTGCTTTATTGCACGCAATATATTTGGGAAATCGAATGAGTGTTCTGACAGATATGACGATGTGGCATTATAAGTAATTGAAGATATAATCTGTCAAAAGATTAACATAACCTCTAGCCCTGTGCAGTTAAAGCGCTTAGCGATTCTATAGCGGAGGAGGTGCAAAAAGATGTCGCGTGGATAAAGCAGGGGAAATAGCGGGAATATAGCGGATGCACAAAAGGTTCATTAGATGTAAAACCTAATATTTAAAAATTAATTAATCATTTTTACCACATTATATGTGTACAAGTAACTAATATTAATTAATATTATACAACAAAATCATGGAATATCATAGTTATGCAAGCTAAATTGATGAGTGTAATTGATTGTTACCATATATTAGGCACTTATGCCTAAAATTTAGCCTTTACACTAACTATACTAATTTTTTTGATAAAAGAACTAGTCAAATCAAGCTTTATATATTAATATTGCTAAAGAGGACGCTAAAACCATTGATTTAGCGGATGCAGCGGGAAATAGCGGGGCTAGAAGCGGATCTACTGTTCATCAGCGCTAAATTGAAATAGCCTAGCGGTTGAAGAGCTCTATGGGCTATAGCGGGGATATTGCGGGGCTTTAGCGGGGCTTTAACTGAATATCTCTAGCCTCACAACCAGGAAATGACAAAAATTGGGCAGGCAACATGGCTAGTTGGGTCATAACCAAGCAGGGTGTATTATCACCATCTAAAGGAATTCCTTTTGTCTTCTCATCTCTTTTTCACTGCTACAGCATTCGGTAGCGGTTGCTGATCCCAACCGTGGAGGTGATAATATATTCGTTACACTCGAGCTAAATGAGTGGACGGTCATGTGTGGCCGGGTTACAAGACGTTCTTGTTGAACCCAAGTGTATCCTCTCTAGATACACTGATCGGCAGGTGGTTCCATACCTTGTCTATTGGAATCCAATCGCCAATAAGCGTTCTACGATTTTGGATTATGTACTATATATATATGAAACGTAAGATGCAAGCGCTTCAATAGATGATTATTTATTTGTTAAAAACTATTGTAATATCAAATGATTTTGATATCAAAGATACTTGGGTCATCATCCATTACTGACGGATTGGTCTAAAGATTTCTAAAGTAAAATGAATCTGTCTAGTATGGGAAACCCTTATTCTTTTATTCCTGTTTCCAATCTATTTAACTGTGTTTACTCACACCAGTCCCCAGACTGACCCAGAGTTTATTTTCTGTGTTTCCTAAACTCTGGGTACTCATAACACTTGTTATGAGTAGACAAGTAATTCAGGTAAGCAAGTGGAACCCTATGAAGTCTGTTGAATCTAGAGTTCAAGACTAGTCTAGTAGTATATCTATTTTTATGTATCCAGTTTAGATGTATATATTATCCTAGTAATCATGTATAATTATGTTGTTGTACAATGATGATGTACTATGATGTATCAGACCCTGTTATGTAATATATTATTTATTTTGTGAAATTTCGCTGTGAGATTCTGATGTTTTTTCTTATTCTCCTATTCTATTAGTTCTACCTTTTCCATCTCATCCTCTAATTTCTTTAATAATGACACGACTTTCGAGGTCATCGAAAATCGCGCCGTTACAGTTGGTATCAGAGCTTAGATTTTCTGAACACCCAGGCTTTGGGTAAGTGTTGAGAGAGCGTATTTTTATTAAAAACTATTATAGTATAGGTTGACCCTAGTTACTGACTTAAGTTATCCCTAAGAATATCTTCCGGTTGAGTAATTGATTTTCAAACCGTATACTCAGAAAGTTGATAATGAGTTCTCACGGAAGACGGGGCCGAGGAGCGAGCGGGACAATTACAACCAATGGGAAGACTGTTATTCCAAGTCAGATGGATACTACTGAAGGTGTCCCAGCTCTAACTTAGCAAAATTTTGCAATGATCTGCAAGAACTACACTACTCTGGGAGGAAAAGTTTTTAAGGTTACTGAATCACTGGTTGAAGTCCAAGCATGGATAAGATCATGTGAGAATATTTTTAAGGGACTGAAGTTGGATGATGAGTATAAGCGTCTCTTAGCTTCATGGAATCTGGAAGGAGCCGCAACAGTCTGGTGGAACGCCAAACTGCTAACACTTCGGAGGACGATTTTACTTGGGCGATGTTCAAGGAAGCCTTTGAAGCCCAGTATCTGCCAGCCACTGGGAAGACAAGGATGTACCGAGACTTTATCGATCTAAAGCACGAAAGCATGACTGTTACCGAATATGAAAACAAGTTCAATGCACTCTCAAGCTTTGGACTGGAGTTGGTCAATACTTCATTAAAGAAGAACAAGATGTTTGTAGCTGGTCTGAAGTATAGTCTACAAGGCAGGATGATGGGACCTCTGAAGGACACATTTGTTGAATTAGTGGACTTAGCACTCAGGTATGAAGTTTTGAATGCTAAGAAACCAGCAGAAAAGGCCCAGACTGGAGAAATCAGTGAAGAGAATTCCTGGAAGAGGAAATTCAATTCAAATTGCGAGAACAAGGACAATAGAGATAAAGAGGAAGAGAAGTATGAAAATCGTTTCAAGAATAAGATATGTCACAACTGCAAACAAAAGGGACATATCGCTAGATTTTGTAAGGAGTAAAAGATAAAGAAACCAGAATAAACCCAACAGCAACAGAAAGTTCAGCAGCAGCAGAATCAAGGGAATGAGATGGTGATAAAGAACCTTTGTTTCAACAGCCATCAGCCTGGACACATGGTCAAGGATTGCCCATTGATAAAGAAGGCACCACAGAATAATGTTTATGCTATCATGAATGAGCCGACAACTTCTGATGACGTGAAAGGAAAAGGAATCGTGAAAGGTACCTTAAATTTTAGATAAAGGAGTTAAAGTGATTAGGGTCAGCCTCAGGATAAGTTAAATAACATTGAATTAAATTTAGAAATATCCAGTGAATAAAATTGGTATTCTCGATAGCAAAAACTAGACTTGAGCTATTAGTTAGATATAGACCCATTTGAGTTAACTAGCTGATTTTGTAATAAAATTAGAATTTTTGATTTTAGAAATAAGTTGACTGAATTCCAAATAAATAAGGAATCTGCTCGGAAGGTACAGACGTATAAGAATCTGACTTTAAATTAAAATCTATCTGTGACTTTATAATTTTGGGGATGAAATTCTTTTAAGTGAGATGGACTGTAATGTCTCGACTTTTTCTGACTTTTGATATTTGATTTTAATGAGGAAATTAAAATGAAATATACTAAACAAACTAAAATGATTATAAACATATGTGTAAACATATGTATGGATGAATATACAAATAATGTACATATTTAAGTTATGTTTAAACTTGATTAACATAATATAAGCAACATTAAAATCATAACTTAAAAACGTATTGGAAGTATAACAATATGTGTGTGTGCGTATATATATATATACATATATATATATGTATGTATACTTTAATACATATATAGTTAAACCCTAACACAAAATTCAAGCAAGAATATAGCAACTAAAAACTTTTAACTTGCACATGAAGGTAATGAAAAAGTTTACGTATTAAAGGGAGCATTAGTCACTTTAAAAATAGAAGGGGACTTCAAAGAAAACAAGAACAAAATCAGTAAAGTAAAATAGAGGCAGGAGATTCATTTCGGCCATGTATGTATAAATGAACATATAAAATAGTATTGCACACAACATGTTTGACTGAATGACTAAATGGTAAATATCAATGTAAATGTATGTAAAGACAAACATAAGAAAATCATATGTAGACAATATTCTTAATGTGATTTAACATAAATAGTGCGACTAAATATACGAGAAACCATCACCTAAAATACCTCAACACAAGCTGTGTATATACAATTCTCCTTAGAAAAAATATATCTCATACTTAAAGGCTAAGCAAAGTCATTTTATATTGGCTGAAAAGAAGGGAGTATGCACAAGCATTTAATGAAAGCATGGTAGGAGATTGTGGGCATCTAGAAGCTTAAACATAGGACAAAATGATTGGTCAAAATATCTAGTAAACTAATATTTCTTGCATGTGATTGTTTCCTTGAAACATGTCGTAGGAGCTAAACAAAGGGGTGAGGCTAAACATATACTTACTGTAGTGAATGGGAAGGGAAATAGATTTTTAATCATGAGAACTTGGCTATAAATATGGGTTTAACCACACATTTCTCTCCACACAAAATACTGCAGTCAAACCAACATGAATAGGAAAGCATTCAGGTGAGTACACTATCTTTTATGATTAATCCTTTAGAATTATTCCTATGAAGTGTTTTAGCCTGATTAAGTGCATCAGTTTATATGTGTATATGCTCTGTAAAAAAAATCTGTTACGAACACATCATTTTGCGGACAAACAACTGCTAGTTGATGCTAGGAAATGCTGTTTATCATCTGTTTTTAGACTGCTATTTCACGTTTTAAGAATACCAGTATGATTGTTATGATTCTGTGTTTAGTTTGAAACTTAAATAGCAAACTGCATGTTACGTAAATACAAAACCTCATGAACACCTATTTTACAAAAGAGAATTCTACCTAATTCTCCAACAAGGTTTATTTGAATATAAGGATATAATGCATATGATTTCAGACTTCAGTAATACAAACAAAGTGAATAACAAAGGAAGGAACCTATGTAGCAGAAACCAGGAAATCACAGTGTTCTCTGTAACTAACAATACAACATGGAAATTCAAACATCTCAGAAGCCTGTTTTAGGTATATAAGTAGAATCGTATTGCAAAACCATGATTTTTGATGATCATATCATGAGTTTTAAAGTCGTGATTATCAAGAAACAAGAAGATGAACGGAAATGCCTTTTTGGGTAAATTCCGACTAACCACGTGACCGGAGCTGATGGCGTTAGGTCAGAGGGAGCGCGATAGGGTGGGGATCATCAGGAAAATAGGAGATGATTTTTCTGATGAGTGGATTTTGAAAACGAATTAAAAATAGGATTAGGGTTCATATTTTTGTGTCTGCCGTTCTCGTCGGAACTGCTCTGCCTCGGTGGCGTTTGGAGGTTGCGGTCCAGGGGGAAATGATGTTGAAGGAAGATAGCTTGGTGTAGCCCGAGTGGGACGGAGTTCTGTTGACGGTGGAAGGAGAAGTCGGAGTTTTCTCCAATGAAACCCATACGAGAAGGGGAAAACAAAACAGTGAAATCACTGTTCACGTTCAGATGGTCAGACCTGAGGGTGGCAACGAGGTCCAAAGGTGGAAGGTGATATTTCTGGTTGGTCGGAGGTGGTCGATGGTGGCTCATTGACGTGTGCACGTGCACGCGTACATGTGCATGCAACAGGGTAGTACTGGGAATTGGCGATGGGTTTTCATGGTGATCGAAGGGGTGTGGCACGAGATCTTGGAGTTGGTACTTGGTAAACTGGTAGTACCAAATGGTACTTTGGTTGGGCATGAATCATTGGGTGTGGCATGGAATTTTGACATGGGAGCATGGGTGCTGAGGGGTGGTACTTTGGCATTTGGTAAATTGGTACTTCATAATTTGGTAAAGTGGTACTTTAGGGTCTTGTACTTGGCTGAGCGCATGAAGTCTGGTGTGATTTGGCAAGCGAAAACATGGTGTTTTGGACTTGGTACTTTGGCAAGGTGGTAGTACAAGGTGGCACTTGGTAATTTAGCTGGAGCGTGGTGTTTTAGGGAAGATCAGCAAGCGAAACGCAGTGTTTTAAAATGTGGTACTTGCGAAACTGGTACTTTGGCCAATACGCAAACAAAGGAGATTTTGAACGAAGTTTTAATTAAAACCAGTTTTAATTAAAATAGAAAATAAAATAAAAAATAAAATAGTAAATAAATAAAAGATTTTTATTTAAAATATCGTAGACAAGGGGAAGAAAGACAGTAGCAGGAAGATCAAGGATAGAAGCTTGACCGTAGAAGTTCGACGAGTTTGAAATTAGATATATAAAAGAAATAATTAAAATAAATTATAAATATAATTTATTTATGATTAATTAAAAGTGAGAAAATAATTTACAGGAATAACAGAAGTATTAAACATTGTACAAACAAAGATGGCAAACGAACTAAAATACCATGTGCGACGCACACGCTTTATATGTTCATTTCTAAATGATGGTCAAAAACTGAATAAAGTACTATGTGCGACGCACACACTTAAATTGTTCATTAATAAACGATAATCAGAATATCGAGATGTGAACAAGGCAAACATATACTGCTTTGTTTGACTGCAACTCATAATTAAAGGATGCGTAAACTGAATAATAATCATGTTAGGCTGATAATTAAATATCAACCGTAAAAGACATTACGTACATCGTTTCGAAGAGACCGGAATAAATATTCCACTTCGACTCGAATTATACGACGCATGTCAGAAATATTGAAGATGGAGATATGCAAGGGGTATTTTAAATAGTACCTTCAGTCTGTCCAGTCCTAGGACAAACCTGAATGGTCGGATATATGACAACGTATATATATTAGATTCTACACATCGAATTTACATAAGTATATTACGTTGGTGGTGGATAAATTCGTTTCTCTTATCTTTATTGCCTGTAATATATTTGGGAAATCGAACGAGTGATCTGACAGATATGATGATGTGGCATTTAAAGTAATTAAATATATAATCTGTCAAAAGATTAACGTAACCTCTAGCCTCACAACCAGGAAATGAAAAAATGGGGCAAGCAACATGGCTAGTTGGGTTATACCCAAGCAGGGTGTATTATCACCATCTAAAGGAATTCTTTTGTCTTCTCATCTTTTTTTCACCGCTATAGCATTCGGTAGCGGTTGTTGATCCCAACCGTGGAGGCGATAATATATTTGTTACACTCAAGCTAAATTAGTGGACGGTCATGTGTGGCCGGGTTTCAAGACGTTCTTGTTAAACCCCAGTGTTTCCTCTCTAGAGTACGCTGATCGTCAGGTGGTTCCATACCTTGTCTGTTGGAATCCAATCTCCAACAAGCATTCTACGGTTTTGGATAATATATATATATATATGAAACAGGAGATGCAAGCGTTTCAATAGATGATTATTTATTTGTTAAAAACTATTGTAATATCAAATGATTTTGATATCAAAGATACTTGGGTCATCATCCATATTACCTATGGATTGTCTAAAGATATCTAAAGTAAAATGAATCTGTCTAGTACGGGGAAACCCTTATTCCCTGTTTCCAATCTATTTAACTGTGTTTACTCACACCAGTCCCCTGACTGGGCCAAATATTATTTTCTGTGTTTCCTAAACTCTTGGGTACTCATAACACTTGTTATGAGTAGACAAGTAATTCAGTTAAGCAAATGGAACCCTATGAAGTCTGTTGAATCTAAAGTTCAAGACTGGTCCAGTAGTATATCTATTTCTATTTATCCAGTTTAGATGTCTGTATTATCCTAGTAATTATGTATAATTATGTTGTTGTACTATGATGATGTATTATAATATTGTAATATGATGTATCAGACCCTGCTATGTAATATATTATGTATTTTGTGAAATTCCGCTATGAGATTCTATTGTTTTTTCTTATTCTTCTATTCTATTAGTTCTATCTTTTCTATCTCATCCTCCAATTTCTTTAATAATGACACGACTTTTGAGGTCATCGAAAATCGCGCCGCTACAAATGGAGTTTTGATGACAACAACCTTATTTCAATTATCATTATTAATTGATTATAAAATATATACTAACATATCTATCTAGAATATATATATACATACATATATATATACACATATGCAGGGTTTGTACACATGACTTAAATATTGAAGACTGTATAGTTTATAGAGTTCCAAGTGATTCAGAGGTGATTCAAGACTCATGAGTTACCAAGTTATCAAGATATCAAGATTTCTGGTATACATGGCATCACCTTCCTCCACCCTTGACTCACTTACCTAATCTTCCTCTTATTCTCTTGATTCTTCTGTTTTCCCCCCTCTTCCAGTTCATCCTCTCCCTCATGATCCCCCTGATCCTCCGCCTATGAACTCATCTACCTTTGGCAAGGCATCTTCTTCGGTTGCTGTTGTTGGAGGTTCTGATCTTGTGAATTTTGATCTTTATTTGATTAATACTTCTTCTGATGCTAATCTTTTTGTTAATTCCTCAAATGTTGACATGTCAAATCTTGTTTATTCTGATCTAGTTTCTATAAATCCTATCAATCTTGATAATAATGCATCCACTTCTTTGGACTGTAATGGCGATGCGCCATTTTCTTCTTTAAAATCAAAATATGTGTCCCAAGACCCTCTTCTGGTTAACATGCAATCCTATATCTCATCCAATATTGTAAGTCCTGACACTGGCAATTCATCAAATACTTTGAAATCATCTCTTCCAAAAGTTAACAATATTAAAGTTGGTTCTGAATTTATCAATCTTGATCGTATTAGTGTTTCTGCTCCCTCCACATCTAAATTTGACCAAAATTCTTCAACTCCTAACATTTTCATTCCATCGAATAGCTAAATAAATCCTGTCCCTACTATCAAATCTGATTAACTCTCCCTGTTCATTTCTTTACCTCGCAATGTTAGCTCTTACAAACCAGTGGATTTTGAGATTGTAAAGGTTGGACAGAAGAAATTAGCACCGGATTTAGTAAAGGAAGAAGGTATGAAATATTGGCAAAACCATTTAGTGGGTTTCTTCCTTGATGGTTCTTTTTCATATTTGTCTATTGTTAATTTCTTGCGTAATTTTTGGAAATTACATGGTGAAGTGGACATTAAATCAAATGGCATCAATTTCTATTTTAAATTTTCGAATGATATGGATTGGGAGAAGGTTTTGAAACCTGAACCGATTTTTATTAGGAATCGTATGTTCATTATAACTAAATGGGATCCCTCCGTTAGTAGTGCACAATTTCAAATTAGGAAAGTCCCTATTTGGATCCACTTCGTCGTATACCATTATTGCTTTGGACATTAATTAGTTAGCTTGTCATGTGGGAAGGCTTATATGTTTTGACTCTAGTACAGAAAGAATGCAAAGGTTCAAGTATGCTAAAGTGCTTGTTGAAATTGATGCTGAATTTGAATTACCTCAATGTATTGAACTGGGTGGCTTGGGTGATAAATGCCGCTCGGTAATGATATCATATGACTAGAAACCATGCATTTGTATTCATCGTAAGGTTTTTAGGCATAAAACTAATCAATGTGAGGTATTAAATAATGAAGTTCATATGCAAGGAAAGAAAATTTATAAAGCATTAGAGAACATGCAAGTAACAGAACATGATGGGGAGAGATAAGTGAAACATCATGCCCTTGTATAAGGACATGTAAATGGATGGACAAAGGTAACTAACAAGAAGAAGCAGATTTGGAAAAGAAAGGAACGTAAATATGGAACATGTGTGGAAAAGGAAGTCAATAAAGCAATAGATGAGGTAATTGAAATTGAGGGCAATGTAAATTCCAAGTAGATCAATGAGGTAAAC
The DNA here is from genome assembly GCA_030737875.1 of Allium sativum. NCBI lineage: Eukaryota > Viridiplantae > Streptophyta > Magnoliopsida > Asparagales > Amaryllidaceae > Allium > Allium sativum. The sequence goes on from CM060911.1 coordinate 206,216,587, forward strand.
AATGAAGAGAAAATGGAAATAGATCAGGTTGTAATTGGTATAGGGAGTCAAAACATTATAACAGTAGATGAAAAAGGAGATCGTGTTGTGCATAGTTGTTAACCGGCCTTTTGGTCTGGTTCCCAACAGTACACAGAACATGCTCAACTCAACCCATCGCATGGAATTAAGGCTAAGGAGGACATCTAGGAGCAAAGGAAACAAGTCAAATAAGGACCGCACCACAAAAGATCTCGTCACGCCCCTAGCACATTCCTAAGCCTAAGCTCCAAATCCCCAGGAGTCGCGAGCCCGAACATCGAAACCATAAACACCCACGCCCATGGTCTTCTTGCCTTTCTTAACGTGAACTTTGTACCCCTCGGGGTGCGAATTACGCACCCCTACTGGGTGCGAAATTCGGGTGCGAAATTCGTATCCTGGGTGCAAAATTAGCACCCCAGGAGGTACGAAATCCGCACCCCTGAAGGGTACGAGTTTCGCGCCATACAGGATGCAAAATTTTGCTGGGCACGGGTGTCAAGTGCGAATTTCTGGGTGTGGTCCCCTATTTTCACCTACTCCTGCCTAACTCCTCTCCTATAAATACTCCATGGCAACATACTTCAAAGGGGTTGGAATTTGTAAGCTTAAGACCTCTTGAGAGCTCCTTTAATGACATCTCCACTTTGAGAAAGAAGAAGGGAAAAGTGTCTTTTTCCTAATATAATAAATATATAATATTTATGACATCATATAGCTTAGAAATGAATGTAATGAGACGTCATGAGATGATCTTGACCCTGTAACTTTGTGTTATCAATAATATTCCAACAACACTTCAAAGTGGATGTAGGCCCCTCTCGAGGCCGAACCACTATAAATCTCATGTGTTATTTACTGCTTTCCGCTTTTGTCTGTACGACCAAATTGATATTTCCTAGTAATTGGAATCTTGGGTGTTTATGACACGTTTTGCCATCAACATTTGGTGCTTTCACTGAGAGTTGAACTCATATTTGCGCCTTTGTCGCACCTTGTCACCTCGACTTCGAAGAGCTTTAGGTTCCTTTTCTAAACCTGCCGTCGAGTCCGCTTATGATGACAAAGCGACCAAAGAACGCAATGGTCGACTCTTCAGCTGCAGCCGAGACATCCCAACAACCTCAACCGGCAGATATCCCGACCACTACTGAAAACGTCCCTCCTATTGTGGACCCTGTAGCGCCCGCAACACAAGCTCAGATCCACACGCGCTTAATGGAAAATATGAGAACACAGCGGTCGAGCTCAATCAAGCATTAAGGAATAACATCGAACATATGCGACAACTTCAAGAAAGTCAGTGGTCTTGCTCTACTTCAACTAGCTTCGAACAATGCTTGACCTCGACCAACTGTCTCAGAAACTTCCTCTTCCGAGTCGAGGGGCCCGCATCAAAGAAGGAGACTTAGTCTCATCAACAACGTCATTGTCCGCACTAACGCCCTCGACAACAGCAATTGTTACGCCAATGACAATTGCGTCCGAACTACAGTCACATATAATGAGGGGGGCCAATACCGAGACCGCTCTCGCTTGGTCATCAATGCTAGACTAGGTCTGACCAACCAACCCCTTCCTCGACAAAACTCAACTATCGCCAATCGCGTTGATGGACCTACTATTCCAGCGGCCCACGCTCCTCCAGAATAGGATCCGCATCAACCCACTCAGCTTCATTATCCACACCCGGATCCGATCCTAGATGTCGAAGACATGGAAGAAGATGACCCAGACATTCACCATAGAAGACACCCTCGCAACAGAACTCCGGAACCTCGCCAAAACCCATAGGTCCTGATGGCGGATCCATATCCAACTTATCTTCCCGGCATGGTCCGAAGAATCATGAGGGAAATGCGAGGGAATGTTCACGATTCTTGAGAAGCGCACATTAGGCTAACTCCTTCATGATAAGGGTAAAGGAAGCTGAGTGGCCACGACGCTTCAGCATGCCACAAATGCCTCTCTACGATGGCACCACCGATCCCTATGCTATACATGAAGCCGCGCACCGACCTCGAGAAAAATACTGGAAGGTACTGCCGATACCACGACGTATATAGGCATAACACCAATGAATGTTGCCAGCTCAAGGATGCAATTGAGAAGCTTATCGGCAAGAAATGACTTGAGCAATACGTCCAAGAACCCTTTCCTCTCGAGACAAATTCAAAACCTTCGGCGCCAGCACCTCAGGCGGCCGCCAAGACAGCTCCGGGTCCATCTAATCCAAGGCGAGGGATCGTGATCGATACTATATGTGGTGGGCCTGGCCCCACACACGACATATTTTGGAAAATGGAAGGATATTAAAGTTCCATAAAGCATGCTACTTATGAGGCTTGCTTCACTCCTGATGAATCTGTCCCAGCCAAGCTCCAAAAAACTATGCGGGACGACATTGTTTTCCGTGAAAGGGATTCTACGGGAATTGAAATGCCGACCACCGATCCTTTGGTTATCACGGCCCAAATCGGTGTTGCATCCGTCCGAAGAATGTTGATTGACTCAGGAATCTCGGTTTACATCATTTTCAAAGCTGCTTACGACCAGATGAAATTAGAAGCAAAAGATCTCAAACCATGCCATGCAACGATCCACGGCTTCAGTGGAGCTTCCATTTGTCCGGTAGGAATCATTGACTTACCCATCGAACTCGGCAGTAGGGACCGAAGCCGAGTCTGAACCCTCACCTTCGTGGTTATTAACATCATCTCCCCATACAATGCCTTCTTCGGACGTCCTTTTCTCACTGAATTCGGGGTCTACATGTCACCATGGTCCCTCCTAATGAAATTCTAGATAAAAAACGGGATTGAAACAGTTAGAGGCAACCAAGCCATTGCTAGATAATGCTATGCAATAGAATGAAAGAACGCGTGCAGTAAAGCCAAGGGCAAAGCCGTGCCCATGCCTTTTTGCGTTAAGACCGCCTCCGCAAAGCAATCCACGACGTCTGGGCCAGGCTGGGGCACCACTGCTGTCTTTCCGGTGACCTGGACCCACGGAAGGACAAAGAGCCCGAATACAAGAGCGCTACTCCGGTTGAACCCACAATGGATGTTCCATTCAATCCCGACGATCCATCAATGGTGTTAAAGATAGGAACGCACCTCCATCCAGCAATCAAAGAGGATCTTATGGATTTCATGAAGGCTAACCTAGACGTGTTCGCATGGTTTCACTCCGACATGAGAGGCATCGATCCTGCGGTCGCTTGCCATTTTCTAAGTATAGATCCCACAATGCCTCCAGTCAAGCAGAAACACCGCTTCTTGGGACCCGAGAGGTCTAAGGCACTCGAGGATGAGGTAGACCGCCTACTCAATAACAACTTCATCCGCGAAGCCGACTACCCCGAATGAGTCTCCAATCCAAGGCATGTCCCAAGAACAGCTTCCCACACCCGAAGATCGACCGACTTGTCAATTCAGCCGCTAGATGCTAGCTACTATCCCTCATGGACGCCTATTTAGGATATAATCAGATCCTAGTGAGTCTTCACGACCAGGATCATACCACTTTCATAACCAACCTTGGACTTTACTACTATTGCATCATGTCCTTCGGCCTTAAGAATGCTGTTGCCACTTATCAGCGAATGGTTAATCAACTCTTTAAAAACCAAATTGGAAATTACATGGAGGTGTACATGGATGACATGTTGGTCAAATCAAAAATGCCCAGCAATCACGTCTACGACCTCTCTAAAATGTTCGATGTCCTCCGTCGGTACGACATAAAACTCAACCCCCTAAAATGCTTTTTCAGAGTTGCTTCAGGAAAATTCTTGGGTTTCATCGTCAACTCCCAGGGAATCGAAGCCAATCCAGAAAAATCCAAGCTATTCGGGACATCCAAATCCCTAAGAACATCAAGGATATCCAAAGTTTAAACAGAAAGGTCGTCGCTCTAAGTCGGTTCATTTCAAAGGCCACCAAGTGCATTCCTTTCTTCGATTTACTTCGAAAGGGTAAATGCAATTTCGAGTGGACCCTGGAATTCATTTCAGTGTTCAAGAACCTTCTAGATCACTTAGAGCGACCACCTATCTTTTCTAAGCCGGTAGACCATGAGGACTTATACATCTACTTAGTTGTTTCTATGCAGGCAATCAGCTCAGTATTATTCTCAGAGTATATCTCATATACATCATAGCGGAATAATCTCTAAATAACTAACGGTGAAACCTCTTGCTTCGAGCTCCTCCAAGTGAATCTGTAAAATCCTGAAACACTTGACTGTCTGTACAAATTTGGGCACCCAATAGTTTAGGAAAACACAAACAAAATAATCTCTGGGCCAGTCATAGGATTGGTGTGAGTAAACTCCAATCGTATTGTTTAACTTTGAAAATCCTTTTGAAATAAAAGGATAATAGTAAGACCAGCCCACACATAAACATGGATGGTTTTTACCTTATTATAACCCAAACATTCTTACTGTCAAGTCCAGTGATATTATAATAATGTCTAATCAAATAAATAGCCAAATAGGAAAACGCTTGCATCTCACGTTCCACATAATACGTATAAAATCAAAAACCGCAAGGCGCTTATTGGAGATTGAATTCCAATAGAAAAGGTATGGTATCACCTTCCGATCAGTGTACTCTAGATGGTATACACTGGGGTTCAACAAGAACGTCTTGTAACCCGGCCACACATGACCGCCCACTCATTTAGCTTGAGTGTAGTGAATATATTGTCACCCACGGTTGTTGGCCATCCAACCGTAATCCGAAGATACAGAATCGAAAAGAAGAACAAATATGAATTTTCTCTAGATCGGTGACAATATACCATGCTTGTGTATGACCCAACTAGCCATGTTGTCCACCCGATTTCTGTTATTTCCCGGTTGTGAGGCTAGAGGCTACGTTTATCTTTTCAGAATATCTAGCTATCGTTCACTTTGAATGCCACATCGTCAAACCCGTCAATTCACTGATCGATTTCCAAAAATATCACGGGTATAAAAAGCTAAGAAGAATGAATTCCTCCGCCACTAGACGTAATAACTTTAAGAGATCAACCATATGTGATTGGTTAGGTATACTCTATCAGACACCCGCCCATACAAGTTGTCCTTGGACTGGACAAACAGAAAGTACTAGAACGACCCTTGCATTTCACTCCATCTTCAATTATCTTTAGCATAATCTAATTCGCTGCGCTTATGCCTATACAGAGTGGTTTTCGGATAATATATCCAACTGGTCTCTCTGTAATGACAACGATGGTCAAAACACTTTGATAGCCAGTTATTTAACTACTGAAGTAAAAACAACCATCCTTTCTAATGTACAACTAAACATCACGAAATCACTGGCCCTTTTATCTAACATTAATTTTCTAGTTTCTCACATCTTCCCAGATATTCTTCAAAACCCATTTAACCCTTCATACTTTTTGGAAAACATTTCCTTAGAATTCGCTTTTGTTTATTTATCTTAACAGAACTCTTTTCCTTCAATATTTGGAATTAACAACCATATTAACCAAACTCCGCTTTACTAATATCATCATATTGGTATAAAATCCCTTTAATTTCCCTTTCTTGGAATATTATATTATATTATATTTCAAAAACTCCATTAGTCTTCCTTTACTTTGGAGACAACAATATATATAATCTATTTCATATTCAAATGTCATTTCTTATATGATGCAAAACAATGTCGAATGACATATTATATCATTATATAACTCACCTGTTTCTTTATCAATTTCTAAATTTGATGATTACTCCTAAATACGAGAATCTTACTAAATCACAATAATTTATCTCTTTTCCCACGCCAACATAACACCCCTACTTTTCTTTGGAAAAAATATCGTTATTTACTTATTAATTAGAATAAGTGAATTTCAATCCAAACTATTTTCATTTCCTAGGGAACAGTGTTATATATATCAGGCTTAAGCTTGGTCTACAACGTTAATTTATCGTTATAGCTCAATATTTGCAATACGCTGCAATATTCCCTTTAATAACAAATCTCGACATCTCTTTCCGTTACAAACTAATACCTTCCCTCGATAATAGTGAAATCATTCAAGTTGGGGTATTTTATTTACCTCTTAGACCTTGATCGACAACATTCTTATCTTAGAATAGATATAAGTTTGTAACGCTTAACCCCTTACTACTTCTAATGCTAATTAAACTGTATATCTTATTCATTTGAAATATGGTTTTATAACCCCAGATACTTGCTTTGAAAACTCGGTTATTTTTAACTATTTATATTCAATATTGACTCTCAGCTTCCACCTCGCTGTACGATTCCATTTATAACTCCTTCAGCAACAACCATTTACACACTTCGTCTTTTGACGTTTCACTTTCTATATGAGTTATTATACTCCGTTCAAGTAACAACTTATTACGACTTAATAATTATCTTAAATAATTCCCATTCCAGAAGTAATTACTTATATTAAATCATTATTGAAGTAAAACAGTTTACTTCTTTATTTATTTAAAATAGAATGGTTGCATGCTTTAATGAACAACAACTATTTTATTAGTTCAATAATTCGTTGATCTTCATTGAAAGGTAATCAATAATTAAGGAATCTAATTAATTTAAGCAATTAACTTCTAAGTTTTTATCATTGAAAACCAATTATCCAAATAATAATCCTCAACAAAACAGTGGATTTAGTCAACCTCAACCATCAGTTAATTTGTTAACTGATCTTAATTTCTTCTTATCATTAGATTAACATAAATAATCTAATGATATTACTTAATGTTTGGTTTAAAATGATTATCCATATATTTTTGCGTAGGATAATTACAGCTTTATAAATTTAAATGTCAACAATCGTTTGTATTTACTTTATAACACAAACCATAAAATACTAGCTTTATAAAACATCATTCACATTGAAATGCGAATATACTTTCTTATAGAAATCTGATTTCGTAAAAATAAATATCATTGGTTAAAATTCCAATTATGACCCTTATCGATTTATATCCATACTATTTGCATTTTGAACATCGAAACTATTCCGCCGTTTCTTTTGAAATAAATTCCCAATTCCCCTTTTTATAATCCATTCTTATATTCCTAAATTATTTAATAATAATTCCACTTGATCTCTAAACATTGTTTATAAATCAATTACTTGTTTAAATATCATTAAAACAAGTAATCATACACTATTCCAACTGAAATTCAATTTCCATTTAAACATAGATTTACTCTTTCCCAAAACCCAAATTCATTTTCATTCCAATCAAATATAATTTATGGTATTTAAATACCCAATTATTTCAGAACCAGTGTAATCCCACATCCCCAACAAAACAATAATTAACCATAGGTTATTTACCACATCATATAGCGTAATATATATAAAAAAACATAGTATTGTTAAATTTGGTGATACAAAATCACAAATTGATTGGAACAAATTTGCAAAGAATAGAAAGTAAATATTTTTATAATGGGAATGCATTGATTGCATTTGATGAGGTGGTAGAGAAATAAATGAAGGGATTAATTTCTTCCATTTGTGCTAAAGAAACGGATTGATTTACTTCCTATTTTTGCACATTTGTTGTTATGGTAATTTGCCTCCATTATATTATTACCATATGTTGGTAATTTAATTGATGACTCACATAGATTTGCACTGGCTATATATTGAGGGGTAGACTTTAGTGTAAACCCATCCTGGCCTGGGGCCAGTGATCCCCAATGGTGTCTCTTCTTGTTAAACCTAATTGAGGTTTGGATATGTAAACTCTTATTTTGTAATCTCTTGTAACTCTCTCATGTGGAATATTATCTCTCTCTGTTGGACTGGACGTACACTATCTCGAGGATAGTGGAACCAATATAAATATTTTGTCTCTTTGTTTCTCTGCTATAGTTATTTACTATTTTGTTGATGTAATAGAATAATTGCTATCGGATTAAATTGGTGTTCAATTGGCAAATCTAGATCCTATTTATTACGCTTCCGCATATGCTCAATTTTCATAACAGATTGGTATCAGAGCGAGGCGATTTTTTTAAATTGTACATCAATTATTTCTACAAATGTTGGTAGATTCGGTGGTGATTATGTTATTACTATTTTGGAGAAAAGGAGACTTTGGTGGAGGAGATTATTTCGAGAGTGAAGAGCATGCCAATCTGGGAACTTTGACGTGATATGGAGTTTATTGTGAAGATGCCCTCTAATATGGATGAGGGATGATGGAAGAAAACGAAGAAGAAGGCGGGTGATGGTTAAAGAACCTAGTCCACAGCAAGGTGGAGAGGTTAATATGGTTACTGCTTATGGTCCTAAGGTGAAGCATCATGGTATCGACAAGGGTCTAGATGTTGATGATGCTCGAGGGATCCCGGAGATGAAGAGATCATGTCAAACGGAAGACGAATGTCGAGTTTTGAAATCCACAAAGACGATGGAGATCTTGTGGTGTTGCAAGCATTTTTTTAGACCGTTGGTTGATGCATGGTGCAGCACAGGTGGTAGATGCATCTTTTGCAGGCGGTGGGTTGTGTTTGTAATTGAGGTGTGGTCGTAGTCCTTTCAAATCGACTGGGTGTATCTCGTTGCCCTGAAATCGAGGTTGGTTTTAATTAAGAGAATAATTTTTTGGTCTTGGTGGTGTTGAGATTACTTTGGAATCTACCTTTTTTTTGGATATTTGCAACATTTTGTTGGCGGGCGAGGACGTAGTCTGAGCTCGTTAACAATTGTGTGATGGGGGGTGGCTTTGCTGGAACCCATTTGGTAAATATTCATTTTTTGGTGTATCTCGTTGTGAGATTTTGATTGAAGGTGGAGTTCTGTTGAAGAGTTTTATGATGAGAAGAGAATTTGACTCAAGGTGGGGTGCTGGAGATATGTGATTTTGCATCAAAGTGGAGTGTTAAATTTGGTGATACAAAATCACAAATTGATTGGAACAAATTTGCAAAGAATGGAAAGTAAATATTTTTATAATGGAAATGCATTGATTGCATTTGATGAGGTGGTAGAGAAATAAATGAAGGGATTAATTTCTTCCATCTATGCTAAAGAAACAGATTGATTTACTTCCTATGTTTGCACATTTGTTGTTATGGTAATTTGCCTCCATTATATTATTACCGTATGTTGGTAATTTAATTGATGACTCACATAGATTTGCATTGGCTATATATTGAGGGTAGACTTTAGTGTAAACCCATCCTGGCCTGGAGCCATCCTCAATGCTGTCTCTTCTTGTTAAACTTGACTGAGGTTTGGATATGTAAACTCTTATTTTGTAATCTCTTGTAATTCTCTCATGTGGAATAATATCTCTCTCTGTTGGACTGGACGTACACTATCTCGAGGATAGTGGAACCAGTATAAATATTGTGTCTCTTTGTTTCTCTGCTATAGTTATTTACTATTTTGTTGATGTAATAGAATAATTGCTATCAGATTAGATTGGTGTTCAATTGGAAAATCTAGTTCCTATTTATTACGCTTCCGCATATGCTCAATTTTCATAACAGATTGGTATCAGAGCGAGGCGATTTTTTTAAATTGTGCATCAATTATTTCTACAAATGTTGGTAGATTCAGTGGTGATTATGCTATTACTATTTTGGAGAAAAGGAGACTTTGGTGGAGGAGATTATGTCGAGAGTGAAGGACATTCCAATCTGGGAACTTTGACGTGATATGGAGTTTATTGTGAAGAAGCCCTCCGATATGGATGAGGGAAGATGGAAGAAAACGAAGAAGAAGGCGAGTAACGGTTGAAGAACCTAGTTCACAGCAAGGTAGAGAGGTTAATATGGTCACTGCTTATGGTCCTAAGGTGAAGGGTCATGGTATCGACAAGAGTCTAGATGTTGATGATGCTCGAGGGATCCCGGAGATGAAGAGATCATGTCAAACGGAAGACGGATGTCGAGTTTTGAAATCCACAAAGACGATGGAGATCTTTTGGTATGCAAGCATTTTTTAGACCATTGGTTGATGCACAGTGCAGCTCAGGTGGCAGATGCATCTTTTGCAGGCGGTGGGCTGTGTTTGTAATTGAGGTATGGTCGTAGTCCTTTCAAATCGACTGGGTATATCTCGTTGCCCTGAAATCGAGGTTGGTGTTAATTGAGAGAATAATTTTTTGGTCTTGGAAGTGTTGAGATTACATTGGAATCTACCTTTTTTGTTTTGGATATTTGCAACATTTTGTTGGCGGGTGGGGACGTAGTCTGAGCTCGTTAACAATTGTGTGATGGGGGGTGGCTTTGCTGGAATCCATTCGGTAAATATTCATTTTTTGGTGTATCTCGTTGTGAGATTTTGATTGAAAGTGGATTTCTGTTGAAGAGTTTTATGATGAGAAGAGAATTTGACTCAAGGTGGGGTGTTAGAGATATGTGATTTTGCATCAAGGTGGAGTGTTAAATTTGGTGATTGAAAAACATAAATTGATTGGAACAAATTTGCAAAGAATGGAAAGTAAATATTTTTATAATGGGAATGCATTGATTGCATTTGATGAGGTGGTAGAGAAATAAAAGAAGAGATTAATTTCTTCCATCTATGCTAAAGAAACAGATTGATTTGCTTCTTTTGTTTGCACATTTGATGTTATGTTAATTTGCCTCCATTATATTATTACCATATGTTGGTAATTTAATTGATGACTCACATAGATTTGCACTGGCTATATATTGAGGGGTAGAATTTTGTGTAAACCCATCCTGGCCTGGAGTCAGTGATCCCCAATGGTGTCTCTTCTTGTTAAACCAGATTGAGGTTTGGATATGTTAACTTTTATTTGGTAATCTCTTGTAATTCTCTCATGTGGAATAATATCTCTCTCTGTTGGACTGGACGTACACTATCTCGAGGATAGTGGAACCAGTATAAATATTGTGACTCTTTGTTTCTCTGCTATAGTTATTTACTATTTTGTTGATGTAATAGAATAATTGCTATCAGATTAGATTGGTGTTCAATTGGCAAATCTAGATCATATTTATTGCGCTTCTGCATATGCACAAAAATCATAACAAATATAATTGTTGAGGAATCCAATCAGATCCCTACAACCTGTTTCCATGCATTCACAGATGTTAGCCAACATAAATAACATGAATTCCATAATATGGAATATTATAATCAATAGAATTGGTATCCAACTAATGATGTCTATATATGCGACGATATATATATATATATATATTATTCAACCAATTTAACTGTAATTTACCTAAACGATCATCACACAACATCCAACAAATATTAAAATATAATTATAATATTTTAAAATAGATCAAAGTTAGTGAATTTACTCACCTTTGCGCGTTAACCGTTAAATAATGATTTGCGTCAGTTGATTAAACCCAGCGTTCAGTTCTGCCATAAATTCAAACGTTGTCCAGATCGCTCCAGACCAATTCGTACATGCAGTCCTTGCGAACATGATTCCAATGATACTAAGATTGTGCAATTTGTTAATCACGTCTCCCTCCATTTAAGACCATACGCTGTCGGAAACTTCTCTGTCCACCCTTTGGATCACTTCTCAAAACTACTAGAACACTGAATGAAATCCCCCATACCCAATTTTCCCTGTCCCCCTATACCCAACCAATAAAGACCACTTGAATTCCACTTTTTTATAATTAAGTCCTCGGACTTAATTGCAAAAAAGTGAAAATCAAGAATTCTGATTGGTTGGTCATAGAGAAAACAGATGATTTGAGTACATGTGATTTGCTCTCCTGTACACGCATGCAACCTGTTTTCCTTTTTCTTCTTCTCCCTTTTTTTTATTTTTTTATTTAAGGTTCGGCCTTTACCCACTTAACACAAATTGCTTCATCCCATATTCATCTTTATAAGCTGCGTCTCCCCTCCCTCCATAACGAAACCGCTGCTCCACAAGTTTTAGTCATTTCTGACCATTTCAAGTTCCAACATCCATCTACAGCAAGAACCCATTTTACATTTATATACCACGTTTCTTCACTTCATGTCATGCACCGCATCTTGGCCTCTCTTCAGTGAGCTTGCTTCTATGTTCAAAAACCCGTGTTGTGCTTCACTTCTTTTTACACCATACAACTCTTCACCAAGTCGCTGTCCAATTCCCCACGCCTGCGGTTCAGCATCCAACTCCGTCCTCGACTCTCGTTCGCCCACACCATCAACCACCTCGCCTATGACTGAAAACCCACTGCAAAACACAATGACCCCATCGTTGATGAGCTTTCCGACCACTCTGCATGTTTTCATGTTTTCCTATTTATAAGCAATTCGGTTGTTTCATGTTCCGTTGTGCACTCCACCGTGCTTCACATGATCTAACCCATTCATTTCCGTGTGTGCGCACCTTGCACCCAGCACACACAGATATCCGCAAAAGATGTGCCAAACTTCTCTCTAAAAAGTTGTAACACACCGAGTTTTCTATTACCAGTAACTTTACAAATTAAAGTATAATTAATTCTAAATAATGGAATTAAGGGAAATGGGTTACGCCATTGCGTTCGTCTCGAAATTGTGCTTGAGATAGAGTCCAAGTTTGCGTAAAACGGATACCGTATGAAGAAGATATGGATGAACAAAGTTGGGCAGAAAAATCAGAAACGGGTCAGAATGCACTGGCGCACTTGGGAAGTGCGCCAGAACAAAATTGCACTGGCGCACTTGGGAAGTGCGCCAATACAATTTTAGCACTGGCGCACCTGCCAAGTGCGCCCAGGCCAGAAAACCTGTTGGTCAGGCCCTGACTGGCCTGGTCAGGTTCTAGTCGATTTCTGAGGCTTGGCTGAGTCACTAGGGCTTACATGTCACTTTCTGATTGGCTTCTCTTGAGATGGATGGTCTGGATTCACTCTAGCTTCATCGACGGCTCTAATCAGGTTAAAATTCTATAAATACAACTCAAGTCTAACCCTAAATTCACACAAATAATATAATACTAAAGCCGTCATGCTGCTGGAAAAAAACTAGGAGTGGCCGTCAGTTAGAAAGCTTAGAGACTAGCCAATACTAAAGTGAAACATGAATCAAAACAACGTTAGACTACCCAAAGGTAAGCATATCAAATTCAGAATCCAGAATCCAAGTTCGTCGTTCTTTGTAAGTATAGTGATTTTTCCGATGAGAATAAAACTAAGACTTGATTCAATGTAAATTGGAAGTGGAATTGTGCTATTATGTAACGACGATGTTAATTCATATCTATGTATTGAAATGATTGTGTTGCGAATGAAATTGGGATGTTTGTGGTATAATGAAGATTGATGTTGATCCTATTGTACTTTTAGAATGACAACAACATCACAAGTAAGTTGTGTAGTTCATGTTTATCTGATTATATAGGTTGTTTGTGTTTAGAACCTCATGTATATACTTTATGCTAGAATCTTTATGCCTAAATGGTTATGTTCATATATATGCCCCTATGTTTATACAAAAGTTGCAAGTTCCTAATTGGATCCATGTCAAGACACACTTTAGTACATGCTTCATGTCGTAATTAGATATGCGATTGGATCTAGTTCACACCCTTGTCATAAAGTTATACATATTTATGAAAATGTCATATTCTTGTCATGTGCTAGTGATGTTCGATGTTATGCCTAGATCCAAAAACAAGTTTAGACTTATGTTGTCTAAATCATATGCTAATTTATGTGACACCTATTTGGTTAGACCCTTATTTTAATGCAAATTCACATATATGTAAATTGATTTAGGCTATGCTGCAAATTCACATATATGTATATTGACTATTTTGCAAGTTCACATCTATGACATTCATGCTGGCTATTTTGCAAGTTCACACCTGTGATGTTCATATTGACTATGCCAAAAATGCCAAGTTTACACCTATGTCATGTTTATGTGTATGAATTCCCTTATGCCTATTTGTGCGCGCTAAATTAGGCTAAGTTTTTAGCGTAATATTATATGTTAAAACTATACGAACGAAAATTAGGCTAAGATTGTTAGCCTAATGTTTAAATGGGGTAACGTTGGGGATATTAGTAAAACTTGACATAAAATATATGAAATTGGCATGTTTGTCACATGCCAAAATTGGTGGCATTTAAATGGTATAAATTCTTATACCAAAAATGTTAAACTTGGAATGTGGGCCATAACATTTAATTGTTGACAAATTTGCATATATTCAGTAATAAAGGCAAATATGTAAATTTAGAAAATACGAATATGCTTAACACGAGGTTGGATTAAGTTGTGATGTAAATCTGCCTGGACCTGCCCGACTGTCCAGTAGTCACAACAATACCTGTCCAATGTGGGTGGTTAAGCATTAAGCCCAATAAGGACCCGAGATTAGACTGAGTTGCGGTGTAAATCTGCACAAAATCGACCGGCACATCCAGTAACCGTAACAATATCTGTCTAATATGAGTGGTCGGTGCTTTAAAAGGCTAAGGACAGACAAGTCAGGATGGTAGGGTTAAGTTAACTAAAACACTTAACCAATTCAACATGTTAATGAAATTGATGGGTGGGGTTAGGTAAATACAGACACTTAACCGCTTAACATGTTTGACTAGAAAACCCTAGTAACGGGGACTCATTTCAGCAGTAACCCAATTAGGTATCATGGTACCCTGAAACTAGGCAGGATGGGGCACGATTACTGGGCTGATTGTAAGCGGTTAAAGCAATGGCGGTGGGTGCAACAGTGTGGGTTCTAACGGAGTGCGGGCGTGCACACACTTCGGAGCAGACAAACAGGGCACTGGGGGCACCAGTAGTATAACCTATGCATTCTAAGTATTGTGTCGGGTCGCCACCATGGGACTTGATACACCCCATGGTAGGGCCAGCATAGGTATCTACAATATTTGGGGGTCGTAAGAAACATGTAATTATGCGAGTAGGAGTCGATCGTTAAAATAAGGGGATCACTTCACCCTCAGCATGGGGTGCCAGTTTAGAACTAATGCATGTAGGTGCAGAGATATAGTGTGGGGTGCGATAGTATCTTCGTTTCAAAACAACTTTATTTTAGTTTATGATACTCCCGTGTTTCCAGTTTATACCTATCATGCCCTTATTCTTATTCTCATACTGAAGAGTCACTAGACTTACCAGGCTTTATGTCTGACCCTATTTTCTTTCGTCTTCTTTTCTTCCGTTCCCCCTCCCCCCCAGGTCCACAGGGAGGAAACAACCCAGCTTAGTCAGATTCTTTAAAAGCTTCAAGATAGTAGATGTACGGTTTGGACTCTCTTGCTTTGGCTATGGCTGTTGGACACAATCATGGGGATTTATGCAGTTTTAATTATGTTTTATGCTTCCTTATTTAATAACCTAGACAGAAATGATGATGTAATGTTTTGGGAGTTATTATGACAGCTATGGAAATGTCTTGTGTGAACACGTATTTATGAAATAAAAAGTCTGTTGTTTTCCGCTGCTTATAAATATATGTATTTATATCTGTCTTGTGTTTTATCTATGACTTTTACTTACAAACCTCCACCAAAGTTAAGGCATTCCCTTTGTGAGTGACCTTAATGGAGGGTGGGGTGTTTCACTTGGTATCATAGCCAGGTTTACCAGACTAGATAAAAAAATTTGAAACTATTTTCAAAAAGAAGTTTAAAGAAGCATCTTTTTCAAGAAAAAGTGTTGTTTTTAAAAGGCATAATTCCCCAGAGCCATATGCACTATCCCTTTATCTTGAATACTTTCCTTTTTGTTCCAGCATGTCTGGAGATCTTAACCTTCCAGAAGGAGTACCGACCCCTGGCTGGTTCCGAAGGTACCTAGAGGCTAGGGCCAATGGTGCGGGCCAAGTAGACATTCCCCCTCCTACGGTGGCAGCGGTTCCTCCTCCCCCTCCTCCTCCTCGTGGGAACACGTTCGCTAAGACGTGTAGAGACTTCAAGGCTATGGGAGGAAAGGACTTTTATGGAACTGAATCGTTTGTGGTAGCAAGAAACTGGCTGAAGGAGACTGAAGATTTATTCATTATCTTCGAAGTTGATGACAGGAAAAAGATACAGCTAGCAGTGTGGTTGATCAAGGATGAAGCTTCCTATTGGTGGGAAGTTATGCATGCGGAGAGGCCAGTGGAAACATGGAAAGATTTCAGGACAAGGTTTGAGATGAAATTCCTCTCCTAAGCTGAAAGAAGTATGCAGATGGAGAAGTTCCTAACTCTAAAGCAAGGGAGTATGACGATCAGAGAGTATGCCAATCAGTTTAATCAGTTGGCCAGATTTGGGCTTGATTTAGTAAACACCCAACACAAGAAGGCCCTTCGCTTCGTCAAAGGCCTGAATGAGCCTCTACATAGCCTTGCTATGACCCATATACCGATGGGGGCGACCTATGAAAGCTTAGTGGATATGGCGCTGCTATACGAGGAAGATAAAGGCAAGAAAGAGGAAAGGGTGGAAGTGCCTTAAGAAAAGAAGGAGGGTTTACAGGCTAAGAAAACAGACTTCAAGAAAGGCGGGAAGAACAACAAATCCTGTGAAAAGAGAAAGTGCAATTTCTATGGCATTGTGGGACATATAGCAAAAGACTGCAGGAAGAAGAAGGCAAAGATGAATGGTGGTTGCTTTAGTTGTGGCGAGACTGGACACTTGGCTAAGGACTGCCCAAAGAAACGGGGGTAGGGACAAAGGACTGGATCCACCTCAGGCGGACAAGTTCACGCGCTGGTGGTACCTCCGCAGGAACGAGGTAGAAATATTTCTGTATAAAGCTTAGTTTATCTGTATGATCATCCAGTTCACACTCTCTTTGATTCTGGTGCATCACACTCCTTTATTTCATCTGCTTTAGTAGAATCTCTGCACCTAGACACTAGTATGGTAGAAGATCCCTTGGTTGTCTCAAATCCAATTGGGGGCTCGGCTTATTTGTCGATGGTTTGCTTGGATTTGAAAATCTCTATTCTAAGTGTTGAATTTAGATATAGTGCCTTTGTTTTGGGCTTCTCAGGGTATGGACTGATCTTAGGCATGGACTCCAGTAATGGTGCCATTCTTAATTGTGATAAAAGAGTGGTTAAGCTCTTGACTCGGCTCGGTAACACTCTAGAAATTTCTTGTAATCCCTTGAATGTTGTTATGCTTAGTTATCTAGAGTCGCTTGACGCTTCTGTTGAGAATTTGCAGTCGGTTTGGGTAGTCCGGGAATATCCGGATGTCTTTGAAGAGGTGAAAGGCTTACCTCCGAAGCGGGAAATAGACTTCCGCATATATCAGGTTGATAATGCAAACCCCGTAGCTCTGCCTGTTAGGCACATGGCTCCAAAGGAGAGAAAGGAGCTCAGTAAGCAAGTTAAGGAGCTTCTCGAGAAGGGTTTATAAGAAGGAGTATCACGGAATGGGGTGCTCCAATGGTGTTCGCCACCAAAGCAGATGGTTCACTACGTCTTTGTGTGGACTATAGGGAGCTAAACAAGCTGACTAAAAAGAATAGACACCCGCTTCCCGGAACAGACGATTTGTTTGATCAGCTTGTAGGTGCGTCGGTCTTCTCACAACTTGATCTGGCTACTGGGTTCCATCAGCTAAGTGTAGCTGAAGATAGCATTGATAAAACGACGTTCAGAACCCCAGACGGTTTCTTCGAGTGGCTTGTCATGCCTTTCGGCCTGACAAACGCACCTGCTTATTTCGTAGACCTAATGAACAGGGTGTTCAGATAATTCCTCAATAAGTTCGTGGTGGTCTTCGTAGATGATATTTTGATCTTCTCAAAGAATGAGGAAGAACATGCTCAGTATCTGAAAGAGATCATGGATACTCTACGTGCACATCAGCTAAAAGCCAAATTCTCCAAGTGCCACTTTTGGGGAAAGGAAGTAAGATTTCTGGGGCATATAGTGTCCAAAGAGGGGTTGGCTGTGGACCCCGCGAAAGTGGTGGCAGTGCAAGATTGGAAGACACCAAGAAATTCAACCGAAGTCCGAAGCTTTCTTGGGCTAGCCGGTTTTTACCGAAAGTTCATTCGGGATTTCGCGAAAATCTCAGCTCCACTCACAAGGCTAACAAAGAAGAATCTGGTGTTCACTTGGGATTTGGATTGCGAGTTTTCTTTTCAACGATTAAAAAGGGCTCTCACAACAGCCCCAGTTCTGACTTTGCCGGATGGAAGCAAAATGTTCACAGTAGATACGGATGCTTGTGGTACGGGGCTAGGCACTGTTCTGATGCAAGAAGGGAGGGTAGTAGCTTATGGTGGAAGACAATTGAAAGTGCATGAAAAGAACTACCCAACCCATGATCTTCAGTTGGTCGCCATCGTCTTTGTGCTTAAGTCTTGGCGCCATTATCTCCTAGGTGAGAAGTTCGAATTATATACTGACCATAAATCGTTGAAGTATCTTTTCTCGCAGAAAGATCTTAACTTGAGGCAGCAAAGGTGGATGGAGTTCCTTGCCTCGTATGACTTTGAAATTTCCTATACTCCTGGCAAAGGCAATGTAGTAGCAGATGCGTTGAGTAGAAAGAAACTGACCCTAAGCCCTCTCTTTGTAGAAAGGCAAAGCTTAGAGTATATAGCCGGTTTTGACTTTAGGCCCTCCTCAGATTTTACACCTGGTTTATTGGCATCCCTAGAAGTACGGCCCACTCTTTTAGACTCGATAGGGGCCGCACAACGAGAAGACCCTCAGCTTGTGGATGTAATTGATAAACTAATTAGGGGTGAAACTTCCAATCACCTCAATAGATATTCCATTGATGATAAGGGTTGGCTGAGGCGAGATGGAAGACTATGCGTCCCACAAGTTAGGGATTTAGTGAAGAAGGTTCTCGAGGAGACCCATCATTCCAAAATGACAATACACCCAGGTGGAGACAAGATGTACAAGGATGTAAAGAGAGTTTTCTATTGGAGCGGCATGAAGAAGGACGTGGCAGATTTTGTTTCTAAGTGCGTGACATGCCAATAGGTCAAGGCGGAACAAAAGAAGCATGGAGGACTGCTTCATCCTCTAGAAGTCCCGCAATGGAAGTGGGATAGCATTTCAATGGACTTCATTGACGGGCTGCCTAGATCAAGAAGAGGCAATACTAGCATTTGGATGATAGTGGACATGCTTACTAAAAGCGCCCACTTTATACCTATCAAGAGTAGAAGGATTGCTTCGTCTCTAGCTTCTCTTTATCTCAAGAAAATAGTTCGACTCCATGGAATACCCTCCAGCATAGGGAGTGACAGAGACCCCATCTTCACGAGCGAATTTTGGCGGAGTCTGAGTCTGCAAGAAGCTGTCGGCACACAGTTATGCTTGAGCACGGCCTATCACCCCCAAACTGATGGTCAGACAGAAAGGGTGAATAGAGTACTAGAAGATCTTCTAAGACTGTGTGTTCTTGACTTCGGAGGGACTTGGGAGGATCACCTTCCTTTAGTGGAATTCTCCTATAACAACAGTTACCAAGCCACCATCGGTATGGCGCCCTTCGAAGCTTTGTATGGAAGACCTTGCCGATCACCAACTTGTTGGTGGGAGTCCACTGACAAGATTATACTTGGGCCAGACATGATTAGAGAGGCTTCAGAAAAAGTGGACTTGATATGAAGGAGAATGAAGACTGCCCAAAACAGACAGAAATCCTACGCCGACAAAAGAAGGACCGACCTTGAGTTTGAGGTTGGGGACAGGGTTTTCCTTAAGGTATCCCCTTTAAGGAACGTCGTTCGCTTTGGATCCGCAGGAAAGCTAGCACCAAGATTTGTAGGACCGTTCCCTATCATCGAGAAGGTTGGGAAAATGGCTTATAGAGTAGAGCTGCCTGAAAGATTGGCTGGAATTCACAACGTCTTTCACGTTTCTCATCTCCGGAAATGTCTACATGAATCAGCGGAAGTGGTGGAGCCAAGCATTTTAGAAGAAGCCAAAGTGGAACGCAAAGCAACTGTGAGGAAAGTTCCAACTCGAATCGTAGGAACTGAAGTGAAAAAGCTACGCAACCGCGAAGTCAAGCTCGTTAAGGTTCAGTGGAGCGACGCCAAGGAAGACGCGACTTGGGAAACTGAGGATAGAATACGCGCGGCCTACCCTTTTCTTTTTGAGGGTACATCTTTGACCTCTCTTTTTCCTTAAGTTGTGCTTATATCTATCTTTTTAGGTATATCTTCTTGATATAATCTTTTATCCTTAGGTAGAAACCCCTTTGGATGTAAACATGTATTTGAAACATGTTATGGTTGATGACTGCAAGTGGTTGCAAGTGGTCGCTAGTGGTTGCTCGTGGATGCATATACACACACAACCTAGGTTTTAGATCGGCTCAGTCACTTCATACTGCATATGCATATATGTATTCATATTTATATGTAGTTGAAACTTGATATGTTGTCATATGGATGTCGCAATTGTATTGATGGTCGCGCACTCATGTAGAATTATGAGTAAGGACAAAATTGCATACATAATGGACTCATGACACTTACATGATTTGCATTAAGGAGGTCAACTGGATCAGTAGACCGCCTGATTTTGCATTAGTTAACGACATATACACACACGGTGCATATAATCATAAAGCATTAGAAGTCTGTTTAGGACATTGGACGCCTGTGTTTGATAGTTGAGTAGATGGACGATTTGATGTTAGGACTTACGTTCTCCTAGACTTGAAGATTTCAGGGACGAAATCCTTTAAGGAGGGGAGAATGTAACACCCCGAGTTTTCTATTACCTGTAACTTTACAAATTAAAGTATAATTAATTCTAAATAATGGAATTAAGGGAAAAGGTTATGCCATTGCGTTCGTCTCGAAATTTTGCTTGAGATAGAGTCCAAGTTTGCGTAAAACGGATACCGTACGAAGAAGATATGGACGAACAAAGTTGGGCAGAAAAACCAGAAATGGGTCAGAATGCACTGGCGCACTTGGGGAGTGCGCTAGAACAAAATTGCACTGGTGCACTTGGGAAGTGCGCCAGTACAATTTTAGCACTGGCGCACCTGCCAAGTGCGCCCAGGCCAGAAAACCTGTTGGTCAGGCCCTGGCTGGCCTGGTCAGGTTCAGGTCGATTTCTGAGGCTTGGCTGTGTCACTAGGGCTTATATGTCACTTTCTGATTGGCTTCTCTTGAGATGGATGGTCTGGATTCACTCTAGCTTCATCGACGGCTCTAATCAGGTTAAAATTCTATAAAAACAACTCAAGTCTAACCCTAAATTCACACAAATAATATAATACTAAAGTCGTCATGCTGCTGGAAAGAAACTAGGAGTGGCCGTCAGTTAGAAAGCTTAGAGACTAGCCAATACTAAAGTGAAACACGAATCAAAACAACGTTAGTCTACCCAAAGGAAAGCATATCAAATTCATAATTTAGAATCCAGAATCCAAGTTCGTCATTCTTTGTAAGTATAGTGATTTTTCCGATGAGAATAAAACTAAGACTTGATTCGATGTAAATTGGAAGTTGAATTGTGCTATTACGTAACGACGATGTTAATTCATTTCTATGTATTGAAATGATTATGTTGCGAATGAAATTGGGGTGTTTGTGGTATAATTAAGATTGATGTTGATCATATTGTACTTTTAGAATGACAACAACATCATAAGCAAGTTGTGTAGTTCATGTTTATGTGATTATATAGGTTGTTTGTGATTAGAACCTCATGTATATACTTTATGCTAGAATCTTTATGCCTAAATGGTTATGTTCATATACATGCCCCTATGTTTATACAAAAGTTGCAAGTTCCTAATTGGATCCATGTCAAGACCCACTTTAGTACATGCTTCATGTCGTAATTAGATATGCGATTGGATCTAGTTCACACCCTTGTCATAAAGTTATACATATTTATGAAAATGTCATATTCTTGTCATGTGCTAGTGATGTTCGATGTTAAGCCTAGATCCAAAAACAAGTTTAGACTTATGTTGTCTAAATCATATGCTAATTTATGTGACACCTATTTGGTTAGACCCTTATTTCAATGCAAATTCACATATATGTAAATTGATTTAGGCTATGTTGCAAATTCACATATATGTATATTGACTATTTTGCAAGTTCACATCTATGACATTCATGTTGGCTATTTTGCAAGTTCGCACCTATGATGTTCATATTGACTTTGCCAAAAATGTCAAGTTTACACCTATGTCATGTTTATGTGTATGAATTCCCTTATGCCTATTTGTATGCGCTAAATTAGCCTAAGTTTTTAGCCTAATATTATATGCTAAAACTATGCGAACGAAAATTAGGCTAAGATTGTTAGCCTAATGTTTAAACGGGGTAACATTGGGGATATTAGTAAAACTTGACATAAAATATATGAAATTGGCATGTTCGTCACATGCCAAAATTGGTGGCATTTAAACGGTATAAATTCTCATACCAAAAATGTTAAACTTGAATGTGGGCCATAATATTTAATTGTTGACAAATTTACATATATTCAGTAATAAGGACAAATATGTAAATTTAGAAAATACGAATATGCTTAACACGAGGTTGGATTAAGTTGTGATGTAAATATGCCCGGACCCGCCCGGCTGTCCAGTAGTCACAACAATACCTATCCAATGTGGGGGGTTAAGCATTGAACCCAATAAGGACCCGAGGTTAGACTGGGTAACGGTGTAAATCTGCCCGGAACCAACCGACACATCCAGTAACCGTAACAATATTTGTTTAATGTGAGTGGTCGGTGCTTTAAAAGGCTAAGGACAGACAAGTCAAGATGGTAGGGTTAAGTTAACTAAAACACTTAACCAGTTCAACATGTTAATGAAATTGATGGGTGGGGTTAGGTAAATACAAACACTTAACATGTTTGACTAGAAAACCCTAGTAACGGGGACCCATTTCAGCAGTAACCCTATTAGGTATCATGGTACCCTGAAACTAGGCAGGGTGGGGCACGATTACTGGGCTGATTGTAAGTGGCCAAAGCGACGGCGGTGGGTGCAACAGTTTGGGTTCTAACGGAGTGCGGGCGTGCACACACTTCGGAGCAGACAAACAGGGCACTGAAGGCACCAATAGTATAACCTATGCATTCTAAGTATTGTGTCGGGTCACCACCATGGGACTTGATACACCCCATGGTGGGGCCAGCATAGGTATCTACAAAATTTGGGGGCCGTAAAACACATGTAATTATGCGAGTAGGAACCGATCGTTAAAATAAGGGGATCACTTCACCCTCAGCATGGGGTGCCAGTTTAGAACTAATGCATGTAGGTGCAGAGATACAGTATGGGGTGCGATAGTATCTTCGTTTCAAAACTACTTTATCTTAGTTTATGATACTCTCCTGTTTCCAGTTTATACCTATCATGCCTTTATTCTTATTCTCATACTGAAGAGTCACTAGACTTACCAGGCTTTATGTCTGACCCTAGTTTCTTTCGCCTTTTTTTCTTCTGTTCCCCCCAGGTCCACAGGGAGGAAACAACCCAGCTTTGTCAGATTCTTTAAAAGCTTCAAGATAGTAGATGTATGGTTTGGACTCTCTTGCTTTGGCTATAGCTGTTGGACACAATCATGGGGATTTATGCAGTTTTAATTCTGTTTTATGCTTCCTTATTTAATAACCAAGACAGAAATGATGATGTAATGTTTTGGGAGTTATTATGACAGCTATGGAAATGTTTTGTATGAACATGTATTTATGAAATAGAAAGTCTGTTGTTTTCCGCTGCTTTTAAATATATGTATTTATATC
Source organism: Allium sativum (assembly GCA_030737875.1). NCBI lineage: Eukaryota > Viridiplantae > Streptophyta > Magnoliopsida > Asparagales > Amaryllidaceae > Allium > Allium sativum. The sequence goes on from CM060911.1 coordinate 206,240,290, forward strand.
TGTCTTGTGTTTTATCTGTGACTTTTACTTACAAACCTCCACCAAAGTTAAGGCATTCCCTTTGTGAGTGACCTTAATGGAGGGTGGGGTGTTTCAAAAGTCGTAGTCTCTAGTTCATACTTGAACACCACGACCAACTTCTCTTGCTTCGCTCAACATCCGTACTCTGATACTCCACGAAATACAAGAGAAACACCACCATTTCCGATCCTTTTTAACGTTGTAATACCTTCCACGCAAACACCAAAAACTGCTTACATTACTACTAAATACTCTACACCCTTCACACTCCAACCATCACTTCTTGCTCTTCCACTCCTCCTTCCACCAGTGCTTCCATCTTCTATACTACAAACCGCAAGCTTCACTTATCTGCTTACGTAAAAATCCATTCGAACTCAAATCTTCTTAATACATAGCCGCAGCTTCTTCAGACAACTATATTTCAATACCATTGTCGCAACTTTTCCCAACCTTTACACCACTTATCTCCTCCATTGTTCCCTCATGAAAAGGTGCTGATCATAATCATTTGTACACATCATTAGCTTCCTGAAACCCTCGCTCATCTCTCACTAATCTCGCTCGAAACACGCCTAGTTTGAAGTATTGTTCCTTGCGGTTTGATGTGTATTAAAATTGGAATTTTTCTTTTGAGTATTTAGTTTGCTAAAAGAAAATTATTGATGCCATTTAATTTGCAGCGCCTTGATTCTGGAAGAAAGAGCAAGTGGATGCGTTTGCATTGGTATATGTACACGAAGGAGAAGGTGACATCGTTTTCAAGTTAGTACAGTAGAGGGGAGAAAATTTCAATGGTAGGGTAAGCTGGAGTATGGTTTGTTTTAGGATAGGCATACCGTTCATTTAATTTTTGATAAGCACTACACGGTTTGCTGAATTCAAAGTCCTGGGGTGGTATAGCCTTAACCCTTAAGCATGGAGTTTTTTTACTTTTATTTTTCTCCCTTTGTTTGTGTTCGTACGTATGCATAGGCCATAGGGTACGGGTAAGTATAAGAATATATAATATAGTATGCTTCTAAGTAGCTTCTCGTCCCTTTGATTAAAAATTTAGGATAGCAGGTGTGATTTGAAAACTCATAAGCCATCGCCATGAAGTAACAGGAAAAAACATAGGATAATAAGTATGCATACAGGTTTGATTTGAATATGTATTGTAGCATATGGATTGGACGGCAATAGAATATGGTATGGAAAAAAAATCTTCATTTTGAAAAGAAGTCACGTACGAAACTTGGAAATGAAGAAACGTAAATATTATATATTTCACTCTTATTATAATTGCATTACACCGACGGCAGGTGCACGAATCTTCCAATTCCACTTTCACAATTTGAGGTACATGTCACAAGATCGATGGACTTGATACAGAATATATCACGCCAACGTGCTTTTGATCTTTATGTGGTTTAATTGCATGCGTTGCCACTTTGATTTTCCGTATATGTTTTATATTTTATTACTAATATTTTGAAATAATTATATTTTGTTTACGAACAGAAATAAGAATACGATCATGTCGAGCGATGTGCCATGATCCCAAAAATATATTAAAATAGACAAGTTGGCTTATTTTGTGAAACTCCAAAATGCTGATATAGAGTGTAAAATACTCCAAATAAAAAGTAGCTTATTTTCCAAAATAAAATTTACAGTAAAATTCAAAAAATTAAATTATAATTACGTCTCAAAGATCTTGTCCAAATTCGAAACCAATATTTAATTATATTTAAATAACCAAACCATTATATTAAAATAATTAAATTAATTAATTATTAAACCGCTAAAATTTCGGGACGTTACACCCCCGAAGAATGCCCGATATGCTATGCACTAAAACTAAATTTTCCTGCTACCAACAAAGACACGGAATATGAGGCCTTGATGGCTGGACTTAGAAACGCAATCAAGCTCAAACTAAAGACAATCCAAATTTTCTCTGATTCACAACTCACCGTGCGCCAATTGCAAGGGGAATATCAAGCTAAGGGGGAACGACTCGCCATATACTTAACCCAGGTTCAGAAATTACTCAATCACTTTAACTACTTCATCATCTCTCACATTCCTCGAGAACAGAATGAAAAAGAAGATTCACTAGCCAAGCTAGCAAGCTCCGAGTAATCGGAACTCTTGGGGTTCGCCACCGTCGAAGTTCTCAACTCCCCTAGTATCAAGCAAACACAAACTGACGTGGTCGTGAATGTTGAATCCGAACCTGAATCTTGGATGGCAACAATCAAGAATTACCTGCAGCATGGGACCCTTCCGGGAAGCTATAAGGAAACACGAGCGCTCACCCGCCAATCGGCTCGCTATCTCCTTATGGATGGGATGCTCTACCGTAGAGGTTTCTCTGTCCCATTGCTTAGATGCGTAGCCCATCACGACGCCATCAGAGTCTTCACCAGTGTACATAAAGGGGAGTGCGGCGACCATACTGGAGGGCAAACCCTAACCCGAAAAATATTTAGACACGACTATTATTGGCTTACGCTCGACCAAGACGCCATAGACTATGCTCGCAATTGCGACAAGTGCCAACGCTTCTCAAAGATCCAGAGAGCCCCGCCTACAGAATTGACACAAATGATCAGCCCATGGCCATTCGCCATGTGGGGAATTGACATCAATGAAATCTTCCAATGGCCAGAGGTAAGGTATGATATGTTGTCGTCGCAGTTGATTATTATACCAAATGGGCAGAAGCCCAAGCCCTCGCCACAATCACCACTAGGAAGATGATCAACCTCGTTGTACGCAACATCATCACTCGATATGGGGTCTCTCAAGCTATCATTTCCGACAACAGCACTTAGTTCGAGAGCACCAAATTCAAAGCCTTCTGTCAGTGGCACAACATCGAAAAAAGATTCTCGACCTCATCCCCAAGCCAACAGGCAAGTCGTTGCGGTTAATATGGTCATCAAATTCATTACCAAGAAACGTCTGGAAAAGGCTGGGGGCATGTGGGCAGACGAACTTCCTCTAGCCCTATGGGCCTACCAAACCACCCACAAGACATCGACCGGACACACTCCTTTCGTTTTTGCCTACGAATCTGAAGCCATCATTCCCATTGAGCTCAAGCTTCCATCTCATCGAGTCACCTATTTTAACCCAAAAACAAACCAAGACTTACTTTTGGGGTCACTTGACTTGCTAGAGGAAAAAGGAACGAACTTGATCTCCGAGCCGCCGCCCAATGGCAACGTGTCGCCCGATACTTCAATCCCAAGGTCCGCTGTAAGGACCTCGACATCGGCGACCTTGTCTTAAAATGGATGTTCCCTCCACTAGCAGGTATTGCTCCTTGCTGGGAAGGCCCATACTCCATACAACGAAGGCTCAGCGATGGAACTTTCAAACTCGCAACCATGGATGGAGCCGAACTCCCAAGGGCATGGAACATTGAACATCTCCGCCGCTACTTTACATAACTTAGTACACATTTGTTTACGCTTTCCAACGATGTTTTGTTTTCTAGAAATTCAAGGCATGGTAAAGGTTCTAACTACCAAAGTTATTAGTAGAAATGATGTTCAAATTTTTATCTCTTCTCTTTACTCCACGCATGATAGGTTTGATTAATCCTGACAACCAGCTTGTTTGTGAACAATCGATCGCCGTATCGGCCTACGAGCATGGGAGCGGAACCGCCATCCGAACCTCGAGCCAACCTCGAGGCTAAACTACACTGTCTACGACCGGCACCCCAAGCACGGGAGCCGGCAATGCTACTCGGGTCGTCGGCCCGCGGCGTGACCGAGTATAAATAACCACGAACTCGAACCTCAGCTCCGTGCCAAGGTCGAGGATAAATTGTTCTACGCCCAAGTCCCAAACGACTTAGGCCACCCAACAGCCAGTCAGGAGTGATGTAAATTTCTCCCCTGGCTACGAGTGTTGGTCTATTCTTGGCGTAGCACCGAGACCGGCCTTAAATCATTTCTTCCTCGAAGCTCTCAAGGCTAAAGGGTAGCCCATGGCCATGCTTGGACCCTACGGGCTGGTGATCCGGGCTTCTCCTCTCAGACGAATAAACAACGTCTGCGACATGCCTCAAACTAATGAACGACAGGAGAGCCACACACCGGACGGACCGCAAATCACGACGTCATACGCCTTCCCTACATTTGGGACTAACCCCGGGCAACCCAAAACAACAGGCGCTCGCCCTGGTTTCACAAACTACGGGTTTCCAGAGCTCAGGTAAATTTACTAAAAGCCTGCACTCAATCGCACTCCTCTAGAATAATCGATCCAAAGTGCAACCCCCGACGCCTTTTTGTTAAGTGTAACGATAAGTACACTTATGCAAGTACAGGACGCCGGAAAACATGAGAAGAACATTCGAACACTCGACATAAATCGCGATCTTTACTAATTCATATTCCATTTTTACACACACACACACATCAAAACAAACTACATGTCTAACTTCTTCCTTTCTAATGACAGGGTGTACATGAAAACCACACCATGTCTTGAAAAACCAAAAGCGAGGGTAGCACTAGCGTAAACTATTGGCCTACACTACCAAAATGAATGGTAACTTCTACTTAAGTTTCTAATACTAATCGTGTCTTTTCTTTTTGTGCTTGTATTTTTCCTTCGCAGATTCGGCACTCGATGGTTCATCCTTCACGCTAGGCCTCTTCTTACCGGATCTGCTCCTTCCGCCATGGCCCTTCTGGGAAGTAGTCGAATCGTGAGAATCCGAGAGACGCTTCTCGTCCGCACCGTCACCATTAGAGATCTCAATGATTTCAACAAGGGTGGTATGTGATGTAGGCATGGGGGCACTTCCGACAATAAGGCCTACTACTACGTCACTCTTCTTTGGGATCTCCTTGCCTTCCCGGTCATCCCTCTCCTTGGCCTCTCTAGCGGCCATTCGCTCAGCAATCTTCTGGGACTTATACGTTGTGACATCACCAGCCTTGGTTTTCTCAAGGGTCTCGGTGGCCCTCTGATGGTCTTACTCATCTTCTCTTTTCTTCTGGTCCTTGTTAGCAGCCCTCTTCTTCTCCACCTCCCATTGGACTTGCTCCATGCAATCGTCTCAATGGCTCTCGCCTCAGCTTACTGCCTGGTCTTCATTAGGACCTCCTATCTGGAAGCCTCGTCCTTCCCCTGCTTCTCCTCCACCTCTTCGCACTTGTCCGCAATCTAGCCCTTCAAATTTTGCACAAAGTCATTCATCGAAGGCACATCGGCATCCACCGGGCCTCTAACAGCGGCACTATGTCCGTCAACCACCTCTCCTACTTTGATAAGACTTTCATAGAGGCTAGGAGTTATCCTTATTTCCGAGTAAGTGTCCAGCTGATCGTTGCCTTCTCCAAATTGCACTCCCGCAGGTCCTGGCCCAGATTCAGTCATTTAAGGGATCATGGGGGCAGGGCCCGGTGTCACGGTCAATCCAAGGATGGCTGCACAGTAAAAATACAACCTTTTAGTCAGCAAATTTGGTAGTTACGTCATCCTCAAGGATGCATGGCAAAAGGAATTTACCTCCAGTCAGGGATGGCGTAGAAAGGATCGGAGGGGTACTCGTTGTGGCAGATAAAGTGAGTCCAGTCTCCCCTAGCTCTGGATGCTTAGGGTCGTACTCAGTTGAAACCCAAGTCGAAGCTGCAGGATCACTCACTATAGCCAATTCAGGGGCCAGTGGCCGATAGGAGCTTCCTTCTACAAACGTCTCCGCTACCACCACACTCTCAATCATGGCAGACTTCCCTTTTTTGGCGGAAAGCTTTACCAACCTCTCACTCTTAGCATCCTCTAGCAACAACCTTCTCACTTCCTTCAACTTTTCATGCTCCTCGCCAGTCAGGAGATCAATCGCGAGTTGACGCTCATCGAAGGTGCTTACATCCATTTCGAGAAAATAGGTTTCATACGAAACCAACCTCTCCTAGGTCCGGGCTAGCTCACGGGAATAATCGTCAACCCACGAGAGTCCACGGAATCTCAGGACCTTAACATACATGTTTCGGATATCTTCCTCCACATATGATTCTACCCGAAATTCTGTATCCTCCAGCCGCTCTCTCAGTTGTTCCACCTCCCTCAGGTGTTCCGCTCTCAATCCGTCCATCGTGCCCAACACAGCCCAGTTACTGGTTTCTGTGTCCTCCTTGGCCTTTCTCATATCCTCGAGCTACTTCTTCAAGCTGTCATTATCTGCTCTCAAAGCGTTATTGTCATCGTGGAGTTGAGAGACTCTTGCTTTATCATTTTCCATATCGACACAAACCTTATCCGCCTCAACCTTGTCCTTCTTTAGGGCTGTGTTCTCGGTGGTTAGGTCAGCTACAGTTTCTGTGAAAATAGAGCGGGAGTGATCGGTCTCCCTCTATAGTGTCTCATACCCTCTCCTCATCTCAACAGAAAACAACGAGATCCATGAGTTAGTGTTCGAAGATACAGGGGCATGTAATGGAAATTTCTCAATTCGAAAAAGGCAGGCTCACCTATTTCTATGTTAAAATTGTGGACGGTGGTATGCTCGGCATCAATGGTCAGCCTCTCATTGGTGAGCTCCATGTTCTTCCTCTTGATCAGCTCCGATAGTTGAAAAGAATAGGCCATAAGCTCGTCGGCCTTGTGGTATGTTTCCCTCACATGCATCCAGATCTCCCCGGAGTCCCTAGCGGGATGTGGACGGAGATCAGGAAGGACCATCAGCTCATCAACGTAGTGTCGAGGGAAAGTACTTTTCAACCATGCCCTTCGTTCCTCCACAGAAAGCCCTTATCACTCAGATTCCACTACATCTCATGTTCTAGTTACGGTCATCCTCTCCAGTCTGGATTGGCCAAATGACGGCTCCCTCCATGTGGTAACTGGAACGGGAGTCGAGGGTGTTGTGGGTAACGGAGCTGTTAAAGGCAGATCCCGTGAACCCCCTAAGTTGAGTCGAGAGCCTCCCTTGGACACTTAAATTGGAGGGGGACGGGGAGGGGGCGGAGGCAAAGATCGTCGAGATCGATCCCCAGCTCGATGTTCACTGCCGCGATCCGGCGGAGGAGGAGTATTGTACAAGCTGGTCCCTCTTCTAAATCCCTCAAAGAAAGGATTCCTAGGGCGTGGGCGGCCTCCATGTCCATAACCTCGTACTCCCGCCCTTTGGCCATATAACCTGTCGAAGGAATGAATAAATGTCAGACGAGTCACATGCTAAGATGAACCTAAAGGCTATGCAGTGTGTATGAATGTATGTATTAAGTGTTCTCTCAGCAAACCAGATTGTGATCCACTCGAAGGAATTAACTCCTTTGCAGAAAGAGCTAGTTCTCCCATACTTGCTGTTTCTGGCCATGTGAGACAAGTCTATATCAACTTTATTCAGACCAAAAAACTAGTCCACTTCCTCAAGTGGGGCGGCCGCTTCTAGAGGAGTCATAGGGGGTTGTGGACAGAATGACGCTTCTCCCGGCGCCCTTTCCATCGGAGGCGGGGCGGAAGCGTCCAACGAACCCTCATCCCAAGTAACTATCTCCATGCCACCAGCCTCGTCTCCACGCACGTCTCCTTGGAACTTGACAGCCTTTTTGGGCTTGGGCCTGGCGAAAAGGAAGCTTTCTTTTCAAAGTAGGAGCCACAAGACCTTATGTCACCTTCCCTTTCGATACACTAGTCGCAACGCCAGGCCCGATTATAGCCTGATCATCCGGAAGTAACCCAACACGGCGAAGGCGCTCTTGACTTATCATGGTATTAGTTTTAAGAAACTCTTTGGGGATTGCTCACGGAGCATTAAGGCGCTACCAGTACTCCTCACCAGTAGGTGCCTCTGGATTTCCTGCAGTGATCAAAAAATAATGAGACACAGGATCTGATAACTTTCTTGTAGGAAATGAAGTTTGAAAGTACTTACTCCCTTCTATCCACCTCCTTGCAAATCCAGGAGGGCAGCGCACAAATAACAAGTCTTATTTGAACACTGACGGCCTAGGCCACTTCTCGACAAAGAATTTGGTGGCAGCTGACACTTCCAGAAACCATTGGGAGGGCGATCCGCTAGACGTTCTCCTCAGATGAAAAAATATCGAATGTCCTCTGTGGTAGGTTCCAAGTGTAAATATTCTCAATAGAGAACGTAAGTGCCCAAGAGTGAAGAGTAAGCACTCGGGTGCAGTTGCGAAGGTGCTGGATGGAAATAGGATAGCATGTCCCGAATAAAGTCATTGGTTGGGGGGGCGCATCCCGCAAAACAAGCTTCCCTGTTCCAGGCAGTCAAAACCACGGGCGGCGCATGAGCCCTGCCTCCCCCTCCTAGTGCATGGACATCACCCACCGGTATATCGAACCGCAACGGCACTTTCCTAACTGTTGTAGCATCCATGCGTGACGGTACCAAGTTCGTCGGATTTTCCAAGATAACCGTGTCAGACAACATATCTGGGGCTTCCGGAGTCGCCGGTGCATCTTCACTAATAATATCCACATTCTCGACCTCCTTATGTATGACTGGAGAATGCAAGCTCACATTTTGTTCCCTATGCTCAAACACTTTAGGTGAACTGGCCGTTCGAAAAGGAACAGAACCTTCAATAGTCTCAAGATCGCTGCCAGCCGAGCTACCACTATTGGTAGAATCGGATGTATGTGACGATAGCGGGGAAGCCTCGGCATCTAGGATTTTTCCAGTCTTTGATCTTGTTTGCATCGCTAGCTATAATTTAACACACTAGTATTAGACATCGCATTGGAATAACCTGTACCTCTCATGTTGAGGAAAGCTAACATGTGCATGCGGTGTCATGCAAAATTAAGACGTACAGAGGAAAGTTAAGCAGTCCAAAATTTCAGTCGTAGTTCAGTATATGCGCTATACAATGTGAAGGGTTCGAATCACTGTCCACACAATTATCTGCATATGCATTTGCGCAATTGTACAAGCGAATAGATGATATGAAAATCCAAGGGCAGGCAGTCAGGAGATCGAAGTTCTGTACAAGAGAAACAATACCCCATCAAGGTACTACGCGAAGTAGTTGCGCTGAGCAGCTCCGGTGAAAACATCAGACCTATCTCGGGGTTCGAAAGTTCGATCCCCCCTCGGGGTTCGAAAATTCGAACCACCCTCAGGGTTTGAAATTTCGAACCCCACTCAAGGTTCAAAAATTTGAACCACTTTAAGGGTTCAGAAATTCGAACCCCCTCAGGGTTCAAAATTTTGAACCCCAGAGGTTCGAATATCCGAAACCCTCAGGGTTCGGAAATTCAAAGGCCCTCAGGGTTCGAAAATTTGAACCCCTCAGACGGTTCGTAAATTCGAACCCACTCTGGGTTCGAAAATTCGAACCTCTGTTGGATTCGAATTTTTGAGGCTCCTCCAGGTCTTGGCCCTTCGTCCTCCCTCCTCCTGTTTTTCTTCAACCCCATGTATTACCTAAGCCCGATGAGAAGTGCTGGGCTCTGGAGATTTCACAACAATGGCAGCCAAGGCAGAAAATAATGAAAGGAAGGAAATAGGAGGGAGGCTATTTATAATATAAAGAAGAAGTCCCTTGGTATTCCCCAAAATCTCAAACCCGTGGGGTTCGAAATTTTGAACCTCCAAGGTTCGGAATTTTGAACCCCTAGGATTCAGAATTTCGAACCTCAAGGTCTCGAAATTTAAATTTCGAACCTCTATGGTTCAGAATTTCGAACCCCTAAGTTTTGAAATTTCGCACCCTAGATGCAAAAGTTCATACCCTCCGAAAAAAAAGATTTTTTTCCGTACCCCCAGGTTCAGAACATCACACCGCGCGCTCATGTACACGTATTCCATGCATATACCGACCACCATAAACATACGAAGGCGACGCACTGTAAATACTTAGCAATGTGAGCACGCTGCCACACCGATGATAGCTCGTTCGCATTTCAACAGCGAACAAGCCCAACAGCTAACATCTGTTTTTCTTTAACTTACAGGATGAGTCAAAAACCCTACTACTATATCAACTAATACAAAGCACATCATGTCGAGAAAAGACGCACTTTCGGGGAGTAAATGTTAATCGACCTTTTGGTTTGGTTCCCAAAAGTACATAGGACATGCTCAGCTCAACCCATCGCATGGAGTTAAGGCCAAGGAGGACATCTAGGAGCAGTGGAAACAAGTCAAATAAGGAACACACCGCCAAAGATCTCGTCGCGCTCCTAGCACATTCCCGAACCTAGGCTCCAAATCCCCAGGAGTCGCGAGCCCGAACTCAAGGCCCCAAACAACCACGCCTGTGGCCTTCGCGCCCATTCTAAAGTGAACTTCGTACCCCACAGGGTGCGAATTTGCACCCCTAAGGGGTGCGAAACTCGCACCCATCAGGGTGCGAAATTTGCACCCAGCAGGGCCTGGGTGCGAATTTCGCACCCAGCATGGTGTAAAATTCATACCCTGGGTGCGAATTTCGCACCCCAAGAGGTACGAAATCCGCATCCCCGAAGGGTACGAGTTCCGCGAGGTGCGAAATTTGCACCCCAATACTGGATGTGAAATTTTCCTAGGCGCGGTTGTCAGGTGCGAATTTCTGGGTGTGGTCCCCTATTTTCACCTACTCCTACCTAACCCCTCTCCGGTAAATACCCCATGGCATCATACTTCAAAGGGGTTAGGATTTGTGAGCTTAAGACCTCTTGAGAGCTCCTTTAATGGCATCTCCACTTTGAGGAAGAAGAAGGGCAAAAGTGTCTTTTTCTTAATATAATAAATATATGATATTTATGACATCATACAGCTTAGAAACGAATGTAATTAGATGTCATGCGATGATCTTGACTTTGTAACTTTGTGTTATCAATAATAATCCAACAACTCTTCATAGTGGACGTAGGCCCCTCTCGAGGCCGAACCACTATAAATCTCGTGTGTTATTTACTACTTTCCGCTCTTGTCTATACAACCAAATTGATAATTCCTAGTAATTGGAATCTTGGGTGTTTACGATATTTTTTACCGTCAACACTAGTAAAGAGAAAGCAATTGGAAAAGGCACTTCAGATCAAGATATTAAGCAAAAAGGAAAACAAGCATTTGATGCTTTGCTCAAAGAAGCAGTGGACAATGAATTTCATGTGAGCAATCCATTTGACATCTTGAATGATCAATCTAATGTGGCATCAACCTCTTTAGGATCTTCATAGCATGTTGATAACCTTACCACCTCTCTTAAATCCATGAATTGTTCATCAAACTCCTCCTCTTTTTTTAGCTTTTCAAACTTTAGCTTGTAATTCATCTTTTAACTTTCAAGTTCCTTCAAACTCCAAGTACAGTTGCAAATTGAATAATCATGTTGGCTCTTCTATATCACCTTATTCTCATTTAGCTCCTCCATCCAAAGTCATTCTTCCACCACCCGCTGACACTCCTAATTCAGGCACTTCTATAGATAAATCTTCCTTATCCAATGTTGAAAATGTTAATAAGGACTCTCCCTCAAATTCTCTTAAATCTCAAGACAATGATTTGCCTCCTTCATCAAAGTTAGTTGCTAAATCCAAAAAGGGAAGAAAAAGAAGGAAAAATTGATTTTATCTGATATAGATGACTTAGATGAACGTGTTGATTATAAGCCTGATGATGTATTGCCTTCAGGAAGTCAAAAATTCCCCTCAAAGGGACATACAAGGAAGCATACGACTCCGTTAGTAGATCCTCTCCAATTTGAATTATGATGCACACCATATCATTTTGGAATATTAGAGGGATGAACCTGCCCTCTAAGCAAAGTGAAATCAAATTTTTCATTAGAGAAAAATATATATTCATTTGTTGTGTTTGTCTGAGACAAAGCTTGATATGCAATCTACCACTAAAGCATCTTCTCTCATATCTCCTAGTTGGCATTTTGATCATAATCTTGCTGATACAAGTTTTGGTCAACTGTTAACTATTTGGAATCCTTTGTTTTTTAGCTTAGTCAAATTATCCTCCTCTGATCAATTTCTTCATTATAAATGTATTCATCTTCCATCGAATTCCACATTCTATCTTACTTCTGTTTATGCTTAGAATGTTGTTTCATTGAGACAAGTATTTCTAAATGTTTTGAGTCACATTCACTCTCTTTCTGATCCTTGGTAAATTGGAGGGGATTTTAACTGCATTTTTTCTTCTCTTTATAAACCTAGATGTTGTACTCTTTCATTAAATGATATAGCTCATTGTTAGCCTACGTTGTGAACTAGGCTACACAAAGAGCAAATAGTGGGAAAGCCATCAACCGGTTCGGATCGGAGGGAACCAGTACAGGAAAGCAGCAGAAATCAAAGAAGCAGATATCACAATGGTTCGGTTCTGAGAAGTACTTCAGTGACACCAAAAGAAAACAAGTAGCCTCATCAGATCAGAGGCGAGCGATCCGAACCCTTTTTTTCTGAGCTTGTGACCGTTGCTACACATGTTTCCTGAAGACTCGGACCAAGCACGACCATTTCCTCCCACGATCTCCTACTAAATCGATGCGATGTCACCATCTGGAGGCCTCTGAACCCGGCTCTTATGGGATGGGTGCCACGTAATTCCGAACCGGAGCCACTTCGAGGTGATTTTTCACCTATAAATAGGCCATCAGGGGTCATTTGAAGGGATCTTTTTTTTTTGAAAATTCTCAGCTCTAACTTCCTTCATAGCCGAATTTCACAATCATATTCAGATCAAAATCATCTCTTAAAGTCTATTTTTGAGAGATTTGAGTGAGCTCATGCATTGTAATTATGAAATTGAGTGAGAATCATTGTTGTATTTTCATTCAAATCATCAATTAAAAGAATAGAAAGTGGACGTAGGCTCATTAACGCCGAACCACTATAAGTCGTATGTTCTTCATTGCTTTTTAGTTCTATTTCATTAAAATCATAATTAATTTGGGTGTTAGAACCAATTTTTGGTCTAACATTTTGGTGCTTTTACTGAGAAGACTTTGAATTCTGAAGCTTTTTTGTTTGGATTATCGTTCTACTTTTTGGACCTTTAAGTTCAAAGAAGTTAATCCTTCATTTCCGACACTTTCAAGTATTTACTAACTGATTTCTGAAGAATCCATCACCATGGCCAAAGGAAAAGGGAAAGAAACACAGGGCGCTCGGGAGAATGAAGCCAATCAGAGTCAGCAAGCCTTGGTAATGACAAGATCGCGGGGACAAGGATCTGGAGAGGGCCGATCCGAACCGGAATTGCCGAACAGGCATGGATGCTGATGCTGGTCTTGTTCCCCCGCCGAACCGAACCGACCCTACTCCCATCTCCGGATCTGAACCGGTTGTAGCTGAAGCTGGCACGTCTACTCGAGTTCCTACCAATGCTTCGATGCCGGCCGCGACAACTAGTGAGCGACCTGATCCGTCCTCACCCATCACTCAAGGGGATTTCGCACGCTTCTTTGAAATGTTTGAGAGCACTAGGGATGCTTTGGAAGCTCACAAGCGGGACAGCCTTCTCATGCGAGAGAATATGAGAACCATGAGTATGGAAGTTGGCGAACTTCGCAGGAAGAAGACACCTTCTCCAACTTGCCGCCTTGTTGCAGACCTTTCTTCCTCTTCAGATGAAGATTGACCACGTGAGAGGAGGCCATACGAAAGAGTAGAGAATCTAAATCAATTGACCTTCGGATCTTTGGGATCCCGTGAAGATGTTGCTCGTGTGTTAGGACCTGATGATCCGAGCCTGAATGAACCTATGTTGCTGCCTATGCGTGGATCACATGTTCTACCCAGGGATCCTGATATCGCCAATCCCACACATGGGGTAGCTCCTCCAGCCCCTTCCTCCAAGGATTGACCGGGAGCGTAGGGAACAAAGTAGATTGGTTGCTGCTAGGAACAGAAGGGTGACATCTGACCAAGGGCCCAGAGGCAACCCAAATATCAGACATAGGGGGCCCAGGGGCAACTCGGATGTTAGGGCCAGAGAGCCATAACCTTCCTTGATGAATGCTGATGTAGAGGCGATGATACGCCAGATCATGATAGAAAATCAGAATTATACCAATGAAGACTGAGGCATTGAGCAGAGTCATTCCCCATTCACGGATGACATACTGGAATTTCAGTTCCCTAGGCGATTTAATTTGCCGTAGATGAATAGGTACTCCGGAAGAACCAACTCGGGGCAGCACCTTATAAGATATACATGGTCTATGAATGCCGCGATAGCCCCAGACGCCGTAAAGTGCAAGACCTTCCCGATTTATATAGAAAATGTAGCATTGATGTGGTTTACTCGACTCCCTCCGTGGTCAGTATCAACTTTCGCAGAATTGAGTGAGCGCTTTATGAACCAGTTCTGACTTCACGCCCGCAAGTCTAAGAGCGTTATTGAACTATCCAGAATTAAGCAGGCCCCGGATGAATCATTGAAATCATACTTGGATCGTTTTAATTCAGCAGTTATGGAAGTAAATGATCCCCATGAGCCAACCATACTAATGGCCCTGATAGATGGAGTCGACTCTAATACTGAATTCGGAGATTATCTATCTGGAAAACCACCTCGCACTAGGGAACTGTTCTATGAAAATGCCAACATTCGATTAAGGCGAGAGGAAGTCCGAGCCAATAAGAAGAGAAAAGCTGAAGGGATCTCTAAGGAAAGTGTCCAAAGCAACGTCGCCGTGAAGCAGTCCGCGATAGTTCGGGAAATGTTGAAGTGAACATCGGCAATAATGGTGGAAGTGGTAACGGTAGGAATAGAAATGGCAGTAGGAGGAATCAGAATAGGGAGAACAGCTCTGAAAAAGGCCCCGATTCCAGACTTTCGAGAACTATACCCCGTTGAGTGACACGCTGGAGAACATTTACCTTGATGCATACAATGTTCTACAGCATAAGAAGCCGCCATCCAGAGATTCTACCGAGAAAGAGATAGCCATGGGAAAGTTTTGCTTGTTTCATGGTACCCATGGCCATTCCACCAACGAATGCAGCCACCTGAAAGACGTAGTTGAAAAGTTGTTGCGATAAGGAAAGCTTGATGAATACAAAGTGGCCCCAAGAAACAGGGGGCAAGCCCCAAACCAAGATCAACCTGCTCCCAGACCTACAGCCCAGCAGAAAGGCAAAGGAATTGTCATTAATACCATCGTAGGAGGGCCCCATCCAGCAGCTCATAGTTCCAGAGCGATGGATCAATACGTTAATGCAGCCAAGCATTTTGAGGTAGGAGAGAGCAGCAGTCTTGAAGACATCACACCAGTAAAACAACAAAAGACGATGTCTGACGACGTCATTTTCCGTGATAGGGATGATATTGGAGTTATGTCGCCCACTGAAGACCCGCTAGTGATCACTACGAACACCGGTCCTGCATTAATCCACAAGGTGTTATTGGATAATAGGAGCTCAGTCAATATTCTTTTTAAGAAAGCCTTCGAACAAATGAAGCTCGAAGCAAAAGCCTTGTGAAGGATGGATACGAGGCTTCAATGGAGCGTCGACAGCTCCCATGGGATATGTAGAGTTGTCGGTGACATTGGGACAGGGAAATCGCCAGAGAGTGAGGATTCTCCCGTTTGTTGTTTTGGATATCGAATCACCTTATATTGCCTTTTTGGGCTGATTGGCCCTTGCAGAATTCAGGGCATACATTGTGCCCTGGTGCTTACTGCTTAAATTCCCCACTGACACGGGAGTTGGGGTAATGAGAGGTGATCAGGTTACAGCTCGAGCTTGCTACATGGCATAGCTGAAGATGCTGATGAAGGGGATGAGTCTAGAGCCTAAGGATGCCTCTCCCCCTACGAAGGAAAACACCACATAACAGCTAAGGGGTCCATCCCCGAGAGAGTCTCCCAGAGACTTGCCTGAGGATATGGACCCGAGAGAAGATGAGGGGCCTGGGGGCAGAATGGCGACTCCCAATGAGACAACAAAGGATATCCCCATCGACGAAGCAGATTTAACAAAGGTTCTGAAGATTGGATCGCAGTTAGACCCACTTCGAGCAAAGGAGTTGGCCGACTTCTTGAAAGCAAACCTAGACGTGTTCGCCCGGACCCATGCTGACATGTGTGGGATATCGCCGGCTATTATTAGTCACTCCTTGAGCATTAACCCAAAACATCCGCCTGTCAAGCAAAAAAGAAAGATGTTGGGCCTTGAACGATCAGCCGCTTTCAAAGAAGAAGTGGAGAAGTTGAAGAACAACGGATTTATTAAAGATTCGAAGTACCCCGACTGGATATCGAATCCCGTCCTAGTTAGAAAATCAAATGGGAAATGGCAGACCTACATCAACTACTCCGATTTGAACAAAGCTTGCCCGAAGGATAGTTTTCCGCTCCCTAGGATTGATCAGCTGGTAGACTCTACAGCCGGACATGAACTCCTGTCATTCATGGATGCCTATTCATGATATAATCAAATCCCTATGCATATACCAGATCAAGAGCATACAAGCTTCATTACAGACTTAGGTTTGTACTGCTATGTGGTAATGCCATTCGGACTGAAGAATGCAGGAGCTACATATCAGCGCTTAGTCAATCGGATGTTCTATAACCAGATTGGGAAAACCATGGAAGTTTACGTAGATGATATTGTCGTGAAATCCAAGCAATCTCCCGATCATACGAAGGGCTTAGCAGAAATGTTCGGCATACTACAAAGGTGTGGGATGAAGTTGAATCCCTTGAAGTGTTCCTTTGGAGTGGCATCAGGCAAGTTCCTTGGCTTTATCGTGAGTTCCAGAGGAATTGAAATCAATCCGGACCAAATAGCAGCAATCCGGAATATAGAGGAGGTGCGAAAGATTAGGGATGTTCAAAGCTTAGCTGGGAAGGTTGCAGCACTGGGCAGGTTCATCTCCAAAGCAACGGACAAGTTTGTACCTTTCTTCGACCTGATTAAGCGAGGAAAATGAAATTTCGAGTGGACTCCTGATTGTGTGGAGGCCTTCCAGAATTTGTTAAGTCTGTTGGAGAAGCCTCCCATCTTGTCGAAGCCAATGGATCATGAGGACCTGTTTGTCTACTTAGCGGTATCATCCCATGCCGTCAGCACCGCATTGGTACATGAAGAAGATAAGACCCAAAGGCCTTTATATTATGTGAGTAAGAAATTAGCTGCAGCGGAGAGGAATTATCCGAAAATAGAAAAGCTCGCTTATAGCCTTCTTATCGCATCATGGAAGCTTCGCCACTATTTACAAGCTCATCCAATAACTATCTTTACCGACCAACCTCTTCGTCAAGTGCTTCAATGACCCGAAGCATCGGGGAGACTTCTTAAGTGGAACATTGAACTTAGCTAATTTGATTTAAATTTCCAACCCAGAAGGTCAATTCGAGGACAAGCCTTGGCCAACTTCATAGCTGAGTTCACGATTCCTGAAGACGATGTGTTGGGAGACGAATCTGGACCTTCAGAGCGAACACTTGAGCTGAGCCCTTGGAAGCTGTACACCTACAGGGCTAGAAACGACCGACGATCTGGTGCTGGAGTTGTTTTGATCACTCCTGAAGGACGGTCGATCTATTATGCATTACGACTTGAGTTTCCAGCGACCAACAACGAAGCTGAGTATGAGGCCCTGATTGCTGGGCTAAAACTTGCTAAGGAGCTAGGAGTGACTGTGCTAGACATTTTCTGCGACTCCAAAATAGTAGTCTGCCGGGTACGGAAGGAATTTGTAGCCAGAGGACCTTAGTTAATCACTTACCTTGAAAAAGCGGAAGAATTTCTAGATCACATGGAACGGTATAGCATAACACACATTCCGAGGACCGAAAATCAAAAGGCAGACAAGCTAGCTAAGTTGGCCAGCTTCGACGATCCTGAGGAAACAGAGGTTGTTCCAATAGAGACATTGGAATCACCGAGCTTTAACCAAATGGAAGTCGACCCGGTGCTGGAACTCGAGCCAGAAAGAGAGTCGTGGATGACGCTGATCAAGAATTACCTTAATGACAGGACACTCCCATCCAAGAAAAGTGAGAGGCGAGCTGTGATTCACAAAGCCGCCAGGTACGTGTTGCAAGACCAAGTTCTTTACCGTCAGGGATTTTCAGTGCCCCTGTTACGATGCATTGGACACGACGACATCCGACATGTATTGGAAGAAGTACACGAGGGTGAGTGTGGAGATCACACAGGAGGCCAGACGTTGGCCAAAAAGATATTACGGTACTACTATTTTTGGCCTACCATTAACAGAGATGCAGCTGATTACTCTCGACGCTGCGATAGATGTCAGAAGTTTGCTAAGATACCAAAGGGACCCCCTAGCCAGCTTAACATGATGGTAAGTCCTTGGCTGTTCGCTACTTGGGGGATAGATAATTAGATATCATCGGAACCCTACCGATTGCAAAAGGAGGGGCAAAATACGCAATCATAGCTGTGGATTATTTCACAAATTGGGTTGAGGCTGAGCCACTGACCACAATTACGACAAAGCGGGTGATAAACTTCATGGTGCGAAATATCATATGCCGATTTGGGATTCCGAAAACTATTATAACAGATAAAGGGGACCCAAGTCGACAGCAACAAATTTAGGGATTTCCGCAATAAGTATAAAATCGATAAGAGGTACACTGCGGTGGCTCATCCATAGTCTAACGGACAGGTTGAAGCAATCAATAAAGTTATCAAGTCCATCCTCAAGAAGAGATTGGAGCGTGCAAAGGCCATGTGGGTAGACGAACTACCGTTAGACTTATGGGCTTATCGCACAACTTTCAAAACAGCAACAGGCCACCCTCCCTTTGCGCTCTCGTTTAGCTCCGAGGCAGTTATCCCAGTGGAATTGAAGGTTCCTTCGCATCGAACAACGTACTATGACCCCATGACAAACAGATCCCTCCTCCTAGAATCATTAGACTCAGTAGAGGAGAAGAAAGATGAAGCAAACTTGCGTGCCTCGAGGCACCGACATCAGGTAGCGCGGTACTATGACAAGAAAGTCAGACAACGATCTTTTGAGGCTGGCGATCTAGTACTGAAATGCGTTTTCCCTCCGCCGATCCACCTAGGACCAAAATGGGAAGGACCATATGGAATCCAAAGGAAGCTTGATAAAGGATCCTTCAAGCTAGCGACCATGAATGGCGAAGAAATCCCCAGAGATTGGAGTGCCCAGCATCTGAGGCGATATTTAAATTAGACTTGTAATATTTTCTTCTGTTCTTTATAAGCCATGTAAAAAGGCACGACTGGCCTAGAAAAGTCTGTTTATTTGAGCAAAAGATTATAAAGTGGATGTAGGGTATGACTTAGCTGAACCACTATAAAAACATTGCGCGTCATTTACTTTTCCTGCACTATTTCTTTTACCTTGTACGACTATTCTGTACTAACCGCGAAATGCTAAACACTAAGTGAAACTAAAACAATCAAGGGTAATCTACGTGCAGAAGCAAACGAGACGATCATTTGCCGGACAAAATGAAAGGGACGGGAAGACGACGTTCCTTACTCTAACTCTCATGACTTAAGAGAGAGTAGAAAGGACGAGAAGATGACGTCCTCCGAGGCATGAAGGTGCACCCCGACAAGAGACCGCCTTGACCGCACTTGTAACACCCCACACCCGCTACGGACACTCACTAAGGGAATGCCATAACATTGGTGGAGTATTTTAAGTGAATATAGAACAGAAAAATTACAACAAGACAGATATAAGTAATACTTGAAAATTTAAATCATCATTTCAATGCAGCGGAAAGTAAAACATGTTTGGTTACATCACAAAACCATACAAGAGTCAAGTACAAAATATCCATCTTGATAAAAATAAGTACATAATCCCACTAAGTAAACAATAGCCATAAAAGGAAAGATGAACTGAGCTTTACTTCAACGGTCCAAGCTCCAAAGGATAGATACAGCAATCCGATCAAGGCCCACTAGCACTAGGCCCACTTTGATAACCTGGGGTTGGGGGAAAAAGATAAAAACAACGGGGTCAGACATAAGTCTGAGTGAGTCCTATAACTTTAACAATACAATCATTAAAGTAACCAGAGAAGACATAAGTTGATATACGGTAACGCCTGGGGATGCATGGTTACACTAAGCAGCTTGGCAAACTTAGGATAAACTAAGATAACCGTAAAGACGCATTTACCCACCCAAGGATAATTACTAGATTACACCGCCCCAGACCTACTCAAGGGTAATTCCTACACTGCACCACACCAGTCATTTCTACTTAAAGGTTGATCCCACTAAGTGTATTTAGTAATTTAGTAGTTTCGTGTACCCCTATCTGACTACATAGGTGTACCCACTACTCCCCAGCGATCGGCTCCCTACTGTAGATACCCGTGCTGGTCCCACAATTGGGGTGTATCATTCCCCAACGTGGCCACCTGATAATATCAACGGTGCACGGCTTTATATCTACACGATGCAACAACGACTTACCAACCAGCCCGGGTCCACACACGCATATGAAACCCGTTGGTCCCGCGTTGCCACCGTTAACCCGGTTTGGCCTCTTATAGTCAAGCCCAATATGCGTGTCCCGTCACTCGACTTGAGTCGAGCCCACAAAGATACGTTTGGGATATTGGTTGAAATGGGCCCCCACAAGCTACCACCTAAGCTTGAAATTTTATCTAGTGCATCCCACTTAACCCCTCTTTAAAATCATGCCCACTTACATGTTAAGTTTTGGTTAAGTCATCTAATCATATTTCAATTGCCCCTTAAGGCACCCACTAGATTCCTACATGCCACCTAAGGCACTTACTTAACCCTTTAATCATGTTTACTTACACGTCCCACTTTGGTTAAGTATTCTAATCGTATTTTCACATGCCACCCATGGCACTTACTTAACCCTTTAATCATGTTTACTTACATGTCCCACTTTGGTTAAGTATTCTAATCGTATTTTCTATTGCCACCCGAGGCAACCCACTAGTTTCCTCATGCCACCCAAGGCACCCACTTAACCCTCATGCCCCACAACATGCTTATATGGTTAAGTGTTTCTTACTTAATTAAGACCGTGATCCTCATAAAGACCTCTCACATTAGACTATCTTTTATGACCGCTGGTTAAGCCGGTTGGGTCCGGGCAGCCTTATGTCATAACCGAGTCTAACCTCGTGTCTTTACATTAATCACGTATTTAGTTTGTGCCTAAGACCTCTCACATTGGGCTAACATTTGTAGCAACTGGTTAAGCCGGTTGGGTCCGGGCAGTTTTACACTACAAATGAGTCCAACCTCGTGTCTTAGTCGATTAATTACATCTAATTAATCACCCCCATATTAATTGTCCCTAATTAATATCAAGTTTCTCATAACATGGGTAGACCTAACTCAATAGGTAAATTCCCATGGGGTAGACCTAACTCAATAGGTAAATTCCCACTTATGTTAATTTATTTTTATGGTATGCTTAATCATACCCAATCATACTTTTATTAACATATTTATTAACCCCATCGTTCCCCACGCAAATCGTTCTCATTTCACGACATAATAAAAGGGAAGATCCATCACAAATATCATGGGTTTAACCAAATCTTAGCATATAACTTTGTCATGGGTTAAGAGGATGTCAACTTGCATATATGAGCATATATTAACCCAACTACATTTAACCCAAAATTGCATATTATCACACATGACTTGCATAACATATTGCATACGAGCTTGCATATTATCATACACATATCTTGCATAACATGTTGAACTTGCATATAAGCATTCACATTCTTGCATAAGCATTCACATACTTGCATAAACATTACATACTTGCATATTAACTCATAAACTTGCATAATGTGTCATCATGAACTTGCATATTAACAAACATGTAACTTGCATAGCATATCTTGCATATTAACATACATGTAACTTGCATATTAACAAACATGTAACTTGCATAGCATATCTTGCATATTAACATACATGTAACTTGCATATTAACAAACATGTAACTTGCATAGCATATCTTGCATATTAACATACATGTAACTTGCATATTAACAAACATGTAACTTGCATAGCATATCTTGCATATTAACATACATGTAACTTGCATAGCATATCATCATGGACTTGCATAACATGCATATGATCACATAGCCCACAACTTGCATATTTAGCATCATGTAAACATAACATACATCATACTAAACTTGCATAAACTTACATACTCAACATGCATAAACCCACTTGTTAAACATGCATAAACCAACTTATTAATCATGCATAAATCCACTTATCAAATATGCATAAACCAACTTATTAATCATGCATAAATCCACTTATCAAGTATGCATAAACCAACTTATTAATCATGCATAAATCCACTTATCAAGTATGCATAAACCAACTTATTAAATATGCATAAACCAACTTATTAAATATGCATAAACCAACTTATTCAATATGCATAAACATAAGAAAACATAGAATAACATATCATTACAAATGATTCAAACTCACTAATCCGCATTCAAGACCATAAGTCTCATTACACCTAATCTACTTGCTTTAACAATTGATGTTAAAGTGATAGAAACTCACAACTAGCAATTTGCACTCCAAATGAAGAAGATTAAGATGCTTAGAATGGATTAGAGGTTGATTAGAGAGGTTGATTAGCTTGCTTTCCTCTTCATTGATTTGTGGTGGCCATGATCAAGTTTCATTTTGCCATAGTTTAGTTACAAGATCTAATTATGAATGAATTAGGATAGGGTTAGGGTCTTATTTATAGGATTAGGTTGCATTTTAGACCCTTAGATTAACCCTAGATTGGTTTAGACCCGTCAGATCCAAGAAGCTTCCAGAACCAGCCCTCCAAGCCAGCCCAAGAACCTAAACTGGTGCACCCAGTTTTACTGGGCGTCGCCCCCCTGTCGACAGGCAAGTCGACAGGCAAGTCGACACCCCTGTCGACAGGCCTGTCGACAGCCCTGTCGACATGGGTAGGGCGGGAATCTTCCCGCCTGGCCCCGCTTGCTCTATTTTAAAATCTGGTTTTAAATTATTAAATCTGTTTTTATCTTTGAATTTTCTGCAAACTTCATTGGGCCATAACTGAGCCATACGGACTCCGATTTTCGAAAACTCGGACTCTATTTCGCGTATTTTTCCGAGACGAACGCAATGACGCAGCCCGTTTCCCCTAATTCCTACATCTGAGATTATTTATTCTGTAATTAGTGAATTTTAGCATTAACCGAAATTCGGGGTGTTACATTCTCCCCTCCTTAAAGGATTTCGTCCCCGAAATCTCTAAGCTAAGGAGAATGCATATCCTACCATCCAAACAACCATCTACTCAAACCATCAACCACAGGCATCCATTGTCCTTAAACAGTTTCTAATGATGTATGAGCATATGCAAAAAGTGTGTGTATATGTTCCCTATCTAATGTATGAACATATGCAAACCATGATAGTGCCATGCATCCATTATGTATGCGAGAGAACCCTATCGACACATACAATATCTACATGAGTGCACAATCATTCACCAAAATGCATCATCCATATGATAACACAATCATTATACATCCATCAATATAGTTTCCCACACACAATTTTATGCAATATGCAATATGAAGTGATTGAGCCAATCTAGTGCCTAGAGTGTGTGTATATGCATCCACGAGCAACCACTAGCAACCACTTGCATCCACATGCATCCATCAATCATAACATGTCTCAAACACATGTTTCAACCATAGGTTTACCCTATCTAAAGGTCAAAGGTACTAACGAGAGGACATACTAAAGATAAGATATGTACTAGACAAACGATAGAGGAGAAATTAAAGGACATACCCTCAAAAAGGAACGGGTATAACGAACGCATCTTTGCTTCTGTCTCCCAAGTAGCATTGCTCTCACCTTCTCCCCTTTTCACTTTGACTAGCCGAACCTCTCTGTTTCTCAACTTCCTAATCTCTGACCCAAGGATGCGGGTAGGAGCTCGTCGAACAATCACATCACGCTCTACCTTGACTTTTTTAAGTAAGCCCGGCTCTACCGCCTCTGCGGTCTCATGTAGGCACTTCCTCAAATGTGACACATGGAATACGCCATGTTTCCTTTGCAACCGAACTATCTCTCGAATATAAACTGAAGCTAGACATGGAACAGTGCTCTTACTCTTCCCGGGTATGAAATGGGCACACTTAGTAAGTCTATCTACCATAAGCCCAATCCCCGTATTACCCTTCCTTGATTTCGGTAATCCATCGAGACACTATCTCACTTCCTATTACGGAACTTCCAACGGATGAAGCAACCCTCCGGGTTTCTTTTACTTCGCTTTCACTTGTTAGCACACCAAGCATCTAGCGACATACTTGGCCGCGTCTTTCTTCATACCGGCCCAAAAGAAAACTCGCTTCATGTCTTGGTACATCTTGTCCCTATCAGGATGAATGGTCATCTTTGACTGATGTGCATCATCAAGTATAGCCTTCCTCGAACCCCTGTCTTGCGGTACACAAAGTCTACCGTCTCTACGCAACCACCCCTTACCATCTAGGGTGTACCTACTCGAATGGCTGGACGACTCCCCCTCCTCATGAGCCTCTCTACTAACTCAACCAACTGTGGGTCGTCTTGTTGAGCTCCGCCAATCTACCCCAAAAGATTAGGCCTAACCTCCAAGGAGGCTAACAAACCGGGTACAGAGTCAACGGAAGGTCTAAAGTCAGACATAGAAATTAACTCTAAGCTCCGTCGTTCAACGAATAGTGAACTTAAGGACAACCTTTCTCTACTTAAGGCGTCCGCCACCACATTACCCTTGCCCTGGGTATATGCTATTTCAAACTCATAGGATGCAAAGAATCCCATCCCAAAATCATCACAATTTTCCATCTCTCACGCAGACCACCCTAGTCGAACTCGACATCCCCCAAATGCAAGCCCCAAAGGCCTAAACCAATATCGGACAAACACCCAAGGGATATCTCCTTCGAGTTCAGGCGACCTACGTGAGATGATACTAGTAAAAGCGGCTAAATAATTAAGCCCCTTGTCCAACCCTGGATGTCCTCGCCAGTCTCGCTCCAAAACCTTCGTTTTATATCATGACTGACTTTGCTCAACCTATTGAGTACATACGAAAACTTATTTCGTTCCCAGAAAAGACCACGGTGTCATTACAAAGACCCTTACGAACTTATTTAGGTACTCCCTGAACACCCTTCTCATCAAACCAATATGCGGGGGCGTTCGTCAAACCAAATGGCATCACTAGCCACTCCTAAAAACTATCCGGAGTCCTAAAGGCAGTCTTCTCTATACTATCCTCAGCCACTCTCAACTGACGAAACCCCGTGGCTAAGTCCAACTGCGCAAATACTGAGGCGCCAACTAACTGATCAAAGAGATCCTCAATCCTCGGCAATGGGTGTCGATTCTTCTTTGTGAGTTTAATTAGCTCTCTTTAGCCTACACAAAGTCTGAGGGACCCATCCGCCTTTGTGGCAAAAACTACCGGAGCACCCTACTCCGATATACTTCATCTTCTAAACCCCTTCTCAAGCAAATTGCCTACTTGCTTATGGAGTCCCCTCCCCTCACGAGGAGCCACGTGGCACACTGGCCAAAACACTGGTTTGGCATTGTCTACCAGATATATTTGGAAGTCAATCTCCCGCTCCGGAGGTAAGCCCTTCACCTCCTCAACCACATCCGAGTATTCCCGGACCACTCTATAGTTTGCAAACTCTCGACCGACGTGTCAAGCGACTCTAGATAGCTTAGCATAACAAGTTCCATGGGATTTCAAGAGATTTCGAGAGTGTTACCCAAGCGGGTTATAAGCCTAACAACTCTCCCTCCACAATAAGAACGACACCATTACTGGATAACCAGTCCATGCCCAAAACTAACCCATAGCCCGTGAAGCCCAAAAAGCATCACATCTAAACTCAACGCTAAGTATAGAAACTTTCAAACCCAAACACATCATGGAGCCCAATTGGGTTTGAAACAACTAAGGGATCATCTACTAAACTGGTGTCTAAGTGCAGTGACTCAACTAACAATGATGAGATAAACGAACTCGATGCGTCAATATCAATTAAAGTACGGACAGGATGATCGATCAGAAAAACTAGACTTTCAATAGAAATAGTTCTACCTCTTTCCCGAATCGCGAGAGCCTGTACTTGCCCCCTAGCCTGACCTGGTGCCACAAGGGCTTGCACCTGTCCTCCTGAGGTAGACCCCGTCCTTTGCCCTTTCTTAGGACAGTCTTTCACTAGATGCCCTGCTTCGTCACAGTGGAAGCAGCCAGTCTTCTTCTTCTTGCGACAATCCTTGCTTATGTGACCTAGTGTTCCACAATTGAAGCACTTCTTCTTTCCCTTGCCACCGTTGCCTTTCCCACCTTCGTTTTGCTGTTGTTGCGGAAGTCTCTTTTGATCTCCTTTCTTCTCGGGTACTTTAATAGCATTGGGACCCTTCTCTTTCTCCTGCATAAGTGCCATGTCCACTAGCTTCTCAAAAGTGGCCCCCATAGGGATGTAAGACATAGCCAATCCGCGTATTGGTTCGTTCAAGCCTTTAACGAGCCTCAGAGCTTTCTCTTCCGGTGTGTTTACCAAGTCTATGTTGAATCTCGCTAACTGGTTAAACTCGTTAACATATTCTTTCACCGACAAGTTCCCTTGCTTTAAGTTCAAGAACCTTTCCACGTACAGATTTTCTTCCGCCCTTGAAAGAAACTTTGCCTCAAACCTTTGCCTGAAATCTGCCCAAGAGTCAACAGGGTGTTCTCCATTAGTGACCTTCCACCATAGCGAGGCCTCCCCTTCCATCAACCAAGCGGCTAACTTGACTTTCTTTCCTTCCTCCACTTCAAGGATTTCCATCAATTCTTCCGTCTCCTTGAGCCAATCCCTAGCTCCTACAAAAGGTTTCCCTCCCATGGCCTTAAACTCCTTACAAGTCTTAGCAAAAGTATCCGCGCGAGAAGGAACGGGTGCAACTGGTAGTGGAGGAACATTCGCTGGACCTGCAGTGGCGGTCCTAGCCTCTAACAACCTCCTATACCATACTGGTACCGCTACACCGTCCGGAAGATTAAGATCTTCAGCCATGCTGAAACGAAAGAGGAAAGATTCAAACGGAGGATTCAAAAAGATAAAGTTATGGCTATCGGGGATTATGCTTTTCTTTCAAAAACTTTTCTCTTAAAAGACATGTTTTTGAAAATACTCCTTCCAAAAATTTTCTTAGAAAAATAGTTTTTCTAAAAATTTTATCTATTCTGGTAACCTCATGCTCTGATACCACGTGTAACACCCCACACCCGCTACGGACACTCACTAAGGGAATGCCATAACATTGGTGGAGTATTTTAAGTGAATATAGAACAGAAAAATTACAACAAGACAGATATAAGTAATACTTGAAAATTTAAATCATCATTTCAATGCAGCGGAAAGTAAAACATGTTTGGTTACATCACAAAACCATACAAGAGTCAAGTACAAAATATCCATCTTGATAAAAATAAGTACATAATCCCACTAAGTAAACAATAGCCATAAAAGGAAAGATGAACTGAGCTTTACTTCAACGGTCCAAGCTCCAAAGGATAGATACAGCAATCCGATCAAGGCCCACTAGCACTAGGCCCACTTTGATAACCTGGGGTTGGGGGAAAAAGATAAAAACAACGGGGTCAGACATAAGTCTGAGTGAGTCCTATAACTTTAACAATACAATCATTAAAGTAACCAGAGAAGACATAAGTTGATATACGGTAACGCCTGGGGATGCATGGTTACACTAAGCAGCTTGGCAAACTTAGGATAAACTAAGATAACCGTAAAGACGCATTTACCCACCCAAGGATAATTACTAGATTACACCGCCCAAGACCTACTCAAGGGTAATTCCTACACTGCACCACACCAGTCATTTCTACTTAAAGGTTGATCCCACTAAGTGTATTTAGTAATTTAGTAGTTTCGTGTACCCCTATCTGACTACATAGGTGTACCCACTACTCCCCAGCGATCGGCTCCCTACTGTAGATACCCGTGCTGGTCCCACAATTGGGGTGTATCATTCCCCAACGTGGCCACCTGATAATATCAACGGTGCACGGCTTTATATCTACACGATGCAACAACGACTTACCAACCAGCCCGGGTCCACACACGCATATGAAACCCGTTGGTCCCGCGTTGCCACCGTTAACCCGGTTTGGCCTCTTATAGTCAAGCCCAATATGCGTGTCCCGTCACTCGACTTGAGTCGAGCCCACAAAGATACGTTTGGGATATTGGTTGAAATGGGCCCCCACAAGCTACCACCTAAGCTTGAAATTTTATCTAGTGCATCCCACTTAACCCCTCTTTAAAATCATGCCCACTTACATGTTAAGTTTTGGTTAAGTCATCTAATCATATTTCAATTGCCCCTTAAGGCACCCACTAGATTCCTACATGCCACCTAAGGCACTTACTTAACCCTTTAATCATGTTTACTTACACGTCCCACTTTGGTTAAGTATTCTAATCGTATTTTCACATGCCACCCATGGCACTTACTTAACCCTTTAATCATGTTTACTTACATGTCCCACTTTGGTTAAGTATTCTAATCGTATTTTCTATTGCCACCCGAGGCAACCCACTAGTTTCCTCATGCCACGCAAGGCACCCACTTAACCCTCATGCCCCACAACATGCTTATATGGTTAAGTGTTTCTTACTTAATTAAGACCGTGATCCTCATAAAGACCTCTCACATTAGACTATCTTTTATGACCGCTGGTTAAGCCGGTTGGGTCCGGGCAGCCTTATGTCATAACCGAGTCTAACCTCGTGTCTTTACATTAATCACGTATTTAGTTTGTGCCTAAGACCTCTCACATTGGGCTAACATTTGTAGCAACTGGTTAAGCCGGTTGGGTCCGGGCAGTTTTACACTACAAATGAGTCCAACCTCATGTCTTAGTCGATTAATTACATCTAATTAATCACCCCCATATTAATTGTCCCTAATTAATATCAAGTTTCTCATAACATGGGTAGACCTAACTCAATAGGTAAATTCCCATGGGGTAGACCTAACTCAATATTTAAATTCCCACTTATGTTAATTTATTTTTATGGTATGCTTAATCATACCCAATCATACTTTTATTAACATATTTATTAACCCCATCGTTCCCCACGCAAATCGTTCTCATTTCACGACATAATAAAAGGGAAGATCCATCACAAATATCATGGGTTTAACCAAATCTTAGCATATAACTTTGTCATGGGTTAAGAGGATGTCAACTTGCATATATGAGTATATATTAACCCAACTACATTTAACCCAAAATTGCATATTATCACACATGACTTGCATAACATATTGCATATGAGCTTGCATATTATCATACACATATCTTGCATAACATGTTGAACTTGCATATAAGCATTCACATTCTTGCATAAGCATTCACATACTTGCATAAGCATTACATACTTGCATATTAACTCATAAACTTGCATAATGTGTCATCATGAACTTGCATATTAACAAACATGTAACTTGCATAGCATATCTTGCATATTAACATACATGTAACTTGCATATTAACAAACATGTAACTTGCATAGCATATCTTGCATATTAACATACATTTAACTTGCATATTAACAAACATGTAACTTGCATAGCATATTGCATATTAACATACATGTAACTTGCATATTAACAAACATGTAACTTGCATAGCATATCTTGCATATTAACATACATGTAACTTGCATAGCATATCATCATGGACTTGCATAACATGCATATGATCACATAGCCCACAACTTGCATATTTAGCATCATGTAAACATAACATACATCATACTAAACTTGCATAAACTTACATACTCAACATGCATAAACCCACTTGTTAAACATGCATAAACCAACTTATTAATCATGCATAAATCCACTTATCAAATATGCATAAACCAACTTATTAATCATGCATAAATCCACTTATCAAGTATGCATAAACCAACTTATTAATCATGCATAAATCCACTTATCAAGTATGCATAAACCAACTTATTAAATATGCATAAACCAACTTATTAAATATGCATAAACCAACTTATTCAATATGCATAAACATAAGAAAACATAGAATAACATATCATTACAAATGATTCAAACTCACTAATCCGCATTCAAGACCATAAGTCTCATTACACCTAATCTACTTGCTTTAACAATTGATGTTAAAGTGATAGAAACTCACAACTAGCAATTTGCACTCCAAATGAAGAAGATTAAGATGCTTAGAATGGATTAGAGGATAGAGAGGTTGATTAGCTTGCTTTCCTCTTCATTGATTTGTGGTGGCCATGATCAAGTTTCATTTTGCCATAGTTTAGTTACAAGATCTAATTATGAATGAATTAGGATAGGGTTAGGGTCTTATTTATAGGATTAGGTTGCATTTTAGACCCTTAGATTAACCCTAGATTGGTTTAGACCCGTCAGATCCAAGAAGCTTCCAGAACCAGCCCTCCAAGCCAGCCCAAGAACCTAAACTGGTGCACCCAGTTTTACTGGGCGTCGCCCCCCTGTCGACAGGCAAGTCGACAGGCAAGTCGACACCCCTGTCGACAGGCCTGTCGACAGCCCTGTCGACATGGGTA
Source organism: Allium sativum (assembly GCA_030737875.1). Classification (NCBI taxonomy): domain Eukaryota; kingdom Viridiplantae; phylum Streptophyta; class Magnoliopsida; order Asparagales; family Amaryllidaceae; genus Allium; species Allium sativum. The sequence goes on from CM060911.1 coordinate 206,270,919, forward strand.
GGGCGGGAATCTTCCCGCCTGGCCCCGCTTGCTCTATTTTAAAATCTGGTTTTAAATTATTAAATCTGTTTTTATCTTTGAATTTTCTGCAAACTTCATTGGGCCATAACTGAGCCATACGGACTCCGATTTTCGAAAACTCGGACTCTATTTCGCGTATTTTTCCGAGACGAACGCAATGACGCAGCCCGTTTCCCCTAATTCCTACATCTGAGATTATTTATTCTGTAATTAGTGAATTTTAGCATTAACCGAAATTCGGGGTGTTACAGCGCTCTAACCTGATCAAACGACAGGAGAATATAAAGGCGTTAAAAGACGATTGCCCGTGACTAATATACTAAAATCCTGCCAGAGTGTCGGGGGAAATAAAATTGTTAAACTTAATCAACCTCGAACAACCCTTGGCCAGGCCTTCTGTTCAAGATTGATTGGGGACAGTACACACACACCTCCCCCTTTATACACTATCTTTTGTTTAGTAGTAATGACTTGGTCTTATAGTTGAAACATGACATGTTATTTATTGACAATATTCTGTTTAATTGATGAACTTATTGGTAGTTGAGATTGCAGGAGACAAACTATTTTATTCACAAACAGGAAAGTTTGTACAAAAAGCTAAGCAAAAGATGCGAGGGCCGCACTCGCTACATCAACCGTGGGCCAGTGGAAAATCAAAACAAATGATAAAAGCTACTCTTCACTTTCCCTTCGGAGTGGACTTGGCTTCCTTGGAGGCCTTGAGCTTGTCTTTCTCCTCCTTTCAAGCATCAGTGAAGAGGCGCTTCCGATTCTTTTTCCTGGGGACTGGAGCACTGGGATCAATAGGAGACTTTTTAGCAAGCTCTTCAGTGATTGATCTAGTTGAAAGTTTAACAACTAACCTCGAGCCGGGAGGAATGGTTGCAAGAGGGGGGCAACCCCAAGTACTTCCTATTCATCTTTGGCTTTCAGAAGTCGGTCTTGTTTTGCCTTCCTGTTAGCAAAAGTTTCATCATCTCCAGTCCCTGAATCCCCTGTCACAATGACATCCTCCTCCTCATCATGCTCATCGTTGCCACCGTCATCTCTTAATGCATGGATGATCACTCCTTTGTGAATCTCGGGTTCAAGTGGCAAGGTGGCCTTGTCAGTGGCCTCTCCTTCTTTACTTCCAGCTTTCTCTGCCGGGGTGGAACTAGCAACTTCAGCCTCTTTTTCCTATGCCTTTTCAGCAGGTTGTGACCCAGTAGCCTCCCCGGATTTCCCATCCATCTTCTTGTTGATCTCTGTAGCGGGATCAGTACCTACAGAACGAGAAGCAACAGTTATTATCTCAGGGGAAAACACAGGATCTTCAATTGTCTGTCCAATGATGTGGCAAAATGATGAAATAGCCTTAGCAAATTAAGGTGAAAATTTAGGAATACCCTCAGCAGATTTTTCGATTGTGGCAGCAGGAGCTTCAGAGGGTAGCCCAGTAATAGAGGGTAAGGAAGGAGTCCCAGTGATCCCTGGTCTTTCCGGGTCATACTCCTCAACTACAGCAGCTTCAACAGTGGCAGAAGAAGAGCCGACTTCAAGCGTACTCTTTTCCTTTGCTTGGCGCCTCTCCTCTTCTAGGGTAGCGGAAAGAAGTTTGCGCCCTTCAGCTAAGCGCACCGCTTCTTCACCTTTTAAATATTTCTCCATCAGCTTGTCCTCGTCTATCGAGTCTTCTCCAAGCTCCGCTCTCTCTCATTCAACCAACTGATCCCATGCATACACCAAGGGAATCAGATAGTCTTTAAGCCAGGCAAGATTGCGGTGATGGATCACCTGAGCAAAGAATCCGACCATAGTTTCACCACCCTCGTCGATCTCCTTTTGAGCGTCCCTGAGCTCCTCGCTAACCTTCTCGATTTGCTTTAACGTTGTGTCTGCGTTTCCCTCGGCAAGAGCTGCTCGTGTTTCGACTTCAAGTAGTTTGGCTTCAAGTTTCGCGTTCTTTTTAACTAAGTCTGCATTCTCTTGCTCGAGGCGAGTACTCTTAAGCTTAGTATCCCCAGCCTGTTTTTTCAAGTCTATTCTCTCTTTGCTGTAGGACTCGAGTTCAAAATGGTAATGCTGTTGCAGTTCCTCAAACTGTTCTTTATAGTTGTTCGCGTCGCGCTACGCAAGAGCAAGCTGGGCCTGAGCATCTTCGAGGTCCTTTTCTGCGTTCTCAATAGCCTTTATGTCGTATTCGGCAGCATCTTGCATGGTCTTTACATCTGCCATTAAGTCGCTAATGATTTTGGAGAGATTTCGGGCATATTTCTTCATCTCCTTGTATTGGTCATCCACAAAATATATGTTAGCTTTCATGTGGCCCAGTCTGGATGAACCGGTTTAAGCTTAGGAACGATATGCATATGCCCGAAATGATGCTCAGGGAATTGTTGCTTTTGAAGTTCAACCCTAGCATGATTTTCATCGTCAAGCATAATCGACCTCGTGGAAGTAATATCAATGGTGCGGCGCCTCAACTTTACAATGGGTCTTTCCTTTCCTGACCCTTTCCCCGCATCCTTTTGTTTCTCAGTTGGATCAGATACTTTCTTTGACGAGCTGTCATAGGTAGTTTTATCCTTAGGAGGAGCGGGAGGTTTAGCGCTATATGTCTCTTTCTCCTGATGCGAAGACTGACTCTTGTGTCTGTCCAAGTCTCTATAATGTGGAGATCGAGAACGAGAGGACCGATAGGGCCTGGGAGGCCAATCCCTCCTATCATCTCTACCTCTACCTTCATGTTGGTCACGTCTCACGTCAGGGTCTATTGGGGGCATGCTCGAACGAACGTCTTTCATGTAATAGCGTTGCTTCCCCATTTGTCCTGTATAAAAGAATGAGAAAACTTCTAAGTTGATGCTAACATGAAACAAAAGTGCTGTGACGTGTAGTGCGAGTGTCAAGTGTCGTAAGTGTGGTCCCCCCCCGACAAACCAGAGCCTGAGACGAGGCTGGTGTGTATAGTTTTCCCGGCCTTGACGGGTGTAACTTCCTCTTCGGAGGCGAATGTGAGAGGATCTATTGCAAGATCTTTCGAAGTATAAATGGTTTCGGGAAGGGGGAGATCCCCTAAACCCCGAAACATAGCTTCCTCTGAGGCGGAACCATCCTTTTGAGGAACAACCGACAATGTTTCTTTAGGGGAAGATAACTTCTCAGGAGTGACCGCGCCCTCCGGAACGAAGTACTTATCCCTATATTTTTCAGCGATGTTCGCTAGCTCATCATCCTGAGTAGACGATGGAGAAGGTGGGTTCCTAATTGGTGTCGTTGGTCCCTTTGAAGTTCCCTCTGTCGCTGGAATAACATCAATAGGAGGTATATATACATAAGGGCCGGGCCCGTGGCCTATACTGCGGGTGATCGATAACAACCCGTAACAATGAAGATACTTGTCTTTAAGAACTTCGTCGATAGTCAAAAACTTTTGATCACTCGAATGAAGTTGGTTGAAACGATCGAGATACACTCGACCCATCACTTGTTTTGGGTTGGGAACTGCAAATGAAAATAAAAGTCAGTAAAGACTCTAATATGAATTCTTGAAGTTGAAGTCCACAGGGTTGGTGCCATACTTGATTTAAGCCATCTTCGAGTGCATCCAGGCTGTTGTTTGATGTAAAACCATTTGGGTTTTGGATCTCCCTCCTTGCTACTGTAAGGGATAGGGATTATTTTCCTTTTCGGGACCGATTCAAAGTACGAAAAAGATGGAGTATCTTGGGTTCGGTGCTTGAAGTTGTAGAAGAAATGGACATCATCGAAGGTAAGCTCTAGATTTAGAATTTCTCTATATGCTATGTACAGAGTATACAGATAAGCGTACGAATTAGGATGAAGCTGCATGGGGGGAATCTGCATTTGTCTTAGAAAATCGATGATGAATGGTGGATAAGGAGGAATTACCCCAACTTGACACATTAATTTGGTGATGGCCATGTATCCTTCTGGAGGATTGTGAGGACGGTCAGTGTCAGAAGGTAACTCGGTGTCTTTATGGAGTATCCCGTGCTTTAGACAAATTCCAGCTAGCTTATCATTGTCTATGGTTGACTTAACTGAGTCCTTAGGCGGATCTAAAATTTCGGCATCGCCAAGCTCGTCGGGAGCATGGTTATCACCTACTCCTCCATCTTCCTCCTCGCCCAAAGAGATATCACCACCGGAGGATGCTTCACTATCATGAGGATTCATTTCATAATCTGAACCTTCACTATCCCAGTCGGGATTCGAAGTAAAAGATATATCATCAGCGGTAATTATCTCGGAAGTTTCTCCGGCTTCTCCTCTTTCTGCTAACCTGGACGAGCGTCTCTCTGTCATATATGTTGAACTATTAGAGAAACAATAGCAAGTATTAGAGTAAAGTTGCCCGTGTCCCCCAGTGCATGTGTGTGAACTAAATTGTATGTGCATGCTGGAATGACAAAGTGTAAAGACAATATGTTGGCGTCAATCAGAAGCGACATAAAATAAAGTTCCATGTCAACTGAATTAACGAAGTTCCGTATAAAAGGCTCTATCCTAACTGTTCCAGAGTTGGAAAAATCCTGCTTAGCCTTGGTTAAGTTAGATCATATTTACTTCATGCTTTAAGTGTTCGGTTCGGAACGGATGTTCATGAGTACAAGGGTCGAATCGGAAGCATGGGCCCTGTGCGTGCACGACAGAAATTCACGCCTTCTTGTAGTATCTGTTCGGATCGGGGATGGATGCCTTCTGTTATCCGGTCCGGGTCGAACTCCAGTCCCAGAGACATACACTCTGTACGGTTCGGATCGGATGAAGATGTACAGAACGTTGCAGATTGGCAATCCCCAATGATTCAATCCGATCCGATCAGACATTCTTCTCCACAGCCATGCTTTTCACTCCAACCCTAACTGAAAGGCTGAATCCATTTATCCCCTTCCTTATGCTACCCACTCCGAACCGAACCCACCTCCCTCTCTTTCCTCTCTTCTTCTTCTTGCTCCATCACTACAACGATTCAAATTGAACCCATCTCCACCCAAAAACCCAATTGGCTTCGTAAACTTGCTCACGACAAGATACATATGGGTTGACACGCCTCACTTCAACTTCGACCTCCCCGCAGCCATTTCGAGGTGGCGACGAAGTCACCAACGTCGATGACGAAGCAATGGAAGCACGACGGCGAAATCGACACATTAGCAAGCGAGATTTCTTGAATTACTCTCGAATTAGAAGCCGAATTCAGTTAGGGAAGAATTAAAACGAAGATCTGAACACTACCTCTGAATTTGCGATGGGAATCAAAGGATTTTTCTTTGTGATTTTTGGGCGCTGGAGTTAGGGTTTCAAGAAAGTGAAGGGCGACGTGAAATAATAAGAGAGATGGAGGAGGGTCTCAGCGCGTATATATACATGGGGTAGGAGACCCTTTGTATACCCATGGATAAGATATTAAAGCCTGCTTCGACCAACTCAGCCCTTCAAGCTTATGACCTCTCAGCCCATATTCTGTGAGCATGGTTCGGATCAGAAAGATCAATTTCCGAACTGAAGCAATTTTATCAAATGCTATATGGTTCGCGTAAGAAAAGCGCAGTAAAAGTCAGTAATGCACAATGGAAACTTACCTCGAAAAGCTACTAGACATCAGGTGGAAATTCTCGAAATTATTCGAAACAATATGATGTGATTTCTTGCAGTTGAGAATGCATTTATAGCCAACAAGAGTTGCAACCTTATGGAGCGACACAACTCTACAAGTAAATGGAAGCGATCATTCAATGGCTTTAATTCAAAGACTGTTTTCTAAACTACTTCGAAGCACACTTTATCTTAAATAAGAGTGTACTTCGAGGGGGCAAAATGTTAGCCGACTTTGTGAACTAGGGTACTCAAAGAGCAAATTTTGGGAAAGCCATCAACCGGTTCGGATCGGAGGGAACCAGTACAGGAAAGCAGCAGAAATCAAAGACGCAGACATCACAACAGTTCGGTTCGGAGAAGTACTTCAGCGACACCAAAAGAAAACAAGTAGCCTCATCGGATTGGATTGGAGGCGACCGATCCGAACCCTTTTTTTCTGAGCTTGTGACCGTTGCTACACATGTTTCCTAAAGACTCGGACCAAGCACGACCATTGTCTCCCATGATCTCTTGCTAAATTGATGCGCTGTCACCATCTGGAGGCCTCCAAACCCGGCTCTTATGGGATGGGTGCCACGTAGTTCCGAACCGGAGCCACCTCGAGGTGATTTTTTACCTATAAATAGGCCATCAGGGGTCATTTGAAGGGATCTTTTTTTGAAAATTATCAGCTCTAACTTCCTTCATAGCCGAATTTCACAATCATATTCAGATCAAAATCATCTCTTAAAGTCTATTTTTGAGAGATTTGAGTGAGCTCATGCATTGTAATTGTGAAATTGAGTGAGAATCATTGTTGTATTTGCATTCAAATCATCAATTAAAAGAATAGAAAGTGGACGTAGGCTCTTTAACGCTGAACCACTATAAATCGTGTGTTCTTCATTGCTTTTTAGTTCGATTTCATTAAAATCATAGTTAATTTGGGTGTTAGAACCAATTTTTGGTCTAACATTCATTTTAACCAAGCTATTATCAAATCGAACATCATTCCTCTTAAAGTAATGGTTTTAATTACACGTGGTCCAATAAAAGTCATTCTGGTATTCCCATCTTGTGTAAGCTGGATCATGTTTTTGTCAATTCTTCTTTTCTTAATAACTGGCCTAGATCTTTTTATCACATTCTTCCTTCCTCTATCTCAGACCATAATCCTCTACTTTTAAAATGGGGGACAAATGATGACATTGTCAAAGGGAAGTCCTCTTTTCAATTCTTTGATTTTTGGCTATCACTAAAATATTTTACTAACGTTTTAATGCGGGTTTAGGCTAGTAAATACGGTAAAAATTCTATGGACAAATTACTATATAAGCTGAGGTTGCCGAAAATTCATTTAAAATCATGGTTTGATTTCCATTTTGGTAAAGGATCAAAACAATCTTCATTTGTAAGAGTAGAGATTTTCAAAGTTCAGGGGCATTGAGTGGGAATCCATTTGATTTTTCGCTTCAACAATCAGAGATAGAATTGCAAAACAAATTAAAAAGTATGTTGAAAACGGAACTACAAGTAGTGAAGCAGAGCTCAAGTTTAAAGAGCGAAATGGAGACTGATATAAATACCAAATTCTTTCACAATTCTTTAAAAGTTAATAAGGTACGTGAATCTTATTTTGTGATTAAAGACATTGAAGGAAATATTCAGTCATCTAAAGAATGTATTGATGGAGCTTTTGTAAATTATTTCAGTTCTATTTTATCTCCTACCATTTTACCTTCATCAAATATACAAGCTTTGTTTCATATTGTTCTTCTTACAATCTCAAATCATCAATTAGAGGAATTAATTGCCATTATTAACAGAGTTGAGATCAAAACAACTGTCTTTAACCTAGATTCTTCCAGTTGTGGTGGACCAGATGGCTATAATGCATAATTTTTGCAAAAATGTTGGCCAGCCATAGGAATGGACGTCACTGAAGCAGTGCAGTTTTTCTTTATGGAGAATAATTTTCCTTCTACCTTATCTGCAACTGCTATAGCCTTAATTCCTAAAATTGATAACGTAACGTCCTGAATTCCCGTACTATCTAACTTGACTAAATACACCACACGTCCAACCCAAAATGTACAGAAATTCGAATCATTATGAAATAAAGAAGAAAAAGATAAAAGAAGAACAGAAATAACAATAACACAAAATCTCACAATCGCAGCGGAATAAAATATAATATATAAATAATCACTTTTGAAATACAACTATATTTGAACTTACATACATCATCAGGGTATATCACAAATACAACACAGCGAAATAAACTCTAAATATCTAACACCAAAGACTTTTGCTCCAAGCTCCTTTAGATAAATTTGTAAATTCCCAAACTACATAACCAGCCGTACAAATTTGAGCACCCAAGAGTTTAGGGAAACATAGAAAATAAACTCTGGGTTAGTCATGGGACTGGTATGAGTAAACAATTTAAAATAGTTTGAGAAAATAAACGATATCTCATAGGACCAAGCTGTATGACACGGAATGGGTTTTTCCCTTATGAGAATCCAAAACACATTATTTAACTTTCAAATCCTTCTGAAAGAAACGATAGTCGTAAGACTGATCCACACATAAACATGGATGGTTTTTACCTTACGATAACCCAAAATAATCTTTATATCAAAATTCTATGGAAATTATAATAGTGTCTATCAACCACATCTAAATAATCATTTAGCAGAACACTTGCATCTCACGCTCTACATAGATAATATATATCAAAACCGCAAGCATTTATTGGATGATTGATTTCCAACTATGACAAGGTATGGAATCACCTTCCGATAATGTATATCTAGAAGGGGATACACTGGGTTCAACAAGAATATCTTGTAACCCGGCCATACATGACCGACCACTCATTTCGCTTGAGTGTATTGAATGTATATCACAACCGGTAGGGATTAGCAAACGTTTCACGAAAGGGACAACATCGAATAGAATAAAAATTGAAATGAATTTATCTAGATAGGTGATAATACACCCTAATTAGGAGCTACCCACTTAGCCATGTTGCCTGCACGATTATTGTCATTTCCTGTTTGTTGAGGCCTGAGGCTACGATTACTTACCATTCCTGGATAACACAATCACTTTGAATGCCACATTGTCAGTTCCATTAATCATTAATTGATTTGCATAATAAATTCTGGATATTATGCTAAAAGAATCAATTCTTCGCCACCATATATATCTATACATACCAACATATGCGATCATTGGAAATACTCTGTCAGACACTCGTCCATACACGTTCGTTCTAGGAATGAACGAAACCGAATGCACAATTTCCATTAATCCATCTTAGGCAATTTCTACCTAGGATTAACTAAAAAATCCCTTGCACTTTACTCCGTCTTTGATTTGTCTTCATATAATCTGATTTGCAATGCTACTGCCAACATGGAGTGGTTCTCGGATAATAATCCAACCGGTCTCTCCATATTAACATCGATATTGGTCGATACTTTGATAGTCAATTATTTAACTATCAAAGAAAATAAACATTCATCCAAAGCGTCAAACAAATCAGTGGGCCCTTTATTTAATAATTCATTAATTAAATCACTTCTCTATTTACTTATCAATATTTGTTAACCTAAATATTATCAATAATCATCTTGGCCTCTTACGCTATTGGGAAAACATTTTCATATATTGCCTTCTTTAACTTTCTATACTTAGAAAATATTTTCTACTTATAATTGAAAAATATTCCAATTACTTATCTCTTTCCCGAACTCATTCATTTCTATAATTAAGGAATATTCGTTATTATATTTCCAAACTTACACTTATTTAGGTTAGTACGAATGTTGTGTAAAACATCGTTACGACAACCCAAATACTATATTTAACAAATCTTATTTAAAACACTGATCTTCGAGGCTGAATCTTTCTATTTATTGGTTAATAATGAAATTAATCAACTTGGGGTATAACTACCTCTTATACCTTGATTGAATAACATTCTTAACTTCAAAATGGACAAGACAACTCATCTCAAATAATTAACACCATAAAAACCAATTATTCATTTTTAAAACATGTATACGTTTCTCTTTCTATTTTTATCAGGTTTAATTATAGATTTTCTATTTTTTTATAATATTCTATTTTAAGTTTGTTTCCTTATCGAATTATATACATATCGATTAAAAGATTTCTAATTATCAAATTTTCTTAAAAACATTCTAACTCCTTAAATTTCCGGAAAATTTCGCCAGCACCTCCTTTGTACCGGTCAACAGCTCAAACCTCAACTCACTTCTCTGGGTCCTTTCCATTCAAAAAGAAAATAAAAAAGCCAAGTGGCTTGCCAATTCGGCGCATAAAAACTCATATGGAATTTAAATGTGTACCTTTGTGTTGGGCACTCTAATTATAAATCTTCATTATTTTCATTTCATGCCTATTTAACATATATATGTCCATTCCAAATTTAATCCAACCCAATCATTTTAAACTCAATTCACTAATTTATTCTTTATTTAGCTCTTTTGTCTATTCCGCTTTTATTGAACATATCGCGTTCGTATATATTTTTAATTTACTTAAAAACCAGTTGAATTCCAATTTTAACTCGAGTTTCATATTCGATTCCCAATATGAATTCAGAAACCACATTCACTTATCCAATGTCAAATGCAATTCAAAAATCCATTAATTAGTTATTCTTCTAATTAGTTTATTCTATTTAATAATTAAAAATCTGATTTTTGGAACAAAAATCACTTCATCTGTTCCACTTGAGTAGATATCTATTTATAACTCAAATCTGGATTTTTCCAATGGAAATTGGATTTTATTTACTTGAAATCCTTTTATTAATTTAAATAAACCATTATGGTTTAACTTCGATTATTGCGCTGTTTTTTTGGAAATTTGGTTTTGACATTCGTCTGAAGAGGATGAATGATCTGCAGCGATATGATGAGTTGGAGAGGGCGTTCTTTGTCTACGAAGTTCATTAATCTCTCTACTTATAGATTTCATGTTCTCTCACAGAAGAACGCTATCGCTTTTATGGGCTTCTAATGCATCATTGGTTCTGTCTAACATGTCAAGTAAGCGCGAGAATTCCATGTGTGTGATGGGTGCAGAGGGAGTAGGCTGATTACCAGTTATCGCGGCTGGCATTGGAGCCTCTATAGGGGATTGAGTAGAAGTACCAGCCTCAACTGTAATTGGTTCGGATCCGAGGCGAATCTCCAGAAGCATTCAAGCCATCTGTTTGGTTAGGGTCTGCACCATCAAAGCGATTCGGATCGTCGTGCTTGGGTCGGATCGATGGCCCTCCTCTGGACCGGTTCGGACCTAAACCATGCCCCCTTGATCTAGTGACAACTAATGCTTGTTGATCCTCGTTCACTTCGTTTTCCCGAGGAATTTGCGGTTCTTTTCCTTTTCCCTTGGCCATAAAGCCCGATTCTTCTGAGATTTAACAAAAAACTTTCAAAATTACTAAAGTAAATGGCTAACTTCTTTAGACTTGAGGACCCAAATAGTAAAATGATAATCAAAAACGCTGAGGATTCAAATTTCTCAATGAAAGCACCAAAATGTTAGACCCAAAAGTGGTTCTAACACCCAAATGTATGATAATTCTAAATTAAATAGAGAGAAACAACGAGAACACAAGATATATAGTGGTTCGGCGGTAAAGAGCCTACATCCACTTTATACTTCTTTGATTGATGATTTGAATACAAATAAAGTGCTAATTCTCAGTCAATCTCACTTATACAATTGATGATCTCTCTTCAATTTGTGGAATTGTACTCAAAAAGTTTGGATATAAACTGAATAAACCAAGGAGATTCGCTGGTCTAGAAGTTAGAGAGATTAATTTGCCAAAAGATCCCTTAAAATTGTGCGTTGTGAGAGTATTTACTGGCGGAAAATTGATCCAGTTCTGAGGCACGTGGGGTCCATCCCGCACGTTTCGGGTTCGAAGGTCTTGAGATGATGACAACACACCAAAGAACGTGGGATAATGGTGTGTAACCGCTCCGAGTTTGAAGGAAAGTGGGATGCAACCGTTGTGATCTTCTATTCTTGGTTCGGACCAGAGGGAAGAGAGGGGGTTCGGATTGGAGGAGTCTGCACCGAACCAATCTGTGTAGGTTGCCTGTAGTCATTCTTCCAATTTGCTTGTAGTAAAGAGCAGGGGTTCAGATCTGTGGGCTTCGAACCGATCCGGAGGGCTTCCTATCATGCTTTACATTCTCAAATACATTCGTCGATTAATTCCTTAGCTTTGTGTAGCCTAATCACAAAGTAGGCTAACAATATTCAAGATTCTCAAATGGGTACAGGAATAACCATTGATGGTTTCCATCGATAGGTTATTGTTGTTGTTACAGAGTTTGGAACGATATGATCGTACTCAAGACTTACCATTTCGTTGATAAGAGATATTAGATTAACATCCTTATTTTTGGAATGGCGACCAAGTGTCGAGTCATATATGAATTGCATATTATATAGGAAGTCTCGTATTAGTTAGATTAGTATCATAATGCTAGGGTACCTACGGATGTTATATTTATAATTTTTATTGTTTGTCCATGCATATTTGATTATTAACGTGTAACGTGACTATTTATGTCCATATGGTTATTAGATTTACAGGATAGTTGTACTATTGTATAGCCCTTTTATTTGAGATAAATTACGTACATGACTTATTTATTTAACATGCTTACTCTTTTCTTCTTGTTACTTCTACTATGCTTGTTCCTCTTTGTTGAAGACATGCCCACATACACAAAAGCAAGATTTAATTGTTTGAGTGATTACTTGCTTTTATTTGCATTTAAGTGATAATTTTCTTAAAAATGATATGTAGTAGATATAGAGTTATGGTTTTTTCCCTTGGTGCATTTTTGATGATTTTATCCCCTAAACTTAGGTAGACACTTTTAGTTTATTGTTTCCTTTTATTGGGATGGGCTATAGTCGGTGAGTTGTTGTTTCCCTGGATCGATCCGTGCAAAAGAGGTTTTGTCGAAAAAATTTCGTGAATTTAGCCAGAATTTGGAGGAAATTCAGTATGCAATGCTAAATTGAATTGTCTTCCAACTAGTGAGTTATCACTTTATTCTCCATTATCCACTCATTTGGAAAATAATTATGACTTAAATATTTGGCTTAACTACATTAGTCTTGAATTTTGTTGCAATGGTACTTAGAGAACAAAGTTATGGTTCCACGCTAAATTCTGAGTTTGTTTCCTCTAAGGTGACGCTTTCAATGATCTATCTTATGTTGTCACTTGTTTGAGAGTGTTGAGTCATGTAGTTCAGTACTTAAGGATTTCGATGAAGAAGTCCTTCCTTTATGGAGGGGATAATATGATGATCCATATTTTAGCAATTGGAAATTTAAATATTTTATTTGAATATAATCATCAATTGAGTTATAATTCCAAAGATGACTTTTCACATAGAATCGAATAAGGACTTAAGACATGTTTTATTCAATTTAGATTCTTTGTGACGTGAATAAAAAGTATATGAATCGCTAGATCTTGAGTTTGGTTCATTTAGTGGTCAAAACGATTTCGAAATACATGAAAGTTGTCGTTTTGTGGCACGGTCTCAGAGTACGACAGAACTTATACCATCGAAACCACATTGTTGGGGTGATGCATATTTACAAGTTTCATAGCGAACGGACGTATTGTTTAACCATACGAAAATAACACATGTTCGTTTTATTAGCGAATTCAAATTGAAATTGAATAAATAGTATTTTTAGTAGCCGTATTCCTCTCCATTACAAAAATGTGACTACTATTCCAATCCCCTTTAGAAACTGAAGGACGAGCCCTCTTTGTTGGACTATAACATCAAAATCTCCACCTTCACTCAATGATAAATCTCGAAACCAAGTTCTGTAAGTTCCTATCCAAATTCTCTACAAGCCCAAATAAATTTTATGGAGCACGACTGGGATTCTCGACATCCTATGTGAAGGCTGAGAATTAAGGTTGGGAGCTAGGATCAACCAGAGGAGGATTGTGGGTTGGTTATGGCTTCATAAGTGTGTGGTGCACCTTTCCTGCGAAGTTCGGCCAACTCAGTGTATAGGGCGAAATGTGCTGCTTAGGAGGTTCGATGAAACATAAAGATTTGACTTCCTAGGAGGCAAGCATCTAAAGAACGAAGGTTTCATCGAGTTGTCCTTGCTTCGGGAGTTGATCGCGACTGGTCATGTGCTATTCAATGGAGTATTTCTCCATATCATGAATTGGTAATGCACAAGGATTTGGGTTCCACACATGTACAAGCTGCAAGGAATTGGTTTTAGAAGAAGAAGAATTTTGAAAGGTAATTAGATGACTGATTACACTTAAGTTAATATAATTATTTATTTTAATCCACGAAAACTTACATACGTCGCAACTTTTGCATATGAGATCAGATTTGGACTTTGTTTCATCCTTAGACTTATATTTGCAGGTTCTCTGTTGTGGAGCAATTTGGACTTATTTGGCTAATGTAGGTGATATTATCTCTCATTGAAATCTATTTGTTTGTACAATATAAATCTGAAGTTTTAAACCAATTTTTAATTATAAAACGTAATTTTTAGGGTAGTTTAACCAAGTAAATAATAAATTAATTAATTAAAAAGTGATTTAAATAGTTTTAACCTGATTATAATGTTTTACTTCTTCCATGCTATTACACGTTATTTTATACATTCTGTTAGATATAGGCTATTTTCACACTTACTTCACTTTGATGCTATGATAGGTTCTATTTAGTTTATTAATATTATTATAGATGTTTGTATGCTACGTTAGGAAATTGTATGACTATTAGTTCCATGGTTGAATTTTTTGCTTAGTCTAGCTTAAAAACATAGTTCGTAGGCAATCTTGTATTAAGAAATCTCATTCGTTATAGTTTGAGGTGCTTATCGATCAAATACCCATATCAGTGTATATTAATTGAATGCACAAAGGTGATAAACTCCAACATATGAGATAAATTCATGAACAGGCTCCATAGCACATGGATGGATCTGACAATGGAGCGATATTGGAGCCTGGTAATGAATTTGTAGACGGAGCGATAATGGAGCTTGGTGGTCGATGTGAAAAGGAGGATGGACTTAGTGACGAGGTGGGTTTCACGAGGATTGCCAGACGATTTCACTTGATATGTATTTTACCATTTTTGGTTAAATACATGATCAAAGAAGTTGTTGTTGTTAATTATGACAGAGTGTTTGATATTGGCTACTATCGTTGTTGCCCATATTAAATAAATTTGGCTTTGGCGTGAGGCAAAGATGGGGTGCTTCGACGCAGTGGTTCATCATCCGACGATAGTGATTTTACTATGAGAAGCATTAGCTTTGATAATGGATGACGATATTTAGGGATGCATAATAGTGATGATGGATCGGGACAAAAATTCTATAGAGGGTTAGAGATAGTCGATTGGATTGACGATTAGTTGTTAGTCTAATCTTAGTTTGATCTAGCTTAATGATAAGTCTGTTATTTATATTTAGTCCCAACAAAGGACACTCAATGTTGAGGATCATAGGAGTAGTTTCAACGATGGACTCTACTGCAGGTGACATATGCAAAAGGATTATCGTTACACATGGTTTTAGAGATTTCTCAGGAAGAAGGGGTAGTGGGTGTGATGTCCCTTTGAACCAAATTAGGTCCTCCTTGTTTCCAAGTTGGGAGACTTATGACATTCACCCAGACCAAGTTGGATCCTTACCTTAGGGCGCACATGTCTATACGACCTAGAACCTAGCCGACTGAGTGGTAAGGATTTGAGTATCATGAGAGCCGAGCGATATCGTATATCCAACGCATTAAATGGGTGAATGTAAGGATTGATGTTGGATGCTATGTTTTCTTAATGATTTATCACTTTAAGGATGTCATGCAATATATACATCATCGATTCTGACATTCAACCACTCCTAGTATTTTGATGTAGGACAACCCATTATGATTGTCATAGAGTAGTGTATATTTTATACGTGCTAATTCTGTGGATGCAGGGGCATGACAGTTATGATTCTCTACACCCTCTGTGTTATATAAACTATTAATACTTTCATAGTATTTTGAGATTTATTTATCACTCATGCCATATTGTTTTCTGACCTAAGGTTGTATTTCCCATTTATTACCTTCGGTGCTCATCGATGATGTTGATGCATATACCGGCTAATATGTATGAATATCACAAAAGTTGCACATGTAGATAAGAATAAGGTAACGTCTTTCATATTTGTACTTGTATTATCATGCATATTCTGTTATGTGATGCTATGGAGCCTTAACAATATTATTTATACTTTTTGGAGAAAGTTTATTTGCTTGAGTTTATTTATCACTTGCTTAAGCTCTATTACTGTTCTATATAGTTGTACAAGCCTATTATGATTACACGATTTATAAAGTTATTACAATCTCGCCCGTTTTTATCTGTGATAGTTACTACTATATCTTATCTAATGTGTTGTGAGATATACGATAGGTTCTTTGATTATATTTTATATTTCTTTCCTTCCTTTTCTCTTCTTATTCTACTTTTCTTTCCCTTTTCTTTTGTTTTAACTATTTCTTTCACTTGAAAAATGTTTTACATTATCATGTGTTAGTACATCGCGTTATTGGGTTATGTAAGAATCGATGGTGTATGTCGATCATCACAATCGTGCAAAAAAACTTCAATGAATTGTGAATGTGAATAATTGGATAACCTGTTTGCACATAATAGATTTAGTTACTCTATAAAATGATCTAATACATTGATCCTTAAAGTCAAAAGTATGATAAAAACTTCATTATCACATGAACCTATGTAGTTAAAACCCTGCTAAAACTCCATAGTATCCCTGCTACAGCCCATAGCGGTCTTCAACTGTTATGCTATTTGAATTAGCGTTGATGAACAGTGGATCCTACGGGTGAGCATTATTCGGTTAAACCAAATAAGCCAACCAAACCAATTTATTTTAGTCGGTTTGGTTTGGTTTTGAAATTAAATTGGTTTGTAATCGGCCTGAAAAACTATTAAGTTCGGTTATCGGTTTAATCAAATTAACCAAATTTTTACTATATTTTCAAAATTATCGATATTATAATAAATATTTCAAGTTAGTTGGGTTATTTAAGTAAATTGTAATCATCACCTACATGTCAAAATTGATATTAGGAGGCATAAAAATCATAAATAATAATACTCTAATCATATATATTTATAATTTATTTCAAATTATAGTGAACAATCCAAACATAAGGTGTAAAATATTTTTAGTTCGGTTTAATCGGATAACCAACCAACTAGCCAAACTTAATTTGGTTGGTTTGTTTCGGTTTTCATTTTTATTGGTTATAGTTTGGTTTGGCAAATTTCATTGTTGGATAAACTAAACCAGCCAAACGCTCACCCATAGTAGATCCGCTTTTAGCCTTGTTATTTTTCGTTGCATCCCTAAATCAAGTCCTTTTAACATCCTCTTTAGTAGTATTAATATGTAGAGCTTGATTTGACTAGTTCACTTTTTAAAAAATTCAGCAAATTTAGTGTAAAGGGAGCGTTTAAAGAAAAGGTGTCTAATATATGGTAACAATCAATTACACTTATCAAATTTAGCATGCATAACTATGATATTCCTTGATTTTGTTATATAAAATTAGCTAATCTTAGTTTCTCGTACACATAATATGAGAAAGATGATTGATTAATTTTTAAATATTATAATGAACTTTTGTGTGCCTTCGTTATATCCTTGCTATTTCCCTACTACACCTATTTGCATATATTCCGCTATAGAACCGCTAAGCATTTTAACTACACAGACACGAACCACCAAAAATATATAGTAATTTTCAAACAATAAATTAAACTATTATCAGTTCGAGCAATATAAATGGAATGCATGTTATAAATCAACATCAGAAATGTTTGAAGATGTTTTACAAAGCTTGATGGCAAGTGGCAATGAAGTTCTTCCTAATCCTAGTCAAACTATTCAGCACTCAAGAATATGGTTGGACAAAATTTCCTAAATAAACTCCTATGGGTAATGATAAATTCAAGAAAAACATGCAGAGCACCGGAGGTTGATTTAAGTGTAAAGGATACAACCTGAATGCACTTTCAAATTCTTTATACAACACTGACCGTATCTTTGAAATGACAAAGGCACTATGCAATGCACTAGTCACAATATCGTATCGTAGAGATAGGAAACAAGAAGTACCTATTATGCATTTTAGGATTTTGAAATGGACTAGCTAGTGGAATACAATACATATTAAATCAAGTTAATGATGCTAACATTAACATCCAAAATAATCATCATCTCCCATTCCTAGAACTATTATTAAAAAATATTGAAGCATGCAAAATATACATGATTTGGAGGGCTTACAATGCTATATTCTCATAAAAGAGAACTTCCATAAATGAGAACTAGTCCATAAGCTGAACTTCATTCAGTTACTAGTTAAAGAGAAAAGAAGTTTTTAAGATGGGTAAAAGAAGAGCAGATGTTATTTTTGTAACATGCCTAGCCACTTTGCTAGTGACCACCGTTTACCAAAGAAATAACTAAAGGAAAATGTGTTTCACTTTAAGAAATGTACTTTCTTTGGTCAGTCTGTTTCATCTGCCTTATATATGTATGAATATGGTCTTTGGATACCTTCTGAAATATATGAGGAGTTCTATAGTGTATTACTCTGACAAGTTGGTATTATCCATAAAACAATATGTCGGTTGTAACTCTAATAAGAGAGTATATGTATTATCATAGTGGGCTGGGCCATTACCACTTTCTTTTATTTTTCTTTTCAGCTATTTAGCCCATGTGGCATTGTATATATCTTACATGTCTCTGTACAGATTGGATCAATTCATTTTCCAATAAAAATATTCCTTCAAATTCTTGTTGTTGCATAATCAAATCATAAAATCCACAAAAACTTTCTTGGTATCAGAGCAAAAGCGCCTCACGGCATATCAAAATACTGAAACAGAGTGTTTAAAATCTTCGTATCCATCAGAGTATTGCTTCATCATTTGGATATGGCTCATCAGAGGGGATTCCTCATCATTTGAGAGAAGATACATCATACTTGTCCACTGCCTCGCCTGAAAACAGTTTTGTCGGCTGCATCTGAACAACCTGATATATCTTCTATTATCAAAATCAAAGATTGCCAGAAAATAAACCAAGAACTCAAGAAAATCATCAAAACAAGTAAGAGCCTCGCCTAGAGATATCTTCAGAATAAGATACGACTTAATCTAGTGTAAATTCATCACTAGAAATCTCTGGCTGCTACATACCTGTTTGAGAAATCCTCGGATTCTTGATTGATAATGGCATTCATTTGTTCTGATTTCTTGATAACTCTGTCATCATTTGCCTGTCACTATAGTTGATCCAACACCCTCGGCGGCATCAGACGATGGTCAGACTGTTTCCAATGAACCTGGGCCTGTAAATCCAACAACAAAGACTGTTATTAGCCTTAAGAGTCAACTAATCACAATACATCTAGAAGAAGATAACTATCTTCTTTGGAAATTACAAGTTGAAACAACCATTCAAGGATATGGCCTTGAAGGATATATTCTTAGCACTGTTGATATACCAGCCAAGTACATTACAGATGCAAACAATCGAACAGTTGCAAATGAAAAATATATACAGTATCATTGGCAAGATAGACTCATCAGTTCTTGGTTGCTGTCATCTATAAGTGCAAATCTATTACCACAAGTTATTGGATGTACCTATGCTTATGATATTTGGACTACAGTGGAAAAAGAATTTAATAATCAATGTTCTGCAAAAGTTCTTCACTACAAGAATCAGTTGCAAAGTGTTAAAATGGAAAATCTGTCCATGAGAGAGTATATTGCAAAAGTTAAAAGGCTAGGTGATTTACTAAATGCTACTGGAAACAGAGTATCAAATAATGATCAAGTTTTATACTTAGTCAATGGTCTTAACAATGATTACGAAGCTGTTGTTGCTGTTATAACTTCACAAAAAATAGTGCCTGCTATTGATGAGGTACATTCTATCCTACTCTCTTATGAGGCAAGAATAAATGCCAAGAAACCAAAAGAAATGGATTATGCAGTAAATTTCACTACTGGGTTCAAAGGCAAAAATCAGAATTTCAATAATAATAGAAATGATTAGTCTTACCCAAGAGGTGATAGTGCAAGAAAAGGACGTGGCGGAGGTAGATGGACAAATACCAATAGGCCAAAGTGTCAAATTTGTGAGAAGATGGGTCGTAAGCCAACCAGAATCAGAGAAATAATGGGAATCCTAGCATGAACATGACTTTATCTCAATCTGAAAACAGCAGCCAAGATAATGCAACCAAAAGTGGAAATCAAAATGACACCGCTAGGCTTGAAACTGTGCAAGATGATAGTTGGTACCCAGATTCTGGAGCTACTCATCATATTACTAATAATCTTGACAGTTTGAACTTGGGGTGCAGAGATTATAGAGGTAATAACTCTATCCTATTAGGCAATGGTAAAAGCATTAACATCACTCATATTGGCAATACAAGTCTAAGTGGTAGGAGACAATTATAGTTACACAGTCTTTTAAGAGTTCCAAAGATCAAGAAAAATTTAATAAGTGCTTCTCAGTGTGCTCGTGACAATAATGTCTTTTTTGAATTTTACCCTAAATATTGTCTAGTTAGGGACATACAAATTAGAGAACCCATTTTACAGGGTAACATGACAGGAGGCCTATACAAGTTCAACACTGTAAGAAATAACAGTGTGATAAAAAGGGAAAAACACTGTAATTTGAATATTCTTGACAAGGCTGGTAACAACAAAAAAGTCTTTGATCTTTGGCATTACAAACTTGGTCATCCAAGTGCCAAAATTGTAATGAAAATATTAGATGAGAACAATATTCAGTATAATAATGTCTCTTTACCGTATATTTGTGAGTATTGTCAAGTAGGCAAAAGTCATAGACTGCCATTTTTTGATTCTGAAAATGTTTACACTGAACCACTGCAGTTAATTGCTACTGACTTATGGGGTCCTGCTTCTATAAATTCAGATTTTGGATTTAAGTATTATATTGCTTTTGTGGATGCTTACTCAAGGCACACTTGGATTTATTTTATTAAGGCTAAATCAGAAATCATTAATGTTGTTACTAATTTCATTTCTATGGATGAAAGGCAGTTTAATACTCTAGTCAAAATAATTCAGTCTGATGGTGGAAGAGAATTCAAGTGTTTAAACCAGTATTTTACTAAGAAGGGAATTATTCACAGAATAACTTGTCCATATACTTCACAACAAAATGGGCTAGTTGAACGAAAACACAGAAACATTGTTGAATCTGGTTTAACCCTACTGGCTCAAGTTAAACTACCCCTAAAGTTTTGGCCAGAGGCCTTCAGTACGTCTGTACACTTAATCAATAGGCAACCAACCAAGGTACTGAAGGATATGACACCATTAGAAAAATTGCACAATATAAAACCAGATTATAAAAGTCTAAAACCATTTGGATGTTTATGTTTTCCTTATCTAAGGCCCTATAATTCTAACAAGTTGAATTTCAGATCAAAACCCTGTACCTTTTTGGGGTAAACTACTAGACAAAAGGGATACAAGTGTCTGGATGAAACTGGTAAGATATACATAAGTAGACATGTTGTATTTGAAGAAACTGTGTTTCCTTTTAGCAGTAAACAGATCACAACTACCAGTGAGGTAAGAAATCTGAATGTTTCCATACCTGAAATCCCAATTTATTCTGAAAATTGGGATAATAATGATGAAAATGAGGCTACTGAGCCAAGCAAAACATCACAAACTCAGTCTGAAGAAGGTGATGAATCACAGCAACCCAGCCTCGCCTTGCACAATCCTGAAAATTCAGAGAACCAAGGGTCAGAAGAAAACACAGGTTCACAAAGTAACAGATCAGAATATTCATCAGATTCAGATAATGATAGCAACTCACCATCATCTGAACCACCAATTCAGATTGTCCATCCTATGGTCACTAAGGCAAAAAGTGGTATTTTCAAACCAAAAGCATATATAACTTTATCCAGTAATTGTGAACCTGATTCCTTTGAATAGGCAATTAAAAACAAAGACTGGAAGAAAGCCATGGATGAGGAATATAATGCACTTATCAGAAATAAAACCTGGGAGCTTGTATGTCCACCTGCCAATAAAAATATTGTTGGGTGCAGATGGACATACAAACTTAAAAGGAACCCAGATGGGTCAATAAATAAGTATAAAGCCAGGTTAGTTGCAAAGGGGTTTACTCAAGAGTATGGGTTTGAATTTAGTCAAACTTTCTCACATGTAGTGAAACCTACAACCATTAGGCTCATTCTTACTGTAGCCCTATGTAAATGATGGCATGTTAAACATTTAGATGTAAACAATGCCTTCTTAAATGGTATTCTTGAGGAGGTAATATATATGAGGCAACCTCAAGGTTACAATCTCAATCAAAACTTAGTATGTAAATTAAATAAAGCTATTTATGGTCTAAAACAGGCCCCTCTGGTTTGGTTTGATAGACTGAAAAATACTCTAATTAAATTAGGATATCAGTCTACCAAGTCAAATAGTTCATTATTTACCAAAATAAATAGCTCTACAATAATTTATATACTAGTATACGTTGATGATCTCATTATAACTAGAAATAACACTGATGATATCGGCAAGCTAACTCGGTATTTAGATAAACAGTTTTCCATTAAAAATTTAGGGGATCTAAACTATTTTCTAGGCATAGAAGTATCAAGAACTGAATATGAGATAATTTTATGTCAAAGAAAATATATAACTGAGTTTCTTGTCAAAACAAAAATGATAAATGCCAAACCCCCACCTACTCCTATGATAAGTAGTCAGAATTATTCAAAGTATAGAGGAGAGGCTATTTCAAATGCAACTGAATACAGGAGTATTGTTGGTGCACTTCAGTATGCAACAATAACACGTCCTGATATATCATATAGTGTCAATAAACTTTCTCAATTTATGCAGAATCCTATGGACATTCACTGGAAAGCTATCAAAAGAGTTATGCGCTACTTAAAAGGGACAATTAACTATGGACTGAAACTAAAGACCAGCCAACATTTGCACATAACTGGATATGCAGATGCTGACTGGGCTTCAGATCCTGATGATCGTAGATCAACTAATGGCTACTGCATATACTTTGGTCAAAGCCTAATACCTTGGTGTTCAAAGAAACAGTCTACAATCTCCAGATCCAGCATTGAAGCCGAATACAGGAGTATAGCCAATGCAACAGCTGAGATTAAGTGGCTACAATCTCTATTGCCTGGACTCAAACTAAAGTCTATAGTGAAACCTACATTATGGTGTGATAACAGAAGTGCAGTGTTCATGACAGAGAATCCCATACAACATGCTAGAACTAAACATATTGAAATAGATATTCACTTTGTCAGAGAAGCAGTTCGAAGGGGAGAAATACAAGTAAATCATATACCTGGTTTCTACCAGAGAGCTGACATATTAACTAAAGCAATATCGTTGAAGAACTATACCAGATTCAGAGAGGAGCTCAACGTCATTGACAAAGCAAGCCTTCAAAAGGGTAATACTGAAGAAAGAGCCAGTTCGAGCCACACAACCGTCAAAGGAAATTCCAAGGAAACTCAAAACCCTAACGATGAAGGAGGCGCCACAGCAAACCTATCAGCAAAAACAGGAAAAATATCATATAGGGTGTAAAATCACAAATTGAAGTTAGATAGGGATGAGAAAAGAAGGGAAGGATGAAGCGCTGCTTCGATTGAGTCATTTTCCAGCTCGACATTGCGAAATTAGGGTTACTGAAACCTTAAGTTTCGTGGGGGAGTAAAACAATATGTCGGCTGTAACTCTAATTAGAGAGTATATGTATTATCATAGTGGGCTGGGCCTTTACCACTTTCTTTTATTTTTCTTTTTAGCTCTTTAGCCCATGTGGCATTGTATATATCTTTCACGTCTCTGTACAGATTGGATCAATTCATTTTCCAATAAAAATATTCCTTCAAATTCTTGTTGTTGCATAATCAAATCATAAAATCCTCAAAAACTTTCTATCCAAGAATGATAGGTTCATTGGATATAGACATCCGTATAGTGACATGATAAAGTTAAATTTTAGATAATTCTCTTTATATTTTGGACCCTTTTAATTGTTTTCGTTGGTAGAGTAGGACATGTTAATATAGGTTCTCTAAAGAAAATGAATTTATTTGGATTAGTTTCCGATTGCAAATTTGATTCTATCTCTAAATGTGAAGTTTGCGACAAGTTTAAAATTTGAAAAGGCTAAAGTGAAATGCTGTTACGACTTAAAATTAAAGTACCGCATTCTAACATGGTTTCGAATGATTTTATATTATTTTCCAAACAACGTAATTTAATATAACAATGTATTGCTTCCTGTATACCTCAACAAAACGGAGTTGTTAAAAGTAAAAATAAGATATTAATAGAAATGATTAATTTTATGCTAGTTAGTTCTAGCTTACTAAATACTTTACGGTGTGATGTTATTTTATTTGCATTTTACATTTGAATAGAATTTCATTTAAAAAGAAGCATATATCCTTATATGAACTAAGGTTTAAAAGAAATTTTGTGTAGCCAAACTTTTTCGTCGTTGTTTGCTAGTGTTAGAAGCCATATCCTAAAATATCAAAAATTAGGAAACAGAGCATTTTGCATTCCATAAATAACAGAATATGTGGATGTAGAATTTTTCACAAACAATCATATGTCTCAAAATCAGACTGTTGAATATTCGTTAATATCACATAGTCAGAAACATATAAAAATACAATGATGCTTATATCTCTTCTCAAACATATGATGAAATCTCAATATCTAAAAAGTTATCAAACGTAAGAAAAATAGCAATGAGAATAGAAATGGATTGTGGTTTTAACTTTCTCAAATATTTAGTAAAAGGAAGTTGGGATGAAATCTTTATACAACAAGAAGCATAATGAATGTTGGTGATGACCATAAAACTTACTACAACGTTATGTGTTCAAAAGATGATATTCCCTAAAAAGAAGCGATCTATGATGAAATGAATTCGACTTTGGCAAACTAAATATAATTTTTGACATATTTACCTCCTAATGTTAAAGCAATAAGGTATACATGGTCTTTTAGGAAAAAGTTGAATATACATAAATCCATTGAAAAAATTTGAGTTTGATTAATTGCTAACGGTGTCATAGAGTAGAATATTTTAATACGTATGCTCCAGTTGCACATATGTTTTCAGTTCTTTGTTTATTAGCACTTGCATCAGTTCATAAATTAGTAATTCATCAGATCTATGTGAGAATTTAAAAGAATATATGTATATATATATGGAACAACCATATTTTTTTTATAAATCCAAATGGAAAAGGTTTCAAAATTAGTTACATGCCTTAACATTTTGTAAAAAGCACACTTGCATTGATATAAGAAGTTTGATAAAGCAGAATTGCCAAATACCTCATTTTTAATGATATTAATAAATGCATTTATAGAAAATAAAATAAAAATAGTGATGTTTTAGTGTTTATATGCCGACAACATTCAAATATTTTGTTTTCGTAGTTAGGCCGTCTGTGTAACTCTCAGACTATCGTGTATTTGTTGTTTGTTATAGAAACTATCTCGCCTTGCAAAAAAACTAATATTTAGCTCTCATCTACCATAAGAAAAAAAGTTCATATCCCTTATATTTAACATGAAGATTTGGAAGAGGCTAGTGTGATTACATCGAGAATTTACTCATAAAGTAAGGTCAATATAGTTATAAAGCAATTCCAACTACTTTACATCCTAGTACTAAAGTAATTAACAATATTAAATATATCTCTTAATTCGAATATTTCGATATTATTAGGAGTCAAATATATGCAATGCATTCAATCGTATATCACATTGTATTAAGCATGTTGTGTCAATTTACGATTATCAAGTTATGAACATTAAAAAGATATTAATTGAAAAAAAATTGGAAGTAACAATGTACTATGTTTTATATTATAAAAATATATAACTTTATTAGAGTGATGTAGAAATGCAACCTGGAACAATGTATAATCCAAATCCAACTCTAAAACCGGATATATCTTTACATTAGCGGTGTTTTGTTTCTTGGTGTTCTAAGAAGTAGACCTTTATCCCTGATCTGACAAAAAATTAATTGTGTTAGAGGATGCATGAAAAGAGGTTGAATAACTTAGGAATATTCTAATAGAAGTTATTCTATGTAAAAAAACATCTTAGACAGTCAAGATTAATTACTACAATTTGTATTGTTTGTGTTATACATATAACAAAAGGTTTAGATAGGTGAGTCTCAAACCTTAAATTATTAGACAATTACTTTGGAAGAGGAGTAATCATAGTTGATTATATAGAAAAAAGGGAAAAACTTGGTTGATCCACTTGCTAAGAGTATTCTAATGGCAATGGTTTCTTCAAAATATAAAGTGACACGACTAAGGTCTATGAATAAATGTTAGTCATTCTTAATAGAAATACAACCTATATTTTTGAAAAGAAAAATAAGGTTCAACGGTTACAAAGAAGTTAAAAGAAGGATAATAGAATACTGAAACAAAGTTTCCATATTTAATATTGGATTTTGCATGAATCATAATGGATGAAGATCATAAATTACTCTAGATATCTAAGAAGGTGCATCTAGAAACACCTTGAGAGACTTATCCATAAGAGAGTTGAAATTTGGTAGCTTGCGACGAAAGTAAAAAAACTATTTAAAGTAAACTCGTGAGCCAGGAATAAAAACACATGGTCATTCACATACATTTACATATGGAAGTCAATACATGTGAATGTAGTTTATTTCAAGACTAATTCACTATTAGTAGGACTTCGAAGGATTTACACTAAGTGAAAGTTCATATCCAAAAGATATCTCCTATTTAGATTTAAGATTCCACGCTTTATATTTGAACTACCTCCACTTAATCGCACTTGAGCATGCAAACAATCAACTAAGTGATGTATCCATTTTATTTATTTTACTCTAAAAACTGGGGAAAGTGCTCAAATTTTAAAATAGGGTTGGTTTTGGTTATAAGAAAAAAGAAGGGAGAGACTTTAATCCAATATCATAAGATAAACATAGATAATCTTGTTTACATAGTGGTTTCTTAAGAAAGAGTTGGATATTCGGACATCCCTATATTTTCTATTAGATTTAAGGGGAAGACCGTGCACGTCAACCTACACACAAACACACCACCATTGACATTCATGGTGAGCCTAGATTATATTTTAGATAGACTTTTGATGGGTTTATAGCGTGTATACGAACCCAAAATGTTAATAATTCAAGCACCTAAATAAGGCAATAGATAAAAAAAATAGAGTGTATGTAAAAAACTAAACGAATGCTAGTATCATAACCAGCAATACGCCATACACGGGAATATTCGGCGCTTTTCTAATGTGGCCATAGATAAAAATAGCGTTGCCTTAAGCCAATTTTTCAAATAGGCAACATCAGAGAGGAGTGGCATCAGCGGCCATTGCTCTCTAAGGCAATACTTTTGGCAATCTACTATCACAAAGAGAAAGTATTGCGTTATAACTGTATTGCAACACTGCAAGCAAGTAATGCAACAACATACAGTGTTGCCTTAAGCATAAGTCAGAGTCTGGCTTCCAAGTCATGACAATGGTGCCACGTACGCTTTCCACGTAAGCTGCCCACGTGTTACATGCCACGTCACTTGCCCATGTGTTACACGCCACATCAGTTGTGGGGCCCACGTGCCAAGTGGAATTAATAATGTTTTATTTAATGCAACACCACTGTATTATGTAATGCAACACCATTGTATTATGCAACACCATTATCTTGAAATGCAACATCAGAAAAAAGCAAATGTGACATTATAAAAAAGTAAAAGCAACATCAGAAAAAGAAAATGAAATGCTTTAATTAAAATTTTGCAATACCAATTTTGTACATAGAAGAAATCCATCAAAAACATTCATTATCACATTTAAACCACCAGTGTCGACACATACCAACCAAAATATTGTATATACCACAAGTGAAAACACATACCAACAAAAATATCCACAAAAACAATTCAAGTATTGCACATACCACAAGTGCCAACACATGCCAACCAAAATATTCATTCTTCAGTTGAAGGATTACCAGTGTCATATTCATCACTTGTTGTGGTGACACAAAAGTCTCCATCATCTAAATTAATATCCAGATTAGCTTCAACTAACTTTTTAAACATCCATGACACGTTCTCCTTCACTTTTCTATTCACCTTTGCTTCCAAATCAACCTCAAGCCCTTTCCTTGGTTTTGTGGTCAGCTCTTGCACATAACTATCTGTAGGAGAAGTAGTTTGATTTTTTTTTTTCAAACATGCATATGAAATGAAAACCAAGGAAAGCAAAAACTAAAAAAAAAATAGATTAAAGGGAAGCGAATAGACACTAAAATGCAAAATTGCTATTTCATTATGCTAAGAGAGCTACAAATATCGAAACAAAAACATAAAGTGAAAAATTAGTTATAACAGCTATCATCACTATCGAAACATTATAATCTAAGTGTCCAATTAGGAGTATGGAGAAACTAAGAAAGCTAAAATCAAAATTACTTTAGTTCTGACTATAGATTAATCCAATTAAGCGTCCAATTAGGGTATTCTTTATCTACAATTGCTTGGATATACTTGCAATTCTTAGTTGTCACAAAACTGAGAATGACAACTAAGAATACTTGATATTTCATTATCTACCATTGCTTATGTGTATGTGATTGGATTGGATATTGCAATGTGGTTGTGGTCCTTGTGGAACTAGTGGGTTATGGATGATTGCAGGTAAATGAGTAAAGGGAAGTGAACAAAGTGTTTGTTTTTATTAGAGAGGAGAATAGCACTTTGAAGATTGGAATGTGGTAGCAGACTTTGGTATGAGAAGTTTTTGTTATGTTTTATAGAACCATCATGCTAGGTTAGCCCTTTTATTTTCCATTTTAGAGGATGACTTTTTATAAATTTACAGGAAAATATTTTGAAGGATAAAATGAACAAAAAATTGTTCCATAAGGACAAGGTGGCAAAATTTTCTCCATAAGGACAAGTGTTAGTGTAAAGGGAAGAATTATAGCGGCCCCTGAATTCCTCCCTTTACGCTAAATTTTGTCCTTGAGGATAAAATTTTGACCCTTGGTCCTTATGGAACAATTTTTTGTTCCTTTTGTCCTTGAGGGTAAAAACCCCTTTTACAAAATCACATTCCATTGAAACAAATTCACAATCATAGAATGAATTCTATGGAGCATTAATTCCTCAGCGATCTCTTATTTGCTCAATGTAATAAAAAGCTCTAACAAACGTTCAATTTGCCAATTATACTGACAAAGTATTGATTTATAATTCATCTTGGGTCAAATACTTTGTATAAGCTACTCAAAAAAATTCGTTAACAGAACTGGTTATCTTTCAAACTAGCTATGAAAATATTGGAGTTTCATCTGCAATGTGGTTATCTTTCAAACCAACAATCAAATTTTATTTCATTATCTAATGTACTTACATATTTGGCTTTTAGTTCATCCGTATTTGTCTTGTAAGTTCTCTCCGGTTCTCGTTTATAGATTTCTAAATAGACCAAGGAAGCATAAGGGTTGGTTATTTCCGGGTCCTTGTTTCTCTGTCAAGTATTAGGATTATAAAAAATTAGACATATTTTTTAACATTCAATCTTAAGAGTTTACAAACCTAGTTGTTGCCAATGAACAGTGTGACAATGATATAAAATATAATTCATTTACTAGTATCGTAGTCCAAAACATTGTATACCCATCTAAAGGAAGCAATTATAACAAATTAAAATTATCTTGTGGCCAATTCAACCCAACCACAAAAATATTTAACCTAAATTTCAAAAAAAACACATACTATCTTTTATTTAGCTAGTGCCTGAGTTTTGGGAACCATGGTATGCGTCTCACTTAATGTATTGCAATGTGCTGAATTATTCTCAGCTAAGGCCTAGAAATCAAAAAAAAAGATTAGCACTAAACAAGATAATACGAACTACTAATTAACTAAGCACATCAATTTAGTTTACAATAAATTATGTGAATATCATTATTTTATTTTATTTCTTTTTTCCATATGTTGCATGATTATTAAATTAGCATTATATAATTAGTTTACTTTGTGGTAACATTTAAGTTGTACCTGAATTCATTCATCCCCCCAGTATTTCAAGAGCATTCTAAAATCCTCCAACGGAATTGTACTCGCCTATTTGCAAGCCTTTTCTCATAAGTTGGATATTTTTTAATAATACCCTGCTTTCATACGAGACTGTACTACCTATAAGAGTCATTGAGTGTGTTCAGGACCCACTTGTGCCTTTCATCTAGAATGACATGCCTAGCCTACAATATATCAAACACAAAATTGAAGAAACTAACTAATTAATTACAACCATACGTTTAGAAAGTCAGTTGAACTATGGTTTAGGATGATAGGTTTTACCAGAGCGTATTCCAACATTTTTTGCTTTAATTGATCAGGAACAACAAGCCAATTGATGTAAGTATGAGACACATTATTCTTTGCTAGTGTCCCAAGAAGATCACTTAAAACCGTAATATTATCGGAAATTGGCTGGCCATCTTCATTCAAAGCTATGACCGCTTTATCATCGGGGCCTCTAGCATGCACTTTTCGACTTTGCTACAGGTTTTTTTTGAGCTCATACTTTATATACCAGGTTCAAAAAATATGAATAGAAAATTAATGTGCGGCCTTACAAAAACATATAATATGCATGCAAAACTAATAATAGACACACACACTCAGTGGATCAATTAAAGGAACAACCAAATGTAAGAAAGAAACAAGTTTTAAAGCTTTGATGATACTAAATAATGTAGTGTGGTGCACAGATAAAGAAACATTTTACCTGCTTCAACTTCCTCTGCAATCTCTTACAGGTCTAATTGATCAGTAATATTTTCCATTGTTAGAGTGGCAACATTCTTCTTTTGACGTTCCTGCATCGCTAAGTAAGCAGCGACTGAACTAGCAGCTTCACAATTGCTTGATTGTTTGAACATATTGCTAGATGTAGGTTTTAAAACTGGTGGATGAGACGTTATAGGTGTTAAAACTGGTGGATGAGAAATTGTAGTTTTCAACAATTTCCTCATTAATTCAAACGTTTTATCCATGTTACCGGCTTTCTTTGGAGTGAGAGTGTGTGTCATCACTTACTTGTTAGAGTCAGCTTTCTTCAGAGTGCGAGTGTTGTCATCGCTTCCTTCTCAATTTCAAGGGCTACATTGGCTCACGAACGAATTGTCGATACAGGTAAAGATTCTTTTGACTTAAGAACTTTGATTCTCTAAAATTTAGTCAAAGTTCAAGATTATTAGTTTGAGATTTTTTTTGTGTTTAAAAAGGCAAGACAATAAGTAGTTAACAAATAACTTTTCTATACCTCCGATGAATCATCACTGTCATCTTCACCATCATTTTCTGGGATGTGTACATCACATCCCTCGATATCTTTACCATTTCCTTTCCTATATTGCACTGCAGCCTCTCTCATGCTAGTATCCAATGAAGGGACCCCAAATGATCTAATAACTGCATCGTTTTCTTGTATACACGCGATTTTTTTGGATTCATACTTCGTCAACACTGGTGGTGGTGAGAACTATAAGCAGATTAGCATTATTATTCACTATCGATGATAAATTTAAACATTTCTTGCATTTTCAACGGAATATGCATAGAATGATGTGGCACTTGGAACCCCGGTACATTTAATTTTATCCTGATAATAAAAGTGAAATGATAAGTGAAAAGTACCTCAACATCTGCTTCATTCTCTCGGGTATCATCATCATCATTTGTTTCATTTTCTACATTTAATTTCCTCCTGGTTTCTTTGTCCGACACATTGACATTTTCTTTACCATTATTCATTTCAGCCACCTGTGAAAGTTTCTTCTTACCTACTTGAGGTGACTTGTTTTTAATCATTTTGCATTGCTGCTGAAGTCTATGTGCAGCAATATACTTGCGCTTTGTTGGTTTCTTAGTAGAACATGTAACAATAAAAATAATAACGGTACCCTTCATAGTTTTTTACACACATATATATATATATATATATATATATATATATATATATATATACACGCACACACAGAGAGCATATTTCTTGAGTCATGTTCCAGTTGTATGGAGCATGGAGGATTTGATTCTTCATAAAATTGTGGAGCAGTTTTTATAATACCATATGATATTGAATGGCATTCTTATCAGATCAACAATCAACTCAGAAACAGGATAGTTCTCAGCTTTAACCAAGTACCACGAAGTTAATTTGCTTAGCTGCTCCACTAGGTAGTGCACCCAGTTTTCCACATTCTACAGAAGTTTATGCAGAAGATCCCTAGCAATTTCATTGTGATTTTCAAGTTTATTCTCTATATGTATTTCATGCTATTGGAAGAGTGCATCTAGATTCAGTTTTCATCAAGAAAATTATGGGATTTAAATACAAATGGATCTGGTGCAACTTTGTGGCTTAATTATAGGTGATGATCTTCATGATCATGCACAAGAGGAGAGCTTGGTTCGGGTGTGGTGCAGCAAGTTGCACTCTACAGTGCGATGGCGGCCTCATCATGGGCCGAACTTTAAGTTTTTTAGGTTTTAATTTTCTTGTATTTCCTGTTTTGTTCTAGTTTGTAACAGTTTGTGTGCTAATCTGACTATTGTACTGTTTTTTTAGTAGATAATAAAAGAAAACCAATTTTCAAAAAATATATATACACACACACAAACACACACAAGAATGAATCTATATTACATATACATATATAACTTGAATTATGTTTTTCCTTAGTCGTATGGTTACATGTGGCTGCATTTGACTCAACGGCTTAATGTCTTTGTCAACGACGTTGTCAATGAAAAAAACCAACTTCTTCTTCCTTGTTGCAGCCCTCTACAAATTCATTTACGTCCTTGTCATCCAACATCAGCCGCAAGGCACCCCTATTCCGTTTGCTGACATAGACTTCTCCTATTTCTATGTAACAAAGGCAATCTTTTTACAAACTCCATAAGCACACTATATGAAAAGCAGTACATATCCACGTGTTTTACTAAGAAAGATTTTCCACCCATATAACTTGTCCTCTGAAACTCTCCATCATAGTGCAGCCGGATATTTATAAGTTCATCTATCTTGTACAAAATGAATATATTAGAAGAAGGTACGTGCATGTTATAATGGACAAAAAACAATAGTTAACATTTTAGACCAAAACAAATTTAGATGACAGTAAAGAAATACATTAAATCATAAAACATGCGAACAACGTAGATCGCATTATGAAAAAAGAGTGCCAAATACATTAATCAAAGAAAATGATTTACTGCTAAAAACAAAAGAGCTAAATACATAATAAATTAAACTACAGATTACACCAAAATAATGCAATAACAAAGAGCAATTTTTTTGTCCTAAGAAAACGGAACTGGAATTTCTGTTTCTAGTTCTGTTTCTTGTGGTATGAGGGCGACATCATCCCTAATCCAACCCTCATTAGCAACTTCTATTTCTAGTTCGCCACCTATGCTAATATCATGTGAATGTAGATTGATCATTTTTTCTTCAATTGCATTCTGATTTTCAGTATCACACCAATCCCTCGACAATTTTTTAATAACTTAATGATTGTTCTTTTCAACTACATCTTCCATATAAAATACTAGTTGCAATTGCTAAGATAAGACATTAGGATATGTTTTATGGCATTTACTAAATTTAATCGGGTAAGACCATATGAATCTTTTTTCTCTTGGTATCAGCAACACTTAAAAAGGACCATTGTGAAAGCTTCCAAATAATCAAGTTCAAAATTTTCTTTAATTAATCCGTAGTAATTGACATCACCAACTATTCAGTTTTGGTCTTTCAAATTTGCAAAGCTGGTGGTTTTGCAGTAAAAAATACGCCACTATTTTGCATGGTACATCGAGAATCACTAAATTCTGTGTGGAATCTATATCCGTTTATTACATAACCGGTAAACTTGCTAACTACTCGATTGGACCTAATGCAAACACCTCTAAATCTCTTGAAATATTGTCCTTTTTCAGAACCTCTTCTTTTAACCAATTCCAAAACTCTTCGCTGTATGCTCATTCCCTCTGGTGTCTTCTTGGATTTGCAAGTCCATTCACAAAAGCTCGACGCTCCCTAAATAATAATTAAATTCAATAAATAAAAAATGCATATATTAATTTATAGTTGAGGAAAATGAAATATGAACTTAAGAACTTACTCGATCAAACTCTTAATTTCCTTAATACTGAAATTGAACAGAAATAGCGATGTGTTGCCTTCCAATCACCATGTTTCAAATTGAATTTCTTTCCATCTTTATTCTTCTTTGTTCCAATATGATATTCCAAATCTGTTGGACATCTTCCAAAATCAATTAAAATATTTTCTTTTTCTCCATCAACACTTTAAAATCTTGAAAAGAAGGTCACACACTATTCTGCCAAGCAACATTCCGGTCTACTTCTATTTCAAACATAAGATTTCGACTTTCCTAGATATTGCTCAATTGGAAACATACATCTAAGGTGTTCAGGCCCATCGTGTTCGATTTCTCTGCATAAATGAATAGGCAACTGTACCATTATATTAAAAAAAAGCCAATGGAAAAATCATTTCAAATTGACAAAGTATCTCAACAATTTCTTTTTGTAGCCTCTTGATATCATCCAATTCGATAACCTTGCTCCATAGTCCTCTAAGAAATGCATTAAATCTGATCATCGGTAACGCAACCAAGTTTTTGACCTTTTTTTGATGGAAAGTTGTAAAAATAGTGGAGTATGAAATGAGCATCATGGCTCTTATATCCTACAACCGTTCTCTCTTTTATGTGCACGTACCGACTAACATTCGAGGCACAACCGTGGGGTAGTTTGGCGTTCTTCAATACAGAGCAAAAGATTTCTTTTTCTTTATCTGTCATATCAATTTGCATCTCTAATTTCGACATGCTTTCCATCACAGCATTCAACAGGATGAAGGGCCTTCCTTATGCCCAACTCCTGTAAATCCAAATGAGCACTTAGGTGATCCTTCGACATGTGACCCGTATTAAGTAAAGTACCTAATATTTTGTCGCATATGTTCTTCTCTTTGTGCATGACATCCAGTTATGTCGAAGTGGATTATGTCACCAACATAGTAAGTCAAAAATTATTGACTTTTTTTTAAAAGGCCATCATTTTTACCCGTTTTCTTCGTCTTCTCCCCCACCTAAGTTTTGTAACCGCACAATAACTCTTCAATATCTATTCCTAAAAATACTTTTGGACAGCTCCCCATTTCAGTTTCTCCATCAAATCTCCTCATATCCGGCTTTCACTTACATGTCGAATCAAAAAAAATTCTACGGTTCATATAACACATTTTTTGCTATGCTTCAAATAATTTGACGAAGTTTCATAATGGCATATAGGACATGCTAGTTTCCCCTTCGTGGTCCAACCAGACAACAT
This sequence comes from Allium sativum, assembly GCA_030737875.1. Lineage (NCBI taxonomy): Eukaryota > Viridiplantae > Streptophyta > Magnoliopsida > Asparagales > Amaryllidaceae > Allium > Allium sativum. The sequence goes on from CM060911.1 coordinate 206,306,242, forward strand.
GACATATCCAAGAAAATCACTAATGGTCCATAAGACACTTGTACATAGATTAAAATTCCCGTCAGTCAAATCATAAGTTTTGACGCCAACATTCCATAACGCTTTCAATTCCATAATTAAAGGCTACATATATACGTCATTACTGTTCTTGGAAGATTCTGTACAAGATATTAATATTGAAAGATTTAAATTCTCTTGTTTCATACATAGCCAAGGCGGAAGATTGCAGTTTACCAACACAGTTGGCCATATACCATAACTTGAATTCATTGAACGATATGGATTGAATCCATCAGTTGCTGCACCCAATCTAACATTTTGATTTTCTGATGAAAAATCAGGATAGCGAGCATCCATCGTCTTCCATGCCACACCGTCAGACGGATGTCTTAGTTTTCCATCTTGTTTTCATTCCGCTGCGTACCATCACATAAGTTTGGAAAATTCTTTGCACATAAATATCCTTTGTAACCTTGGTCTTAATGGAAAGTACCTCATAACATTTGTTGGCACTTTGAGAATCAACTTTGGTGGATCATTATTAACATCTTGGTCTTTTTTTCCTTTTACAACCCTCCTCAAAAAACCACAAGTCTCGTAAACCTCTTTATCTTTATTCTTTGCCCGATATAACATGAAATTGTTTGGGTAGGCATGTATTTTATGGTAATCAAGACCTAAATCCCTAATGACACTCTTTGTAGAGTTGGAAGACAAAGGCAGTTGGGCATCAGGAAAGGCTTCTTTTATCAGCTTTATTAATTCCCAAACATAGACTCATTAATTCCATAAGCACACTGTAAATGATAAAGCCTGATCAAGAAACTTAGTCGAGAAAATTTGGTGCATTCAGGATATAACAGTTGTTTTCCTTCTTTAATATGCTAATGAAATTTCTCAGCCTCTGGATTTGGTTCTGAAAGAAGGCTATGCAGCGGTATAGGATCGTGTAGTATGGAGAATATGATGTAGAGTATATAATAGAATAGTAAGCAGTAAATCACACAGTCGATTTATACTGGTTCGGACCACTGTCCTACGTCCAGTCCCAGTCTCACTTCTGGAATTTCACTAACACTAAAACCCTCACTTCACCCGGAGGAATAGGTTCACAATTACCCGAACCACTGAACCGGATTTCTTGCCTCAACCACTGAAGAGGTCTTCGCTAATACAGAATAATTGTTGACTCTTTTGTGTTCTTGATAACACGGATTGTCGAATATTAAGTACACCCTTCCTATAACCTTTCCTTGATGATAATCGTGAAGTGCGTGAAGGAATATGGAAGTTTAAAAGTCTCAAGTATAAAAGTAGATAGCTTTTTAGAACTTAGAGAGCTTTGAATAAGATAGAGAGAATTAGAATAAAATTCGGTGATTAGATCATCTAAGCAATTCTCTATTTATAATATATAAAAAGATACAACTGATCGTGAAGAGTTTTGATGAAGAGATATGGATTAAATAGTTGTGTCTCTTCTTAAAGGATGCAACTCTTCGGAATTCAGATGTCTGAAAATAAAATTCAGATGTCTGTTTATTTTAAAAATCAAGTCAGAAAGGAAATAGTGTATTTTGGTTCAGATTCAGATGTCTGAATTTTTTAATTCAGATGTCTGAATTAAAAAATTCAAATGTCTGTTTCTGAACAAAACTCAAACAGCAAAGAAATAGGCTATTTTAGCCAATATTCAGATGTCTGAATATTTTAATTCAGATGTCTGAATTAAAATTCAGATGTCTGAATTAAAATATTCAGATGTCTGAATACTGTTATAAGTTTTTCTTTCAGCAGACAGACGTCTGATTTAAAAAATTTAGACGTCTGTTTTCTGCTTCATGCCTATGCCATGTGTATGTCTTGTATAAAATCTTATAAATTGAAAACGTGCATGTGTGTGTATCACCAAGGAAGATTTTAACAATTAAATACTAATACTAACAGACTTTAAACACATATAATATTTAGTTTGAGATCTTGAATCTATTGTTGAGTTTCTTCCTACAAAACAAAATTAGTTTATAATAATATATGTGTACATGTATAGTTGTCATAATCAAAACGCTATACAGCGTGATTCAACATTCTCCCCCTTTTTGATAATGACAACTATATATGTAACTCCCCCTATCAATATGCATATATTATCATATATTTCTCCCCCTTTGCCATTGACAAAAAGGAAATACTTATGTAAATAATACACATGAATATGCATAACACACAAACATACAACATAGGCACAAGTATTTACAAACAAACAGACAGATGATAATCATTTTAAGCGCATTCAGACGACTGAATTATGGAACAAAGTTTTGATGCCATGAACATTCAAACAGATGAAATATGATAAAATATATAAGATTACTAGAGTTTTTAATTTATTCTGAGCTCTGTTTCCAAATATTTCAGAAATATTGGAATAACCTTCTCATTGTTGTGGTGTACCTGCAAAAATATGATAAATCCTTTGGTACCCACTTTCTTTGTCAGGGTCCAGGGGTTAAATAGAAGGTAACCATACCCAAGAGGGTTTAATGGAACCTTTAAAAATAAAATTTTCATTATTGACTACAGAATTAAAATAATTATCGATATATCTTTCTTTGTTTTTCCAATTTACAGGAACCCAAATACTTAGATAGTTTCTAATAGTATTTCCTGTTGTACTTCTATTATAAATGTTTCTAGTCATAGAAGCATTTGAATTTGTGTAGAAATTTGATCTTCGAGTTACACGTGCTTTAGTACTAGCAGTTAAATTTTTGTAATAGATGAAAGCATGTCTAGTACTAGTTCTACGATTAGTTTTATTATACCCTAAGCCACTTTTATCGTGTAAAGGTCTAGAGCAAGATAAAATATCATTTAAATCATTTTGACCTTTATTAAATTTTGCGAACTTATTTGTACATTTTTCAAATTTGATTCCGAAGTTGCTATTGAAATTTTCAAAAGAAGTTTTGCAATCTTTTAAATCAATTTTCCTATTTAATTCAGAATTCTCGTTCTTTAACGTACTATTCTCATTGTCGAGATGATCAATTCGAGATTCTGAGATATCTAAAGATGATTGCAATAAACTATTTTGTCTTTTTAAATCACAAATTTCTTTTGAAAAATTCTCCTTTTCTTTTTCAAATATAGTATATTGTTCATCTATGAAATCTTTAAGATTCACTAAATTACTTTTCAAAATACCATTTTGATTTTGTAAATCTTCTTTTTCTTTTCTCAGTTTCTCATTTTCAAGTTCGACGGATTTCATCTTCTTTAGAATTAAGGAATTAAGTTGACCTAAATCATCATTATTTTTCATTAAAATTTGCAAATCAGAAAGTACCTTTTGGTAGTCCTCGTTTGTTGTAGCTTTGCTTGTATGGGACTTTTTGCTTGCCATGTCTCGATCACATCTCTTTCTGGCCATTATTCTATGATGTTGTGACGATCAATAGAATACCAGGCTCTGATACCAATTGAAAGAAGGCTATGCAGCGGTATAGGATCGTGTAGTATGGAGAATATGATGTAGAGTATATAATAGAATAGTAAGCAGTAAATCACACAGTCGATTTATACTGGTTCGGACCACTGTCCTACGTCCAGTCCCGGACTCACTTCTGGAATTTCACTAACACTAAAACCCTCACTTCACCCGGAGGAATAGGTTCACAATTACCCGAACCGCTGAACGGGATTTCTTGCCTCAACCACTGAAGAGGTCTTCGCTAATACAGAATAATTGTTGACTCTTTTTTGTTCTTGATAACACGGATTGTCGAATATTAAGTACACCCTTCCTATAACATTTCCTTGATGATAATCGTGAAGTGCGTGAAGGAATATGGAAGTTTAAAAGTTTCAAGTATAAAAGTAGATAGCTTTTTAGAACTTAGAGAGCTTTGAATAAGATAGAGAGAATTAGAATAAAATTCGGTGATTAGATCATCTAAGCAATTCTCTATTTATAATATATAAAAAGATACAACTGATCGTGAAGAGTTTTGATGAAGAGATATGGATTAAATAGTTGTGTCTCTTCTCAAAGGATGCAATGCTTCGGAATTCAGATGTCTGAAAATAAAATTCAAATGTCTGTTTATTTTAAAAATCAAGTCAGAAAGAAAATAGTGTATTTTGGTTCAGATTCAGATGTCTGAATTTTTTAATTCAGATGTCTAAATTAAAATTCAGATGTCTGAATTAAAAAAATTAGATGTCTGTTTCTGAACAAAACTCAAACAGCAAAGAAATAGGCTATTTTAGCCAATATTCAGATGTCTGAATATTTTAATTCAGATGTCTGAATTAAAATTCAGATGTCTAAATTAAAATATTCAGATGTCTGAATATTGTTATAAGTTTATTTTTCTTTCAGCAGACAGACGTCTAATTTAAATTTTTTAGACGTCTGTTTTCTGCTTCATGCCTATGCCTTGTGTATGTCTTGTATAAAATCTTATAAATTGAAAACGTGCATGTGTGTGTATCACCAAGGAAGATTTTAACAATTAAATACTAATACTAACAGACTTTAAACACATATAATATTTAGTTTGAGCTCTTGAATCTGTTGTTGAGTTTCTTCCTGCAAAACAAAATTAGTTTATAATAATATATGTGTACATGTATAGTTGTCATAATCAAAACGCTATACAGCGTGATTCAACAGGTTCTACTTCAAAGTCCTCTGAATTTTGAAAATTCTAACCTGCAAATTTGAACACCACATCTAAATTATCCTTAAAATTTGTCTCTGTTTCACGATCCATAAGGTCATCAACACCTATTAATTTCATCTATGAAACCTCACAAATCCACCCGGCATGTAATGGAGAAGGGCCATGAAAATTAAGATGATCGTATATGATATTTTCACAATACCAATTACGTTATGTACATTTTTTGCAAGGGCACTTCATATCATCACCTACTTTATAAATAGGAAATGCATTTCTTAGAAAAGATTTTATCCCTCTTAGATATTCTGCACTCAATCTCGGAAGTCCTATCCATATGTAATACTCATTATCCATTGCCACAATCTAACAATGACCTAGTAAGACAAAATTTGATACCGCTAATAGTTTCAAGACATGAACAGGGGCCACCCTGTAAGGTTTGGTTAAATTATAAAATACAAGTTGTGCATATACACTAAGCAATCAAATTATAATTTATAAATATACATAATCGGTGTGGTCAAATTAGTGTGTGACCAAATCAACTATTGTTTTGATTTGAATTATCACTAATTTTTGGAACTGAATTATCAAAAGAATACATAAAACAAGCAACTAAGGATACTAAGCACAAATTCATAACATTACATGGTGGCATAAAAAAAATAGTACGGATACAATGATGACACAAGTGGATACAAAAGCGATACAGTTGGATACAAAGAACGATACAATAATTTTACTTGTCTTATAATGTTTAGCCCGTGATACCGGTCGTTAAGTCTACTAATTTCATTTTGAAAATTCTCAAATCGAATTTGTTGCATTGTAAGTTGATGTTGTAACTCATTAATGTAGTCAGTGGATCGACTTGGAAACGGATGGTCAATCCACTGACAAAAGGTACACCCTATAGGATAAACATGACATATAAAATAACGACGAGCAATGTCAACTCCAATCAAAATAACAATTTCTACAGCGGAATACCCACGCTCGCATATTATAATTGGTGAGTCAACTTGTTGTTCGTTTTCTACTTGGTTGTTTCGATGCAGACGACGTAAGGCAACAAAACTTTGTCGTTGATGTAGCCTTTCTTTACGTTGTCGTTATTCTTGGTTTTGTCTTTGGAGTTCTTCTTTCTCTAGTTCATACTCAAGAAATTTTTCATAGTGCCTTTCTTGCATCTCTATGCAGAAATAAATAGGAGTTTCTGGTGATGATGGGTTTGATGGTCCAGGGTTATCCATGCCTAAGGTATCTTCACAGTCGTACAATACAGGAATCGAAATAAGCATTGTTTTTTTATAAACAGAAATTGACATTGTTTTAAATTTCAAATGTTCATTTTTTTTTGGCAAAGTCAGCTGGTTTTATAGTGGATGTAACCACTTTCATTATAAAAAATAATGAATACATGAGAAAACATGAGCTAGACATTTTGTCTCACTACTACATATCTCGTTTGAAGTGCCAAAACACTATATCTATATAGCTTAGGAGAGAAACATAGTGTTTCAGCTACTAACAAGATCCTAACAAGATCCTAACAGCTAATCTCCAGCAAAGGAGGCATAGCTGGAGGAATTACTGTAAGATTTGTTACCTATAACATTGACGTACTCAGAAAAAAGTACATCAAGGTTAGGAACGAAACACGAGTTAGAACTTCGATAATTGTACTCCCAATCCCAAGTAGAATCATGGAAAAGCTTCTTGTTCTTCTCACCTAGCTCACCCACCTGATTGAGCTCAAAACTATCTCCCACAACCTGATATTCCAATCTTCAATAGTCTTCATCAATATCTGTTACATATTTATAATATTCTTTTACATATGGATCATATCTCATTCCAAAATGATCATGGACCCACGAGCGATCACCTGAATTCCAGTATATTCCATCATCTTCAGTTTCCCCATTTAATGTTTCTACTTTATTTTCCTTTATTTCTTCGTCATAGATAGTATCATTACTCTTAAGTTCCTTATCGTGACTTGATACCTCTTCATTTAGCATGTTAACTACCTTATTCTTCTTAACCCAGATGTCAGGCAGAGGCTTCATGAGCAATAATCATACCTTGGAAGGATCTACAAGCTTACATGCTTCAAGAAGATGACCAAAGGAAAGACAATTTGTGCATATTTCTGGGTGCCATGAGTACTGCACATCAACATAGTAATCATAACTGTCAATAGAAACTTTGAGTTTTTTTGGTAATGGCTTGGTAGGTGTTATTTAAATCAAAATTTTTGCAAAGATAAGATTTTTCCTTGTCTCCATGTTCACATGAAAGCATTTAAAGTTGCCAATTCTACTAGCTAACCAATTCAAACCTGGAAGTGTATGTAGGACCGGAGGGATTCTTGTAAAAATAGTCCATACCGGATTGGATGTTACACGCTCTCTAGCACTCTCAACCGTTGTACACCAAGATGTTATAATAAAAGGTTTCCCTCCTATTATTGCGGGATCGGATTCCAAAACTTTCCTTCTCTCCTCCATTATTGAAAATTTAAAATAGAAAAGTCCATTCACAACATTAACTCGTAAACCACCTCTCAAGTTCCATGCCTTACGACATTGGTCACGAACATCTAGATACGGTATTTCAGAGTCAAGAAATAATCCTACCAATTGGTCTTTCCAAACGTTAACTCCCTCTTGAACTATCTCATTAGGAGGAAATGGATTTTCTGTGGATGAGGTAAAAACACGGAGTGAGTACGCTCCAGCCCATTTTGGTAAGGAGAAAAAAAAACAGGCATAACTCGGTTTGGTTTGCAAGTTAGGGGGTTACAATTGCAGAGGAATAGGGCAATACTGGGGAAGCGACAACAGGCTTTTCTGCCTCTGCAATTTCAAATGTTCATTTTCTTTTAATAAGTTAATTTTTGAACTTGTTTGAAATTAGAATTATTTTCTTTTGTCCTTTATTTTTTCACTTTTTGCATTTTGATATTTAAACATATTTAGTCAGTGCTAATTTATTTACCAATACATCAATAGTTTGGCATACATAAATATACAAAACTTGCACAATTTCAACACATGCAAATATATAAATACATAACTTCAAGCATAGAAAACCCAAAATGTTCAAATAAAAAACCCCAAACATATAGACATTCAAATAAAAATGGAGTAGAAAATCCCTAATTTAAGGCAATCGGCATACCCAAATCACACAGAGATATTGAATATAAACCAAAATAAGTTAGAGATGAAATTACCTAAAAAATACCAAAAGATGAAGCCCGAACTGCTTGTACTTTCCCTAAATTATTCAAATCAGAGGAGTAGAGTTTGTAAAATAGGAGCAATCGGAGGTATAGAGTTTGTAGTCAGAGGTAGAAAAGCAAACAGAGGTGTTTTGTAAGGGTTTATGGAAAGAGTTCGTGAAGAGAAATTGCAATCAGTTTGTCGAGAGAGAGAGAGAGAGAGAGAGAGAGAGAGTAGAGAGGGAGAGATTTCTTTTGCGGGGAAGTATTTCATGAAGGGGTGAAACGCCGCGTCCAAATTTCACATAGTGAAAGCATGGATTGGTTTGAACCATTGGATTAATCATGCATTTACGGTTGCGGCTTTTTTATGCTCATAAAGCAAATTGATGAATTGGATTGTATATATGTAACACAACGCTTTTAACTGGTGCTGCACGTCATAACACCAGAATTCCCACCGCAATAGTGCATTCACATCTAATGCAACAACATTCGAGTATTGTTGCAGAAGATCTAAAGAGGGCATAGCTTTTGCAATGCTTTGCTTGCAACGCCCATTAAAAGCATCGAACATGCCCACTTATAGCATAGTGCAATGGGTACAACTATTACTGGTAAATGGACACATTATCCTTGAAGGTAGCTCTTCACTTTGTATATAAAGGCTTAGAAAAAAATGTTTTGGATCATCGTATTCTTCATTTTTATTTCTAATCTCCAATTCTTGCATCACCAAACACTGAAAATATAGATTGTTCATAGTTGAACCAAGGTTGTACAAACTTGAATTCAGTCACACCATTTAAAGGCTTCACTACATCCCAATAGTCACTAATTCCATAACCCTTTTTATATATGGTAAGTTGAATTTTTATGTGAAAGAATCCACTTTAGATTCTTGAAGTTAGAAGTATGATTCATTATCATTCTTGAATAACCAAAGTTTATCAACAATTCAAAAGTATAATTCAATTAACAATGGAAAATAAAATCAAAACACATAAGTATAACCTTAAATTGCAATCAAGAGATGAACATAAGTGAGAAAACAAGAAAATAACAAATGCAGCATTCTTTATGTTGGAAAAAACGAAATGAAAAATATATGCAAAACTAGGGTTTCATCCTCCAATAGCAGCCTCCAAATATAAATTCCCTACCTTTTCAACCTCCGACAATTATTCCACTAGCCCTTCCCGATCTCCCCATGTCAAAAACTATTCTATCTATGGACCGTGATGAATTTACACTAGTTACTTCTAAGAAAAATTTATAATAAACATCAGAAAAAATTGTTACTCCCTAAAGTGATGCAAGAAATTATGGATTAACAGAAATCATATTAAGAATGAATCGGAAGAATTCACCGATATAGTTTCAGATCCCTACTGCATATTCATGAAGGAAAATTATGGTAAATAAGCATCTTTATTTTTCTAAAATCCAAATTTTCACAATAAATACCATAGATTTCCTACCTCTAAATCCGGACCAGTCTCACACTCTTTAGAAAGAAAAATAGCAAAACCAAAAGATTCACAAGTAAACCTCAAATTTTCTTTAAATACTCAATCTATGGCATGAAAGGTTATGGTTGTTGAGAAAAATTTTCTAGTCCCTATGCCTTGTAAAATTTTGAATCTATTAACTTTAGTGAAAAAAGATTTTCTAAAATGACTAATTCTGCAGTTGACTCGGAAAAAATATTGGAATAATTCAAGTGTTATTTATATGGTCGGAACTCCTCGATATTAACATTACTTTGGATTAACATTGAAAGAGTTTGGGAACCATCATCCGATTTCTAAGTCCATACCAAAGACAATGATTTCTACGTGATTAAATTTGATAGTAGGAAAAACTATGAAAGCACACAAGAAGGCGGATCTTACTTTAATGATAAATGACTCATGATAATAAATAACTGGATGTTAAATCTAAAGTTAAACAAAGAATTATTATAAACTATTCTAGATTTGACGTAATTCCTAAGCCTAAAATAAAAAATTTAGTAGAGAAGAAGGTATTAATGGAATTGCCTCTATACAAGGAAATCTTATTAAGATGGACCACTTTATGTAAGGTATGATTAAAATTTCATTTGCTCATGCATTGGTAGAATTTTATAATGATTTTAAATTTTCAATGGAAGTTCCCATTATTACTAGATATAATGCACTGTTTATGCAACCAACTGAATATAAGAGAAAAAAACATGTGTGCAAAAATGGTAACTATTTTGGATACCTAATGAAATTTTGCGTTTATGAAAAAAAGGGTACTCAAAGAAATGACTTATCATTGGAATGATAATGACCTAATTGATACTGATAATGTAAAAACAATGAACGAGCACATGCGATAACTATGGATCGATAATATCAATTATTGCGCTACAACCGAAGCCTTTTATAATGAACGACCATTTTTGAACTGCTTTGTAACGTACAAAATGTACATACAGGTAAAATGATCATATCAACTATAGTCAAACTAGATCAAATTTAAATCTGGACATGCAGCCATACAACATACCAAATTTTTAATTAATGAATATTTAATTATTTTAAATATTAAAACATTTAGTTTTAGAATTTAATGATTTAATAAATTCAAAAGAGAATTTGGATATTGAATTAACTTAGAATTGTAAATCTGGAATTTAAAGTCCAATTAAATTTATTTTGAAACTGTGTAAAATCCTATTTAAATGTGAACGATAATAATAAATTATTATCGAAAAATTTGAGTGTTTGGAAACCAATTTATTACTAATCGATTTTCATTAACATATGAAAATAGTCATTTCAGAAACAGTCGCAGAATTCAATAAAATTAGTTTCATCAAAATCGAAATGGTAGAATATTGTAGGATTTCAAATTTTGTAGTGGTCAAATTTGTTGTGTGATCTACATTATATAAACACGTATCGATAACCAAGTTAAAACTTATAATGTTATAATATGATTCCGAAGTAAGATTTTGCATACGATTAAACTAGCTCTCGAAACTAGCTTCATTGTGTTCGAAATGTGCGTTAATAATGCTTCCAAAGGCTATAAATACTACTCAACTCTCTTATTTTTTGTTTACAAACCATAAAACAACACCAAACGCCATTAAATATCCAAATCTAATGGCCAAGTTTGTTCATATTTACTAATCATGTGATTAGGTACTTAAACGTGGATTAAGAGGTAGTTGATTAGTGGTTAATGGCTCTGGTTATTTATATAAATTATTATAATTCCATCAAAAAATTAATGTGTGTATTTATTTCATTAGATATTTGATTGAGGCGTCTTCTTCACCATCAGATTCATATTCATGTAATCTACGCATATGACTTTTACTGGAATTATTTGGAGCTTGTTGAATTTTAAGTTAAAATCAAACGCCTTTGATTTAACTATTCAACGACATGAATCATTGATTGAATTGGATGGTGAGTTAAAAATCACATTTTCTAGAATATTACTAAACTATATAATAATATTCATTTCTGATTTCGTACTTAACTATGTGATTGGTTGAATGGATGATTTATTGCTTATTCAGTTGGTTTGTGGTTTTATATTCTAGCCCATGGAGTGGATGACATTTGAATCAGCCTACATAACGCTAATATTCATCTTTAAGTGAATTAGATAACATTACATGTTTTATATGCATATACGTGCTGACATATGAGCTTTGATGCATGGAGATTAGTTGGAGGGATCCAACAGGGTTACTCAATGTATTGGATGTTATTTGCTTTCATATTATATGCATACAAACGATATAGCAAGAATAACACTAAATCTCATTTGGATGATTATTGATGAACATAAATTCAACCATGATACGTTATTAATTAATAAATTATATTAGTAAAGTGATTAGTGACAGAGGCTTAAATTGTGGATTATAATTATGAAGATTCGCCATAGGGCCAAATTCTTCTGTTAATGTTATAAGTATTTGTTTATAGCAAAAGCAAGCTTCTGAATCAAATTTATAATTCATATAAAATTGAAGTTTACAAATGAATCAGGATTTATAAAAAGGGTGTTATAAAGGAATTTATAAAATGATTTTATAAGGAATTATGGTTTTATAAGCAAGTTTTATAATTTGAGATTTCAAGTGTTAAAACTTAACTAAGTTTTATGAGGTTATAAAACCAAGTTTTACATATGAATAAATTTAATAAGTGATTTCAGTTGTTTGAACAAGTTTTATAAATAGACTTACAAACTTATGAAATGTAACACCCTGCATTTTTAATAAAAAAGTTATCAAAATAATTATGGGAGTAATGTGCATTTTAAATTCGAAAAACAAACGCATGTTATAAAATGAGCAATAAATAAAAAGTTGCCACTATGCAAACTGAACACACAATGGTATATATAGAATTAAATAAAAAGAAACATAAAAATGAATGGAGATTAATAAATGATACGTTATAAAATAATCAGAAAATATATGCGCATGTTGTAATATATAAGAGTGAATATGCTTTTGTGATATTTTATTTAGTCCCACATCATGGGGATAAGTTTAGCATCAGCTCCAAAGCCTATATATAAAGGAGCTAATGTAATAGAAATGTACACAGTTGAAGTAATAAAAAGAAAAGTCTCTCTCTATCTTTTCTGTTCTCCCAAATGGCTTCTTGTTTAACATATGTTCTGTTTTATTTTATAACACGTTATCAGCACGAAGCTCTAACCGATCTAATTATAGATCTCAAAATGGTAGGTTATTTTTTTGGCTGGCTGATTTGATTTTTCAAATCTCCATTTTTGTTAGATCTCACTCTAGATTTAAATCTATTATGTTATCTTCTAGATTTTTTTGTTTAGTCTTATAAATTTAAAACTCATATAGATCTACACTTTGAGATATGATTCTTATTTGGTTAATCATATTTCAGATCTCACTCTATTATAGATCTCTTTTTTTTTTTATGTAATCATACTGTTGATCTCAAAATTATACTCAAATTATATACATTTAAGATCCCTACATGATTTAAAAATGAGATGTTGATTGTAGTGATTTATCCTTTTGGATTCGACAAATTTTTGTTCTTCTCTATTCAAATAAATTCATTGAATTTAATTTGATTTTGTTACATAATTCATATTTCCAGAAGAAATGTTGTATGTTTCTTAGAGAAACAAATATAAATATAATACGTATTTGGAAGACCGTATTAAGTTCAGATCTAATATTGATATATCGCCAAAGGTGAATTATGAAAAATAAACAAATGAAAAATCATAAAGTATATTAATTCTTTGAAATCTAAAATAATATGAACCTGAAGTTCATAGGTTGAAGAAGAAAATAAAAAGCCCGAAGCTTTCTTAAATGTTGTGACATGCAAAAATTATACTTCCAAAAGAAGTTAAAAGAGACACACATCATAATATGTACTAATAAATTGGATTCTATAGAAAATCTCTAAACAGGTTTCATCTAATTGACATCTTTCATGTACAGTTTATATTAACTGAATATCCTGAAGATATAGTATGCATATTAATCTCTTGAAGAGATATTTAGATATTTAATTTTATATAGCAAATCCAACATCCTAGAAGAGATGTTAGAATGTTTTTTTTTGTTGCATTGCAATTACATAAATAAAAGATATGTTCCCTGAAGGAATATCATACACTCTAGAAGTAGTGATTACTTTTCTCTCTTGAATCTTATTTTTATTTAATGCACCTAATTTTGTTACCGCATTTAATGTTTGATATGTATTTTTGTATATTGATATGACATTTCAATAGTTTGTATATATTTATATCTGGAGGAGATAAGTTCATCACAGAAGCGGTGATAACAAAATATCTTTAGAGAATATTTGTATATTTGGAAATGGTAAAATATCTCTAGAAGAGATCTGTTTATTAGAAAATAATAAAATATATCCAGAAGAGATTTCTACAATTAAAGGTGATAAAATATTTGTAGAAAACAAATTCAGAATTTTTTCCTAAATGGTGTTTATGGAATATCCCAGAAGTGATAATATATTTTGATATGTCTATAAAAGAATTTTCATTGAAATATTTTCAAATATCAAAGATGAGAATGCAAGTTTAATGACTAAAGAAAATATGCATCTCGAAGATCACAAGCTAAGATTTAAATATTGATCTTAATTTAGCACACCTGAAGTGTATGTAGAAGCAATTTTTGTTATAAAAATGGAAAATTCAGAACCTGCAGTTTCTATAATGATAAGAGATAATTTTGATATAAAAAGAAAGATCTAAAAGATTTTTATATGGATTGTATAATTTGAACCTAAAACATGTAATTTTTATGTTGTGAATTTTATGTATCGATCTGCAAGTTTATGGAATTATTCGTATTAAAGAATGTAAAATCTTGGTTCTAGAATTATGCATTTTTACTCAATTCTCGATTAGACATTATGCATATATATGGTATTTTAGAAAATATGATTATTGGGAATGCAGTACAACTATAAGTTGTTTATTTCAATTTTGTCGTTGATCAATACTGTAGCTAGATCCAAAATTTATTATGTTGATTTAAGTAAAATTTATTTATTTGATTCATATATTTAGACCGTATAATGGTTATTTCCGTTATTTTTATAATAAATGCATTAAATGTATCATTATAGTAATATATATTGTATTGCCAAATGTGTTAAAAGCATTAGTTATTATAAGTTAAATGATGTATGTTTGTATTTGGAAAAAGAATAGACATATGTATTGTTATTCGATGTATTTGCCAACTAATATCTAATGTAATGGAAGAAGTTGTATAAATCAGATCTTAGACCTGAACTTTTGGATTATGAAAAAAAGAAACTTTTTGATGAAGTGTACAAGTTTGAAATCTTGATAATTAGCAAGAATGTAAAAGCTTCTAATTTAGAAGTATGCTAAAAGGTTGAGAACCAGAAGTTCGTCATAAACTAGTAAACTAGATATAATACGTGTGTTTATATATAGGGTGCGTTTTTTACAAGTCCCTATAAACTTTCTAAATGGGAAAAAAACCCGGTGATAAAAAGTATATAAAAAACATCCTTATTTTTGAAATAGCGGCGTAAATATTCCAGAAATACCCTTGTGACCGTTCAAAACATTTAAAATCGACTTAAACAATTAATCGGTCATTGCTCCTATAATTTCTCCCTAAACCCTAGAAAGAGAATTCCAGAAAACCCTAGAACGATCATTCAAGTTTGAGAAGTGAAAGCCGCCGTCCTGAAGCTTCTTCCAGAATCGTCAGTCATCGCTTCTAATTTTAAGACGTCACCGTCAAAGTAAAAAATAGCGAGAAAAAAGGTATAAAACAAACGTTTTTTCGTTCGTAATCGACTAATTTTTGATATCATCTTGTGAAAAAGTGTAGTATTTGTGGAAAAAACTTTGCAATTGGGTGATTGGTATTCGTAATATATGTTAATTTGAATTTTTTTTGGGATTGTACAATTTGTTTTAGAAAATCTGAATACCCAAAGGGATGTGTAAGTTATTATAACCTGGTTAATAAATATGATTATGAATTTGTAAGGTATGTTAGAATAAATGTATGATATTCATGCGTATGATGTGTATAGCTGTATCGAAGATAGGGTAATAAAGGTTTGACTGCATGTTTTCGAAATATATGCATGCGGAAATGTTCAATTTCATAAGTTTTGCTTGATTGTGTGCATATTTATGAATTGGTCGCAGTTTTGAATTAATAATCTCAAAGAAACATGAGTAGATGGTTGACCAGTATTATGAAAGGGAGATATAGTGGAGTAAATATAAAAATGAATTGTGTAAGTAATATCAATTATTATTCTGGTGTAATTTGAAATATGTATGTTGATATAGTAAAAGTATTGGACAAATTTATGAGTAATTCAAGATTGAATGAACTAATGTATACATTAGAATGTTAACTGCAGATTTTGATGCAAGTATTATATTTACTTGCATTCTTTTGTGATAATGTACAGAATGAGTGGACAGTTGCATGCTAATGTATGTATTAATTGCATGCATGCGTTATTATTTATGAAATATTTGTATAGAAACATGCAGATATTCAAAATTTTGATTTTCTAATACTAAAACAAATTTATCATATTTTCTTACGTGTAGCCTTGTTGTGGGCAAACAGCTATTTCGATTTCTTTTGGTTCTTGAAATTTTTTCTCTCCAGTTTTTTCATCATCCCACAAACGTTATGTAAATGTGTAGTAATTTTTTCACATATGTTTACACATATTAGGTTTTGTTGGACATATTTGAGACAGAAGTTACACTAGTCAGAAAATTTGTACATATTTTATGAGTACAAGCATTCATATATGAATATATTCAGAATAATTGTATAGATGTATGCATATATGTGATTACATTGAACGTTCTTGTAACAGAGAGCATTGGTCGAAGCGGACCATATTCCCAATGTAGAAAAAGAGAAAGCTATAGTTCTCACTGAGCAAGCGTGTGAACTGGACAGAATGTTAAAAAAGAGAAAAGTTGATGAATTAAAAAATAAACCAAAGAAAGAAGGGGTGTATAGGAACAATCTAAAAGCATTTATAGAGCTGATTGAGGATTTGAAGAAAAAAGACTTGTATACGCATCATCATTCTGTATTTCTTGAGAAATTACCGTTGAGTAAATTCATAGACATGATTATCGATGGCATCATCTCTCCTGCAGAAGCCATTAAAAATTCGACAACTTTAGATATTATTTTTAAAGGTTATAAGAAGGATTTGAAATATTTTCAGTTTGGAGATTTGATGCTAACATTTACAGAAGAAGATGTTGGAAATCTTTTGGGTGCTCCTGTCGAAGGTGAGTTGATTAAAACAAGTGGACATATAAAAAATGATGACAAAGAAGATGAAGATTATAAAGCTTTTATAGAAAGACATTTTGGTGGAGAAGCTACGATTAACAAGAGAAACTTAGAACGACAAATTTTTGCAACAGTTAAAGTTCAGACAGAAGTAGCATGTTTTGATACTGTTAAGCTTTTGCTTCTGTATCTAGTAGCCACATTCCTGGTATCTACTCCAAACTATTCTTTACCGTGGACTTTGGTGCCATATTGTGTGTGTGAGAGAAAATTACGTACGATATCTTGGCCAAAAACTGTTCATCACCATATAGTCAGTCAAGTTGATAAATATTATGAGGCACCAAGGAAAATTACTGGTTGTGTGACATTGTTTTTGGTAATAATATCTTACTTATTATTTCTGATTGTTTAAAAAATATTAGTCTTGCTATTTGTAATGTTATGTTTAATTTGTGTACTTGCAGTGGTGGGTTTGTGACAAAACTCATATTTTGCCAAGATCGAAACCTAATTACAATGAAGATGTTTTTCCACAAGCAGGAAAATGGGACCTTAAATTGCTAAAGCCAGCAATGATACTGGATATTAAATTCAACCATGTAAGTTTAGTGTAAATTGTTAACATGTATTTCTGTAAAATTAGTAATATAAATAACTGTAATGATATTGGATATTATGTGCATAGTTGGTTGGAAATAATGCCAATATATACATTCGTGCATGCAGATATAAGGTTTATCTGCATATTTGAAAGCAGATATGAGATATAGTTGCATCAGTCAATGCAAATTTGTTCAAGAAATGCATAATTTTATGGAGATGTTACGTATACTTGATAATTTGTACACATGTTATCACAATATTTGCATGTATATGTTCAAAAATTAACAAATGTATCATATTTGTAATATGTTGTAATTGGGACAACTACATAGTTATAAAAAGTTGAAAAATTAAAAGATGAATGTTTGACTGAAAAATTGGTCAATATTTGAAGTAATATATCTAGATAATTTGTTTTAAGATGGATTATAGTCTTATGTAGTAGAAATTGTTTCGTAAAATCAAAAACTAACTAGAACTTTTTTTTCGATGTAGTGCAAACAATAAGGAGTTATGCATATAATTTTTGAGAAATATTGAAATGTAATACTAGGAATATTGAAAAAGTAATTGTAATATTTACAAATTGAAGTTCATTTAATTTGTACACTTGTAATTTTTTAAGGTGGATTGTCATAAACAAGATAACACGATACTAAATAGTGATTATGCAGTATTTACTGAATATAAGATGTTTGATATGTTTGCAGGATGTTCAGCGAAAGGAATTGAAGTTGCTGAAACAAGCCGTGGATAAAGATGAACAATATGACGCATATTTCAAAAAGAGGGAAAAACATTTGAAAGATATGATAACCGATTTGAAACAAGAGAATAGACAATTAGTAGAAGAAAACACAATGTTAAAAAGACAAATAAAAGAGCTTACTGCTTGCACGACATCAGAAAGTGCTGAAGATCATGTAGATGTAAGTAAAAAAAATGCTGGCGAGGATAGTACTGACAGTGAGGAGAGTCATAAAGGCAATGAAAATGAAAATCAAGATCATGATGAAATGAATATTGATGAAGATGATGAGAAAACTGGAAGTGATAAAGAAGTGGAAGACGAAAACATTGATCAGGTGATTGATAATCTAGTGGAGAAAATTGATAAGATGCATAGTAAGAAAGACGTGCAGAAGAAGAAGAAGCAAGGAAAATTAACAATTTTGGGTGATATTAATGATAAAAATGATGAAGGAAGAGATGTTGAAGATATTCAGGGTAATGACAGTTTAGGTGTTTGTGTAGAGAAGGATAGAAATAAGAATGTAGTGGATGAGCTTGAAGTGAGTGAGATTGACAGGACAGCAGCAGAAAAAAATGAAGAAGAAAAAATGAGGGAAAATAATCAAATTGTTAGTAGAAGAAATGAGACAGACCAAGAAAATGTAAAGGAGAAGCAGCAAGAGGTGATTGAAGCATGGAATAGAATGAAAGAATAATCCAAAAATGTAAGAAACCGAAAAGAGCAAGAAAAAGTTAGTGTGATGAACCAGATCAATGATACAGAAAAATTGAATAGGCGTATTAATTTAAGAAGCAGAAAAGGTGAGCGACATTTTATTGATTTAGTTATATTTATGAAATATAATTTCCAAGGTGTAATGCATGATAAATGTAATGTAATTTGTAGTTGTAGGAAAAGGAAAAAGGAAAGCGGATGAAATTGTTGAAGTTGAAGATTATGGAAAAGGACCACGAGATAAAGAAATGCCTATGAAAGCTAAACTGAGCATAAGGAAATTTAAGAATGTGCGGGAGTTGAAAGAGAACCAAATAGAAGTATTAGAGCAATTTTTTGCAAAAACGAACATGAGGTATATCGGTTTCATAATTTACTTATTTTTTGTTTCAGTTGACTTTTAGTTTTGTTTCTAATGAAGCAATGTTTTATAAATTTTTGCATAAAATTATGCAGATAGTAGTCTAATTTGTATTCTAGTATACATATTTGAACTTAATATGCGAAATTGTATGCAGATGAGTAAAAACAAGTGCAGATTTGTGTGCATATTTTGATAATATATGCATTCATGTATGAAGATGTAATGTTTATGTCTGATTTAATGATGTATATCAGGAAAATGATTGCGTGCCTATATGTTGATATAAATCGTTGTAAAGAATGGATATCAAAAAAAATATCTAGTAGCTGAAAAATTGAACAAGTATTTGCTGATGATTGTCGTAGGCAAATATTGAAACAAATTGTAGACAATTATGCAGTAGAAAATTTTATTTATATGTATCAGTTTATAATTTGTTATTACGTATATTTTCAGAAAAAGTGCGTATTTGAACGGTGAAGATTCAATTTGCATTGTTGGTAGTTCATTGGGTGATTTGTTAGCCGGAGGATTTATCGACGGACAGGTATGAGTTTATTATAAATATTTTGCTTTGAATATTAGTTTATTAAAATTTTCTATTTGTTGTGCTAGATAATTGACTATGTGGGATTCAATTTGAAGAAAAAACATCCGGAGTTGGTATACATTAGAGTTTCAGCTTCTGTAAGTAGTTTTATATTTTTTTTGTTACGTAAAGTCGTGTTTGTAGTTACATTTGGCCACTGAGTAGATTACAATTACAGGCTTTTGTAAATACGGATTCAGTAATTCAACTGGAGCATTTTATAGATCAACCGCTTGAAAAGGGATTCAAAGCTTGCAAGAAAATGTTAATTCCTATTCATCAAAAAAATCATTTTTCTATATTAGAGTTCATTAAAGATGAGAGAAAATGGATCCATTATGATTCCAACAAACCACGGCGTGAAGGAGCGCATATAAAATTTGCAAAAGATATGGTATGTAAATTGTTAAAATTTTGATTTCAAGTTCTGGTTTATACCGTAATAAAAATGTATAGATATAAGAAAGTATAAATATACATATATATGAATGTATATGTATATATATGTTTATATTTGCTTGATTAAAAATTTAATATGTGTGTGATTGTTTATATATTGTTGTATGCAGATAAATTACGTTAGTGGAGTGATGAAAAAACTGGAGAAGAAAAAATTTCAGGAACCAAAAGAAATCGAAATAGCGGATTGCCCACAACAAGGCTACACGTAAGATAATAAGATAAGTTTGTTTTAGTATTAGAAAATCAAAAATTTGAATATCTGCATGTTTCTATACAAATTATACATGTATTAGCATACAAGTATACAAGTATCTATTATTTTCGTATATTTCATAAATGGTGGCATAAGCTTATAATGAAGAAATGAAAAATTATACACAGTTAAACTTTTTTTTTTTCAATAAATTAGTAAGAACTTCGTAGTTGTATGCAGTTAATGTAAGTAATTGCGTACAATTATGCATTTTTTATGATCAAGAACTGTCAAACAAAGTGTTATTGATTATTAATTTCCTGCAGTGTCGATTGTGGGATGTTTGTTATCAACATAATGAAAGAATGATGCGAGGGGAATGAAATTGTTAAAGATGAAGGAATATTTGGTGCTGAAGCAATAAGTAAGCAACGTGCTGAGTTGGCACATGAAATCCTTAGCTGCAAACTGTATAGCTGGACTGAGGAGACGCAGCTAACACAGAAATATCTCAAGTCAGAATATAACAAACATGCTGTTTGAAATGAAAGAACATGGAATTTTACTTTGATTTGGTAGTAATGATTGTAGTTTTGTTTGCCGGACTACGTGTAAATGATTTTCTTTTGTTTGAACTGAAGTAGATTGTATTTTTCTGCACTGAATTAAGTTTCATTTGGTTGATGTGAAATTATGTGTTGAAGCATTCTTCTGTGCAATTATTTGTTAATAGTTGTCTACTTTTGTGAAGGCATTACGTATAATATATAGAGGGAAAGGATATTTTTTCCCAGAAATAGTAAGATTAGTAGATAAGAGTCCAAAATGTTGATCATATTACCAGTATTGAAGCAACATTCAGTAAAAATATTTATGTTATCAGTTGTAAAAAATTTTAGATCCTTGGTTGAATGTGTGTTGAAAAGTTGATGTTCAATTTACAAATTAAGCAGGTTATAAATTGTGTATTGAAAGCCATTTGAAAAAAATTTGATTTTGATCTGAAAGTTAACTAATTCAAGTTTAAAAAAGTATTTATAATTGACAGGTAGACTAGAGATTGTACGAAACCAAATATTTGAGTATGTTGTTGACAATAATTAAACTAGTTGAAAAATTGTATGCCAATATAAATAAAACTGTAATACTGTATCAAATTGGGTTCATAAATAGTATACGGATAATTAGTTTGTTGGAATAATGTTAAATCACGCAGTATTGTGAATAAGAAACAAAGTAGGTACAAGTATGAAATATAATTGCATTTATGTATGCAACAAAATTTAATAATTGCGTATTTGTAATCAGATAAATTCTAGAACAGGAGAAACAAAAGAAATGAACTGAATTAAGTGGTAATAAACTAGAATTTACATCAAATATAATGAACTAAAAGCAAAGGTGCATGGAAGAAGTTCAGAATTTTATTAAGTCGAACAAAATGTACATTTATTTGTTTTTCACAAAAAAAAATTACTTCGGTATTGAAGAACAAGTCCTCTTATTATGACCCAACTTATTGCACAATCCACATCTAGTTGTCTTTGTAAATTCACCAGCCGATTTCAGCCTTTTAGAAGATGATGGACGACCAGGCATTCTTCTACCTTTTGGAAGAATTATAATTGCATCTTCAAAAGCCACATCTTCACCCATGTAATTTATAACAGGATTGATTGGATGTGAGTAGGAGAGCTGAAAATGTCCAACTTTGAAATATGATTCAATGTAGTCGTACACAGACAAGGTTTCACAGCTTAATATACTTCTAACAGCATGAGCGCAAGGAAAACCGCTGATTTGCCACACATTACATGTACAAACTCGATTGTATAAATCAACAAATTGATGTACGGGAGAATGAACTTCAAAATTATGTTCACTTGATTTGATAACAAACCAAGAAGAACCTTCCAAATGTAGACTTCTTAATCGAGTTTCAATAGCAGGACATAAAACGCTGTTCCAAGTCGAAGCTACTTCACGACGATCAGACATGAGTTTCATTAACTTCATTCTTATTTTATCTAAACAAGCAGTGATTGGTAAATGTCGTTCTTCCAAAATCCACTTATTAAAACTTTCTGAACAATTAGAAGACAATTCACCGTAACGACAACCAGGGAAGAATACGTTAGAAAATTTCTCAAATGGAATTCCACTCAAAAAGTTTGTTGCAGTTGATCCACCTACATCTCTAAAATTCTTCAAAGCAGCATTGAAATCAGTCAAATTATATGCATAAGCAATTCTGGAGAACGAATCCAGCAACATCCGTTTATTCGTTTTAGAAAATTGTGATTTTAAAGCAACTTTTAAATTGTTGGTCAGATGATAAAAACAGGATCCATGGATTGAATTTGGAAACACCTGTGGAATTGCAGCAAGGATACCTGGATGACGATCAGATATGAAAACATAGGTTCTAGAATCTTCTTTAAGAAACTCACGCAGTTGTTCACAAAACCAAATCCAATTAACTTCATCTTCGCCAGATACAATTGCAATTGCTATAGGGTAAAAACCTGGTTTTTAAAAAAATTCTTTAATAGTGGAATATGGATGCGTATTATTTGTTTTTAAAAAAAGGATGAATGCAGTAAATTGAGTAGGAATAATATAGTAGATGTTAAATGTTAGTATCTTTTTTCTTGGAAAAAAATGCAATCAATTTATTTTTCAAAGGTACATAAGTAATAACAAATGTAAAAGTTGATGCAGGTTTTAAAAATAATTCCATTTAGAGTTGAAAATGTAAAAAACAGTTGCTTGAGAGGCGTACAGGCAGAATATTAGCATGACAGAATGCATATATTTATATAATTTGCATACTAATGTGAAAGAGTTTCGAATATTTCAGGAAAGGTCACAGAAATTGAAATAATTGAACCCGTATGTTAATTAATTTTACAGCATTTTAAGAAATTCTGAAACTGAGGAATAATGGTTATTTTTGTAACTTCAGATTAATATCATAAATGGATGCAACTATTTTAAATAATGGAACGTATAAATGCACAATTTCAAATAAACATCATTTTTAAGCGCTAAAAAATAAGAATATTGATAGTCGAAAAAAGAAAAATTAAAATAAAAGAAAAATACCTTCATTTCCATTTTTACCGGTAGCAGCCATTAAACATCCTTGAGCTCGGCCCTTCATGAAGGTAGCATCAACAAAAATTAATGGTCTACAAAATTGAAATCCAAATGCACAGGCCTCAAATCCAATAAAAACCCTCTCAAATTGACGGGTAGAATCATTGCACTCCAACAAAACTGTACTTCCAGGATTAGTAGAAAGAACTGCATCACAAAAAGACTGCAAGTGATGGTAGGACATTACGTCGCTACCATGTAAATCATCTAATGCCAATTTCTTTCCAGTATAAGCGTAATAATACTTCAAGATGACTTTGTACTCAGTTTGGAACAAGTTCATAATGTCCTTTGTTTTCATTAAAGGATTTGCATGAATATGGTCACAAACCAAAAGCTTAATCAGTTTACTGGATATAACGGGATTGTTTATATCATGAATACCAGCACCACAATTATGTTCTGGTTGTAAACGCTTTACAACAAAAAATCCTGGAAGATTAAACTTAAGTGAAGCATGAATCCGGAAAGAACAATTTTTTTTGAAGCAAACAGCAGTAACTCTTTCTTTATCATTTTTAATCAAGTTAAGCTTATATCCAGTTTTCATGCTATACATCATCAAATAAAGTCTAAACTCAGTGACACCTCCTTTAAATTGTTGACCAACACCGGAGAAAACAGATTGATTCGAATCAGTTTTCAACAATTGCTTGAACTGATTGTTTGACTCACTGCTACTACCAAAAGATGAATCACTAACTAAAGATGAATGGCTATCAGGAGCATCAGAAGAATTATTTCGATTAACGTCTACAAAAAAACCAAGTAATCTTCACGATAATGTGTAGCCAATAAAAGGATGGAATGAAGATCAGAATTATTTTCTATATTTCTTCGCAAACCATCTCTAATGTGATAAAAGCACAACGACAACGGACTTAATTCAAACCATTTACCACAAGCAGCATCTATAATGGTATCAACTGTACTATCAAAATAGAGTCGAATAGAAAAACTGTCATTCCCATACTTGAGCAACACCAACACACCAATATTTGAAGGACCACTGGAGGAAAAATGAAAAAAAAAAAAAACAGTAACATCAGCAGTAGCCAAATAAAATTAAAATAGCAAAAAACATAGGAATACGGTTAAATGCATACAGAGATGCAATACACAGTAAGAACTGCATATATATCTGCAAAAATTATATTTACATAGAAATTTTGAATTTTAAGAAAACCTGAACCCATGTATTATGCATAAATTAACCCAAAAGCAACAGAATGATAGAACTAATAAACAGACAGGCCGAGAAAAAATATTAATTTCAGTAGTTTGCATAATTATAAACATAAAATTTACATACTTTCAGACGAATTTGCTGAGTACATCCTAACAGACTTAATATTAAAAATATTTGCTTTTACATATGCTCGTATTTAATATATATGCATACTTTCATACATGTACGTACAACAGATGAACAGAAAATTTGCCAGACTAATTTATAATACTGTTAATACATCAAAAAAATAAATGAAACTTTGTAAATTATTGAAATCACACATCAATAACAAAGTAGACAATTCCGTGAACTAAATCTATTGAATCAACAAATACATATTGAAGAATGAAAACCAGCAAAAAAAATTAAAAAAATAAACGCATATTTTACCTGAGACAAGATGAAGCCATTTCCAAAACCAGTCGTTCGATGTTAAAAATCAGTGGAAAATTTGCCAACCAATTTGAATATGAACTGGACGGAAATGGAACCTCAAAAACGAAATGCAGCCGCCATTACCAGGAGTAAATTTTGGATGAAAAAACCTTATTCACGAAAAATCCTCAGAACTAATCGCAAGTTTTTTAAAATTGACGAAAATTAATGCGTAATTATAACATAATTAAAGAAAAAAAAATGACTGTAATGACATCCGTATGTCCAGCCGAAACATTGAATATGGGCAAATTAGTCACATATAAGCGGTTAGTTTAAAAAGAAGGATGTGTTTTATACTTTTTTATAGGGGAGGATGTGAGCTTAATTAAGTTTAATTATAAGGATGTGACACTAATTTTCACTTATATATATGCATAGGAGCTTGAAGTTCCTTAATCAATGAAATTGAAATACTTCATAATTTAAAAGCCTGAAACTTTATTGAAACTGTGTGAAATAATAACATTAATAAAATTGATATCCAAAAATTTCACAATTTTCAAAATGAGTTGTATTTTGCTTATATATTTATATTTACATATTATGCTGAATAATAAATTTTAACAACTTGAAGTTGTTTATATATTTTATTTGAACCAGAAGTTCAATACATTTTAACAAAACTTGAAATTGTTTATATATTATTTGAACCATAAGTTCAATATGGATTAACAACTCGAAGTTGTTCATATATTTCATTTGAACCAGAAGCTCAATACAGTTCCAAATCAGATGTTTTGGATATTATGAAACGATCTTTAAGATTCACGTAGACATTACTTGATAAGCAAAAATTAATGAATGGAACATTATAAACAATTTGTTCTAAAATCAATAACCTGAATGAGAGAGAATATGCAATTCAATTACATATGTAATACGTGGACGCAAGTATATACACATATATGCGAATATTTAATTAACAACTTGAAGTTGTCATGAGCTCATATTATAAATTATGCGTATATTATTTTATATTTCAGAAAGTCGATTGACATCAATATTGAACGACCTGAAGTCATGTGCATATTCAAATGATAGAAAATTCCTCCACGTCATTAGATCATTGAAAGGGAATAAGCAATATAATATGAATGCATCTTATCAACTAATAAAAGCATTATCCTACTACAATTGAAATACATCTAATGTATTTAATAGCTATGATGCTATAATGGATCAAAAATGAATCCAAAGTAGGTTTATTATTTAAAGTAACAATGTTTGTCAACATTGAGGGGGAGGATAAAGGAATCATCGATGTTAAATATTTGCTAACATATAGAATTATGCAAAGTATTAAGTAACTTGCACAAATTATCAATTATGTCCCTAATAAACTTTCTCCGATATACATTTGAATTCCCGAAGGATCAAAAGGTGTAAATCACAGCTGAAAATATGGTATAAAAGTCAGTTCTAAATATCTTTGGAGTAAGTCATAAAGATGCAAAATAAAGGAGGTGGGTGTTCCTAAAGAAACACTTAAAGGTGCTTTGAAATAAACCCATGACATGATTGTCAAAATAACCCCAAAAGTGGTTTAGGTACCCAAAGAATGATAAGTTTTGAGATCTCAATAAATTATGTATAGAACTGACAAGAAATAATCATCGATGATAAATTAATAAATAATAAAGCGCTTATATTTATAAACGGATTAAAAATCTCATATTAGAGAGAAACATGATTGGCCATCATGAAATTCTCCTGAATAAGATATATGGACCTGTAGTCCATAAGATATGACCTGTAGTTCACAAGATAAAAATAGAAATATATATAATGACAAAAGCACACGGAAGTTACTGAAGCACCATAGAGTGTCAACAACATGTTAAGTGCCATGAGCATTGTATTTTTAGAGATAATTTGATTGATTAAGGTGTGAAAGTATTTAAAACGCTTACAATACCCTAAAGGTATAAACGATGAAAGTATACAAATTCCAAAAGAATATAAATAACTTTGGTAGTGATAAAGAGCAAGATATGTAGATTACAACATTCTTTTAAGTATTGTTGTGATGTAAATCTTGAAATAATTCATGATGAGTAGATCACTTCCTGCTTTCAAGAATTGTTGTAATGAAACTCTTAATATCCATTGAAGTGGTAGTTGCGATATGCAAAAATTATTATAATATATAAGTTCCTGAAGAACATAAATAACATTTGTTATTATAAAGAATACCAAGAACATGGATGATATATTACAACATTCTTCTAAGTATTGTTGTAATGAAAACCTTGATATACTTCAAAGTGAGTAAATTATTTCATTCTTAGTGTTGTTGTAATAAAAATCTTGATATACTTCATTCTTCTAAGTATTGTTGTAATGAAAATCTTGACATACTTCAAGATGAGTAGATTACTTCCTTCTGAGTAATGAAAATTGTCTTATTCATCAAATATGTATTGCAGCATGCAAGTCCGATTGAAACAGAAAATTGTAAGCACCTGAAGTGTATTCATAAATGAATATTAGTAACATACAATCACAAAAGAAAGACATTTTAAATAAGAAAACATGGCTGAAGCATGTAAATGCACATGAATTATCAAAAGAAAAATGTAAAAACCCGTAACTTCCCCGGTGAGGAAAGCGCGGATAGTTCGAGTTCAACACACAGAAAAACGCAGACGGAAGAACATTTCATTGTATATTACAACAATTCCATCAAAATATAAGAATGTACAGAGTATGAATAAATATTACACAGAAATATCAGAGATTTAAATTACATTTAAATACATAGCAGCGGAAAATAATACAATACACAACTGAAGGAGATATACGGATACAAAGCTTTCCGGATATCATTCCTGCTGTAAACCAGGATCCTGTGAATATAAATCTGCAAAACCAAAACTACTAGCTGCCTGTGTCAAAATAAGGGCACCCAGAGTTTAGGTTAAAACAATAAACTCCAGGTCAGTCATGGGACTGGTGTGAGAACTAAAAACAGTTATTAATCTTTATTTTAAAGTTCGGTAAATCAAGGGACCACGCCTTATAACACAGAACGGGTTTCCTCCCAAGAATACCAGTGCATAAAACAACATTGCAATGCTAAATAAAGAACAATGAAGCTATTATAAGACCCAGGTCCTATCACACAATGCAACGCAAGCCGGGGGATAGGGTTTTCCCTTATAACAGCCAAAGAATGTTTGATACGTTTTAAAACAAATCATTTGATACTACTATAAGTGCATAGTGTATAAAACAACTTCAAATCATAAGTATCAATCATAGACGACATGGGTACCATATATCATGTCGCCATACTAGTTCTACAATTAAAACCGCAAATGTCACGTATTTGGAAATTGGATTTCCGTCTATGAACCGAGGCAAAAGATAGTCCTCAACCGATTCGAGACTCTCTAGCCCGAACCTCAGGCAAGTACTCAGTCAAGCCTTTGGATCGTCAGGGTCGGTCCATCGATGTGGATTAAAATGCCTGAACACTGCGTTTCCCCGCCCTATGGGGCGTAAGTGAGCCAAAGAATGACTCCATTGGACCCGGATCGTCCGATCAAACTGAGACGCCTCGCAACAGCAACAACCACATAAGTCAAACTCGTCAGGGCGTGTAAAACCACTGACGCCACTTCTAACTAGAAAGAAACGCATGCCCTCCCTAAGGTCCTTCTCCCGTTTTTGGTTCATACCGGGTGTGAAACTCGCGAAGTAAACGTTAAACAAAGCTACGCCGCAAAGGCCGTGCTTCGATCATCAACCACAAGACTTTGCTTTTTCAACAGAAGCCTTGACCATTCGCCTCTTAGGCATGCCACACAGGCAATTCACTCTATGCGTTTGATATCCATCAGTATATAACCCCTGAGCTCGTACGTCTCAGAGACGGGCGTTAAGCAAGAGAATAAATTCTCCGCCGCCAAACAGATATATATTTAATAGAAATCAATCACACAGACTAAAATCCAATGTCAGACACACAGTCCATTTACAAGTCCGTTCTGGGTCTGAACGAAACCGGAGGCACCTAGTACCCCGCATATCCATCGATCTCCAAATACGTCTAGACGATCACCAACTGTTTCCATCTTCTTGGGTGTACATCCCAATCAAGATCATCAGTAATCACCCAAACGATGTGAAGACCTCCGGTCTTCGACCACCGTCTTCATCTTCGACTTATCGTCGTATCAGTTATTCAGAATGGGATCAACCCGGTCTTTCCGAATAACTCGCATATATTTCAAATAAGTGTTACACAAACACAACATACGCCTCATTCCAATTCATCAGTCACTAACCGTAAACTAATCAAGAGAATAATCCCCCAAATATTAACCCCGAAGGCCGAAACCAGCATCAGATCAATACCCAGGAAACCGTTCTGCTTAGCTAACCTACAGTCAGTTTCTAAATTTCACATTCTTAGGGAAAGGTTCCCATTAATTTTATCAAAGATAAATTCTTTGATTTATTCTTTAATCTACTTTTGAATATCAATTCAAACTAGTTGGGATTAACGAACCTTACCGAAGTAATCGTTTGTTTTAATTTCCCAATCCCAACCTATTCATCCCATGAAGTAAAACGGGTCTTACTTCATATCCAACACCACAGTGTTATCGGTAAATTTAATTACCATTTCACGTTTAAATCTACTTAAAGATTTAACTATCGCCTGGAGCAAAACTGGTGATACTCCATTCTCGATCATTTCAATCTAATTAAAGATTCATTAAAACTCCACTTAGTTTTAATCTGTAACTAGGTTAAAGAATCCATGTCATTTAAAACACGGTTCACGATAAACCCAAAATCACATCACATTTCAATCAGTCCCTAACCGTAAATTAGCAAGTGAGCAATCCCCTAAGTATTAACCCCGAAGGCCGAAACCAACATCAGATCGATACCCAGGAAACCGTTCTGCTTAGCTAACCTCCAATTAGTTTCTGGTTTTCTTAACTCCTTTGGGTCTAAGAACAGTATTATTGAAGATACCGTTCACGACAACCCAAAATCACATTTCATTAATTATCGGGTTAAAGAACAAGTGTTATTTAAAACACTGTTCACGATAAACCCAAAATCACATTTCATTAATTATCGGGTTAAAGAACAAGTGTTATTTAAAACACTGTTCACGATAAACCCCAAAAATCAATACCAATTCAATTCCAATTAAATATTATTTAATCGGTACACTTAATTAAATCTAAATAAAAAGATTTAATCATTTTCTCAACTGGGCTTAAGGACAGTGTTAATGAAGACACCATTCACGACAAACCCAAATCACATTTGATATTAAATACAAGGCTCTGAATAGAAAATATATCGGCTTATATTCAATATCAAATTCTACGACCAACAAATATCGTATTGGAAATAACGATATATAAATATATATATCTACATCTTTCAAATCTCCATAACAACATCTGTATAATCACGAAATCCAACATCGAAATAATCCGAAGACGATTTCGATTCAAATCCATTCCGATTCAATTATTGGAAATTCTGGTTACTTTTAAAACCCTTTTCAAACCCCATTTATTTATTTTAAAAATAAATAAATTACTATTCTAGTTCAAAACTGGTTCATTTCGATAAAAATCTATTTTTATCTTTTCAAATATGGAATTTTTCATCCCAATTCTTCACAAATCATTTCTTATGATTTTACACAAATTATTACTATTTTTAATAATTTTATCAAGGCCCGTACAGTCGATTTCCATCAACGGCCATCGAACTGCACTTACAACGACCTTTTCCAATTTTGATTTGGACATAATTCCAAATCTAACCGTTAGATTTCAAATTTCTAATATTTGTTAGAAATCTCTTTTCGATACGAACCCAACGGTTCCGATTTTAGGAGAATCCGACGGTCGGATCTCCCGCAATATCCGTTTGAAGTAAATGGTCGAAATTCGCGAACTGCCGCGGCGCGGCGCGTTCTATTCAGGCCATTATATTATATATATAATATATATAATATATACTTCGTCGATTTCAATTCATAACGTGCTTTATAAATCGTTTTTAAATTCATTTTCAAAACGGTTTCAACTTCATATTCAATTTCAAATCAAAATTGAATATTCCAATATAAATTCGTTTTAAATTCATTCCAAATCGATTTCAATTCAAATTGATTTCTAATTCAATTTCAGTTCGTTTTCAATTCAATTTCAATTCGAATTCATTTATATTCAATTTCAATTCGAATTCATTTATATTCAATTTAATTCGAATTTCAATTCTTTTCAAAATATCAGATTTTGAAATCACTTTCGATATTCATTATAAAATGAATAAAATCGGTATAAATATCGTTCACGTCAAAATGGCGTCAATCTAATCAACACGGCTTCATATATTTCTATTTTCAAATATTCTATTTCAAATATTTCTATTTCAAATATTTCTTTTTCAAATATTTCTATTTCAAAACTTTCTTTTTCAAAACTGGAATGAGGCCCAATCAATTACCATATAATGTTAATTATATGGATTTTCTACAACACATGCATACAATAACAACGATGAATAATCAACCATCATCCAAAGTGCATTCTACACTGTATAAGCATCAAATATAAATATTTAACGCTTATAACAGTCTGTCAATCAATCGATCGACATGCAACTAATTATTGGGATTAG
Source organism: Allium sativum (assembly GCA_030737875.1). Taxonomy (NCBI): domain Eukaryota; kingdom Viridiplantae; phylum Streptophyta; class Magnoliopsida; order Asparagales; family Amaryllidaceae; genus Allium; species Allium sativum. The sequence goes on from CM060911.1 coordinate 206,338,189, forward strand.
TGTACGTCATATATCATCCCAATACCCGTGTGGGGTTTCAAACAATCAAACACAGATTTTATTTGTGCAGTTGGGCGATGTGTAAAATTTATCGTCCCAATCAATATCAGTTAATGTGTGTATATAAACAAATCATCCGATTTGTTTATTTTTATTTCATTTCATATACACATTAAAATTTCTATTTTTAACTATAAAATATTTTCAACTATATAAATATTTTATTTCATTTCACATCACACAATCAACTACACATCAAAATCAAACAAACAAGCATACAAGCCGTCCATGGTCTGTGGACGACGGGTGTCGGGTGCTACTAAACACCGTCTGCATCCTAGTATATATTTTAACTAGAAAAACAAAATTAAAAGGTGAGAAGTTATCACCGACAGTTATCCCAACTCTACGACACTTCTTTTATAGAAATCTTCGTCGTTCTCGCCTTTTGTCGCTTTCGTTGCCCGTAGCCACTATATATATATAAATCACATTTTTATTTCGTTATTCAATATATAAAAATCGAATTTTTACTTCGCTATTCAATATATAAAAATCGAATTTTTACTTCGCCATTCAATATATAAAAATCGAATTTTTACTTCGCCATTCAATATATAAAAATCGAATTTTTACTTCGTTATTCAATATATAAAAATCGAATTTTTACTTCGCTATTCAATATATAAAAATCGAATTTTTACTTCGTTATTCAATATATAAAAATCGAATTTTTAATTCGCTATTCAATATATAAAAATCGAATTTTTACTTCGTTATTCAATATATAAAAATCGAATTTTTACTTCGCTATTCAATATATAAAAATCGAATTTTTACTTCGATATTCAATATATAAAAATCGAATTTTTACTTCATTATTCAATATATAAAAATCGAATTTTTACTTCGCCATTCAATATATAAAAATCGAATTTTTACTTCGCTATTCAATATATAAAAATCGAAATTTTACTTCGCTATTCAATATATAAAAATCGAATTTTTACTTCGCTATTCAATATATAAAAATCGAATTTTTACTTTATTATTCAATATATAAAAATCGAATTTTTTCTTCGCTATTCAATATATATAATCGAATTTTTACTTCATTATTCAATATATAAAAATCGAATTTTTACTTCGCTATTCAATATATAAAAATCGAATTTTTACTTCGTTATTCAATATATAAAAATTGAATTTTTACTTCGCTATTCAATATATAAAAATCGAATTTTTACTTCGTTATTCAATATATAAAAGTCGAATTTTTACTTCGCTGTTCAATATATAAAAATCGAATTTTTACTTCGTTATTTAATATATAAAAATCGAATTTTTACTTCGCTATTCAATATATAAAAATCGAATTTTTACTTCGTTATTATGTAGACAAAAATTCTATTTTTACATTGCTACTATATAGATAAAAATTCTATTTTTACACCGCTAAAATCGTATCTTTTCTATTTTAAAAATCTAATCTTTTCTTTGCCAAAATATATATAACAATCATATTATTATTCTCATACTAGTATATAAAAAAATTCCTTATCTAAACTAATCTATTTACATCGTAGAAGAAGAAAAAGAAATAGAGAAGTAATTAAATAAAAATCGCACCTTTCTTTGAATTGAAAAGGAGAGGGGTGCTGCGTCGGGTTTAAAGGGGATAAAAGAGAGAGGAAAGGGCGCGGTCGGAGGCTGGCGGAGTGGAGGAGAAAGCGGCGGTGGGCCTAGGGTGTCGGGGTGGCGCGGTTTCATATGGGGGTCGGGGTTTGCGGGCTGGAATAGAAGAGGAGAGCGGAGAGAGGAGAGAGGCGGGGGGGAGGGGATCGGTGGAGGGCGGCTCCGACAAGGATGGGGCGGCGCGCTGGATCGACGGGGAGCAGCGGTCGTCTGTCGCGATTTGGGGTTTTTCATTTTTTTTTAATTTCTTCTTCTGATCGATGAGTGAGAGGGTGGAAAGGGAAAAAGGATTATATAAATTAATTTATATTATATTTTTTTCCTCCAAAGGTTGACTTTTTTTCGACCTCCAAACGAGACCTAACGACTGTCGCCACTAGCGTTTTACCCCCATTCCGAACACAATGGGATATGTATCGTAAGCTGATTCGCTCGTTACGATTAGTTTCCATTGAATTTAAAACATAAATCTATATATTCAATTTTAAACGTACATTTCAAACTACCGGGGACACATACTAACTCGAAAAATTCCAGAAAAATATTTTCTAGCTTCGTATTGACGATACGGTCCTAACAAAACTAGTTTCGTCGAATTCTGAGACCGTTGGAAAAATGGCCATTTTTCAGTCGATTAAAATCAACTAAAACTGGTCAAACGCGTTTTCCTTCGCCACGCTCACATATTGATTCGAAAAATTATGAAATTTGAAACCTAGCAATAATTTTACATCACGGACCCAACAAAAGTGGTTTCTTCGAAATCCGAGGTCGTTTGCAAAATGGCTATTTCTAAGGGCCGAAATTCCATAGCGACTATTCAGAATTCTCAACTGGACATATCTTTTGATCCCCGCTATGAAATTTCAATTTTTCGAATTCGTTGGAAAGATATTCTCAAATAGATCCTATTATTTTTGGTTTCACTAAAATCCGGTTTATTTTGCACCCGGTATGTTCAATTGAAGTTTGAAATCAAATTATCGAACTACCGCGCCATTTTCAATTCCTTTTATAAATATAAATAAATATTTATATTCTATCGTCGATTCGAATAAATATATACGTTTGAATTCTCTTCAAAATAAATTTCTCATCGATTTTATTTAAAATATTCTATTTTAAATGTGCAAAATTCGCTAAAATAGCCAAAATAAAAATTTTAAACTGGCCCAGATTTTCGGGTTGTTACAAAAAACTTCATTAAGAAGTATTGTAAGCAATTTGAGTTATTTAAAGAGGAATGCGAACTCAGAGGAAATTATTAAATCAGGGGGAGTATCCATAAGTATAATATAATGCACTCTTTTTCCTTAACTAAGTTTTTCCCCACTGGGTTTTCTTAGTAAGGTTTTAATGAGGCATGGTTCATGATCCAAAAGTATCAACCCAAAAGTAACATACAAAAATAAGTTATAATGTACTCTTTTTCCTGATTTAAGATTTTTCCCACTCGGTTTTTCGTATTAAGGTTTTAACGAGGCATTACATTGATCCAGAAGTATCATACTACTTTTGACGTAGTAAATATGACATTTTATATTGTACTCTTTTCCTTCACTAAAATTTTTTCCATTGGGTTTTTCTTATTAAGGTTTTGAAGAGGCAACATTTTGATCCAGAAGTATCATATATCTTTTGATGCAGTAAACTATTATTTATAAAGACAAGGCAATTTGCAAGGCTTGGATTCAAGTAAATTAATCATGGGTGATAGGATGAAGCATATATCTTCTAAATTTCTCTTCATACATGAATGAAAGGATAACAAGAAAGAGGAGAACCAAATCCAGTTTCAAGAAAAGAAAATAGATCTGTTCTCAAAGACAATTTCTAGAACAACATTCCAGAAGGTGATGTACAAAATTGGCGTGCGTCGACTACATCAATAGACTAATTGAACAATGAGTTATAAATAAAGGGAACATATAAAATTATGCTATAATGCACTCTTTTCCATCACTAATATTTTTCTCACTGGGTTTTTGTTAGTAAGGTTTTTAATGAGGCATTATCTTGATCCTGAAGTATCAACCCTTACGGTAACACTTTAAAACATGTTACCTATAGATGAAATAAATTTTCACTCTTTTCCTTATTTATGATTTTTCCCATAGGGTTTTTTCATAAAAAGGCTTTTAATAAGGCATTGTTTTGATCCTGAAGCATCAAACTCCTTGAAGGAATATCATTTTAATATGATATTAATAATGTCAAACGTTGCGTACTATTTTTCTCATTCAAGGTTTTTCCCATTGGGTTTTCCTGATAGAGTTTTAAAGGCAACAGACAACAGTTGTATCAACTAAACGGATATATGCAAGCAAGATAATAATAAGGGGGAGAAATCATCATATATTTTTTAAAAGGGACAACTTCAAGTTAGCAAAACATTCAAGATTTTAAAGACGCACATTCAAGGGGGAGTGTTGTAATATATAAGAGTGAATATGCTTTTGTGATATTTTATTTAGGCCCACATCATGGGGATAAGTTTAACATCATCTCCAAAGCCTATATATAAAGGAGCCAATGTAATTGAAATAAAAGTCTCTCCCTTGTCTTTTCTGTTCTCTCTAACGGCTTGTTGTTTAACATATGTTTTGTTTTGTTTTATAAGAGCACACATGAATTTTATAAACAATTTGAGTTTGAATTTGAAAGTAACAGAAGATTATTAACATTAACAAACTTAACCATTTAATAAAATAGGAAAACAAATGTGTGTGGAAGGACTAAATCATGGAAGAGGAAGTAATTAATATTAAAATGGCAACATTTCCCTTAAATTGACAATGCATGTCATAAATGACACTAAAAGACGAATAATGAAAATAACATCAAAAATTTGAAAGCATATAACTAATTCTAGAATGTGAACACACATATAGATATATTTAATATAAATATATTTAGATATAAATTACAAAAGTAATGTGCAAAATTAACGTGTGTCATAAATGGTATAACACCATGTAATAGAAGGTAGTTTAAACGACACTAATCAAGTGATGTTTTAATTTAAGATGGACATGCGTGTATTAATAATACATGTTTAAAATTGAAAATAAAATGCGTGTTAAGACAGTATAAATAAACATAAAGTAACTTTCATGGAATTAAAAGAATTGAACATGCAAGAAGTAGAAAACGAAAGAATTATTAGTATGCATATTGATTGCGCATTTGATTTTGAATAAGAACGGGTGCCAAAACAAAAAGTAATCAATAAAATAGTTAGAACAGAAAAAGGTTAGTTAAACATTCAAGCGCATCAATAATCACATAGTTAAATGACCTAATATATGATTTTCAAAATCATATTTTGGTCGACTCATACCTGAAGTGGGCAGATCCAAGGTCGACACACTTGAGGATTAGGTCGACCCATTTCGGGTCAGGGTACCACGATTTATTTCGTTTTAGGTTGTTAAAGATCAACCATTTCCCTTCGCCTCCAAACTCTTTAGAAATATATATTAGTTTTAGGGTCTCTGATTCGAGGTTTGGAGATGAAAGGTTGTAGATTAGGCAATAGGTGCTCATATTTTTGGTCCGTGTGAGATTCGAACTAGAGAAACCGCGAATGTCATATATGAATCAGATTCAGAATTGAGAGAAATCAGGTGAATAGATCTAATTATAGTTTCTTTACCACACAGTTTTAGAGGAATTAGAGTGAAAAAGAAATTTTGGACGAAGAAGTATATTTTCACGAAAGGGTTTGGGAACAACAGTTAAGAAACCACTTTGTACATAGCCCGCAGTTAAAACTTAAAAAAAGAACTTGAAACTAAAACATAAACATAGAAAAATATTTCTAGAAAAGTTCTCAAGTTTCAAATCGAAAAATTTACAATTTTGGAAATTTACTGGTTTGTAGTATTAAGAGTTGCATTAAGATAATTTTTTAAAAAAATCGCAAATTTGTTTTTAGAAAAAAAAAATATGCGTAAGCAAGTTGTGAGGTTAAGCGATATAAGTGGTTAGCAGAAAGCGCGAATATAAAGGAATTAGACATATATGTGATTCATAGGTGATCTTAAGTGAGAGAAAATATAAATGTTTTCATAAAGGACAGATTGAGACACATTTTAACTTGTTGGAATTAGAATAATTATAAGGTAAGATTTTAAGAATCGATAAGTTTGTAAGTAAACATGTTTTGTAAAAGTGACAAGGAAACGTGTAGCGAAATAAGTGTACAAAAATAGGTGAAGCACCATATTTTGTGCTACCTATTGCAAGAAAGAAATGAAAAAAATGTATTTTCGTTATTTAACGACCCGTCCTACCATCTGGTTCAAACCGATCGTTAAACCGACTTAAACTGATTAACAAAATGTGTCACTTGGAGTTCCTGCACATTATCACAGAAATGAAAGACTTTTCGTTAACATCTTAAAAATGTTACATCAGAGTACAAGAATATCGGTGTATGATAAATTACAACAATGCACAGCAGAAATATAAATACATAATTCTCAATGGAAGACTGATAATGCTCTGGACACAGCTCTAGCTTCAATCCAGAATCTTGCTCTATATAATGTCTGGAAAACCAAAACTACTGGCTGCCCATATGGAAAATTAATGGGCACCCAGAGTATAGGTGGGAAACAATAAACTCCGAATCAGTCATGGGGCCGATATGAGAACTAAAATCAGTTATTCTTAACTTTATTTAAAATTAAGGCAATATCATGGGACCACACCGTATAACACGGAACAGGTTTTCTCCACATAAATACTATTTCATCAAAACTTGGCACTAAAATGGTTTCTTCCTTATATTTGGATTATATATCAAATAACTAGATAACAAACCATCATTCATATCATACAATCATCAACCAAGATTCAAAACTTCAAAATTTATGCTTTTGATAAAATGAAGCTATTATAAGACTCAAGTCCCATCACACAATTCAACGCAAACCGGAGGATAAAGTTTTACCTTATAACAACAAAATATGCTTGATATTCTTTATAACAAATATTTTGATACTATTATTAATGTCTAGGTGTGAAAATCACTTTCAAAAGTAAATGTGTAAATTTTAGCTCGCATAATTCCCCATCTCATAATGTTGGTTATATAGTATACAACTAAAAACACAAAGTCTCGTACTCGAAATTGGATTCCGACTATGAACCAAGGCAAAGGACCTTCCTTAACCATATTCGGAACTCTCTAGCAAATGTCCCTAGAGTCAACTATTGAATCCTCGGATCGGGAGAGCAGGCCAACAATGTACACAGCTGATTGGAATATTTTCAGCACTTAATGTTCCCCTAGTCGTATTTGATCGTCACACGAGGCGCCTCTACTATCATCCACATAAGTAAATTTTTCTGTGCTCCATACCATGCCAACACTATTCAGGTAGAAGGGAACGTTAGCCTGTATCTTTGCTGTCGGCTGTCCTGCTTTCGGCTCATTTCGGGGTGTGAGGCCTAGGGTCAACATCCACAAAGCTCTGCTTTTCAATATAAGTTTTGATCTATCTACCAGCGGCACTCAACATGACATATTGTCAATTCACAACGTATATTGGCGTCTCTAGATATATATCCTTCCGAGTACATAAGTCTTAGAGGGGGTGTTACGTTAAGAGAATAAATCATCCGCCACCAACTAATATAACATCAATAGAAACCAATCGGTTAAGTTGTAAAATACAATGTCAGACACATATTTAATTTACTAGTCTGTTTTGGGTTTATACAAAACCGAAGGTACCTTATTCCTTATCCAATTTAGGAGAGAGGCCCTTGCACATTCGGACAATCAACAAGTACGGCCGAACTACCACCATTGTAACCCCTCAACGGGAGCTACCCATAACCAAAGCATCAACAAACTGACCATTCGATGTGAAAATTTCCAATCTTCCACCATCTTCGACTTTTAATCATCGTATAATTATTCGAAATGGGTTAAACCTGGTCTTTTTAAAATAATTAACGTTTAAACAAAATTCTTATTGGATTATTAATCCACTAACTAAGTCTCCTTTAATAAGACTAAATCTCATTTTCACATTTGATTAAGGTACTCGAGCATCCAAGTCAACTATTCAATTCTGTTAACCTTATAAATAGGTATATTAATGGTTTGTATTCAACTGGTGGATTAAAACCCTTGTCTCTAAATGTTTCTTAAAAACTACTATAAAAGGCGTTGCAAAATAGCCTATTTCATGATAACTTGTTTTTATCATTCAAAAATATATGTAATTGGTTCTACCCTTTTTCTAATCATTTATTATAATTTATAATAACTTTTCCCTATTTTTATTTATTTTAAAAATAAACCATTTCAGTTTGATGACGTTTTAATTCGTTAAGGTGCATAGGCGCTGTTTATATTCAAATTTGATTTGAACATATCTAACAATCTAACCATTGTATTTTAAAACTATGCCCATAATTTGAAATCTCTTTTCATTTCTGATCTAATGTTTCTGTTTTCGGGAAAATCGATGGTCGGAGCTCCCAGTATGTCGGTTTGAAGTTACAAGTCGAGGTACGCGAACTACCACTGCGCGACGAGTTCTGTTTTGACCATGCTTAAATGTATATTATAAACTACGTTGAATCACTTCCAAAATAGTTTAAGATAATTTCCGAAAACTATATTTTCTATTTTTCACTTTAAAATCCAATATCTCTATTAAATGACTATTATAATATTATTTAATTATTAAAATAATATTATTTTTCAAACATCAATATTTTAAACCTAAATTTTCCTAACATCACTTACAAAGTAAATATGAAAGTTTTGAAAAGAAAATTCTTTTAAAACCTTTCCTGGATACCCTAAACAAACTTCACTTTTTCTAGTTGCTATTCATTTAAAAATAAAAACTTGAACATGCATTAACTATGTGAAAATTATTCCAAAACCATTTCTATCTTTTGCAAATGTCCATCATAATGAATTATACTTTACATCCATCCAAAATCGAACTTTAAATTTTGACTTTTATTTTTCATCTATTATTATATTAATAAAATATTTATTAAAAATCATTTTAATGAATGGAGACTTAACCAATGAGCCAATAATTATAATTTTTGGCCATATCAACTATGGTAATCACATACCATATTATCAATAACCATTATAAAAATTAATCACAACTATTGTGATGTAGTTCATATCATATAAGCCTTATACTGTTCAACGCTTATATGGTTTTGTCAATCAAGAGATTAATCGCAATACGCAATCAACTATCAACTAACATATGTATTCAATGTCAATGGTGTTCATACCTATATCTGATAAGCACTATCAAGTCAAATTCTATTTCACTGACCACTTAAGATTCATACTATTTCAATGTCTACAAATTGAGTTCTTGGGGTCATATATGCAAGTGACTATGTGTTCTTCACTAAAAAATCAAATCTTGTTCATATTACACATCATTAAATCATACTATGAACTCATAACATTCATTATACGTTATTATACAACTCATACAAGATCACAAACATTAACCAAAATATAGTTAATAATTTACTATATTATTTTGGTTCATAATTTATTAAAATTTAACATCAAATAATCCATCACATAACTATTTATCACCACATATCATCATTAACTATTTCTAACCACATAAACATCATTAACTATTTCTTACCAAACTAGTTAACAAATGTGAGCTAAGAATTCTTACTATATTTATAACAAAGCTTAGTGTTCTCACCATAGGTTCCCACTCCTTTTATCTTTAGTCATAGGATATTAAAGAGATTCCAAATGATTTCGGTAGCCTTCTAGCAATAGCAAAATATTTCTAAAGAAAATTGGGTAGGGGTTCGACGCTATGAGGTTTTCTAAAATACGAGTGAATAAGGTGGAGCTAATTTTGGTTCGAGGAGCTAATGGAAAGGGTTTTAAAGCGAATAAGGCTTGAATTTTTTAGGAGTGGGGCCCACTGGCTTGGGCAGCGCGCAGGTGGACTCTGGTGGGTGTTGATGTGGCAGAACTAGGCCGGGGGTGGTGGCTATAAGCTATTTTTGGTGGAGTAGATGTGGAGATGTACTGTTTTAAGGGAGGAAGGGGAGGTTTTTGGGTGAAGTGGGGTCGGGGGGGAGGAGGGTTGACGTCGGTAGGTGGATGGGGAGGGGATGAGACGGCAGTGGCTGCTGGTGGTGGGTGGGGAGCCGACGGAGGAGTGAGGGAAGGGAGAGAGAAGGAAGGAGGAAGGAGGAAATGGAAGAAAGGAAGTGAAAATGAGATGGTATGCTCACTCTCTTTTATTGGAAAATGGGAGACATGGATCGCTGAGGTGTCGGCGCTAGGGAGGAAGAAGGAAAGTACACTTAGGAGTCTTGGATGGGTGACAACTCCAAACAAACACACTTTGTTCCTAAATGAGTAGTTTAAGCTAATGAAGACATATAAGCTAATTAGCTTACAACATTTCATGCAACTTGTTGACACTTCTACACATACTATATCGAATATATTTTCCAGTCATGTTAACCAGTTTTTTGTGCTCTTCGATATTAAGTGATAAAAAATTGTTTATTGATTTTATTAATTAAAACGAGCCCTAATTAACTATTAATCAATTTATAGTTTATTACACCACTAAACGTCGTATTGTTATCTATTAATGCTTGTGAAAATAAGTTAATGTTCTAAAAACATCTACAAAACAATAGACAACTATATTTTAATTTTATTAAATTTTTAAATATTAATTAATGGCTCAAAACTAATTAAATTCAATCCTTTAAATCATTTTCTTTGAAATTTGACTATGTGTTTTCTACTCGCACGGTAACATACTAATATCAATGGCTATGAAATTTGAAACTCTACTTTTTTTTTTTAGATATGGTTCTAATGATCCTGGTCTAATAAAACTAGGAGATCATTTGAAAATTTTCCTTTATTAACGTTATTATTAAATTTGAACTTGTTTTCTAACCTTTGTTTATATTATGCATGCTTACACACTAACTCCTATTAACTTGAAATTTGGAACCTTACTATTATTTATCATTACGGATTCGATAAAAATGGTTTCATCAAATTCCGAGATTACTTGCAAAAATCCTATTTTCTAGTCTATTAGAACAATATTAAAATATCGATTCTAATATAATTAACCTTTTATATCAAATTAAAAACCTCGCTAACCTTATCTTAACTACTTAATAAGTCGTATTTCAAATACTTGATTCAAAATCTCAAAAAAAAAAAAATGGTGAATAGTGTCAAATTTTTAGTTTTGACCAGAATTGTTTGAACTGATAAGTTGATAAAACTAATTTGAATAACTTATATAATCATTATGCTTTTTGAAATTGTATTTAAAAATGAATATATGTATCTAGAACCTTGCACGAATATTTCAAAATCTTGTAAACTCGAATTTTCAAAATATTAGAAATTCTGGGTCATTAGATTCTCCCCTACTCAAAAACTTTTCGTCCTCAAAAAGGAAAGAAGACATATGCTAATTTAGTTATAATAACCCATTAAAATATTTACCAATTTTAGTCAAAGTTGTGAAACTTAATTCACAAGGTATTCGTAACTACTTACACTCTTTATTTTTTTGTACCTGATAGGTTTCAAAACCTATCGACTGTCCAAAATCGCCGATAATTTCAGTATCTATATCGTAATTATGCTTTTTCGTATACGTATTACTCTTAACTCATTCAGGGAATTACTAATCCTATATGTAATGAGCCACTCATCCTAGGATATTGCTGATCCCACCTCTAATGAGTTTCTCTTCTAGAATATTACTAATCCTAGGTTTGATGAGTCTTTTCCTTTTGTTCCAGCGAGTTGTACCCCAAATCTTTTGAATAAACCAAAGCTCCGATACCAAATTTAATGACTCGTCCTGTCGTTCGGTTCAAACCGATCATGAAACCGACTTAACTCGATCAACAAGACGTATCACTTGGGGTTCCAACACATTATCACAGAAATAAAAGACCTTTCATTAACATCATTAAAATGTTACATCAGAGTACAACAATATCATAGTATAATAAATTACAACAATGCACAGCGGAAATAAAAATACAGAACTTTCTGCGGAAGATTTATAATGCTCTGGACATAGCTCTAGCTTCAATCTAGAATCCTACTCTACATAATATCTACAAAACCAAAACTACTGGCTGCCCGTATGGAAAATTATAGGCACCCAGAGTTTAGGTGGGGAAAAAAATAAACTCTGAGTCGTTCATGGGACTGGTATGAGAACTAAAATCAGTTATTCTTAACTTAATTTAAAAGTAAGGCATATCACGGGACGACGCCGTATATCACGGAATGGGTTATCTCCACACAAATACCGGTTCATCAAAACTCGACACTAAAATAATTTCTTCCTTATATTCAGATCTATAAATCAAATAACTAGATAACAAACCAAAACTCATATCATACAATCATCAACTAAGATTCAAAACTTTGAAATTCATGCTTTTGATAAATTGAAGCTATTATAAGACTCAAGTCCCATCACACAATGCAACACAAACCGAGGGACAGAGTTTTACCTTATGATAGAAAAACATGCTTGATATTCTTTAAAACAAATGTTTTGATATTATTATTAATGTCTAGGTGTGAAAATCACTTTCGAACGTAAAGATATAAATCTTAGCTCGCATAATGCCACATCCCATTATGTTAGCTATATGGTATACAGCTAAAACACGAAGTCTCGTATTGGAAATTGGATTATGACTATGAACTAAGGAAAAAGACCTTCCTTAACCATATTCGGAACACTCTAGCAAATGTCCTAGGAGTCATCTATTGATTCCTCGGATCGGCAGAGCCGACCAGCACTGTACATGGCTGACTGGAATCTTTCCTAAACATAACGTTCCCCCGATCGTATCTGACCGTCACACAAGGCTCCTCATATAAGAAAATTTTCTTAGGCTCCATACCTTGGCAACACTATTCAGCTAGAAGGGAACGTTAGCCTATATCTCTACACTACCCTATTTTCGGCTCATTCCAGGGTGTGAGGCCCTAGAGTCAATGTTCACAAAGCTCTGCTTTTCAACAGAAGCTTTGGTCTATCTACCAGCAACACTTAGCATGCCACATTGTCAATTCCCAATTCTCAACATATGATTGGTGTCTCTTAATATATATTCCTCGAGTACATAAGTCTTAGAGGAGGGTGTTAAGCTAAGAGAATGAATCCTCTGCCACCAACTGGTATAACATCAATATAAACCAATAGGTTATGTTGTAAAATACAACTTCAGACACACATTCCATTTACTAGTCCGTTTTGGGTTGAACGAAACTGAGGGCAGCTTATTCCTCTTACTAGTCCGTTTTGGGTAGAACGAAACTGAGGGCACCTTATTCCTCGTCCAATATAGGAGAGAGGCCCTTGCATATCCAGACAATCAACAAGTACGTCCAGATTACTGCCATTAAAACTCCTTAATGGAAGCTACCCATATCTAAGGCATCATCAGGCGGTGCATTCGATGTGAAGATTTCTGATCTTCCACCATCTTCGACTTCTAATCGTCCTATAATTATTCAAAATGGGTTAAACTCGGTCTTTTCGAAATAATTAACATCTAAACAAAATCCTTATTGGATTATTAACCCGCTAACTCTTTAATAAGGCTAAATCTTATTTTTCACATAAGGTTAAGCATTTAAGCTTCCAAAATCAACTATTCAATTACGTTAACTTTATAAAAAGGTATACTATAGGTTTGTAATCAACTGGTGGATTAAGACCCTCGTCTCTAAATGTTTCTTAAAAACTGTTATAAAAGGCGTTGCAAAATAGCCCATTCCTTGATAACATATTTTTATCATTCAAAACTAGATGTAATTGGTTCTACCCTCTTTCCAATCATTTATTATAATTGACAATAATTTTTGCTTATTTTTAAAAATAGGCCATTTCAGTCTGATGACGTTTCAGGTCATTATGATGCACTGATGCTATCAAATTTGATTTGAACATATCTATAAATTTAACCATTTGAGTTTAAAACTCTACCTATCATTTGAAAGCACTTTTCATTTCTATTATAATGTTTCGGTTTTAGGAAAATCCGACGGTCGGATTTCCTGGTATGTCAGTTTGAACTTACAGGTCAAAGTTCGCGAACTAGTTCTATTTTTCAAACTACTTCAATCACTTCCAAAATAGTTTAAAATAATTTCCGAAAGCTATATTTTCTATTTTTCACTTCAAAATCTAATATCTCTATTAAATGACTTTTATAATATTATTTTGTCGTTGAAATAATATTATTTTTCAAACTTCAATATTTTAAATCCAATTTTTTCCTAACATTACCTATAAAATTAAATAATAAAGTTTCGAAAAGAAAATTATTTCAAAACCTTTCATAGATACCCTAACCGAACTTCACTTTTTCTAGTTACTATTCATTTAAAAATAAAAACTTGAACCGGCCTTAACTATGTAAAAATTATTCCAAAACCATTTCTATATTTTGCAAATGTTCGTGTAATGAATTATACTTTACGTCCATCCAAAATCGATCATCAAATTTTGACTTTTATTTTTCACCTATTATTGTATTAATAAAATATTAATTAAAAAATCATTTTAATGGATGGAAACTTAACCAACGAACCAATCATTATAATTTTTGGCCATATCAACTATGGTAATCACATACCATATTATCAATAACCATGATAACATTTAATCACAACTATTGTGATATAGTTCATAACATATAATACTTAAACTCTTTATTGCTTACATGGTTTTGTCAATCAATAGATTAACCGCGATACACAATCAACTATCAACTAACATATGTATTCAACATCAATGGGGCTCATACCCATATCAAATAACCACAATCAAGTCAATTTATATTTCAATGACCACTTAAGGTTCATACTATTTCAATGTCCACAAATTTAGTTCTTGGGGTCATATATGCAAGTGACTATGTGTTCTTCACTTAAAAATCAAATCTTTTTAATATTACATATCAATAAATAATACTATGAACTCATAACATCCATTATACGTAATTATACAACTCATACAAGATCACAAAGAGTAACCAACATATAGTTAATATATTTACTATACTATTTCCGTTCATAGTTTCTCAAAATTTAACATTAAATAATCCATCACATAACTATTTATCACCACATATCATCATCAACTATTTCTAACCACATAAACATCGTTAACAATCTCACCAAACTAGTTAACAAATGTGAGCTAAGAATTTTTACTATTTTATAAACAAAGTGTTGATCAACCTTTTGACAAGGCCTTCACCCTATGAGCTAGCACAGTACATCTAATAAGGGCTCGAGCATAGGTCTGGACAAACTTGGACATCGCTGGCTCAACCCCCCGTTCGTTCACCTTTGGGATCGTCTAAACCCAACAACATCAAGAGTATACCGGGGTCGAAGAAGTGGGTGCACGAAGTCTCGGATCAAATGAGATCCTTCCTACTTACCTCAGCTTGAATTAAGCAACCATCCGGGTCCAGCCATCCGGGTCTAACGTATTCCACCCGACCCCACCTGGACATCTCTCGACCCAAGAACGTCATGTCGCCGGCTTCAATCAAACATAGGTCTGGAGAGACCCTGCATTCGTTCCTGGAAAGATTCGATGCCGCAGTAGCGTCAGTTGATCAACCTGAACCATTTACGGTATTGATGGCAGCTGTATCCGGCAAACTGGATAAGTCGGGCTTTAAAGTTTCTCTGCACTGAGATCTACCGAGAGATCTTAGAGAATTTTATTTTGAAACAAACAGGTTTCAGCGGGAAGAAGATGCAAATTCTGAGAAGGACATTCTCGATGTTAAAATGGTCAAGGACAGAGGATGGTGTGATTCTGGAAAAGGCAACGATAGGGGCAAAGGAAAAGTCGTTGCTAAGAATGATCGTAATGCTCAACACTGGAGAGGGCCTAGATATGATAAGTACACTGAACTCAGTGCTTCACCAATTGACATCTATTTGGATACAAGAGAGGTTGTCTTCTATCCAAAGCCTCCCAAGAGGGAGCCAACGCTAAAAAAGCGCGATTTTGGAAGACACTGCATATTTCATAAGATGTACGGTCATAGCACCAATGTAACACCCCGTAATTTTAAAGCAGGACGTAAGAGATAATTAAAGAATAATAAATTATTAAAAGAAGAATTAGATAAAACGGGTTATGCCATTGTGTTTATCTCGGAATTCTGCTGGAGATAGAGTCCGACTTTGCGTAAAACGGATATCGTATGAAGGAGATATGGACGAACGAAGTTAAGCAGAAAAACCAGAAACATGCCAGAATACACTGGTGCACTTGTGAAGTGCGCCAGTACAAAAATGCACTGGCGCACTTGTGAAGTGCGCCAGTACAAAAATGCACTGGCGCATCTGCCAAGTACGCCCATACCGAAGGCCATCCAGCACAACATTCTAGAGGGTTCTGTGATGACATGTCTTGTTCTGATTTGTTGGATGACCTGTCTTCGAGCTGTGTGGCTCTGTAGACTCCTAGGTTAATCTAAAGGCTAGAATTAATCCTAGACATCTATATATACGTAGCTTAACCTAAACCCTAACATCATAACCCTAAAGATATGGTGCCGTCATGTTGATCGTCTACATTCTTGCCTAGCCTCCTTCATCTTCTCCAAATTAGAAAATCAAATCCAAACTAGTAATTGATTATAAGAACTTGAAATCAAATGTCTACATCAAAGGATAGCTTTACAAATTCAAAAATCAGATCCCAGAATACAAGATTCGTCCTTTTTCTGTAAGTTCAGTTATTATTTAGATTTAAACATCTAATAGAAATCATGACTGTAATAATCGGATCTAGAACAATGCCTAATTTTGATTCGTGCCTATCCTTTTATCAAATCTGAATTGCTTATGTCTACGAGATTATTGTGATTGATGTAATGAAACCCATCATGCCTATGAGACTGTTGGACTGACATAATAGAACCTATCATGCCTATGAGACTGTTGGACTGACATAATAGAACCTATCATGCCTATGAGACTATTGTGACTGACATAATATAACCTATCATGCCCATGAGACTGTTGGATTGACATAATGGAACCTATCATGCCTATGAGCTGTTGTGATTTATATGATGGAACCTATCATGTTGTACATCCTATGCCTATGAGACTATTGTGATTGATATAGTGGGACTTATCATGTTGTACATAAAAATTAGTGATTCTCTTAAGTCCAATTCTATCTAATCTTTATACCTATGGTGTAAATCGTTTAGCTTGTCTACACATATTGTTAATGTACATTATTGAAACATGGTTCTTGAATTGGGTACATCTTTACATGCCTATTTTTCCTTATGTCAATTCTTATGTTCCTTCTCTATTTTTCCCCTTTTTACTTGCTTTTGTGAATACTAAGTTCACTCAGAATTTAGATTGAATCTCATTGTACGTAAGATTATAACGCGGGAAAAATTGGATATAATTTAATTGAGTAAATTTTGGGCATAGCATGGGAATGTGGCATAAACTAGTATTGACTAGACTTGTGGAAAAATTTGATACATAGGTTTGGACACATATGACAAATATGTAAAATTGGCTAAATATGAACATGCCTAACTCGAGGTTAGATTGAGTTACACCCGGAACCTCCCGGCACATCCAGCGACCGCAACAATATAGATCTAATATGAGAGGTTAGCGCATTTAATCCCAAAAAACCGAGGTTAGATTGAGTTGCGGTGTAAGGCTGCCCGGAACCGCCCGGCACATCCAGCGACCACAACAGTATAGATCTAATGTGAGAGGTTGGTGCTTTAATGAATAAATTAAAGCTAAGAAATAGACAGGCTAAGAATGGTAGGGTTAAGCTAATCAAAGCAACACTTAACCAATATAACATGATGTGTGATAGGGTTAAGTAACACAAGAGGGCAATACTTAACCAATGTAACATGACAAGTGGTAGGGTTAAGTAACACAAGAGGGCAACACTTAACCAATGTAACATGACTAGTGGTAGGGTTAGGTTAACACTTAACCAATGAACGAGTGGGGTTAAGTTAATGGGAAACACTTAACCAATATAACATGATGAACGAATGGGGTTAAGCTAAATGGGAAACACTTAACCAATATGACGTGATGGATGAACAGGGTTAAATTAATAGAAAACACTTAACCAATTACGACATGATGAATGAGAAGGGTTAAGTTAATAAGAAACACTTAACCAACATGACATGACATGTGGATGGGTTAAGTTAACTTGAATGGATGGATAACACTTAGCCAATTGGGGGGTATACGAATAGACCTTAGGAAATGCTAGTAACGGGGACCTATTTCAGCAGTAACCCACATAGATGTATCACGGTACCCTGAAACTAGGCAGGGTGGGGCACGATTACTGGGCTGATTATAAGCGGTCAAAATAGCGCAGGGGATGCAGCAGTGTAGGTTCCGGTGGATTTTGGGCATGCACGTACTCCAGAGTGGATAAAGCAGGCACTGGGCATCAGTAGTATACACTGCATCTGGAATTTGTGTCGGGTTGCTATCATAGGGAGTGATACACCTTATGGTGGGACCAGCACAGGGTATCTACACCCAAGAGAGGGCCGATTGACAAAGACACAAGGAAAATTAATACAAGTAGGGAGCCAATCGATAGGGTAGTAAGGGTACATCTAACAACTTCATGGTAATTAGGCTGACTGAGGTAAGATCCTCATACTAGATGTACACCTTAAGGCTACCACAATTGCGGGGTTGGGATCACCTTATTTTATAACATAGGATACTAGTTGGGACACTAATAGGGGATACAGATCCTTTTTCCCAAGATACTAGTTGGGACACTAGTAGGTAATACGAATCGTTCATTAAAAGACACTAGTTAGGATGCTAGTTGGGTAGTGCAGAGAAAATAGGAAATCAGAGAAAGAACCAAAGCGCATTCAGTGTATCTTACCTTAACGATCATCATTTGTTGTGTTGTTATGCTTATCATCATGGTTATGTCTGGTATTCAGTTTATTCATGTCATGATCCTTTTACCTGTTTACATGCTGAATAATCACTGGACTTACCAGACTTATGTCTGACCCATTTTCTTTCGCCTTCTTTTCTTCCGTTCCCCCCCCCCCTTCCAAGGTTCACAGGGAGGGAATACTACCACTTAGCTCAGTTTTCTTCCCAAGGTCGAAGATAGACGATGTATTGCTTTGGACTCTCTTTTCCACTGCTATGGCTGGCTCATGCTTTATTGGGGAATATCATTGTCATTTTATGCTTCTTTATTTTGTTAAACAAGACATATGCTTTGTTGTAATGGGTATTGGAAGACAATCTTTGTACAAGCTATTTTATCAAGCTGCTGTTTATCAATAAAGTAAAACTAAGTAAAATTTTATTTATTTAAATTTTGTCTGTTTTGTAATTTATTTGTTCTATACACTCATGATGCTCCACTGAAGTTAATGGATTCCCTTTGTGAGTGACCTTAACGGAGTTGGGGTGTTACACATGGTATCAGAGCCGAAGGTTACCAGAACAGATAAAAGATTTTTTTCAAAAGCATATTTAAAAAGGGGTGTTTTCTAAAGCATGTTCTAAAGAAGCGTTTTTCAAGAGAAAAGTATTAAAAAGGCATATTCCCCAAAGCCATATGCACTATCTTCCGATTCTCTATTTGAATCTCTTCTTCCTCTCTTTTTGCCATAGTTTCGTAGGCATACGGCACATGTCGAGGGCGAACTAGTGTCCAACCTCTATAGCCGCAGTAGTTTCACCTATGGCTAATCTTCTTCCAAGCTTTGTAGGTTGTCGTGCGATGGAGGTAGTTTCGAGAAACTTGTCAACAAGCTACACAAGGATAAGAATAAGGGAGTTTGGGCTAAGGAGCACATGCCTAAGGATAAGAAGCTTGTTGATATGGCTTAATCCACGCAGAAGGAGAAAGGTGAAAAGAAAGAGGCCAAAGTGGAAGAATCACAAACAAGGATTGGAATATAAGAAGGGTGGAAGAAATAATAGATTCCGCGACAAGAGGAAGTGTCTTTTCTGTGGTATAGCGGGTCATTTAATTGTTGGAAGAAGAAGACAGGTGGTTGTTTTCAGTAAGGTGAAGCAGGGCATCTTATCAAGGACCCGAAGGACAAGGACAAGGGCAAAGGACATAATCTTCTACAGGGAAATTGCATGCTCTCACCGCTAGTGTACCTAAGAGAGGTAGGAACGTTCCTGTTAAAGGTTTTGTTTTTCTTTTGATCATACTGTTAGTAATCTTTTTGATTTTAACGCTTCACACTCGTTTATATCTGCTTCCATAGTTGAGTCTCTGCACCTTAGTACTTGTACAGTAGAAGATCCCATTATTGTCTCAAATCCAATTGGTGGTTCGTCTCACTTATCTATGATTTGTTTGGATTTGGAATATCTATACTAAGTGTTGAGTTTAGATGTAATGCTTACGTTTTTGGTTTCATGGGCTATGGGTTGATTCTAGGGATGGATTGGTTATCCAGTAATGGTGCCATTCTCAATTGTGAAAGGAGGGTAGTTAGACTTTTGACTTGCCTCGGTAATACCCTCGAAATCCCATGTAACCCTAAGGGTTCTGTCATGCTTAGTTACCTAGAATCTCTTGATGCATCTGTTGATAATTTGCAATTCGTTCAAGTAGTCCGTGAGTATCCCGATGTCTTTGATGAAGTAAAGGGTTTACCCCCAAAACGCGAAATAGATTTCCATATATACTTGGTTGATAACGCCAACCTAGTTGCATCACCCGTAAGACACATGGCTCCAAGGGAAAGGAAAGAGCTCAGCAAGCAAGTTAAACAGTTGCTTGAGAAGGGGTTTATTTGGCGAAGTATTTTTGAATGGGGTGCTCCAGTAGTGTTCGCTACTAAGGCGGATGGTCCACTTCTCTTATGCGTGGATTTTAGAAAATTAAACAAGCTAACTAAGAAAAATAGGCAACCACTTCCAAGAATAGATGATTTGTTTGACCAGCTTGTTGGTGCGTCTGTTTTCTCCCAACTAGATTTGGCTACAGTGTTTCATCAGCTAAGAGAAGCTGAGGCTAGTATAGCCAAGACTGCTTTTAGGACCCCTGATGGTTTCTTTGAGTAGCTCGCCATGCCTTTCGGTTTGACGAATGCACCCGCTTATTTTGTTGACTTGATGAGTAGGGTGTTTAGGGAGTTCCTTAATAAGTTTGTAGTAGTCTTCGTGGATGATATCTTGATTTTCTCAAAGAACGAGGGAGAACATGCTATACATTTAAGAGAAGTCATGGATACACTTCGATCACATCAACTTAAGGCGAAGTTATCCAAAATGTCATTTTTGGAGAGAAGAAGTAAGGTTTGTAGGACATGTGGCATCCAAAGAACGGATAGCAGTAGATCCTGCAAAAGTAGTTGTGGTGCAAGACTGATAGGTCCCAAGGAATGCAACAGAAGTAAGAAGATTTCTTGGATTAGCGGGTTAATATAGGAAGTTCATTAAGAACTTTGCGAAGGTATTAGCCCCATTTACTGGATAAACGAAGAAGAATCTAACCTTTGCTCGGGATATTAATCGTGATGTCGCTTTCCAGCGATCGAAGAGAGGGCTCTTACAATGGCCCCAGTTTTGACTTTTACCTTACGGTAGTAAAAGGTTTATGGTATAAACGGATGCATGCGGCACGGGACTAGGCGCCATTTTGATGTTAGAAGGAAGGGTAAGGTCATAGCAGATGCCTTAAGAAGAAAAAGGTTGACTTCAAGTCCTCTTTATGTGAAAAGGAAAAGTTCAGAATACATATCAACCTTTGATTTTAAAAACCTTCGGTTAAGTTAGTAGTAGTAGGCATCTCTAGGAGTAAGACCTACGCTTTTGGGTCAAATAGGGACTTCTAAAAGAAAGACTCTCAGATAGTTGACGCAATGGATAAGTTATGAAGAGACCTCTAATCACCTTAATAACTACACTTGGTAACATGGTTAGCATCTGTTTATTTTCTAGAGACAGTTCTTTCATATGGAACACCCTCTAGTGAAGTTTGAAGACCCTTTGAGGAAATGTTAGCATGACAGAGCAGAAGTTGTGGTCCTGAGTATACTAGAAGGAGAAGAGATGGAACGAGACGTGACAGTGAAATGAGTTTGAACTAAAATTTTGGAAACAGAAATTAAGAAGCTAAGCAATCGTGAAATTAAGACGGTCAGAGCACAATGGGGTAAAGCTCAAGAAGATGCGACTTAGAAGACTGAAGACTAGATACGCGCATCATACCCTTTTTGAGGGTATATCCTTAATCTCTCTTTTTCTGTAAAGTTTATTTGCATGCTAGTCTTTATCTTTTAAGTATATCCTCTCGGTCCTATCCTCGATCCTTAGGTAGAAGCCAATGGATGTAAACATGTATTTGAGACATGTTATGTTTGGTGGATGCAAGTGGATGTAAGTGTTTGCTAGTAGTTACTCGTGGATGCATATACACACACACTAGGCACTAGATTGGCTTCGTCACATCCATGTTGCATATGCATGTGTGGATTTTTATATATATGGATTGAAACTTGATGTGTTATCGTATGGATGTTGCATTTGAATGTATGGTTGTGCACTCATGTAGAAATGATATGTATCAATACGGTTCTTTTGCATAAATAATGGACGCATGGCACTATCATGAATTGCATTAAGGAGGTCAACTGAATCAGTAGACCGCCTGATTTTGCATTTGGGTAAGGACATATACACACACTATGCATATGATCATGAAAGCATTAGAAATATTTTTAAGGAAAATGGATGCATGTGATTGAATGGTTGAGTAGATGGATGTTGGATGGTAGGATATACATTCCTCTTAACTTGAAGATTTCGGGGACGAAATCCGTTAAGCGGGGAGGGATGGGGTTTAACACCCCGTAATTTTAAAGCGGGACATAAGAGAAAATTAAAGAATAATTAATTATTAAATGAAGAATGAGATAAAACGGGTTACGCCATTGCGTTCGTCTCGGAATTCTGCTGGAGATAGAGTCCGACTTTGCGTAAAACAAATACCGTATGAAGGAGATATGAACGAACGGAGTTAGGCAGAAAAACCAGAAACATGCAAGAATACACTGGCGCACTTGTGAAGTGCGCCAGTACAACAATGCACTGGCGCACTTGTGAAGTGCGCCAGTACAAAAATGCACTGGCGCACCTGCCAAGTGCGCCCATACCGAGGGCCGCCCAGCACAGCATTCTGGAGTGTTCTGTAATGACGTGTCTTGTTCTGATTTGCTGGATGACCTGTCTTCAAGCTGTGTGGCTCTGGTGACTCCTAGGTTAATCTAAAGGCTAGAATTAATCTTAGACATCTATATATACGTAGCTAAACCTAAACCCTAAAATCATAACCCTAAAGCTATGGTGCCGTCATGCTGATCGTCTACATGCTTGCCTAGCCTCCTTCATCTTCTCCAAATTAGAAAATCAAATCCAAACTAGTAATTGATTAGAAGAACTTCAAATCAAATGTCTACATCAAAGGATAGCCTTACAAATTCGAAAATCAGATCCCAGAATACAAGATCTGTCCTTTTTTCTGTAATTTCAGTTATTATTTAGATTTAAACATCTAATAGAAATCATGACTGAAATAATCGGATCTAGAACAATTCCTAATTCTGATTCGTGCTTATCCTTTTGTCAAATATGAATTGCTTATGCCTATGAGATTATTGTGATTGATGTAATGACACCCATCATGCCTATGAGACTATTGGACAGACATAATAGAACCTATCATGCCTATGAGACTGTTGGACTGACATAATAGAACCTATCATGCCTATGAGATTGTTGTGACTGACATAATATAACCTATCATGCCCATGAGACTGTTGGATTGACATAATGGAACCTATCATGCCTATGAGAGTGTTGTGATTTATATGGTGGAACCTATCATGTTGTACATCCTATGCCTATGAGACTATTGTGATTGATATAGTGGGACTTATCATGCTGTACATAAAAGTTAGTGATTCTCTTAAGTCCAATTCTGTCTAATCTTTATACCTATGGTGTAAATCGCTTACCTTGTCTACACATATTGTTAATGTACAACATTGGAACATGATTCTTGAATTGGGTACATCTTTACATGCCTATTTTTCCTTATGTCAATTCTTATGTTCCTTCTCTATTTTTCCCCTTTTTACTTGCTTTTGTGAATACTAAGTTCACTCGAAACTTAGATTGAATCTCATTGTACGTGCGATTATAACTCGGGGAAAATTGGATATAATTTAATTGAGTAAATTTTTGGCATAGCATGGGAATGTGGCATAAACAAGTATTGACTAGACTTGTGGAAAAATTTGATACATAGGTTTGGACACATATGACAAATATGTAAAATTGGCTAAATATGAACATGCCTAACCCGAGGTTAGATTGAGTTACACCCGGAACCGCCCGACACATCCAGCGACCGCAACAATATAGATCTAATGTGAGAGGTTAGCGCATTTAAGCCCAAAAACCCGAGGTTAGATTGAGTTGCAGTGTAAGGCTGCCCGGAACCGCCCGGCACATCCAGCGACCGTAACAGTATAGATATAATGTGAGTGGTTGGTGCTTTAATGAATAAATTAAAGCTAAGAAACAGACAGGCTAAGAACGGTAGGGTTAAGCTAATCAAAGCAACACTTAACCAATATAACATGATGTGTGATAGGGTTAAGTAACACAAGAGGGCAACACTTAACCAATGTAACATGACAAGTGGTAGGGTTAAGTAACACAAGAGGGCAACACTTAACCAATGTAACATGACTAGTGGTAGGGTTAAGTTAACAATTAACCAATGAATGAGTGGGGTTAAGTTAATGGGAAACACTTAACCAATATAACATGATGAACGAATGGGGTTAAGCTAAATGGGAAACACTTAACCAATATGACGTGATGAATGAACAGGGTTAGGTTAACAGAAAACACTTAACTAATTACAACATGATGAATGAGAAGGGTTAAGTTAATAAAAAAACACTTAACCAACATGACATGACGTGTGGATGGGTTAAGTTAACTTGAATGGATGGATAACACTTAGCCAATTTGGGGGGTATATGAATAGACCCTAGGAAACCCTAGTAACGGGGACCCATTTTAGCAGTAACCCACATAGATGTATCACGGTACCCTGAAACTAGGCAGGGTGGGGCACGATTACTGAGCTGATTATAAGCGATCAAAATAGCGGCATGGGGTGCAGCAGTGTTGGTTCCAGTGGAGTATGGGCGTGCACGTACTCCGGAGTGGACAAAGCAGGCACCGGGCATCAGTAGTATACACTGTGCATCTAGAATTTTTGTCAGGTTGCTATCATAGGGAGTGATACACCTTATGGTGGGACCAGCACAGGGTATCTACACGCAAGAGAGGGCCGATTGACACAGACACAAGGAAAATTAAAACAAATAGGGAGCCGATCGATAGGGTAGTAAGGGTACATCTAACATCTTCATGGCAATTAGGCTAACTGAGGTAAGATCCTCATACTAGATGTACACGTGGAGGCTACCACAATTGCGGGGTTGGGATCACCTTATTTTATAACACATGATACTAGTTAGGACCCTAGTAGGGGATACAGATCCTTTTCCACAGGACACTAGTTTGGACACTAGTAGGGAATACGAATCGTTCATTAAAAGACACTAGTTAGGATGCTAGTTGGGTGGTCCAGAGAAAATAGGAAATCAGAGAAAGAACCGAAGCGCATTCAGTGTATCTTACCTTGTCATATCTAACGATCATCATTTGTTGTCTTGCTATGCTTATCATCATGGTTATGTCTGGTATTCAGTTTATTCATGTCATTATCCTTTTACCTGTTTACATACTGAATAATCACTGGACTTACCAGACTTATGTCTGACCCATTTTCTTGCGCCTTCTTTTCTTCCGTTCCCTCCCCCCTCCAAGGTTTACAGGGAGGAAATACTACCACTTAGATCAGTTTTCTTCCCATGATCGAAGATAGATGATGTATTGCTTTGGACTCTCTTTTCCACTACTATAGCTGGCTCATGCTTTATTGGGGAATATCATTGTCATTTTATGCTTCTTTATTTTGTTAAACAAGACAGATGCTTTGATGTAATAAGTATTGGAAGACAATCTTTGTACAAGCTGTTTTATCAAGCTGCTATTTATCAATAAAGTAAAGTTTTATTTATTCAGATTTTGTCTGTTTTGTAATTTATCTGTTCTATACACTCATGATGCTCCACTGAAGTTAATGCATTCCCTTTGTGAGTGACCTTAATGGAGGTGGGGTGTTACAACCAATGACTGTAGGCACTTGCGAGACTTAATTGAGGAACGGGTTAGACGTGCAGAGCTACCCGAGTATGTCAGACAACCAACAGCGCCTACATCCCCGCTGCCGCCTCCTCCTCCTCGGAGAGGGAATGATCCTAAACCAAGTACTCACGGGATCATTATCAGCTGATCTGGAGTGGACCACCATGGACTTTCCGCATTTCTTAGGATATAAGATATGTTTTTGTTTGATTTAGCTTATCTGGAATGGCTATGTTGACTCTCATGTGTACAGGAATTAGGATTTAATCCTCGGACATACTCTATTCTCGACAATAATACCATCCGACAAATAAATGGATAAGTTAAAGTACACATGCACGGGATCAGGATGTAGTCCCTAGGCATGCTCAGGATTCAACGATAAACCAAACAGGATTTGTTTTGGTTTTGTAAAGTTTTTGAATTGAATAAAATGTACTTTTCGAGCATGGATTGTATTTGGCCGGCATAAGTATCTTGGCAGTATGTGGCAAGGTTCTCAATCTCAACTTAAAGTATGGCTTATAGTTATCTCGGAACCCTATGCATGGATTATGCCTAGGGACGGACTATCTTTTCAGAGTGAGGCAAGTATAACCCTATCTTGATATGACTATGGATTATGCTCAGTTGAATTCCAGAGTATGGATTATACTCAGGAACGTAGAACTGTCTTGTCAGGGTCTGACAAAGGAACTCAATAAAACTTGAGTATGGATAATGCTCAGTTTGAACCTCCAGGTACGGAATATGCCTAAAAGGTTGGGTCCCCTTGCCAGGATTTGCCAGGATAGTTTGAATGTCGCTCGAGTATGGTTTTTACTCAAAATTGACACCCAATCATAGTTTGTGCTCGAAAAGGTTTAGTATGGTCAGGATTTGACACATCTGTTTGCCTCGTTTTCCTTGGAGGTGTGGATTACACTCATTGCTGGACGGGCTTGGAGAGGCCTTGGTTTTCTTCTGGCCTTAATATGATCATCAGCAATCATCGGTTTTCTGGCTTTATTATAATATGGTCCAGTGCGACCATAGGATTTCTGGCTTTTTATTATTAATTAATACGATCCGGCGTGATCGCAACTTTTTGTACTTCTAGTCGCATTAGGTTCTTATTAATTACGGATTTCTCGGATTATCCAGAATACAACTTCTTTCTTCAAGAAAGATACTTTCTTAAGGGTAAAATGTTGACCAATCTTTTGACAAGGCCGTCACCCTATGAGCTACCACTGATAGATCAAATCAGGGCTCAAGCATAGGTCTGGACAAACTTGGACATTGCTGGCTCAACCCCTGGTTCGATCATCTTTGGGCTCTATAAGCCCAACAACATCAATAGTATACTGGGGTCGCAGAAGAGGGTACACGAAGTCGAAGGAGATCCTTCCTACTTACCTCAGCTTGAATGAAACAACCATCCAGGTCCAACCATCTGGGTCTAACGTATTCGAACCGACCCGGGTCTAACATATTTGAACCGACCCCAAGTGGACTGTTACCTGAACGTAGATTTGGACCTATTCAATAGGCTTATAACTTGGATCGAGTTACACCTGCTAACCCACTATCTAAAGAAGCTTTCTCCACATCTTCCAGTACAACTTCGAGTTCCACTAGATGCGAGCTGCATGTCATTCGACCTAACCCCTCATGCAACCTATAAATATATGTCTTCGTGGAAAATAAAGGGATAGTTGGGCATTCTCTCTTCCCGACCTCCACCATTGCTGAAGTGCAAGGACTTTGCACATACTTAGAGCAATTTCACTTGTAAAACACGAGGATTTAGTGTATAAACATTCTCTTTGTTCTCTTTCTATTGTAACACAAGTATGTTGTGTATGATGAGTTCTTACGAATTGTAAGACTTGTACTTGTAACTTCTTAGGATTTAATGAGCTATAAAGTAGACATAGACTTGGTTTGAGCCAAACCACTATAAAAATATCGTTTGTCCCCTGTTATTTACTATTTTTGCATTTTGTGATTGTGAGGACTTCACATAACTTTGGGTGTTAGTGCCACTTTTCATTCTAACACAAAGCTTAGTGTTCTCACCTTAGGTTTCCACTTCTTTTATCTTTAGTCATAGGATATCCTGGAGATTCCGAATGATTTTGGAAACCTTCTGGCATCACTGAAATATTTTTGAAGAAAATTGGGCAGGGGTTCGACACTATGGGTTTTCTAAAATACGGGCGAATAAGGTGGAGCTATTTTTGGTTCGAGGAGCTAACGGAAAGGAATTTAAGGGGACTAAGGCCTGAATATTTAGGAGTGGGGGCACGCTGACCTTGGCAGCGCGCGGGTGGGGTCTGGTAGGTGCTAATGTAGCAGTGGTGGGCCAGGGGGTGGTGGTTACGGGATATTTTGGGTGGAGGAGGTGTGAAGATGTAGTGTTTTAAAGGAGGAAAGTGTGGTTTTTGGGTAAAGTGGGGCCATCAGGGAGGAGGGCTGATGTCAGCAAGTGGAGGGGGAGGGGAGGATACGGCGGTGGTTGTTGGTCGGGGTGAGGAGCCCGCGGTGGAGTGAGGGGAGGGAGAGATAAGGAAGGAGGAAATGGAAGAACGAAAGTGAAAATGAGAGTGTATGCTCTTTCTTTTATAATAAAATGGGAGACATGGACCACTGAGGTGTTAGCGCTAGGGACGAAGGGAGAAAGCACACTTCAGGTTCTTGGATGGGTGACAACTCCAAACGAACACACATTGTTCCTAAATGAATAGTTTAAGCTAATGAAGACATATAAGCAAATTATCTTACAATGTTTCATGCAACCTGTTGACACTTCTACGCATACTATATCAAATATATTTTCCACTCATGTTAACTAATTTTTCATGTTCTTCAATAATATATAAACAAAATTTAAATATATTCTGTTTATCATTTTTGTTAATTAAAACGAGCTCTAATTGACTATATATCCTTTTATAGTTTATTACAATACTAAACGTCGTATAATTTTCTATCGATGCTTACGTAAATAAATTAATGTTCTAAAAATATCTACAATACATTAGACAACTATATTTTATTTTTATTATTTTTTAAATATTAATTAATGGCTTGAAACTAATTAAATTCAATCATTTAAATCAATTCTCTTTGCAATTTACCTATGCGTTTTCTACTCGCACAATTACATACTAATACCAATGGCTATGAAATTTGAAACTATACTATATTTTTTTAGATACAATTCTAATGGTCCTAGTCTCATCAAATTCAGAGACCGTTTGCAAAATGACCTTTATTATGTTATTATTAAATTTTAACTCGTTTTTCTAACCTGCATTTATGTTACACACGCTTACACACTAACTCCAATCAATTTAAAATTTGGAACCTTTCGTCGAATTCCAAGATTACTTGCAAAATATCTATTTCTAGCCTATTAGAATAATATTAAAATACCGAACTTTAATATAATTAACCTTTTAAATCAATTTTAAAAACTCACTAACCATATCTTAACTACATATTAAGTCGTATTTCAAATACTCGACTAAAATCTCAAAATTCACAATTTCTGTGAATAATGTCAAATTTTCAGTTTGAACTGATTAGTTAACAAAACTAATTTAAATAACTTATCTAATCATTATACCTTTTGAAGTCATATTTAAAAATGAATATGTATCCAGAACCGTGCACGGATATTCCAAAATCTCGAAAACTCAAAGTCCCAAAATATCAAAAATTCTAGGTCGTTACACATTGTTATTTTACACAGAACACAGAAGCCCTCTTCAGAAAGGATTCGTAGAAACTTAATCTTATTAATTCCTCTTGGAAAATATATATATGAAATAGATAACAGCTCTAACTAAGTTAAACTGCATAATCCTATCTTTCCTAGTTTTACCATTTCGGGTTAGAGTAGAGCCTAGCCGCCAACTTATATTTTCTGATAGGACACTAGCATTTTGTCATTTTTACCTCCTACAAAATCTTTATATATATATATATATATATATAAGTTTTAGAGTCTCTATTTCGAGGTTTGGAGATTAAGGGTTGCAGATTAGGCTATAGATGCTCAGATTTCCCGTCTGTGTAAAATTCGAACTAGAAAAACCACGAATGTCAGATCCGAATCATTTTCAGAATATGAGAGCAATCAGGTGGGTGGATCTAAATTATATTTTCTTTTAATAGTATACTATATTTTTTGATTCCTGCTAAAATATATAATTTGTTCTCTTCTTCCTCTTTTCCCCCTTTTCTACGTATATATAGTTTATGCTGAATTTTAGTTATGCACAAAATACACATGAGCTTGAAATGTTGGTATATAAATAATTGAAATGTGCGCCTAATTTATTCGACTGATCATAATCCATTTTTTGTGTGCGTTGGAAAATATAATTTAATTTGAATTATGAACAAAAGAGGATTTGATAATCGTGGGCGTGAAATAATAAATATTATAGACAGTTAAATGGTTATCTGAGAATTTCCATGTTAATTGAAAATGGTTATCTTTCAAATTTAGAATGGAATGAATATAAATATTGTTGGGACTGATAAAGGAACATAACCCAATTGTATCCAAATTTACAGTAATTATGTAAAAAGGCGAGAAATAATTTTAAAACAGAAATTAATCTATATCAAATAAAATAGAAAGACAGAAATATCCTAGATTAGTTAGTTAGAAAAAAGGGAATGTATTTCCATAGTTTGGGTTGAAAAAGAAGTAGAAAACACAATTGCAATTGAAAATAAATAAAGGCGGATTAGTGCGAAATAGGAATTTAGTTGTATTGCGCACTATTCAATAGCCTAAAATTAATTGAAAGAGATGTTTTGCAATTATGGATTTCTATGGCAGTAGTTACCTTAAGCTATGGAAATATATTTTTGTGTAGATTTCATAACCCATCAATTAGGAATGGGTCTTATTTCCTAAAAAGTAAATTGTAGAGACAGAAAGAAAAAGGGTAATATAATTGAAAGACGTTATGAAAGGAAAAAATGGAATATGTGAGGTTTATTATAGTCCTACAACCACAACTTATATTCACATATTTAGAAATTCATAACAAATATACATGATTCATTCACAAATATGAATGTGACAGAAATTGGCTAAAAGGCGTTAAGCTATAATATAAACAAATTCTTTTTACAAAGTGTAAGTTACGAGCCTAAGATTCTATCGTAACTAGTAAAGTTATAAGTAAATAATATTTGATTAAATAGATTAATGAATATTGTATATCAATGAAAAAAGAAAAGCGAAACGCATAATGATAAATTAAACATAGGGTCTAATTAATACAGCAGTATGCATTTGGTCCAGTCTGTGGGGATGAAGGGCCCAATGGTGCAAATCATCGAATATGTCGGGAGACATGGCGGGAGCACATCCAACTTATTTGACATGACTAGAAGGAAGCATGAGACTTCTACGGGACATTAGGATACTACATGATGGTCCTCTATGATAGGCACTAGGATGCACCCACGGAGGCATAGCCTGTACGGTTCCATCCGGAGAGTATGCCTTGGCTGCATCTGTTGTTGTGCGCAGCGTAAAGAAGATTTGGGATGATTTTAGGATGATCCGGTGACTGCCTCGACTTGTAGGCGGGGAGGCTTCGTGGTCAAGACTTAACATTGGGTAGTAGGTCGTCAGATACCTGTCATCATAAATCGGAGTGAGTACGGGAATGACTGGAGCTAAACTAAGAGGCCAATGATATTCACTATCGGGTTATTGGATGAGGGACTACATGGATTTTTAGATCGGTTTCTAGGGCGGTCACTTAGCTCTTTGAATGGTCTTTCTTTAGTTAGAGGGCCTAGGTGGGGCCATAACAGTTGACAGAGATAGACTAAATTTTGATATCTATTTTGTGGGCCTAACGAGGCCATTATTTTGGGCCTAATGAGGCCATTCTTGATAGATACAGAAAGCCCTTGCCCGAGTTCTGTATAAGCCTAAGTAATTTAATATAAAAAATCAGTGATAGAACGGTATATGTAGTGTCATCTATAGAAGTATACTTGTCCATTCGCTAGAACTTTTGTTCTGACACCTTATCATTACTAGCCCGCACGTTAGACAAGTGGCAGAGATTATTCAGCCTAAGGACACTTGTTAGACAGTGTCATTATTAGGGTAAGTATTTACTTACTATCATATGTTATTCCTTTCGCTGTAATTTTTTTTATTATGAGCTCTTATATATATCTTTTCCTTTCTAATGATTCCAAACAAACAAAATCGAGTTTCAATGGACTTAGATTTTAGCATTTTGCGGAAAATTCGAACCCATTGAAATTTGTTGGAGATGCGGATTAAGGAACTTAAGGCAAGTTAAACATAAGAGGAGGTAAATAGTGTTTAATGGAATTCATTAAATTTCTTGAAATCTTTTTGAATCAAACACGCAGTACATATCACAAAAATAAAAAAAAACAAAGAATCAATAACAGAATTCAGAAAGTAAAAGCAATAAAAGGAAAGAACACACCAGGATTTTATACTGGTTTGAGACTCCCCTACATCCAGTCCCACACAACGCTGCGTTAATTTGGATTTTTATTCAACAAATCCAATTATAGTCCTTGATTTCAAGGCTACAAGGGCACACCCCAACTGATTCCAAGTACAGTGAGACTTAATCTATTTGGGGGCACAACATTACACCCAATCAATTTCCAGGACATAATGGCACCCAATCACTTTAAACAAGGCAGGACCACACCCTTCCCTTATCATTTTTGAAGTATTAAATCTATAGGACTTAATCTTGAGGCCTTTGATTACAAACCGCCTATAACTCTTGAGAAGCACTTGAATTTAGAGAGATTTTGATTTAGAATTGAAAGAGAAAAACATTCTTTTCAAAGTAAAAATATATTTTAAAACATATATAAAGATATATGAAAAATAATTAAGAAATTAAATATAAAATGATACAAGAGTGTGTGTGTGTATATATATATATATAACTATACATATATATTAAAAACGTAATATAAACAAGAAGGTTAAACAACATAAGTAATTATAAAACAAGTAAAACTTAAGTTCAAAAATATATACAACATAAGTTTAAATACAAAACTAGTTTACTGGAGTTTAGAAAATAACTATCAGGAGTTAAAATATCATTAAAACAAGGAAGTATATATATTCTGAATAAGGAAGTACTTTTGAAATCATTGGAAAACAAGATTTAAAATCAAATAAATTTGAAATTATTTTGAAATCAAGTTTAAAATCAAGATTTAAGTTTGAAAATAGAATCAAGTGCTAACCAGAGTTTTAATAGAACTTCTAGACAAACTGACTCTTTAATTCTTGAACTCTTGATTTCTTAATACTCATGAGTCTTGAAATTTGAACTCATCCATTTGAAATCTTGATTTTTGTTAACGTACAGTTTTCAATAATGAATAGCTGCATAGATTTTCTGTATATACACACACAAACATATATATATATTCTAGAAAATAGTATTAGTATATATTTTATAACAATAATAATTGAAACAATGTAAAAACAAGGTTGTCGTCATCAAAACCATCATCATCAATATCCCAGTCCTTAACAAAATTTGGGTTGTTACATTTGGTATCAGAGCTTAGGTTTAGGATACCTATATCGATAGTGAGTGAACGTAATTATATTTTAAAATATAAATATATATTATACGTATACCTATATCCATAAAGGAACCAACTAATTAGGTGAAGCAACACATGAAGCAAGTTAAAATATTAGTTTTTCACACTAAGGAAATGTTTATGGAAATTTTAGAATGGTAGGCCCATGGGTGGCTGGAGAGAAAAGTGTAGAATATATTTATAAAAAAAAGATTCCTTGTGTTAATGTTCGAAATTTTGGTATTTCAGATTAGTGGATTGGGCAGTAGAGCCTAGTAAAATTAGAAGGAAGAAAAATGGATAGGAATATATATACATTTGGAACAAAAGTGGCGCTAGTCTCATTCTTCAGTTTTGACATCGTTTAAGAGGAATTAGAACAAAAGAGAGATTTTGGACGAAGAAGTACAATTTCGTGCAAAGGGTTTAGGAACGGCAGTTAAGAAACCACTTTGTACTTAGCCCCATAATTAAAACTAAAAAAAAATGAACTTGAAATTAAAATATAAATATAGAAAAAGATTTCTAGAAAAGTTTTCTAGTTTCAAATTGGAAAGTTTACAATTTTGGAAATTTACTGGTTTATAATACTAAGAGTTGCATTAAAATAATTTTTGAAAAAGAAGTTGCAAATTTGTTTTTAGAAAAAAATATTATGCATATGCAAGTTGTGGGGTTAAGCGATATAAGTGGTTAAGAGAAAACATGAATATACAAGAATTAGACATATATGTGATTCAAGATGATCTTAAGTGAGAGAAAATATATAAAAATTCATAAAGGGCGGATTGTGACACACTTTAATTTGTTGGAATAAGAAGAATTACAAGATAAGTTTTTAAGAATCGATAAGTTTATAAGTAAACATGTTTTGTTGAAAGGATAAGGAAACATGCAGTGAAAGAGGTGTATAAAAATAAATGAAGCACAATATTTTGTGCTATCTATTTCAACAAAGAGGATTTTTTTTTTTGAAGTTTCCATGTTACTTTAAACAAAATACAAAATTCTCTTTAGAAAAGATTCATAGAAGCTTAATCTTATTAATTCATCTTGAAAAAGAATAATATATGCAATACATAAGAGCTCCAACTAACTTAAAGTGCATAATCCTATCTTCAATAGTTTTACTTTTGAGAAAAGTTTTGAGAATATAAAGTTTAATTTAATTAAAGATAATTTAGTGAGAATGGCCATAGTAGAGTAAATGAACTGTTGGTAAATGTATGAGGAATTATTTTGGTATGTGAGTAAACCTTAAACTTGAGTGATAAAGTCTTAAGGAAGAAATTAGAATGTGAGAATGAAAAATGCTAAACACTCAAAGGCTATGCAGTGATGCAGGGGAATTAAAAAAAAGGAGGAAATTTTGAAAAGATGTTTCAAGTGGTTACTATTTAATAGAAAGATGGTAAAGGAAATCTTAAAACTTACATGATTTATGGGAGGAGGATAAAAGAGAGAATGAATTGGAAAGGGAAAGTTTGAGATTTTATAAGTGATTGTAGTAGAGCAAGTTTTCTTTTAGTATAGATTTGCACTCCTATGCAGTGTTCTATTTTATCATAGAAAAATAGAATGGTTTGGTTGACATTTTCTGTCTAGATGTTTGTAATAATCACCAAATAAGAATAAAATCAAAGGACATTGCAAATAAAATGAAAATGAAAGTAAAAGACAAATAACTAAAAGAAGAACAAACAAAAATTTATAGAAGACAACAACTGCAATAAATCAGAACAATAAAAGAAAATAAATTCTTTCTACGTAAGCTTTAAAAATTGAAAAAAAATCTTCTTATGTAAAATGTGCTTGGAATAGAAAATAGAAATTCTTGTAAGAATAGTGATTAAGGTTCCAAGAATAGGGAAAAATGTGCGTAAATAGTGGCATGGAAAATTTGGAATTTTCCATTTTTCACCTTTTTCTATCATAAGAAATCGAATTCATAAAATTATACTTTTCTGAAATTCACAAATCTAAAGTTGGTTTGTAGGGTTTAGATGCAGAAATTGGATGAAGTACATTCTTACTTTGTAAGAGTTGAAAATTTCAGATGAAAAGTTATTTTCGATTTTCAAAATATTGCGTTCATAAAAAAATTGTCAGTACATTTAGGATGTGTGCATCATACTTTAGAAAGATTTTCAAGCAAACTGACATTCATATAGGATGTACTGCTAAGACATTTATTACATTCATGTATTTTTATGTTGTGTTGCACTTTGCATAAGTGCACAAATGGTTGCAAAATTGGATGTACACATTATGGTTACAAATTATGCGAGGATTGCAAAATTCTACCCTTATGACATTTTCAGGAAAGAAATTTTAATAAGAGTAGGAGAATATAACACCCTGCATTTCAATAACAAAATTATCAAAATAATTATGGGAGTAATGTCTGTTTGAAATTCGTAAAGCAAATGCTTGTTATAAAATGGGCAATAAATAAAAAGTTGCCACTATAAAAACTAAACGCGCTATGGTATATATAAAATTAAATAAAAAGAAACATAATAGTTAATAAATGGTACGTTATAAAATAATTAGAAAATATATGCACAAATTGATTTTATAAACAATATGCATTTGAATTTGAAAGTAACGGAAAATTATTAACTTTAACATATCAACAAACTTAACTATTTAATAAAATAGGAAAACAAATGTGTGTGGAAGGATTAAATCATTGAAGTGGAAGTAAGTAATATTATAATGGCAACATTCCCCTTAAACTGGCAATACATATCATAAAGGATATTAAAAGAGGAATAATGAAAATAACATTAGAAATTTTAAAGCATATAACCAATTTTAGAATATGAACGCACATATAGGTATATTTAATATAAATATATTAAGACATAAATTAAAAAAGCAACACACAAAATAAATGCGTGTCATAAATGGTATAAAACCAAGTAATAGAAGGAAGTTTAAATGACGCTAATCAAGTGATGTTTTAATATAAGATGGATATGCATGTATTAATAATACACATTTGAAATTGAAAATAAAATATGTGTTAAGATGGTAGAAATAAACGTTAAAAATTACGTTTATGGAATTAAAAGAATTAAACACGTAAGAATTTGAAAATGAGAGAATTATTAATGTGCATGTTGGTTGCGCATTTGCATCTGAATAAGAATGCACGTCAAAAACAGGAAGTAATCAATAAAATGGTTAGAAAAAAACATTGATAAAACGTTTAAGCATATCGATCATCATGCAACTAAACGACCCAATATACACTTCTCAAAATCGTATATGGGTCGAACCATACCTAAAGTGGGTCGACCTAAGGGTCAGCACACTTAAGGATTGGGTCGACCCATTTCGGGTCAGGGCAGTGTGATTTATTTCGTTATTAGTGGCACAGATCTGATTCGTTTCAATTGGACGGACGTGGTTCTTTTGTGCATCTATAAATAAACCAGTAGAGCCTAGCCTCCAACTCATATTTTTTGAGATGTTGCTAGAGTTGTGACATTTCCCTTCTCCTCCAAACTCTTCAGAAATATGTATATTAGTTTTAGGGTCTTTAATTCGAGGTTTAGAGATGAAAGGTTGTAGATTAATCTATAGATGCTTAGATTTTCCGTCCATGTGAGATTCAAACTAGAGAAACCATAAACGTTAGATCTGAATTAGATTCAGAATTGAAGAACAATCAGGTGAGTGGATTTGAATTATATTTTCTTATAATAGCATATTATATCGTTTGATTCCTGTAAGAATTTATAGTATGTGATCTTCTTCCTCTTTTCCCCTTTTCTGTGTCTGAATATATATAATTTACATTGAATTTTAGTTATGCGCAAAATATACATGAACTTGGAATGTTGGCATATATATATTTAAATGTTGTGCCTAATTTATTCTATTGATTATAATCCTTTTTGTTGCACGCGTTGGAAAACCTAATTTAATTGGAATTATGAACAAAAGAAGATTTAATATTTGTGGAAGTGAGATAATTAATATTATAGACAGAAAATTTGCAGTTAAATGATAAATCTGAGAATTTCTATGTTAATTGAAGTGGATTGCCTTTCAAATTTAAAATGAAATGAATATATAATTTCTTGGGATTGACAAGGGGAAATGACCCAATTGTATCCAAATTTACTGCAATTATGTAGAAGGGGGAAAAATAAGTTAAAAATAGGAATTAATGTATATCATCTAAAATAGAAAGTTAGAAATAGCCAAGATTGATTGGTTAGGAAAAAGAGAATATATTTCCATAGTTGAGAAAGCAGTAGAAAACATAATTGCAATTAAAAATAAATAAAGGCGTGGATTTAGCCATGTTACGCATTATTCAATAACCTAAAATAATTGAAAGAGATGTTTTGCAATTATGGATTTCTGTGGCAGTAATTGCCTTAAGCTATGGAAATAGATTTTTGTATAGTTTTCAGAACCAATCAATTAGGAATGGGTCTAGTATCCTAAAAAGTAAATTGTTAAGACGGAAAGAAAAGGGTAACATAATTGAAAGATGCTAGAAAGGAAAAAAAAAGGAATATGTAAGGTTTATTATAAACCTACAACCGCAACTTATATTCGCATAAAATATGAATATATGGAAAATCATGATAAATAGATATGGTTCATTTACAAATATGAATGCGATAGAAATTGGCAAAAAGGCGTTAGGCTTTAATATGAACATACTGATTTACAAAATGCATGTTACGAGCCTAAGATTCTATGGTAACTATGCATAATGATAAATTAAACATAGGTTCTAACTAATATAGCGGTATGCGTTTGGTTCAGTCCATGGGGATGAAGAGCCCAACAGGGAAGACCATTGAAGGTGTTGGGAGACATGATGTGAGCACGTCCAACTTATTTGACATGACTAGAAAGAAGTACGAGACTTCTACATGACATAAGTGAAACTACCCGAACTTCCCCGGTAAGGAAAGCCCGGATTAAATTGAGGACAAGACGAATCAGAACGCAAACAGAAGAACATTTCATTGCTTATTACAACAATTCATCAGAACACAAGAATATACAGAGTATTAACAAATAATATACATTATAAAATATCAGAGATTACAATACATTACATAGCAGCGGAAAATAATACAATACACAACTAGAAGTAATACACGGATACAGAGCTTTCCGAGTATCGTTCCAACTGTAAATCAGGTTCCTATGAATATAAATCTGCAAAACCAAAACTACTAGCTGCCCGTGTGGAAAATAGGGGCACCCAGAGTTTAGGTTAAAACAATAAACTCCAGGTCAGTCATGTGACAGGTGTGAGAACTAAAACAGTTATTTATCTTTATTTTAAAGTTAAGTAAATCCAGGGACCACGCCGTATAACACGGAACGGG
Source organism: Allium sativum (assembly GCA_030737875.1). Classification (NCBI taxonomy): domain Eukaryota; kingdom Viridiplantae; phylum Streptophyta; class Magnoliopsida; order Asparagales; family Amaryllidaceae; genus Allium; species Allium sativum. Next base: position 206,377,276 of record CM060911.1, read on the forward strand.
TTTCCTCCCAAGAATACCAGTGCACAAAACAAACAACTCAATGCTAAATAAAGAAAAATGAAGCTATTATAAGACCCAGGTCCCATCACACAATGCAACACAAGCCGGAGGATAGGGCTTTACCTTATAATAGCCAAAGAATGCTTGATACGCTAGATTTCACTTTTTATTACTGTAAGTGTATAGTGTCAAAACAATTTTAATCATAAATATCAATCATAGACGGCATGGGTACCATATATCATGTCGCCATACTAGGCTCTACAATCAAAACCGCAAAGTCACGTATTGGAAGTTGGATTTCCATCTGTGAACCGAGGCAAAAGATAGTCCTCTACCGATTTGAGACGCTCTAGCCCGTGTCTCAGGCTACAACCGCAACTGCACCTAGGAGCCATAGGGCCGGTCCACCAATGTGGATTAAAATGCCTGAACATTGCGTTTCCCCACCCTTTGGGGTGTCAATGAGTCCAATGACTCCATCAGGCCCGGATCGACCGATATATCTGAGGCGCCTCGCAACAGCAACAACCACACAGGTGAAAATAATATAAATGTCAGGGCTGGTAGGTCACTGGCACCACCTTAGCTAGAAAGAAACGCATGCCCTCTCTGGATCCTTCTCCCGTTTTTGGTTCACAACAGGGGTGTGAGGCACGCGAATCAACGTTACACAAAGCTATGCCACACAGGTCGTGCTTTGATCATCAACCACAAGACTTTGCTTTTCAACAGAAGCCTTGATCATTTGCCACTTAGGCATGCCACACAGGCAATTCACTCCATGCGATTGATATCCATCAATATATAACCCCTGAGCTCGTACGTCTTAGAGAAGGGCATTAAGCAAGAGAATAAATTCTCCGCCGCCAAACAGATATAAATTTAATAGAAATCAATCACACAGAATAAAATCCAATGTCAGACACACAGTCCATTTACAAGTTCGTTCTGGGTCTGAACGAAACCGGCGACACCTTGTACCTCGCATATCCATCGATCTCCAAGTACGTCTGGACGATCACCAACTGATTCCCTCCTCTTGGGCGTGCAGCCCAATCAAGATCATCAGTAATCACCCAAACGATGTGAAGACCTCCAGTCTTCGATCACCATCTTCATCCTCGACACCACGTCGAATCAGTTATTCAGAATGGGATAAACCCGGTCTTTCTGTATAACTCGCGTATATAATAAACAAGTGTTACACAAACACAACATACGCCTCATTCCAATTCGGAATATTCTTTTTTTCAAATATTCTTATACTTTGGGAAAGGTTCCCATTAATTTTATCAAAGATAAATTCTTTAAATTTATTCTTTAATCTTCTTTTGAATATCAATTCAAACTATCGGGATTAGCGAACCACACCGAAGTAATCATTTATTTTATTTCTCAATACCAACCTATTCATCCCTTGAAGTAAAACTGGTCATACTTCATATCTAACACCACGATGTCATCGGTAAATATTAATTACCATTTCACGTTCAAATCTAGTTAAAGATTTAACTATCGCCTGGAGTAAAACTGGTGATACTCCATTCTCAACCATTTCAATCTAATTAAAGACTCATTAAAACCCCACTAAGTTTTAATCTTCACAGAAATTAATATCCTGACTTTAACTGGGTTAAAGAACCAATGTCATCTAAAACACGGTTCACGAAAAACCCAAAATCACATTCACTAATTATCGGGTTAAAGAACAAGTGTTATTTAAAACAATGTTCACGATAAACCCAAAAATCAATTCAAATTCAATTCCAATTAAATACCATTTAATTGGTATACTTCATTAAATCTAAATAAAAAGATTTAATCTTTTTCTCCACTGGGTTTAAGAATAGTGTTAATGAAGACACCATTCACGACAAACCTAAATCACATTTGATATTAAATACAAGGCTCTGAATAGAAAATATATCGGCTTATATTCAATATCAAATTCTACGACCAACAAATATCATATTGGAAATAACGATATAAATATATCTTTCAAATTCCCATAACAATATCTGTATCGTCACGAAATCCAACATAGAAATATTCCAAGGACAATTTCGATTCAAATCCATTCCAATTCAATTATTGGAAATTCTGGTTATTTTCAAAACCATTTCAAATCCACTTTATTTATTTCAAAAATAAATTGATTTTAATTCTAGTTCAAAACTAGTTCATTTCGATAAAAATCTAATTTTATCTTTTCAAATATGGAGTTTTTTCATCCCAATTCTTCACAAATCATTTCTTATGATTTTACACAAATTATTGATATTTTTAATAATTTTATCAACGCCCGTACAGTCGATTTCCATCAACCGCCATTGAACTACACTTACAGCGACCTTTTCCAAATTTGATTTGGACATAATTCCAAATCCAACCGTTAGATTTCAAATTTCTAATATTCCTTAGAAAGCACTTTTCGATACGAACCCAACAGTTCCGTTTTTAGGAGAATCCGATGGTCGAATCTCTCGTAATATCCATTCGAAGTCAGTGGTCGAAATTCGCGAACTACCGCGGCGCGGCGCATTCTATTCAGGCCATTATATATATAATATATATATTATATATACATCGTCGATTTCTTTTCAAACCGTATTTTATAAATCGTTTAAATTCGTTTTCAAAACGATTTCAACTTCCTTTTCAAATTCAAATCAAAATCGAATTTTTCAATATAAATTCATTTTAATTTCATTTCAAATCGATTTCAATCCAATATCAATTTAATTCGAATTTCAATTCGTTTCAATTTAATTCGAATTTCAAATCTATTCAATTTAATTCTAATTTCAAATCTATTTCAATTTAATTCGAATTTTGAAATCACTTTCAATATTCATTGAAAAATGAATAAAATCGATATAAATATCGTTCACGTCAAAATGACGTCAATCTAATCAATACGGCTTTTATTCAACACATGAATGTTTATTCTATTCAACACATGAATATTTTTCAATTCAACACATGAATATTTTTCAATTCAACATATGAATTTATTTTCTTCAATACATGAATATTTTTCAATTCAACACATGAATTTATTTTCTTCAACACATGAATTTTCATTCTATATTTTCCAAATTAGAATGAGGCCCAATCAATTACCATATAATGTTAATTATATGGATTCTCTACAACACATGTATATAATAGCAACGATAAATAATCAACCATCATCCATAGTGCACCACACAACTGCATAAGCATTAAATACAAATAATTAACACTTACACAGTCTGTCAACCCATCGATTGACATACAACTAAACAATCGGGATTAGTGTATATCAAATATCATCCTAATACTTGTGTGGGGTTTCAAATCAACAAACAAAGATTTTATTTGTGCAGTTGGGCGATGTGTAAAATTTATCGTCCCAATCAATATCAGTCAAATCAGTGAATATAAACAAATCTCCGATTTGTTTATTACTATTTATTTTATATACACATTAAAAATTATATTTTTAACTATAAAATATTTTCCACTATAGAATATTTTATTTCATTTCACATCACACAATCAAATTTCACAAAACAGCAATCAAACAAATAAGTCATCCATGGTCTGTGGACGACGGTGTCGGGTGCTACTAAACACCGTCTGCATCCTAGCATATATTTCAAACTAGAAATAAATTAAAGGTGAGGAGTTCTCACCGACTAGCTAAACCAAACACCACGACTCTTCATATGTAGGAAATCTTCGCCTCGCTTCCAACGAGATCTATTCAACACCGTTTATGTTAAAAAATATATTTTTAACAACGCTACTTCCTGTATAAAGATTATATTTTTTTAACACTACTTCATATATAAAAATTGAATTTTTATTTCTAATTTACATATATAAAAGTCATATATTTTTATCGCTTCTTTCTATATAAAAATTATATTTTTATATTTCTACTTCCTCTATAAAGATCGAATTTTTATATCATCGCTATAGAAATCGGATTTTTATACTGCAACTATATAGATAAAAATTCTATTTTTATTCTGCTCACTATATAAAAATTATATTTTTGGTTCACTACTTATATAAAAATCATATTTTTATTCTTTACATTATATAAAAATTATATTTTTATTCTCTATGTCTTCATATATAAAAAACTCATTTTTACTTCACCATTTCAACTATATAAAGATTCAAACTTTTCTAATATAAAAATTCGACCTTTTCTATTTGATTAACTATATAAAAATATAATCTTTTCTATTTGATTAACTATATAAAAATATAATCTTTTCTATTTGAAAAATACTATATTTTCTATTTGAAACTGATTACTTTAAATAAACAAAAATAAATAACTGAATAAAATCTATTATAAAAAAAACTTACAGTCGAATACAAAAGGGGGGCTGCATCAGAGAATGGGGGAAAGGAGGGGGACAACGGCTACTAGAGGGGGCCGAAGCGCGCTCTCAGGCGGTTGTTGAACGGAGGTAGCGGTGGCGGCATCTGAACGGCGGTGGGGCAGTTGGTCGGAGGCGGATCGATTTTGGGTGGGTTTGGCTGATCTAGGGTTTGGGTTTGGATTGGAGAGAGGAGAGGGAGCGCCGCTGTCAGGAGGAGGCGGTGGCGTAGGGGGTCCGGCGGTGGGGCTCAGGCAGAGGCGCGGTGCATCGGTGGAGGGAGCGATGGCTTCCTCCTTCGTGTTTTGTTTTTTTTCTTTTGTTTAATTTGGTTTGAACGAAGAAGGGGGGGTTGACTTAGGATAGGGGAGAGAGAGTTTTTATTTTTTTATTTATTTAATTTCAAAAAGCAACTTTTTATTTCGACCTCGAAATCGAACCCACCGACTGTCGTCCATAGCTAATTACCCCCATTTCGAACACGATGGGATATGTATCGCTGGCTGATTCGATCGTTTCGATCAGTTTTCATCGAAATCAAAATATAAATCTATATATTGAATTTGAACGCACATTTCAATTTACCGGGGCTACATACTAACTAGAAAAATTCCCGAAAAATATTTTCTAGATTCGTATTGACGATACGGTCCAAACAAAACTAGTTTCATCAAATTCTGAGACCGTTTGAAAAATGGCCATTTTCCAGTCGATTAAAATCAACTAAAACTGGTCAAACGCATTTTCCTTTGCCATGCTCACATATTGATTCAGATAATTATAAATTTTGAAACCTAGCAATAACTTGATATCACGGATCCAACAAAAGTGGTTTCGTTGAAAACCGAGATCGTTTGCAAAATTTCCATTTTTAAGGGCCAGAATTCCATAGCGACTATTCTGAATTTTCAACTGGGCATAACTTTTTATTCCCGCTATGAAATTTCAATTTTTCGGATTCGTTGGAAAGATATTCTCAATTAGATTCTAATATTTTTGGTTTTGCTAAAATCCGGTTTATTTTGAAACCTGTACATTCATTTGAAGTTTGAAATCGAATTTTCAAACTACCGCACCATTTTCAATTCCTTTTATAATATTAAATAAAATATTTATATTCTAATGACGATCTATATAAATATATATGTTCGAATTCTATTCAAAATAAATTTCTCATCGTCATTATTTAAAATAATTCATTTTAAATATTCAAACTTCATTAAAATTGCCGAAATAAAAATTTTAAATTGGCCCAGAATTTCCGGGTTGTTACAATCTCCCCCATTTAAAACTTTTCGTCCCCGAAAAGGAACAAAGCTGAAAGTTGTTTAACTAATCAACTCAACCTCCATTTTTTTCATTACGGCTTATGTTCTTCAACTTTTCAGTTTCTAAGAACTTTTCAAATTTTTCAAAAATTTGGCTAACACCCTAAATTTCCGAAAAATTTCGCCATAACCTCCCCTACACTGGGGACTTCGGGATATTTCAAATAGCCTCCCATGACCCTCATCAATCCAAAAAGAAAAAGAAATAGCCTAGCGGCTAGCCAATCGGTTCATAAAATCATCAAAAACCCAATAAATTTGTAAACATGTACCTATTTGTCGGGCAAACAATTTTATTCTTCTGCTCTAGCCTCCTTGCTATGACCTGTTCAATGTAAGTACATGTATATGTATGCAAATGCGACTGATTTTCAATACAATTCACTTTGGCTAAAGGTTCAAATTTTAATTAATCAACCAATAATCAAACAACGCAACCATCAATCAATTAGTTGATTAGCATTTCAAATTCATAACTTTGATATATAGTCAAAGATCACATTTTTGGTGCCAAATCACAACAATAAGTCCTATCAAATTTTGGTTCTCACACCAGTCAATTGGAAATATATAGAAATTCCACCTTCGAAACTCGAACATAAATACTGATGATGTCTTGACAATCATCAGTACCATCTCCAGGCAACTAGAGTGTGATTCTATATCTATCCAGTATATTAAAACTTCAAATACACGCGGATCTGACGTATACGCAAAATCTTTATATACTGGATTGTCCAAATTCAATATAAAATAAATAATCAAATACGAATAATTGATTTAAATTTTCAAAGAAAAAATTGTTTTCATTTTTTTAAAAATATACTCTTCACACTCGTTCTAGGATACTACTGATCCCATCTCTAACGAGTCATTCTCATTGGATATTACTAATCCAATTTCTGATGAATTCTTTCATTTGGTTCTAACGTGTCTTGTTCTCCGAGCTCTGTAAACTAAAGCTCTGATACCAAGATGAAACGACCCGAACTTCCCCAGTAAGGAAAGCCCGGATTGAATTGAGGACAAGACGAATCAGAACGCAAACAGAAGAAAATTTCATTGCTTATTACAACAATTCATCAGAATACAAGAATATACAGAGTATTAACAAATAATATACATTATAAAATATCAGCGATTACAATACATTACATAGCAGTGGAAAATAATACAATACACAACCAGAAGTAATACACGGATACAGATCTTTTCGAGTATCGTTCCAGCTGTAAATCAGGATCCTGTGAATATAAATCTGCAAAACCAAAACTACTAGCTGCCCATCCGGAAAATAGGGGCACCCAGAGTTTAGGTTAAAAAAATAAACTCCAGGTCAGTCATGTGACTGATGTGAGAACTAAAACAGTTATTAATCTTTATTTTTAAAGTTAGGTAAATCCAGGGACCACGCCGTATAACACGGAACGGGTTTCCTCCCAAGAATACCAGTGCATAAAACAAACAGCACAATGCTAAATAAAGAAAAATGAAGCTATTATAAGACCCGGGTCCCATCACACAATGCAACACAAGCCGAAGGATAGGTTTTTACCTTATAATAGCCAAAGAATGCTTGATACGCTAAATTTCATCTTTTATTACTGTAAGTGTATAGTGTCAAAATAATATCAATCATAGACGGCATGGGTATCATATATCATGTCGCCATACTAGGCTCTACAATCAAAACCACAAAGTCACGTATTGGAAGTTGGATTTCCATCTGTGAACCGAGGCAAAAGATAGTCCTCTACTGATTCGAGACGCTCTAGCCCGTGTCGCAGGCTACAACCGCAACTGTACCTAGGAGCCACAGGGTCGGTCCACCGACGTGGATTAAAATGCCTGAACACTACGTTTCCCTACCCTTTGGGGTGTCAATGAGTCCAATGACTCCATCGGTCCCAGATCGACCGATATATCCGAGGCGCCTTGCAACAGCAACAACCACACAGGTGAAAATAATATAAATGTCAGGGCTGGTAGGTCACTGACACCGCCCTAGCTAGAAAGAAACGCATGCCCTCCCTGGATCCTTCTCCCGTTTTTGGTTCACAACCGGGGTGTGAGGCTCGCGAATCAACGTTACACAAAGCTATGCCACATAGGCTGTGCTTTGATCATCAACCACAAGACTTTGCTTTTCAACAGAAGCCTTGATCATTTGCCACTTAGGCATGCCATACAGGCAATTCACTCCATGCGATTGATATTCATCAATATATTACCCCTGAGCTCGTACGTCTCAGAGAAGGGCGTTATGCAAGAGAATAAATTCTCCGCCGCCAAATAGATATATATTTAATAGAAATCAATCACACAGAATAAAATCTAATGTCAGACACACAGTCCATTTACAAGTTCTTTTTGGGTCTGAACGAAACCGGAGGCACCTTGTACCTCGCATATCCATCAATCTCCAAGTACGTCTGGACGATCACCAACTGATTCCCTCCTTTTGGGTGTACATCCCAATCAAGATCATCAGTAATCACCCAAACGATGTGAAGACCTCCGGCCTTCGACCACAGTCTTCATCCTCGACACCACGTCGAATCAGTTATTCAGAATGGGATAAACCCAGTCTTTCTGAATAACTCGCGTATATAATAAACAAGTTTTACACAAATACAACATATGCCTCATTCCAATTCAGAATATTCTTTTATTCAAATATTATTATACTTTGGGAAAGGTTCCCATTAATTTTATCAAAGATAAATTCTTTAAATTTATTCTTTAATCTTCTTTTGAATATCAATTCAAACTAGTCGGGATAAGCGAACCACACCGAAGTAATCATTTATTTTATTTCCCAATCCCAACCTATTCATCCCATGAAGTAAAACTGGTCATACTTCATATCTAACACCACGGTGTCATCGGTAAATATTAATTACCATTTCACGTTCAAATCTAGTTAAAGATTTAACTATCGCCTGGAGCAAAACTGGTGATACTCCATTCTCGACCATTTCAATCTAATTAAAGATTCATTAAAACCCCACTTAGTTTTAATTTTCACAGAAACCAATATCCTGTCTTTAACTAGGTTAAAGAACCAATGTCATCTAAAACACGGTTCACGAAAAACCCAAAATCACATTCATTAATTATCGGGTTAAAGAACAAGTGTTCACGATAAACCCAAAAATCAATTCAAATTCAATTCCAATTAAATACCATTTAATTGGTATACTTCATTAAATCTAAATAAAAAGATTTAATCTTTTTCTCCACTGGGTTTAAGAATAGTGTTAATGAAGACACCATTCACGACAAACCCAAATGACATTTGATATTAAATACAAGGCTCTGAATAGAAAATATATCGGCTTATATTCAATATCAAATTCTACGACCAACAAATATCGTATTGGAAATAACGATATAAATATATCTTTCAAATTCCCATAACAATATTTGTATCGTCACGAAATCCAACATCAAAATATTCCAAGGACAATTTCGATTCAAATCCATTCCAATTCAATTATTGGAAATTCTGGTTATTTTCAAAACCATTTCAAATCCACTTTGTTTATTTCAAAAATAAATTGATTTTAATTCTAGTTCAAAACTAGTTCATTTCGATAAAAATCTAATTTTATCTTTTCAAATATGGAGTTTTTTCATCCCAATTCTTCATAAATCATTTCTTATGATTTTACACAAATTATTGATATTTTTAACAATTTTATCAAGGCCCGTACAGTCGATTTCCATCAACAGCCATCGAACTGCACTTACAGCGACCTTTTCCAAATTTGATTTGGACATAATTCCAAATTCAACCGTTAGATTTCAAATTTCTAATATTTGTTAGAAAGCTCTTTTCGATACGAACCCAACGGTTCCCGTTTTAGGAGAATCCGACGGTCGGATCTCCCGTAATATACATTCGAAGCCAATGGTCGAAATTCGCGAACTGCCGCAGCACGACGCCTTCTATTCAGACCATTATATATATATAATATATATTATATATATTTCGTCGATTTCGTTTCAAACCGTATTTTATAAATTGTTTAAATTCGTTTTCAAAACGATTTCAACTTCCTTTTCAAATTCAAATTCAAATCAAAGTCGAATTTTTCAATATAAATTCATTTTAATTTCATTTCAAATCGATTTCAATCCAATTTCAATTTAATTCGAATTTAAATTCATTTCAATTTAATTCAAATTTCAAATCTATTCAATTTAATTCTAATTTCAAATCTATTTCAATTTAATTCGAATTTTGAAATCACTTTCAATATTCATTGAAAAATGAATAAAATCGATATAAATATCGTTCACGTCAAAATGGCGTCAATCTAATCAACACGGCTCTTATTCAACACATGAATGTTTATTTTATTTAACACATGAATATTTTTCAATTCAACACATGAATATTTTTAAATTCAACACATGAATTTATTTTCTTCAACACTTGAATATTTTTAAATTCAACACATGAATTTATTTTCTTCAACACATGAATTTTCATTCTATATTTTCCAAATTAGAATGAGGCCCAATCAATTACCATATAATGTTAATTATATGGATTCTCTACAACACATGTATATAATAGCAACGATAAATAATCAACCATCATCCAGAGTGCACCACACAACTGCATAAGCATTAAATATAAATAATTAACGCTTACACAGTCTGCCAACCCATCGATTGACATACAACTAAACAATCGGGATTAGTGTACGTCAAATATCATCCCAATACCCGTGTGGGGTTTCAAATCAACAAACACAGATTTTATTTGTGCAGTTGGGCGATGTGTAATATTTATCGTTCCAATCAATGTAAGTCAAATCAGTGAATATAAACAAATCTCCGATTTGTTTATTACTATTTATTTTATATACATGTTAAAAATTATATTTTTAACTATAAAATATTTTCCACTATAAAATATTTTATTTCATTTCACATCACACAATCAAATTTCACAACACAGCAATCAAACAAACAAGTCATCCATGGTCTGTGGATGACGGGTGTCGGGTGCTACTAAACGCCGTCTGCATCCTAGCATATATTTCAAACTAGAAATAAATTAAAGGTGAGGAGTTCTCACCGACTAGCTAAACCAAACACCACGACTCTTCATATATAGGAAATCTTCGCCTCGCTTCCAACTAGATCTGTTCAACACCGTTTATGTTAAAAATTATATTTTTAACAACGCTACTTCCTATATAAAGATTATATTTTTATAATGCTACTTCATATATAAAAATCGAATTTTTATTTCTAATTTACATATATAAAAGTCATATATTTTTATCGCTTCTTTCTATATAAAAATGATATTTTTATATTTCTACTTCCTCTATAAAGATCGAATTTTTATATCATCGCTATAGAAATCATTTTTTTATACTGCAACTATATAGATAAAAATTCTATTTTTATTCTGCTCACTATATGAAAATTATATTTTTGGTTCACTAATATAAAAATCATATTTTTATTCTTTACATTATATAAAAATTATATTTTTATTCTCTATGTCTTCATATATAAAAATCTCATTTTTACTTCACCATTTCAACTATATAAAGATTCAAACTTTTCTAATATAAAAATTCGACCTTTTCTATTTGATTAACTATATAAAATATAATCTTTTCTATTTGATTAACTATATAAAAATATAATCTTTTCTATTTGAAAAATCCTATATTTTCTATTTGAAACTGATTACTTTAAATAAACAAAATAAATAACTGAATAAAATATATTATAAAAAAACTTACAATCGAATACAAAAGGGTGGCTGCATCAGAGAATGGGGGGTGGGGAAATGAGGGGGACAACGGCTACTGGAGGGGGTCGAAGCGCGCTCTCAGGCGGCGGTTGAACGGAGGCTAGGGGTGGCGGCATCTGGACGGCGGCGGGGCAGTTGGTCGGTGGCGGATCGATTTTGGGTGGGTTTGGCTGATTTAGGGTTTGGGGTTTGGATTGGAGAGAGGAGAGGGAGCGCCGCTGTCAGGAGGAGGCGGAGGCGCAGGGGGTCCGGCGGTGGGGCTCAGGCGGAGGCGCGGTACATCGGTGGAGGGAGCGACGGCTTCCTCCTTCGTGTTTTTTTTTTCTTTTGTTTAATTTGGTTTGAACGAAGAAGGGGGGTTGACTTAGGATAGGAGAGAGAGATTTTTTATTTATTTAATTTCAAAAAGCAACTTTTTATTTCGACCTCGAAATCGAACCCACCGACTGTCGTTCATAGCTAATTACCCCCATTCCGAACACGATGGGATATGTATCGCAGGCTGATTCGATCGTTTCGATCAGTTTTCATCAAAATCAAAATATAAATCTATATATTGAATTTGAACGCACATTTCAATTTACCGGGGCTACATACTAACTAGAAAAATTCCCAAAAAATATTTTCTAGATTCGTATTGACGATACGGTCCTAACAAAACTAGTTTCGTCAAATTCTGAGACCGTTTGAAAAATGGCCATTTTCCAGTCGATTAAAATCAACTGAAACTGGTCAAACGCGTTTTCCTTTGCCACGCTCACATATTGATTCAGAAAATTATGAATTTTGAAACCTAGTAATAACTTGACATTACAGATCCAACAAAAGTGGTTTTGTCGAAAACTGAGATCGTTTGCAAAATTTCCATTTTTAGGGGGCTAGAATTCCCTAGCAACTATTCTGAATTTTCAACTGGGCATAACTTTTTATTCCCGCTATGAAATTTCAATTTTTCGTATTCGTTGAAAAGATATTCTCAATTAGATTCTAATATTTTTGGTTTCGCTAAAATCCGGTTGAAACCTGTACATTCATTTGAAGTTCGAAATCGAATTTCCAAACTACCGCGCCATTTTCAATTCTTTTTATAATATAAAATAAAATATTTATATTCTAACGATGATTTATATAAATATATACATTCGAATTTTATTCAAAATAAATTTCTCATCGTCATTATTTAAAATAATTCATTTTAAATATTCAAACTTCATTAAAATTGCCAAAATAAAAATTTTAAATTGGCCCAGAATTTCGGGTTGTTACGAGAAGGATATTTCGTGATGGTCCTCTGTGATAGGCCCTGGGTTGTCCCCACAGAGGCATGGACTGTACGGTTCCATCCGAGGAGTATGTCTTCCCTACATTTGCGTTGTGTGCAGCCTAAAGACTGATTGGGATGATTTTAGAATGATTTGGCGGCTGACTCAGATTGTAGGCGGGAAGTCTTCGTAGTCGAAGACCCAACAAAGGATAGTAGGTCGTTGGATACCTGTCATCATCAGTCGAAGCGAGTATGAGAAAGGCCGAAGCTAAACCAAGAGGCCAATAATCTTCACCATCGTGTTATCGGATGAGGGACTACATGAATATTTAGATTGGTTATTAGGGAGGTCACTTAGCTCTTTGAACGGTCTTTCATTAGTTGGAGGGACTAGGGGCATAGCCATCGAAAGAGGCAGACCAGATTTTGATATTTGTATTGTGGGCTTAATATGCCATTATTTTAGGCCTAACGAGACCATTTTTGACAAAAATAGAAAGCCTCTTCCTAAGTTCCGTGGAAGAACTCAGGTTCAGGGCACCTTTATGGTGTAGTGGTAGAAACTTATTCGTTTTCGTAGTGCATTTAAGTACGATATCATGGCATAGTGATATAGACATAGTGCTCCTTCGTATCATGGTAGTACGTTTTCGTAGCGTGACGATAGAGGTCTTGTAGGTTTTTGCAGTACGGCGATGGAGACCACTCGTGAAGGATACTATGGTTAGTACCTTGATATATTGGGCATATAGCTACATATATATGATTTATTAGGTTAATCTACTTGGGAGTGGATCAGTACGATTTATGCGTGAAATCGGAAGTGTAATGTGTAATAAACCCAAAATAACTTAATAAAGGTAAATTAGTGATATAACGATATATGTAGTATTATTTATAGAAAGCATAATTTGTCCATTCATCAAAAACTTTTGTTGTGACCCCTTCTCATAACAAACCTATAGGTTAGACAAGTGGCAGAGATTATTCAGCTTAGAGATACTTGTTAGACAATATCAATATTATGGTAAGTATTTACTTACTATTATATTATATTTCATCCGTTGTGTGATATTTTATTGTGAGCTCTGATATATTTTACCTTTTGCTTTCTGCGGGATACCAGACAAACCTACTCGGGTTTCAGTGGACTTAGATTTTAGCATTTTACGAAAAATTCGGACCATCTAAAATTTTGGTTGTTACATGGAAGGTCTTATAAATGGTATTTGAACTTAGAAGTAGAAATGCATGAAGTTTAGAAATCAAAATGAGGACTTGAAATGATTGAATTTAAACTACAAGCTAAGTTTTGAGTGATTTGATTTCTAATCAAAGAAGTCTTGATAAGATTTGAAATTTTATAAAGAAGATAATAATTAGGTCTTATAATAAAATTTATAGATCAAATTTTATTAAGGAATATATAATGAATCCAAGCATTGTAAACAAGTTATAAAAGAGATCTAAAGCTAATAAGATTTGTTTTAATAAGGGTTTCCTTAATAAACGAATTAAGAAAAATAGTTATAACGAGAAAGAGATTTTAATTTCATGAAATGGTTTATAGAACCTTGTTTTATTGAATAACAAATGGTACTTGTGTCATATATTGAATATCAGATTTTGAGTTAACAAACTTCTAATTATCTTGAAGATAAAAATGTTGTCAAGTCAATGACTGAGAGGTAAATAAAATACTCTAAATTAAATGACTTCATTGTTATCCGAGAGGTGACCTTAGTTTGAAAGCTAAAGTAGATGTAGGAAACTAAATTATTACATCCTTTAAAAATATTGTAAACTTAAATTTGCAAAGTTTAGAAGTCAAATAAAATTATTTTGGTTTTATAGTAAACATTGTATCACATAACATTAGTTAAACAATATATGATTTGTGATTATACTTATACCATTGAGTTGATATATAGAAACATTATCTAAGTAAAGAAAATAATATGATTTGTGAATACGCTTATTTCGAAGAGATAAGTGTATGCATATGTTTTCAAGGTGACGAAAAAAGAGATTTGTGAATATGCTTATTTTATTGAGATAATTATATGAAATCGATTCTCAATAATCGATGAAATGATTTTAATGAATGATGTAATTAAAAGGGTTTATGATGCTGATGTACTTAATTGTACGATTATGATTGATAGGTAAAGAACCAACTATTAATAAATTCTCCTTTAACTTACAATATGGTGGTTCAAGGAACGTGATTGGAATTGAATTCAAAACCACTTCGAACTTGTGTTGCATTCGAAATTGGAATTGTTGGTATGCTTATGTTTATGATTCTGATTTGATGGCAATACTTTTAGGGCAAAAAGATCAGCTTGTTAATGTCTCTGGTTAGTTACCAAGACTATACTTGTAGTAGCGGTCCCTAGGTTTTGGAGTTCTCCATGATGCAAGGACTTCTTGTCAGTAATTTTAGATATTATTCTCGACATATTATGGTAAAAGAGTACTGCGCAACTTGTATGGGCAAACGTTATTAGTACATTTGCATTGGAGGGCAATAAACATTCAAAGTGAAATATGCTGAAGAAAGGTAAAAACATAGTCTCATGCCTTATCAACCAGTAATGACTAAAATATGGGATATCGTCATTGCTATCAAGGTCGCACCCATTAGGGTATGTTTATCATCAATCTAGAACGGTTGACCCTTATTATTGTATGCTTTGGTGTGGTTGTCGATCACAACCATGGTCGTGACATTATTGGTACTATCAAGTTGAGTGGTAGGCCGGTTCTGTGTTAGATCGAGACCAAGACATTCTTGCAATCTCGGTACATTAAGCCACAAAGGTACTGTAACGTGCGATACCCCCTTAGCCCTGTCATTATATGAAATCCAAACTCAAATACAAGCCTTTCACTGTTTTAATTTTATATCTATTATGTCGAATTTGATAATGGTAACAATTTTGAAAGTTGATTTGATTTATTTCATGGGTTTTATTCTAAAATAGACATTATAATAATATCACCTGATTACCAAGAAATGTTTTGGTTATCGTAAGAGAAAAAATATGTGTCATATTTGCATGTGGTCGTGTCTTACGAGAGTTTCTTCTTTCAAAAGATTTTCTAAAAATAAGCAAGTTGTTTGTGGCGTGAATTTTCTCACTCTGGTATTTCAGAGCGATCCAGACGTTGTTTTCCTAAATGTTTTTGACCGAGTATATTTTTCATAATTTCTTTGGATTTTCTTGCAGCTGCAGGAGACGAGCACGAGTCAGGACGTATTCTTATATCTCTTGTAGTACCTATTTTTCGATGTACAATGACATTCTGTTGTATTCTGCAATGTTGTGTTATCACCCAATGTAAGGATAGATAATTATAATTTTGCAGGCAGAATTATTTGTGTAATCTGGTTATTTTTCCTTGTATACGTGTGTGTGTACATATTGTTTCTTTTTATGTATACAATATTGGTATATTATATTTTATTCATTCCCTATAGGATTCGGGTATGATGTGGTTAAATTCTTCTTCTATTTTAACATTTTTTTTTTCTTTTTTTTTTCTTTCTTACCCTCTAACTTATGGGTTTTAGCATGTAGAAGTTTGCATTAAACTTGGGGCATGGATCTTATGAATTTTGACTAGTGATATTTCTTGTTCTTGTTCAAACCAAATCAAAGTAATAAAACTAAAACAAACTATAATTTAGTTAGAAAAAGTGTAAACGAGACAGCTAACTAGATCGTCTGAATCAAAAGGTGCACTTGATCAGAGAAAGACCATGTACTGGCAATAGTTGCTAAACAGAGAAAGCCTGAGCTGTTGTCTTGTAGATACCTATATCGACATGTGCATCTATCTATATCTCTATCTGTACTATAGTCCAAGAAACCAGTAAATTCAACATATTCTGCAGTCAACTGATTGTTTACTGCAAGTCATATAAAAGCATACATATAAAAGCATACTTTTGATGCCTGTAACAAAGTACATAAAAAGGCATGCTTACTTTTTTAAAAGTTAATGGATAGGAGTCCAATCTGATAAATTATGAGTGATTCCTTTTGTTCATAATGACAGTAATCCAAAGCTAGCGACCCTTATCCTATCTAGCATTTGTAGCATGCGATGAAGAAAAGAAGAAGGATTCAGAACTTAGTCAATCAATACATGAATATCCACTGAAGTGGCAAGCTTTTACACGCATGCTAGCTAGATAACAAATAACAATGCATGATGATGCATTTGAATTATTATTTTTCTTGTTTAAACTGTAATAAGTTGATAATAATATAAATTTTGTTCCCATGGCATAAATTAATTCTTGCATTTAGAGTGACTGATGAGAGGGTCTAGCACTGAAACTAAAATATATAACATTTCATGCCAATATGAGTTTGATCGGTTTAAACTTTCAAACTACACTCAACTCAAATTTTGTAACTCCGTGGAATTGCTCTGTTGTTAAGTAACATAAATAGCATAGGGTGTATACATATATGGCTGATAAGGTAAACAATGTAAAATCTATCAAAGAAGGTAGATGGCAATCACTGTCAAGATGCCACTTAAACCAACTAAGGTTAATTATAATTCATTTATGATCTGTGGATTCTTGCTCGCAAAACTAGCACATCGCTATTTGTACTACTGACAGCTCACAATTATTAGTGGTTGACAGTAACTTGTGGAATCCTATAGCTGATTACTTCTTGTTATTTTGTGCAGCATCAAATTATTTAACTAATCAAGTTAATAGCTTGTCTACTTTATTAAATATTGGTATTGGTTAGAAGACAATCAATAGATCTTGCAATGCAGTGTTATCATCATGTGCCATTGATGAAATGATCTATAATACAACATATGGCTTAATACCATCATTTTGCTGGAAAGAAGTGAACACATCCAACTTATTCACATTTACAATTCAAACACAATTCTTGTAGTCTTCCAGTGATTCGGAACAAAACCAAAAACCAAACCAAATCCTACATAATATATATAGCATACCTTGTTTTGTACTTCTCTATAGCTCTATGTAGGAGCATCTGATAAAATTTTGCATTCAGTAATCCATTGAAAAACTCAAATTCAAATTAAGCATGTCATCTACATGAAGTGAGATCAATTTCAATAAGGTTGTCTTCCTCCAGCGTAATCTCAATCATCTCTTCTTCTTCTTCATCCCATCTAAAACAAATGGAAGATTTTTCACTATCCGTATCTGAATCACTGCTACTGCAATATCCAAAATAATCCAATTTATCCATGTAATTTCTCTTCAGTCTTGGATATCCCATAGAACAATCGTCTTCATCGCTGTCTTCTTCGCCTTCTTCGTATATCACCTCCAAAGGGCCTCCTTTAAAGCTCCATTCAACCATCTTCTCACAAAACTCAACTCTAACACTTTCATTTGGCTCATGATCACTGATGGGCGGTTGCTCGTTACAGGTTTCGGGTGCTGGTTTTGGTTCATCCTTTGAACAAGGCTCGGGTTTCGGGGGACCGAAATGGAGGAGAGCAGTGAGAATCAAAGAGGTAGTTATGAGTACAGGAGACAAGTAAAAATGAAGAAGATTAGGGAGATAGATGAGATTTAGAAAGAAGAATGTGGTTAGTATTGAAAACAAAGGATGCGAGGAGACTTGGTCCAGTATGGAAGATTTTTGATCTAATGGTTTCTCCATGATTGAATGATATTCAAGAAAATGAGGAAAAAGTGAACTTATATGAAGAGAGAGACAGTAAGAAGGAAGAAAAGGACTTCACAATTGGTTCTTAGTATGACATGATGGGTGCGAATCTACGAGGATGCGTGTCACAAATGCATTTGGTGTAACCGATGCCACATATGCATATTGTAAAAATGAAAATGTTATAAGCCCCGAATATTAGTTTGTCGAAACGTAAGGACATAGATCTGAGTACTGCTATTTCTTGAATCCAACAGCTCTATATGAATTTCGCTCAGTTCCTAACTTTCCTAACTTACTTTTCGGGGTTGTATATCTCTCGAAACGATTGGAGCAAATCGTCTGGACCTAAAATTAGTCGGTCCCCTGGACTCGGTCAAAACGATAGCTAAAAGTGCTTGATAGGAAGTGCACAATATTGTGGATTAGTAAGCTTGAAAATTGAAAGCAGCTGCTTCTTTTAAGGGTGTGGAATACATGTACCAACTAATTTACTGATTAAACCTTCTTGCAGAGAATTTACATCAATCATGATGTGTAATGTGGTTAGAGATGGTGGTTGGGTTATTTAAAGATATAATTAAGACTTCATAATTATATTATATTTGTTTGGAGATACTGCTGATTAATAGATGGTGTTTTAAGCTAATAAAGGTCCGTTCTATAGTCCCGAAAATAGATAGATCGAGATATCGAAGGCTCTTGATTGTCAAAACATGTTCAAATATGCATAATATGAGATTCGAGGTATTTCTTAGATGGCAACCTTGGTGTCCTTACCCTTGGCCACCCTGAAGTTGATGAATAAGCATTTTTTGCAACTGTTCTCAAACCAAACTAGTTTGTCTCTTATGTTTAGCTAAGAAGCAATTAGTGGGTAATTATCATCATGCTGATTATGGACAAAACTTTTGCCACTCAAGGAGAATTTGGAGGGGTCCGCTTGAGCATAAGTGGCCTTTATTAACTTTTAAGGAGAGTCTGGACATCGGAAACAAACACGCATGTGAAAACAGAATGAATAGTCATCAGTCATGGACTCAAAATAAAAAGGTTGATATTTAGTGCAAATCTGAAATTGCTTTTATCATATTCGGTGCAAGATTTCATTTTGTTGCCTAATCATTGAGGATTAATGTCTTTAATAAGACCCACCAGACTTGCAAACGGAAACCTAACTAATAATTAATCTATGAACAGGTGTCTAAGTACCAAATATGAATATATTTACATGACTGTTTTAGCAATAGTCTCATTAGAGCATCAGAAATAATGAACTTGCTAAATTATATTAAGTGCTGCCCAATATACCATAAAGTAAGCTACTTTTATATATTTCTATGCTAAGCTTAAATTAATGATGTTTCTTTTTTTTAAACATTCCTCTTAAAAATATTCAACTAGTCCCACTGTGATATTGTATAGGGCAACCATTTGATAGTAGAAATAATCAATTTATAACAAGGTATATATTAGAAGATTTTAGTGAACTTATCAAACATTTTATATTATAAGACCTCACCTAAAAAGTTGCTTATGTTTTAAACCACCAACGTCGAGCTAAAGTCGTTACTATTATTATTTTTGAAAAAACAGTAATTGAGCTAAAGTTATACCGTAACTAACTTAGTACATTGAACTGAAAAATAATAGTTCCATTTTAAACACTGTGAATGCATGTTTATGAAATGCAACAAGATATTGTACTTGTTTGGAAGAGTGAGGTTAGATATGATCCACGTAATAATGTTTAATTTTGACTAGCACAAATTGGGAGAACCAAGGAACATGAACCTGTTTTCATCTAGTTTGCTGTGTGCGTGCGCGCACACATGCATATCTAGCACAGGAAAGATTTGGTTATGTTTTATATGCGTCATACGGAGAACGGTGTCTTCGTCTGCTTTACTTACGCTGATGTATGAGTTGGGGAAAATGCAGCTACGTTCAATGGATCGTAATTTAAAAAACAAAAATGTTCTGAATGAGCAGTAGAGTCTGTTTACACCACTTTATGTGGTGTGAACGTGACTTCATCACCTTATTGGTGAAAATTTTAAGAACACATATAAGCCCTCCTGATTTCCATCGATAGAGAAACGAAGTTATGTTGACATCACACAAAGTGGTGTTAACAAACTCGAAATTCTGAATCAGGACCATACCTTTTTCTTTTTCTTTGAACGATGACATTATGGTTAGGGGTAGACGCGGTTCGGTTCGGTGCAGTTTGAAGCTCAAACGGCTTCTGCACCGCATCAAACGGTATTTTAAAAATACAAAGCATTATACTAATTGTGCGTTCGCAGTCAAATGTAGGCACGCTCATTTTTTTTTCGGCATCCAACGCGTCGGACGCAACTACCTTTTCCTCCTTCCAGATAGCGTGACTCTTGAATGTTGGAAAATCAACCGTTGGCGCCCGACGCGTCGGACGCCAACGGTTGATTTTCCAACGTATCATTTCCTACTCTATAAAATCGCACCGCCTCCCCCTTTTCTCCCCACCTCAGTCCGATTCCTCTCCTCCTAACCCCCGAATTTCAATTTTTTTCGAGCAATTTCAAGCTTCAAAAACAGTAATTTTTTATACGATTGTGTATATTTTTCAATTTCCTATAACATATGTTTTTTTCGATTTTTTTTGATTTTTTTTTGTTATGCAAATGGCTTCGTCTTCCACCTCTGCTACCTCGCAGCCATTTTCGAACTGGACGGACGACCGGGAGTCCGCTTTCATAGATATTTGTGTTGAGTTAATAGCCGCTCGCGATACAGGCGTCAGTGGGTTCTACTCAACAGTCGCGGCAATAATGAATGACCGTTATAATCTGGAGTTCACAGAAACCCAGATCAAAAATAAACGGGACAACATGAAGCGCGTTTTTCGCGATTGGGACAGAATTCTACGAACACCTGGCGGTGTATGGAATGCAGAGTTCGATTATTTGGATGGGCCTGGTGATTTTTGGAGTACCGGCAGTGGCAGACCATACAGAAAATTCAGAAAGAACTCGCCGTTGAAGTTCCGAGAGCAGGACATTATGTTCGAGGGATGTTTGCGCAGAGATACCTGTGCGTATCTGGTTCCTGAGGTTGCGCCTCCTACTGCACCGCACCTCCACCTCCACCAGCGCCTATGCCAGCCGCTTCCTTCTCCCCTGCCGAAGCGGGTTACTATACTGGTTGGATGGCTTCTGACGATCCCCCTTCCGGTCAGTCCTATAGGCGCAGACAGGTAGAGCATCCCAGCTCGTTTATGACCGACCAGCTGAGACAGCTTGTTGCTCGTTGCTTGGAGCTTGTTCAGGGACCGGGTACGCGTGTGGAGCTCTGGGAGATTCTGACGATTTTCCGCAATGATCCGCGGAATGTGGATATTGTTCAGGAGCTTACCGATGAGGGCATACGTGGATTTATTTTGGCGAAGTTGAGCTTATTGCCTCATCGTCGTTTATTTTAGATTTTCATGTATTTATTTTAATTTCAGTCCTGTTGTGTTCTTTATGTTTGTATTTCTGTTCGTGTAATGGAAAATGTAGTCGTTTTGTTTTATGCAATTAGTATTTAATTAATTCAAAACAATTAATTTAACAATTAAATACCCCGCTCAAATACCCCGTTCGTAGCTAAAAACACATTCCCCGTTCGTTACAGTACCACGCTCAAATACCCCGTTCAAATGCCCCGCTCAAATGCTCCGCTTGCGTTCGTTAAGAACGCACCCTAACCGTTCAAATGGTTTAGTTTCGGTTCGATTTCGATGTAATACGGTTCGGTTTTGGTTCGGGTCAGTTTGAACCCGTATTAGATATGAAACAATAGAATTACTTACATCAACAATCAATTTACGATTGTATGACAACAATCAATTTACGATTCTATGACGTTGTGTCACCCAAAAGTTAAAACCAAGGTGTTATCTTGAATTGGTATAACTACTATATACGCTGAAAATAGAATATATATCGTTAAAATAAAAAGTTAGACAAGAATTTGTTAATTTTTTATCATAACATTACCGAAGTAGTTATGCGGTTCGGTTCGGTTCAATATGGTTTGGTGTTCAAATCGCAACCGAACCGTATCATTGCGAGTCGGTTCGGTTTTGACTATTTGCATTAGAGAAAGAATCTGGTGCGGTTTTCCGTACCGTTTTTACGGTTCGATCTGGGCGTTTTCCACATTGCCGTTTATGCCCACCCCTAATTATGGTTATTTCCACTTAATAATTAAATGAATAGTACAACGTTTATTGCAAGGGATAAGAGACCAGTACATGAAAATGAAATGCAACCTAATAAATAAGGCCCAGAAAGTACGACTGGCTTATTTGAAAGCTGATAGAACGATGCTCAGTGAAACGTCAATTTAGTTTACTGCTACAGTCGACAAAGCGGAGGATTTATCCATGGATTAGGATTAGGATTATTTTCTATTAGTTACCATAACTTAGATTATTCGTCAGATTTATATATGTATACTAGAATAATTGAAAACGTCATTTTGATAAGCAAATCCAAAATAACACTGGATAACCGTAACATATAATCACTTTGCTCTATTTAAAATGTATATATACCCTGCAATGACACTGGATATTGATAAGTTGAGATTCAACCGGATTATATGTTGTGTGATGCTAAGGACATCCCAATATGTTCTTTTTACTGCAACTAAAAAATATCACAAAATAATACATTCCTCTCTTCCTAATACGAAACAATTAAGAATGGGGGCTACTACCGTATTTTTTCTATTTCTCCATCTCTGCTTGAAACCCCCTAAATTACATTCGATGAAAAAAATTACAACTCATATTCCATGAGAGAAAAAAAAAATATCGACATCACTAATGCAAATATAATTGAACAATATCCAATGAACTTTTTATGAAACATGAACATTCCTGCTATATAACTAACACAAATATAAATCAATATATCATACTTTTAGGGTTTTTAGATCATCAAACATTTGAGAGAGCGAGAAATGTGTAGAAGACAACGATCAATTACCAATAAGAGAGATTCGGGATTTCAGATTAGAGCTGAATAAGTGATTAATTCGACAAATAATAGTTGAGTGAAAGATTAGAATAGAGAGGTAATGTGGTATTAGGAAGCATACAAAATTTAATGAGTTTTATTTTTATAATTGCGGTATTAGGAAGAACATATTGGGGTGCCCTTAGCACCACACTATATGTAAGAAACATACTTTTTTTAATGCGTCAACAAAATTTCCTACTTGCACCCAAATTTTAGTTACCATCCATAAAAGGACCTTAAAAATGGAAATATACCTGAAGTTGCATCTTGGTTTGTGGAAATGGGGAAACATCCATTTTTTAATTATCAACTTCTCATACTCCATTATCTCTGATCTGAGCGTGAGTAACCAAGGGTTATACGAGGTTTTAAAAAATCGGTTAAGATGACATTGAATTTTCGAAGCCTATAACTCTATAGAGTAGATTTTGAATGTTGTTATTCGTGTTTTCTTTTTCTTTTTTTTAAAAAAAATGACAAAATTTCCTACTCATCGTGCAAAAAGTAAAACGAAGCGGATTTCTTTCCTTACTCCTCGTATAAGTAAGGTTGTTATGGTAATAGTTACCGTTAACATTTGACAAATATTGTTACATACCATTTTACTGGTAAACTAGAACTGATTACCATTATAGTACCATTTTTACTGG
This sequence comes from Allium sativum, assembly GCA_030737875.1. NCBI lineage: Eukaryota > Viridiplantae > Streptophyta > Magnoliopsida > Asparagales > Amaryllidaceae > Allium > Allium sativum. Next base: position 206,401,420 of record CM060911.1, read on the forward strand.
TAAACCAGAATTGCTTACCATTACCGCTACTAGTCGTCTGGTATACCAAGACTGATACGCCGATAATCCGCTAACCTTTGCACTAGTAATGGTAAGTTATCATTTGTCCATCAAAGTTTATATCTTGACATGTTTTTTTATAAACAGTGCATCTTTATTATAAAATATGTAGTGTTAGTTTATAAAAAAGCAGAAATGAAAAGGAAAATAAGTGTACCTGAAATAATTTCACCTGATTATTGAACTAAATATAATTGTTTATTTGGTTCTAAATGCATGCAATAAAGCATAGAAGATGAATATACATATGTTTTGAATTGATCGGTAAAATTACCGTTACCATTGGTATCGAAGAAATATTATCGATAATTTACCGTTAAAAATGGTAAATTTACCATCACCATACCGTTTTAACTGGTATACCGATTTCAGTCAAAATGATTACCGATCGACTAGTAATGGTATAGTAATAGTAAATTTACCATTACTGTGACGGCCGCCCACGGCCCCCGCACTATACAAGAGGAATAATGCACCGAAAGGTGTACCAGGCGGCTATGGATGATCATCAAGATCTGGTAGATAAACGAAACCTGTCGCAAACTCACAGCGCAGGGATAAAATATAAAAGAACATATACAACAGGTAGTAATAGTGAAGCAGAAACACTGGACTTTCATACAACTAGAAAGTAATATCCACAAACTTGGAAATAGTGTTTATACAAATTTGTCTCACTACATCACTCAGAAAAGCAAACAGCGGAAATCCAATTATTAGATAGTAGTAAAACTGGTACGTGAGCCTCCTGCTCATCATCGATCAACATCGTCGTTCTCACTAAAGCATTACCTGTCACCTATTACTTAGTCTGCCCATCAAAAACTGGATGAACAGCCCAAGGTAATAAGAGGAAACATAAAATCTTGAGTCAGACAATAGTCTTAGTGAGTGAAAAAACAACTAACAAACTTCAACAATAAAGTGTATGAGAAGAGATAGATAAACATACTAATCTACCCACAACACCAGAGAAGGACTCAATCTTATCTTCCCCACATCGGAAAGTGATAGCCTTTACAATCTATTCAACCAAAGGAATAACAATTCATACATAGGAACCAGAACAACCATTGATAACATTCATAACATCCAGATTACCTAGGTCTCACGTAGACAACCCTAATCGAGTTTAACATTCCCCAAGTACTCTCGCCAGAGGCCTAAACCAATATCAGTTAAGCACTCAAAGAACATCTCCCTCGACTTTGGATAATCTATATGAGATAGTACAAACAGAACAATCAATCATCCATGACTGACTCTGGCTATCACAGCCAATCCTGCTTTGAAACCACCATTAATCGTATGACGACCAACCTTGTCATATGTCAAGGGCTAATGGTAACCTCAGTTCTATCATAAACTTCATATGTCCAACCTTGACAATGTCCAACCTTGACAACTAGGCCTTTCAACGATACCCAAGGTACTCGACCTACAACCGGTCTTTTGGGTGCCCCCATCGTACACCTGCTTTGAGCCTGCTAGAACTTACGACAACGATAATCTCTCGGCCTTCAATATCTCTAGTCGTCCAACCTTGACGGCTATTTACTGCTCAAGCGACCATCTCGAGCAACCATTATCCACCAACTCACGACATTTGAGTTGTCTGCCTATTCGTTGCTTTTCACCGATCAACGAACATATCACATCACTTCGAACATCCCCTTCTGGATTCTCGTCGAAGCCACCATCATCGTTGAACCAACCAACATCTCTATAAGGTTAAAAGAAATCCATAGCATTATTTCAACACTTCCTAACTTCCCAATTGAACTCACTTTGAAGTCACATCATCACTGGAAATGTCCGACCAGAAACAGTTGACCAGAAATGGCAAAAATGGCTGACCAAAAATAACAAAAATGGCTGACCAGAAATTGCTGTCCAGAATAGCCCGACCGCCTTTGGTACGACCCGACCGCCTTTAGGCCCGACCCGACCCCCTTTTGTCCGACCCGACCCACCTTAGTCAGATCCAGATTGGTCCAATCCCTTTAGCCCGACCCAAAATGGTCTGATTCACTTTAACCCAATCCAGAATGGTCCGACCCGACCCCCTTTAGTCTGACCCGACCCCCTTTAGTCCGACCCGAGCCAACTTTGACTTGTCCTCCACGATGGAATTTGAGCCCGACCCGACCCCCTTTAGTCTGACCCAACCCCCTTTAGTCCGACCTGAGCCAACTTTGACTTATCCTCCACGACAGAATTTGAGCCCGACCCGACCCCCTTTAGTCCGACCCGAGCCACTTTTTGGGCATCTTCAATTCTACTCCAATTTCGATCAAAACTTCGCCAAACGATGAATCCGACGAAACCAAACTCAACCAAAATCATCAAAAACAATCATAAACATATCATAACATTACTAACCACATGAATATGCGATTACCACAAAAATGATGTAAATCTCACCAAAAACCATTAAAATGAACCTATGATCAAAATGAGAGTTCTAACTAACATAAACACGTAAAATGACATAAAATTATCGAGTAAAACTTGCTAGATAAGATCATAAGGTGATGCATATGAAAATGGACATGTAATGGTATAAATATATGATAAAACATTCCAATTTGATGAGAAACATACACAAACACTCATATACTCTATTGCATTCATGTGAGAGATGTAAATCACTCACCAATTATCCATAACAAAGCAAAATGATGAAATAGAATTCCGGACAGCGAAGAGATAGCTCCTAGCCCTTCGATTCGATGAATCCTTACTTGAAATGATGTAGATCTAGCCTCCAATGGTGTAGATCTATGATTTCCATCCGGAGATTTGGATTTTTAATGGTGGAAATGTGTTAGAGGAAGAAGGAGATCAATGCCTCCAAATGAGAGAATGGGAAAGTAACCCTTTTCCCTCCACTCTCACCTCCTATTTATAGGATTCCACCAAGATTCCAAAACCTAAATAGCCAACTGAAAAACCTTAAAACAACGATTTCTCCCAAACCGCTGGGCCAAATCTTTAATGTAACCACTCTACGGAAAGGCAATCATCAATTCCTTTTCAATGGCACAGGTCTCAACCTCTAATTCGACCCGAGTCAAAAGTTATGCCCTGTGCAAGGCTGATAGGGGCAAAATTGTCACAAACAAAATTGGTAAAAATTAGGGACATGTCTCACATCCCCATAATCAACATATTAAAAGATGAAAATGATCCAACCCTTAGAGAATGAAACAAAAATATTATACGATCTTTCGATACGTAAAATGCGGGCTGTTACAGTTACGATAACAACCTTATACATAAGTGCCCACCTTTCCGGAAATATAGTTTTATTTTTGACAAAGCCGACTGGTTTTATAGTGTTCCGTACCACTTTTATTATAACAAATAATATATACAATGTTTACATGATATAAACTGATTGTTTATCTACTAAATTCGATTTTAAAGTGTACCGACCTCTATACTAATAAAGCTAAAAGAACATGAGCTAGACGAGGTATTTAGACTACTAACATCAATCACATACTCCACGCATGAAGATAATGTACAAAGCTACCAAAAGGGAGACTAGTAACATTAAAATGTCATATATAAAAAAATCACCCTCCAGCAACATAAGACACTATCACTTCACAAGCAGAATTGTTGGAAACATTTTGTATTTGTAGTAAATTTATTTAAAAATTTAATTTACGGTTACTAAGTATTTGTTATTGAGTCATTATTGCAATAGAGCCGTTGAAAGTTATGACAGTAACACACACACACACACACACACACACACACACACACATATATATATATATATATATATATATATATATATATATATATATATGGATGCGAAGAAGATATTGTTGTGGAAAATTGTTTTGGCCTATGAATATCGACAATAATGCATCAAGTTTTTGGAAAACAAAGATGAGGCTTCGAACTACAGGTAGACAATTATTCAACAAGGTGATTGCTACAGGTACATCAACATATTTATGGTTCGAACCTTGGCTTAATACTAAATGTTTAGTTGATATTATTGGTCTGTCAAGATTTCATATGTTAGGAAGAAACGAAGAGTTTGTTTCTTCTATTATAAATGAGGGTAGGATAAAAGCTAGTCTTCACCCAGCTACTCAGGGGATTCAGCAAACTGTTAATGCAATAAAGTTGAATACTAATGCACATGGAGATTTTTATGAATGGACTGATCTCACTACAACATTTAGGACCTTTAATAGCGTTCAGAAAACGCCATAAAAGGATATAATAGCGTTTTTAAAGATGTTGTATATCGACATGCAATTAAAAGTCATGGACCTACCATGGCATTTTTGGAACGCTATCAAAATGTAGGTTTAATAGCGGTTATTCTACGTTATTAAAAGAATTCATAGCGTTTATCCAGTCAGCGTAAATTCTTTTCACAGCGTTTATTCATTATCGTACGTACTTTTCTACGACGTTTGATCAACGCTGTGAATATTTATACAACTTTTTCGCCTCATTTTTAATAGCATACAGAAGAAATGCTATGAAAAGCTAAACAAATCTTAGTGTTTTTTAAACGCTATTGTTGGTTTTTACAGCATACAAAAAAGCTTATAAATTTTATGAACATTTCGTAAAGCTACTTTCCTTTATCCTCACTTGGAGTTCACAACTTTTCTATATATTAGAACATTTAATAACAAAATAAATTTGCCTGAATTCATGAACAATTTCATTAACTAAATCAACAATAGTACATAACTTTTGATAATCAATGCATATTATATATTTATATATAACCAAAATTACACCAAATTCAATATTGTGCATGGTATTTCATAATTGGTATTTTCTAACATACATAATAATAGTGCCATTAAGACTATACAAAAGATATATGATTGCAGAATGTCCATGTTTTTCATCTTCAACGATCTGATATCCTACAAGGAAAAAAAGTATGTAAAGCACATGGACGAAGATAGACATGAAAAGATATATAAATAAGACATGAATAAAAACATACATGTAGACATTTTTAATGTTGATACATGCTCTACATAATCTTGTGTCAAATATATAATGTTATTACAAACAAGTATTGTTTACGTTACCAGTTATTCCAAATTCAAACTCAATTTGAGTATGCGTTAAATCTACCGATCATGTTTTCCAGTTTTATTTTATTATTTTTTAAGGACTCAATTATTATAAAATTTAGTTGACTTCTATAAACATATTAGTTACTATAGAACATAATTATCTTTGTTTATTTTTATAGACTTATTTTGTTATTATAGAATTTAGTTAATTATTATAAATTTAGGGTGCTACTATTCCCACCCCGTTTTACTCTTCTGGCCACCTACCCTTAAAGCACCCCGAAAATTTTCATTTCTCACTTCTGGCCACCATCTAAAATAATAACAAAACTATGCACAGGCCACCACACCCTTCAAATAAACGAACTCTTCTTTCATCACTAAGTCCGTCGCCTACATCGAAGAAGTCGAGCTCCGGCCAACCAAGCAGCGGGTTCAAGAAGATCGTCGGCGGCAGCTCTCAGGGGTCCGATTCGAGTAAGCATAAAACCCTAATTTCATACTTTTGTTGAATGTAAATTATCTGTTAGTAAACTCTAAATTATTTTTCTATTCAACCATAATTTCGTGCATTTTGTGGTTGTTAATGGCCGTGATATTAATTTTTTCTGGGTTTGTAATGGTCGAGTTCTGTAAGTGGGAACAAATTTTGGGAGGAAAATCAAATTATTTTTATCTCGTTGTTTATCAACAAGATTGTGTTGATTATGGCGGTCGTTGATGAGCGAACAGTGAAATTATTTTTCTTTTTATTTTACTTGTAGAAGAAAGACTTGCTTCATTTTCATTGCATTTTCACATTCATTTTCAATGTCATTCAACAATCATCCAACCGCAATTCTTTTAACTGGGTGAAGGAATAAGATATGGTGGCCAGAAGAGTATGAAAAATAATCAATTGTATTAAATTTATAAAGGTGGCCGAAAGAGTAAACCGGGGTGCGAATAGTAGCACCCTAAATTTACTTACACTCATAAAGAACTTATTTATATTAAATTACCTTTCAATGTTCTATGTTTTCAACTTGTATCTATTTCTTTTTGCAATGTCTTGCATATTTCATTGATTTTAATCTTACCTGTTTATGAAATTTTGACAGCCAAAAAACTCATGAGGCATAAAAAGCATCATTGTAGCCATCAAGGGCACTTCAGACGCAATAGGATATCACAACAAATACTTCGTCCTGACTTGCTTCATGATTAAATACTTGAGAAAAAGTGAAAGGAAATGTTTTGGGTTGATAATGGAAAAGTAAATAACATTATCATAATTCTAGACATCACATTGGAAATAATGACAAAACGATTTAATGAAAAAAAAAAGTAAGGTTTATACTTTTATTTACCGATGTACATTAATTTAATTTCCACGGCCAAGGAGTTCACTGGATGTAGGATATGGGACAATCGTGCCATTTGTACCTTTAGAATCACCATTTAACAAAACAAGATGAACTCTGCAAAAAAAAAAAAAAAAAAAGGATCATATATTGCCTTTTGATTCCTATCCAAAAAGTGTCATAACTAAATTCCTTGCCATGATTTTAGTAGTAAATCAATACAGATACCTGTATGGTATCGTTTAGTTCGCTACATAGTTTTTCAGCCTCAATGATTTGATATCTCTATCAACTAAGCTGAAACATTGCCAAAAAAGTAGGTTAATCCCCGTGGCAGGTATGATACATAATAGGCAATATAAACTTATTTGATTGTAATGACTATGCTCACAGGAATGCAAAGATAACCTAATAAATTAACATGGAAAACAAAAGGAATAGTGCAGTACCATAATTTAAGTATGTTGTAGACCACGAAAAATGACTACCTTATTCCATTCTAAGAAATTCACATGTTTCTTATTCTCAATTCGTAAGTGAACAACCAATAAATCTGAAACGTCCGGGTCGCAGAGATTGTACGCCACTTCAGACCAGAGACTCTGAAATTCCACCAAATATTTATATATCAATTTACAGTAGCATGTGAATCACAGTTGTTACTAGAACATTGATCAACTCAGTCACCAGTCAGGACATTGACATATCCATTATACTCCCTATCAATGAACTCGTTAAATTGAAGAAGAAAGATTTTATCTGACCATTATCATAGTTTTTGTAAACTTATTTGATTTTGTTAAACCTAGTTAACTTGTTTAATTTCATAAAAGTTAGATAACATGCTTAATTTTCATAAACTTGGTTAATTTATTAATTTTCTATTATAAAGTTTGTTAATTTTTATCAAACTTAGTTTATTATTATTGTTTAAATATTTTAATCCTTAAAAAACATAGTTAACCAAGTTAAATTTTTAGAAACTTAGTTAACTTGTTTATACAACTTAGTTAACTTGTTAGAGTTTTATGAACTTCAGTTAACTTATTATTATTTTATTATAAACTTAGTTGATTTTATCAAAATTGGTTTATTATTATTACAGACCTGATTCGTAAAAAGCTTAGTTAACTTAGCTCATTTTTATGATATTAAGTTAATTTTTATAACTTATCTAGTTTTAAAAAAGACTTGTAAATCATTATTTTGTCATTGAGGAAATTTTTGATATATAGTTTTTGAGTTTCATCCACTAAGCAAAACATCATCATTAGTGGATTCATTATGAATTTGTGATTATACACGAAGGAAAAAAGATAAAACACAAAGCAAAAAAAGAACTAAATTTTTTATTTTTACATATAAATGAAATAGAGATCATAGTATCTACCCTAGCACATCTTCAACAAGAATAACAATCATGTCTCTTCCATACATTGACCAAAAGATGTTTCAAATATGCAAAAATAAGTTACTTATTAGATTCACAAACAGGTTATATAAATGAAAAAACTTAGTTCGATTCATTAGATCAAAACAGCCAGGTATATTTTGTTTGGTACCAATTTATACGTTGATGATCAAATGAAATCCTATTGTCTTGACATGCACATAAATGTTTATTGAGATGTGAAACAAGACTTGCAATTATGAGCGCAAGTGACTAAAAACATGTTAATGAGCACTGGGCTCTATTAGCAGATCATATATTTAACATCTTATAATAAAGAACTTGGTAATTATTTTAATATTACCATTTTGTCCATTTTAAGAGGGTAGAAATCAAAGCCATGTGCTCAACATGTAGGAACGGCAGCTCCGTGATTGATCCTCTTCCTCCTAGGAATGATTAAGAACAAGATTACCTGTAATGAGAGCCAAATGCTCCTACTTTATGGAAAACAAAAAGTTTGTTTTAATTTTGCAGAAAATCGGTTGGATAGCATGTATAACACATGGTAAAAGAAAACCATGTATCTGTAACTCCATCACTGATAAGGTCTGACTTCCCTTTACATATTCTAATTCCATCAATCCTGATCATTGAAGCCTGAGTTACAGTACTGACTTGTTTCCAACACTTGCTAAGGAACAAAATAATACCAAATTACATGCATGTTACTTAGAAGCCATGCGATGATACCTATTTATACAACACCCAGAAGCCATTGGATAAAAAGCTTATTTCAGATTAAATAATAAAATGAAAGATTTGGGGTTATTTTAGATAAAATGCTAAGGCTGAAAGATTTGGCCAGAGACACGATTCATCAAGCATGAGCATACATCACACTCCATATACATTTATAGAATAAATTTTACAACCACACTTAGCAAACAAAGCAAATTATTCATGACAGTCTCTACAAAACATGCTCTAATGACTTTATTTTGTTTACATCACAAAAGGAAAGAATCTACCTTTTGTCATACTTTTCATGTGCGCCAGACTAACACAGAATTGACCATAATGAAAATGCCCTTTTCCCATAACACATTCAGTGCAACTGGAAGCAACAATAACCATAACTATTTATTTAATTTCATTACAGAACAACATGCATGAATTCCAGTGTAAATCTACTTCAGAAAAAAGTAAAATTGATTGTCTATAAAAAAAAATCAAGAAGTCACCAATGGACTTTTAGTACAGTAGTGAAATGTGAAAATAGAACTTAGCATATATGTAACTACCATGAGATTTGAAAAAGTAAACGACAAAATATACCTTAAGCTCGGGTCCCAGCATTCCAAAAGTCATACCAATTGATAGAACGAGCAGACCAGTGATCAGACCTGCATCCCTACTAAAAAAATTATAGTTTTAGCATTACGATCAACTGCAGTATGGTTAAAAAATGACTAGTATATAGAACTGTCTTTTCAGTATAAAACAAATAATCAGTAGACTCGAAAGATGCACAAGAGGGAAGTCTCCAGACTGAGCTACAGGATATAAATTTGCACAAGGTGCAACAATGGGTATTACGTACTTGCTCCCACATATTTCATAGATATATAAAATCAGGCAACATACTCTTGGATCAGAATATGAAGGGGAAGTTGTTGAGTTTTGGACCAGACACATGTTTCCACTGTAGTTGTTGGAGTATTCGGATACCCAGCTCCTAGCCAGTTACATTGTAGCAATAGCTAATGAAAATATATGTATATTCAAGGTCAAGTGATTCTATATTTACAAGATGGTTATATTACAGAGTATTTTGACACTGGGAAGGCCACAACGAAAGGAGATGTTTGTGGCTTTGGGCTGGTTTTGCTTGAATTATTAATAGGGAAAAGGGAAACTGATAAATCGTTTATTAAAGAAGGAACAGAACTGGTTACGTGGGTAAACATCATAAGACTTGTACGAAATAAATGTTGTTATAAATTACTTCTGTTCTCATGATATAAAATTTTAACAGTTAAAGGTAGTGGTGGAAGAAAGAAAGAGAAGAACGTGAAATGGTCTCAAGTCACTAACATTTTCAAATCGAAGAGGTAAATGATATATTTGTTGCTGCAACCAGACTATTTGAACAGACCAACAATGGAAGAGGTTGTAAAGATGCTAGAGGAATTTGAGTCTGATAAATTATAGAATACAAAACTGTGTAGCTTTATAATTGTGTTCGCAGATGCTTTAGACTCATCAGTAACTTATGTTGTTCAGACAGACAAATTGAAGTTTATAGTTGTAGATGCTCATAGTAAACAGTCTTAAACAAATAATCAGTAGGCAATTATAATTTTCAATGTCGATTTTGTAAGATCTACGAACGTTGATTGTTAAACGTATAGAAGTTCAAAAATATGTAACCATCATCCAATACAATACGATTGCATGTAACACATTCTACTCATTTTCGTGTAATAATGCTGAGAATTCTCTATGTTGTCTATATAGACCGGTTTGTTCATACTTCAAATGCACTGCAATCCAGATTTGGATTGTGTTATTTCATACAAAAATTGAAAAACGTTCTTTATAAGGAAACATAATGAACTTACAATGCTCAAAACCTAATAACTATTGAATATTAGTATGCTCTGAACCTGGTATACGTTGGGTAAACTAAATAAATTGATACCCAGTTATATCACCTAAAAGAGAACTAACAGACTTGTACCAAAGAATCTGTGGATATTCGATCTTCATTACATCAATTAAACGAAGTAACTTACCTACTTTTTGAACATCTACAAGCCCCATTTCTTGGGCGATGGACTTCCACGATATGTTTCCCATTCCTAAATAAAAGGAAAATTTTGACAGCTACCAAACATCAATTTTAAATCTTATTTAGTTTTGGAAAAACAGAAGCTAACTTCATTAAAAAAAATATAAACTTGTCAAATTTATAACGATTAGTTAATTTTTGTAAATATTTATCAAATCTAGTTAAATTGGTTAATTTTTATAAAACGTAGATAATTTCTATATAATTAGTTTTTTTAATACTACAGTAAATAGCATAAATTAATGTGACAGTGGAAGAATGTGTAAGACAACAAAATTAAATGTATTAATAAAAGAGGTATTAGGTACTACCCGAAAAACACTGCATCCACTATAACTATAGAGTGATTTAGCAGCTTCTATTGACACTAACAACAAAATCTCGTAGAGCTCCTTCATGTCATCTTTCTGAACAACATAAGCAAGAAGCCCTCTGTACGTAACATCAGCTAGGTGAGCAAGATTCAATAGGAAACTCTGAAGCCCTCAAAGAGCACTTTTTTTTATGATAACGAAAATTGACATGCCAAGTCTTTACACATACATGCTTGCAATCAGAAACAAGAAGCAAACTGATTGGCTCACACCTGGGATGAAGCATTCAAATATTTTATGCAATAAGAACATTAGAGCAAACATTAATAAATATAAGATGCTTGTTTAATGATACAAAGGCATTATAAATGACGAACTAGGTATTACTTGAGAGACTATTGATTTTTTCCAACTTAATAACCATATAATGCCACGCTCATAATATAAAAACTAAAGCTAAACTAGTTAAAACCTATAAGAGAAAAAGCCACTATTATCACGGCACTCGATTTGCCTCGACTAGTCTCATCTAGTTGAGATCAGGTCATCAACCTGAAGCCACGACTGGGACGACTTATCAAAATTTGTCGACTAATCTTGACTAGTCGACTCGACTTGATTGTCGACTGGTAGGAATACCAGGTTTCAAGAAAAAAAAACGATCTCTCTAAGTAGATACCTAATGCAGTATCGACCCACAAAAAAAAAAAACAGATCAGCGAAAGATTGATTCTGTAAATCGAAGAAAAAAAAGTTGATCTTCAAATTCGAACTCAATCATCGAAAAAAAGTTTCGAACTTGAAATTCGAACTAAAAGTAGAAATTGAAAGTCCAGCCACTTGCAAGTGTTGAAATCGAACCCTCATCTTAAATGATTATGAGGATATTGATGATGATTATGGACATGAGGCAACTATTGTTCACGAAACTAGCGATTGTGAGGCAAATGATGAAGTGGAGCTAGATGCTATCTTTGAATTGATAGCGTCATTAGTGTTTTTTATGTTTCACTTTATTAGATTCTAGTACGCTTGTTGAAACATCATTTTGGTCTGTATTTTCTTTGCAATTTGAACTTTATTAAATTCTATGCATTATTTTGTTTATTTTCTTTGTTTAGTAGCAGCAATATATTTGCGGCTAGTTTACGACCAGTTTACAACCAATCGACTAGTTGACTAGCTAGACCTCTGTCGACTTGACTCGACTTACTGCCGCAATAACCATGGAAAAAGCAACATCTGGCTAACTTTTGACATGAAGTAACCCCAGAAGGGAGGGAACTAGACATTTTCCATATGCACTTTTGTTGTAACCATAAAACCAAGACAAACAAAATTAAGGTAACAAATAGGTTGATTAGTTAACTAGACATTTTTATTGGCTAACGAAATCATTAACGGTATCGTTCTTCACTGCTCGGGTCAAACACATCATGGTCGCCAGTTTTGTCATCTACATCGTCAATGAACGCATACACAATGGTAGACTGGCCATAAACCAGTCCAAATGTTGGCAAATATTTCATTCTTAGAAACATTAAAATACAGAAGCCTTCGCCCTTAAGTATCAAAAACGATTAAAATGTTGGCAAATATGTCATTCCCAGAAAGGGAAAAAAGGACATGATTAAAGCATTTCCAAAACATACAATGCTGACTTTCAAAATAAAAATAATCAGCAATCAAATCAGCCATGTTATCTATTTAAAAATAACAAAAAGAGGTCGTAGAAAATTCATTGTTCATTCATTTATTTCCTACTCTGAACTGTTGATTGTGATTTCTACATAATTACTTATGTTTTATAAGCTCAACTGAGGTAGCAGCCCGAATACTGCCCTGACAGTTGGCGCCATAAGATAAACCAATATATGCTTGTAGTTGCATGTTGCTACTACTGACGCTAGTGATTGAGCAGGGTTAAGCAATCTATGTTTACAATTCAATTTCCAGGTTAATTCCAGTTTCATTATGTGGAAACTAACATAGAGTGTAAACATAAAGTTAATTCTAAAATGGTCCCATATTTAGCTATCTTGAGTATTAGTTAAGGTCAAAATTATTGACAAACATACTAGTAACGAAGAGTAATATCTTATCAGTTGCTTTGACTTCTAAGTCTCATACACGCATTATCGTCCTTTAATTATGCAACACAAAAATGATACTGGTATAAATGTGCACATTATTGCTTACCTGACTACTTCGATAATAAGCATGTCAGGAGCCCCAACTATAACACCTTTCGGTTCTCTAACCCTTAAAAAAAATCCATAAACAAATCAATTCATTGTTTGGGAACACAAAGGAAAATCAAAGTATTCAGTCTTAATGGTAAGATATAGAGACATTTTGTTCGTCATACTATAAATAGAACAAAAGCATTATGTACTTGTCAAAAAGAGCAGACGCATCACACACCTGTCTTTTGTAGAACAATTTTTTCAGATGTTTAAGTCATCGTTGTGTCTTCTGGTTTGAAACTCATTGGCTGTATATCACCAAGTAACAAAAAAAAATGCCTACATCTAGTACTTGATTTAAAGGCTTCCTTTTTAATTCCAAGTGGTTCATAAAATTTTCCAATTTATACAGTAATGATGCATATATCAATACGGCACATGTATTTAAGCTTTACTCACACCTAGAATGTTTAACCAAATCTGTAACTTGCCATACAAATCAATCAGAAAACTCAATTTTGAGTATCATAAACCTGGAAGGTCAATGTTGAATATCGTAAGGCCATGAACAAGCTTAGAATACCTTCACTAATTTCACCAACAACATAAAATATATGACTACACAAGTAAGTGCATTAATTCATCCAACAACACAAACATACGATTAAAAAATAAGAGAACAATGCAGTTTAATTGGATCAGAACCAATTCATATCAAAACTTAGTGCAACAACATGTAATGGTGAAATACAGTCCATTTTTGATTATATATATTTTACAATCAGCTAGGCAATAACATATAACTGATTTCAATAAAAAAAATCAACTGAAAAATTATTGATTAATATAGCAACGCTATTAGAAGTTCCAGCATTGCATATTAATTTTAGTGGACATAAGCAATTTGACAAGTTTTTGCTGAATTAACCCGCTTTTTAACAAGTTCCAGTATTGTATATTTGACAAGTAAGTTCCAATATGTATTGTAAAGGTTATCATACTAGAACTTCTAAAATTTTAGTGCAACTTGACTAATTTTTCAGTAGAAAAAATATTGACAATAGCGAAGAAAACCTAAATTTTAACTAAAAATTTATTGATTTTGGTAAAAATTATTGAAATTAGTTCCAGTATTGCATATTAATTTCAGTAGAACATCTAACGGCAGTGAAATAGAATTGTATATTTGGGAATCTGACATAGAGAATCGTACTAAACATAAAAACCTAAATTTTAACCCGTATAAAACCCTAAGTGCTCCAACAAAGAGAAAAGCCCTAATTGGATCGATTTTAACGTAAATACAACATGCGAAATTACTTCCTCTAGAGTGGAGTTTAACAATAAATAGAGGCATTACTTGACATAAAATTTCGATGACGGTAAAAATGATATGAAGCTACGAGGGATTGAAAGAAAATCAGCTACAGACTTCGATGACAAACAAAGCGACATAGAGTTGCAAGGGCATAAAGCGATTAGGGAAGAAAAAAGATTAATAGAGGAAGAAGAAAACGATTATGGGCACTACCGCTTAATTTTCGAGGGTGCAAATGCTGGGAGTGAAGTTTTGCCGCTTTAATTTTGGACGTGGAAAGAAATTTAGGTACAACCAATGGGTAAATTACAACAAATCAGTTTAGAACGCTGTGCTCATTTGCAAAGAAAAGAGGATTTTGTTGTAGTGTGAGGGTGGATCCTTTTCGTTTCATAAAGCTTGGGATATGATTCGAAATAGACAACCTACTAGGGATGTGTTCCAACAAGAATACAAAGATATTGGCACTAATTTCCTTTTTAGCTATTAATGATAGGTTAAATACTAAAGAGAGGCTAAAAAGATTTGGGATTGTTGAAGAAAGCTTTTGCATCTTATGTGGAGATGAAGAAGAGAAGGTTAGTCATATTTTTTTGAATGTGAATACTCTTATTTTATATGGGTTGCTGTATCATTGAAGGTAGGATTTGATCCATTTGACATGGGTTTTTTGGAGGTGGAGGCTCTAAAAATACTTAATTTGTTCACAAAGAAAGACCAATTGCTTGACACTGCTTGTGTTGCTTTGACGGTGACTGTGTATCAGATCTGGCAAGAAAGGAATGCTAGGATATTTAGTGGTAGATGTATGCTGAAGCAAGTCCGTATGAAGATGACTGAGAAGGAGATTCAGTGGCTAGTTAATAACAATAGTAGCAAGTCTCAAAGAACACGTGAGAATGATTTTTTTTTTTTGAGAAAGTGGGGAGTTGATTTATTAGATACAGGCTGATGTAATATTGTTTTATGAACTCTCATGTTTTTTTTCTTCTGGGTTTTACTTTCTTTAGTTTGATCATGTACGAGTGTTGAGAGATGTGGAGAGAGTTATATGTGTCATGAATATATGGAGTTTATATGTACTTTTTTTTCCTTATGTGGTACGCATTTAGGTTAGGGGGCGTAAGGTTTTGATGAGGCATATAAACAAAGTGTATGATTGGTAGTTGTAATAATTGTTACCAATTTTCAATATATATGTATGTGTGTGTGTGTATATATATATATATGTTCGCAATTGTAGCTCAGCTAGTAAGGACATGCAGCGCTCACCAAAGAGGTCGAGGATTCAATTCTCACTGGCTTCAGTTATAGCTGAGATTTACCTAGAGTATGTGGAGGGGGTATTTTCATACTTCCTCAGAGTTTAAACCGAAGCTTGGTTCTCTAGGTATTCAAAATATATGCCTAAACACACACACACACACATACACACACACACACACATACACACACACATATAAGCTGTTATTATGATCGACAGTTACACTAGCACAACGGTCATGTAATATTTATGTGACTTTTTATCGAGCTGTTACAAAAAAAAAATGATATTAAAATGGTAGAAGAAGAAGAACACAACAAAATAGAATCAAAATAAACATGAATCTCACAGTGGAACAAATAAAATATATTATATAACAAATTTTGAAATACAAAACTATAACTGTATATGAAAGAAAATTTGGTTCGAATTCATGTCTAATAAAATAAATTTCAACCAAATTACAACTAAATCTGCATGATAATCTGTAAATCAAGAATTATACCTTGCTACAACTTTCTCCTTTTCACAAAATCGAAATGGTTCTGGGTTGAATCGAATCAGCGCAAGACAAATCGCCCTGCCTCCATAGATTAGTCCATGAACACTTGACCTTGAAGATGTCGAACATAATCAGGACTAAGGATGGAAGGTGCTAGCCATTTGGGATTTTTTTAAAGATTTTCTTCGATTTGGAATTTTTGGATTTTTTAGGTTTCTGAAAACCACGAATCTATGTAATGAAAAACGTCGGCCTTCATTTTATTATGTTGTAACCCGAAAATACTCAAATAAAATCATACCATAAAAGCCCTTATACCAATTCAAAACTAGAGAATAGTCAACATTTGATCCTCTTTTGTTGTGAACGACTCTCTTCCTTTTCAAGCGTACTTATTTGTGACCCTTTAAGTTATTACAACATTGGCAATGATTTTAAATCGTATTTAAAACCATAGACATAGATTGGCATCTAGCAATACGTCACTGCTACCCAAGCTATAATAATACTGATGATTCGTCACAACCATTCCGTGACTAGTGTATCAGTGTAATATAATCCTTTTAAACAATATATCCAGGATTAATGTAACACCCCGTAATTTTAACGACACTAAAGATGATAAATTAAAGAATAATTAAATAAATATTTGGAATTAAGGGAAAAGGACTGCGCCATTGCGTTCGTCTCGGAATTCTGCTTGAGATAGACACTTGGTTTGCGTAAAACAGACACAATATGTAGAAGATATTAAGGTTTAAAGTTTGTATACATATAAGCCAGTTATGTATAAACAAAATAAGTTCAGAATTCAATTTAATTCGAAAATCAAACAAAGCGGGACAACGCGGAAATCAGGCCCGTTGGGGGTCGACCCTAGCCCTAGGGTTGTCGACCCATGGGTCACCATAAGGGGGGTGTCGACACCGAGGTCGACACCCCGGATGAATCTGGACCTGCTGCGTGTTCGCTGGCTGACGGCTATAAATAAGACCCTATACCCATTGTTTTATTCATCTAAATCAATGGAGATAGTGAAATGTTGCTTCATCTTAGATTAAATCAAGTCTTTTCTTCTTCAACAATCAAGTCGTTCAAGTTTAGAAATCTGTGATTCAATATCTGCAATCTTTCTTCTATTTTCTAGATCCAATCACAGTGAGTCTACGTTATTTTTAGATCTAAATATTTAAAAGTTAAATCTTGACATGACTATAACTTGGATCTTAGCCTGTGACTATTTGAACCATATCATATCTGTTATAACTTATGTATCTAAGTTATTCTGACATGACCATGAACTAAATCTAAGCCTATACTTATTGAATCATGTCGGATCTATCAATATTTTTAGATCTAATTCGTTATTATGATCTCATCATGCTTGTTTATGATGTCCTTATTATGTTAGAATCAGTTCTACTATCACATGTTCATCAGATTTGTTCCTATATGCCTATATCGTCATTATGCCCAACTTCATCACCGTGTATTTATTAGTTGTTATGCCTATTATCTGCCATTTATGTCAACCTTGCTATTATGTTCATTTCTGTCCTCTTCCCTTCTTCTTTTCCCTTTTTATTTTTATAGTCAGGCTACCTTCGAGCCTAGGCGTGCCGCTGAAATATGAGAATGCGTAAAATTGAGAATGAGGGGAAAATGCTAAATTTGGGGCAGAACTTGTATTGGGAAATTTGGGCATAACTTGAATGAAATCTATGAATGTGGATTTAGGGCATAAACCAAACTTTGATTAAAGATCGTAATTTGGGTCATATGATTCATTATGAACATGACTTGGAAAAGGGGCATGAAAACCTATAATGACATAGGAATAATTAGTTAATAATGAAGATGCCTAGATTACAGTAACTAGAAACTGTAACCGCGCTTAGACACGAGGTTAGATTACACTTGTAGTGGAAGTCTACCCGGAACCGCCCGACATATCCAGCGACCACAAGTGGTGAAACTAATGTGAGGGGTCTAAGTGCATAAACACGAGACGTGCTAAGACACGAGGTTAAGCCCGACTTGTGGAAGAAGTCTGCCGGAACCCAGCCGACATATCCAGCATCCACAAGTTGTAGGCTTAATGTGGGAGGTCTAGCACATTATAACCATAAATGACTATGGTAATAAACTTGAATACTTAACCTAGTTGAATCCATAAGGATTGCATATGTTAACTTGAGTAGGGGTTAAGTAAAATTGTATGAAGCAGTGGGAGGGTTAAGTATATCTTGGGTTGGTAGGATATATATATATATATATATATATATATATATATATATATATACACATACATATAGGCCCACAAACTTAACCTGCGGGATTATGCAATCTTTTACTTTGGTATGGCATAACTTGTGGAAAACCTACTGGGGATGCAAGCGTAGGGAAGCTTGTATCATCTTGTGTGTGGGATCCATTTCAGTCAGTAACCCATATACAGATATTAAACGAGTACTCCGAACTAGGTCGGAGTCGGGGCACACTTACTGGGCTGATTGTAAGAGATCCAAGAGTGGGGGACGATGTGGGCGGCGCATTCCGACGGAGTCATGTGTGTGCATGGGTCCGACAGAGGAGGTTTAGACGACGTGACACCTGTGGATATGGTTATGCACATATTTAAAACGAAGGTTTGCCACTTTAGGAAGTGGTACATCCTACTGTAGGGCCAGCAAGGGTATCTACGTAGTAGGGAGCCGATCAATTGGGGTAGTAATAAGGGTACATCTAGACTTCGGTATGTTTAGGAGCCCGTTGTTATCCTTTGGGGTAACTCCGGTATGTTGGGCTGCCTGTTATTGTATGGGGTTAAAACGTCCCACTAGAAGTACACCTAAGTCTACCATCTTGTACATGTTGGCGATCATCTCATTCTGGTTATACTAGTATTGATGCAGAGAAAGAGAAAGTATTAGAGAAGAGCAATATATATTCTATCATGTTTGTCCTATTTACCTTGTCATACCTGCCTTTTATGATGTTATCTCTCTTATCCACTTTATATGTCTGTCATGATACTTTTGCTTATTTATATGCTAAAAGTAACTGGACTTGCTGAAACACCCCACCTCCATTAAGGTCACTCACAAAGGGAATGCCTTAACCTCGGTGGAGGTTTATAAGTAAAAGTCACAGATAAAACACAAGACAGATATAAACACATATATATATATATAAGCAGCGGAAAACAAACAGACTTTTATTTCATAAATACGTGTTCATACAAAACATTTCCATAATTGTCTCATAATCACTTCCAAAACATTACATCATCATTTCTGTCTTGATTATTAAATAAAGAAGCATAAAACATAATAAAAGCTGCATAAATCCCCATAGAACGTGTCCAAAAGCCATATCCAAGGAAAGAGAGTCCAAACCATACATCTACTATCTTGAAGCTTGCAAAGAGTCTGATTAAGCTGGGTTGTTTCCTCCCTGTGGACCGGGGGGGTGGGGGGAAGAAAAGAAGACGAAAGAAAAATAGAGTCAGACATAAAGCCTGGTAAGTCTAGTGACTCTTCAGTATGAGAATAAGAAAAAGGGCATGATAGGTATAAACTGGAAATAGGAAAGTATCATAACTAAGATAAAGCAGTTTGAACAGAATATACTATCGCACCCCACACCATATCTCTGCACCAACTTGGATTGTCTCAAGTGGCACCCCATGACCGGGGTGAAGTGATCCCCTTTTGTAACGACCCGTATTCTACGCACCATAGGACCGTAGAATATTTGTTTCTTTAACATACGAAGTCGTATGGTCATGTAACTTTGGGAGACGACTATTGGGGTCATTTCCCATGTTCATGATTTTTCCCGATTTTTAAATGACCATTTTACCCCTAGTTGATACTGTTTTGGCCATAACTTTTGACTGGAAAGGAATTTTGACTTGAAACCACTTCCATTGGCTCCAGATTATGGTTTACAATTCTGTAGAGTGGTCACATTAGCCAAACGGGCTCACCGTTTGGGAGATATGGCTGAAACAATTTTCAGATGGTGAAAAACAGCTTAATTGGGCTTAACCGGGTGATTAGCAGCTAGGCCCAGAGGGAAATTTCGGGTTTAGAGGAAGAGGCGGGCTGATTAGGGTTAGGAAATTACTTTCATTTCAGTTTTGAGCCGCCACAAACCTTCTTGAGACCCTAGTAATGGCTTCCATCCTTTAAAACCACTCCAAAACACATTTTAGTGAAGATTAATCCTAAACTGCATCAAATCAGGACCAAATAGCAACAGAGCAAGGTTGGAGCTACTGCTATACATAGGAATTCGACCCAAACAGAGAGTATTTCAGATTTGGTGTTTTATTTTGTGGCCAAGGTGAGTGATTTGCATAGTTTTTGCACTAATTACGGTTAATTAAGGGTAATTAGTGAAGATTAGCGAATTTATACACTAATAAATTCTGGAAAAATGTTTAGAAATTCTTAAATAATATTTTATGTCTCTGTTAGAAATTTGGTTCGATTTGATTAGGTTTCGTTAACCCTATGATTAGTTTCATTTAATCATGCTTAAGGGAAAAATGGGATTTTGGGTATATTTGATCCATTTTGACATGTAAATTCATTGTTTTGGTGTTTGTGATAAGTTTACTATATTGCTATGACTGTTTGGGATGATTTGTGATTGATTAGTATAGTTAGATTTGTCGAAAACGTCGTCGAATGGCGTAAACAAGTTGCTGGAAAAAGTTGCAGAAAGTTGCGTAGGGTTTCGGATCGGATCGGATGTGGGCTCGGATCGGATTAGAGACCTGGGCAAGGAACCCGACCCGAACCAGAACTCTGGCACATAAGAAGCTTGGCAAAAAGGAAGGCCATGCTGGTTAAGCTGGGGATCAGACTAACTTAAAGACGAAGGGCTCGGATCAGATCGACGTAAGGATGAAAGGCTAGGACTGAAGTAAGGCGGAGGGATCAGATCGGCTAAAGGAGTAGGATCGGATCAGCTAAAGGAGGAGGATCGGATCGGAGTAAATGGAGAACGAGGGAGCTGATCGGAGAAGGAGAACGAACTGGAGGGAAGATAGCAACCCGACCCGACCCGGAGGAGGACACCCGACCCGGAGGAGGACACCCGACCCGACCCGAAGTGGGATGCCCGACCCGAACCGATGCGACGCTGTGGACCCGACCCGAACCGATGGCTAGAAGGAGAACCCGACCCGACCCAGTATTGACCAATAACCCGAGATGCAAAGGTAGTCCAATGTGGGAAGTTAGAGCTCAGGATCCAGTTGGGAACCGATGAGTTCACTTCATGATTGGGTTTTGCTGCGGGACGTGTGCCAAGGGGCTATCGATGTCTATGACTTTGGATCACTATGTATGGGAGGTACGTGAACGGATTCAGGGCCACAGTGGCCTAGGTACGACTAGAGAGCTATAAACCAATGAAGTGGGGTCATTTGTAAAGGTTTGGTCATGACTCCATGTGGTAAGCTTGGTAGTAGCAGTAGTTGTACAAGTCGAACTCCGTCACTACTTCGATGGGTCTAGTGATTGACAGTGGTGGACATCGTATGCTTTACGCACTGAGTGAGGGATGTGAGGATGGTTGCTATGGTTGATTTGTTTGCTATCATTATGACATGCACACCCCACCCCCGTATCTATTACACTATTTATTATGGCACCTTAGAGTATTGTACGGTATGTGGTACTAACTCTTTGGCTGCAGGTCCAGGTTCAGGTATGGTTTAGTATACCTGTTATTGTTCTGTTTAGATGCTTATCGCTCATACCAGGCTTTATGTCTGACCCAGAGTTTTATGTCTCCTCTTATTACTCTGGGTGCTCACACGAGCAGACTAGAGACATGTTAGCTGGTGATGCACGGGTAGATGATCCGGAGACGAGCAGGAGGCTTCCACGTAATATATATAGTATTCTCCCTGTGTTGTTGAAGATCACTGCTTGGGCATTGGTGGTGCATCTTCTACTTTATCTTTCTTTTGTTTAGAGACAGTAAATTTGAAAAGTTGTAATAAGTTGTATTTGGATTTCCGCTGCTCTGATGTTGATGTTGATTTTAGTTATCAGCTTATGCACTGTCTCACCTATTTTATGTCTAGTATGTTATTATTATTATATTTTACTCCATGCGCTGTGAGACATTCTACAGGCTCTTGATTAGTTCGTTCCCTTCTTTCCTTTCTTTCGACGACCGTCTCATGCTAGTCGGGCATGTGTACAGCGCACTTTCGGAGGAAATGCAGGCTGGTGCAGGGCGGGCCGTCACACTTGGTATCAGAGCTCTAGGTTGCGTAGTTAACCTAGGGAAGTTATCAGGGAGAGATAGTATACGTATACGAGAGAGCGTATTTGTGGTTACTTTGGTTTTCAAAAGCTATATATGTATATATTATTACTAGTATAAGGATGAAGTCGTACTGCACTAGCACCACTATGGAGTCGTTAATCGTTTCCCTTTACAGATTGACGATGAGCCGATATGTTAGAGGTACCGGTAGAGGGGCCAATAATGGGAATGCTGCTGACATGAGGGCGATGTTTACTGACCTCATGAGAGAGATGCTTAGAGATGTACAGAGGGCAACTCCCAATGGTGAAAATGGTGGTGGTCCATGTAACAACCCGTATTTTCAACAACCTGTAATAACATAAATCGAGGCAGAATTTAATTCTAAAATGGGAATCAAGGGAAACGGGCTATGCCATTGCGTTCGTCTCGGAAAAATACGCGAAATAGAGTCCGAGTTTTCGAAAATCGGAGTCCGTATGACCAAGATATGGCCTCGCGAAGTTTCACGAAAATTCCCAAATTAAAGTATACTTAATTAAGTGAAATGGGTTGTGTAGATATATATATATATATATATATATATATATATTGATATATATATATATATATATATATTGATATATATATATATATATAATTGAAAATTTAATAAATAAATATGCAAAAATGCTCAAAACAGCGAATTGGGAGAGGGGAATAACCGAACCGGCCGATTTTTGAAGTCGACCCGAGCCCGCTGGGTCGACTAGGGGTTAATCCAGGGTGTTTGGCTGTCAACCCGTGGGCCGATTCGCTCAAGTGCAGATTTTGCAATTGAATGGTTCTCATGGTCCATCTTTAATCTAAAGGCCCTAGATGGTTCCTACACTTGACTTCTTCCCCAAGACATGCTTTGATGGCTTGGATTGAATCTAGGGTTAATCCTATGGCCTAAAACACTTGCCTAATCTATAAATAAGACCCTAACCTACCCTAATTCATTCATAATTAAACCTAGTAACTAAACTATGGCAAAATGCTAGCTCTCATGGCCTCCACTAATTTTATGAAGAGGGTTGCATACTAATCACTCTCTAATCAACTTCTAATCCCTTCTTAGCATCTTAATCTTCTTCATTTGGTGTTCAAAGTTGCTAGTTGTGAGTTTCTATCACTTTGATGATCTTTTGGTAAACTAATTAGATGAGATGTGATGAGATTTATGGTTTTGTATGTGGGTTAATGAGCTTTGAATCATATGATATGATGTTAGCATTAATCTTATGTTTATGCATGTTGAGTATGTAAGCTTATGCAAGTTTAATATGATGTATGTTATGTTTGCATGATGCTAAATATGCAAGTTGTGGGCTATGTAA
Source organism: Allium sativum (assembly GCA_030737875.1). Taxonomy (NCBI): domain Eukaryota; kingdom Viridiplantae; phylum Streptophyta; class Magnoliopsida; order Asparagales; family Amaryllidaceae; genus Allium; species Allium sativum. Next base: position 206,425,375 of record CM060911.1, read on the forward strand.
TCATATGCATGTTATGCAAGTTCATGGTAATATGCTATGCAAGTTACATGTATGTAAATATGCAAGTTACATGTTTGTTAATATGCAAGTTACATGTATGTAAATATGCAAGTTACATGTTTGTTAATATGCAAGTTACATGTTTGTTAATATGCAAGTTACATGTATGTAAATATGCAAGTTACATGTTTCTTTATATGCAAGTTACATGTTTGTTAATATGCAAGTTACATGTATGTAAATATGCAAGTTACATGTTTATTAATATGCAAGTTCATGATGACACATTATGCAAGTCTATAAGCTAATATGCAAGTTTGTTATGCAAAATGAATATGTAAGTTATGTGACATATTATATGCAAGTTATGTGACATGTTATGCAAGTTCATATGCAAGTTATGTGTTTGTTAATATGCAAGATGGCACCTTTGAAACATGTTCATTCATATGCAAGTTGACACCTTTTATATGTGTTATATCATGAACGAAATTACGTGGGAACGATGGGGTAATTAAATGCATAAGTTAATAAGATTGTGTGAAATTAATATAATTATGCATAACACAAAATAAATAAACATAGTATGGGAATTTGCCTATTTGGTTAGGTGTACCCATACTATGTGTTGGGAATTTACCTATTGAGTTAGGTCTACCCCATGGGAATTTACCTATTAAGTTAGGTCTACCCATGTTAAGGAAACTTGATTAATTAGGGATAATTAATATAAAATTATGAGGGTGATTAATTAGGTGTAATTAATTGACTAAGACACGAGGTTGGACTCAGTTGTAGCGTAAAACTGCCCGGACCCAACCGGCTTAACCAGTTGCTACAAATGTTAGCCCAATGTGAGAGGTCTTAGGCACAAACTAAATACGTAATTAATGTAAAGACACGAGGTTAGACTCTGTTATGACATAAGGCTGCCCGGACCCAACCGGCTTAACCAGCGGTCATAAAAGACAGTCTAATGTGAGAGGTCTTTACAAAGGTTACGTTCTTAATTAATTAATTAAGAAACACTTAACCACATTAGCATGTAGAGGGACATGAGGGGTTAAGTGGGTGCCTCGGGTGGCATGAGAAAATCTAGTGGTTGCCTTGGGTGGCAATAGAAAATACGATTAGAATACTTAACCAAAATGGAACATGTAATTAAAACATGATTAAAGGGTTAAGTGGGATATACTAGAAAAAGGGACAAGCTTAGGTGGGTAGCTTGTGGAGGCCCATTTCAACCAGTAACCCATACGTATCTTTGTGGGCTCGACCCATGTCGAGGACGGGACACGCATACTGGGCTTGACTGTAAGAGGCAAACGGGTTAGCGGTGGCAACGCAAGTCCAACGGGCTTCATATGCGTGAGTGGGCCCGGGCTGGTAGGTAAGCCGTTGTTGCATCGAGTAGATATAAGCCGTGCACCTTTAGTTTCATCAGGTTGCCACATTGGGGAATGATACATCCCACGGTGGGGCCAGCACGGGTATCTACGTTAGGGAGCCGATCGAATGGGAAGTAGTGTGTACACCTAGTGGATTGTAGGGCCCCGTGGCGCCTACTTGGTCACCTAGGGGTACGCAAGTACTAATTAGTAAATTTTATAAGTCATTGGGTGGGATCAACCTTTAAGTTGGGAACGACTGGTGTGGTGCAGTTTAGTAATTTACCTTAGGGAGGGTAGATGCGTCTTTATCCTTTATCTTCGTTTAGTTGACTGCTTAGGGTAGCCATTCATCCCTATATGTTACCGTATATCAGTTTATGTCTTCTCTGGTTACTTTAACGATTGTATTGTTAAAGTTATAGGACTCGCTCAGACTTATGTCTGACCCCGTTGTTTTTATCTTTTTCCCAACCCTCAGGTCCTACGGTGGATCCTAGCAGTAGTGGAGCTTGATCGGATTGCTGTTCCAGTCTTTAGGAGCTTGGATAGATGTAAAGCTCCAGTTATCCAGTTATCTTTTCTTTTGTTTGGCTATTGTATGAGAGTGGAATTATGTACTTCTTTATTTTGATGGATATTGTACTTGACCTTTATTGTGGTTTTATGATGTAACCAGACATGTTTTACTTCCGCTGTTATGAGATGATGTTTTAAAATTTCAAGTACTATTTATATCTGTCTTGTTGTAATTTTCTGTTCTATATTCACTAAAATACTCCACCGATGCTATGGCATTCCCTTAGTGAGTGATCATAGCGGGAGTGGGGTGTTACACGTGGTATCAGAGCTTAAGGTTACCAGAACAGATAAAATTTTTGAGAAAAACTATTTTCTAAGAGTATTTTCGAAAAAAGTATTTTCAAAAGCATGTCTTCTAAGAGAAAAAGTTTTTGAAAAAGAAAAGCATAATCCCCAATAGCCATATCTTTATCTTTCGGAATCTCCTTTTTGAATCTTTCCTCTTTCGTTTCAGCATGGCTGAAGATCTTAACATCCCGGAGGGTTTAGTTATACCACTATGGTATAGGAGGTTGCAAGAGGCTAGGGCCGCGGCTGCGGGTCCGGCCAATGCTACTACACCAGAGACAACCGCTCCTCCTCCTCAGCCTAGAGTGGATAATTTTGCTAAGGTTTGCAAGGAGTTCAAGGCTATAGGAGGAAAACCTTTTCTTGGTTCAGAGACTTTCGTAGAGGCTAGAGATTGGCTTAAGGAAGTGGAAGAGTTGCTAGATATCTTTGAAGTGGAAGAGGGAAAGAAAGTCAAGTTGGCGGCTTGGTTAATGAAGGGAGAGGCCTCATTCTGGTGGGAGGTCACTAATGGAGAACGCCCTGTTGACTCTTGGGCAGATTTTAAGCAAAGGTTTGGGGCTAAGTTTCTCTCAAGGGCGGAAGAGAATCTGTTTATGGAGAAGTTCTTGAATTTGAAGCAAGGGAATCTCACGGTGAAAGAATATGTCAACAAATTCAATCAATTAGCAAGGTTTGGCATAGAGTTGGTGAATACACCGGAGAAGAAGGCTTTGAGGTTCGTTAGAGGCTTGAACGAACCATTGCAAGGAATAGCTATGACTCACATTCCTATGGGGGCCACTTTTGAGAAGCTTGTCTACATGGCACTTATGCATGAGGATGATAAGAATTCTAAGGCACCAGAGAAAAAGGGGGATCAGAAGAAACCGCAACAACAACAACAAGGCAAGGGCGGAAAAGGCAATGGTGACAAAAAGAAGACGAAGAAGAAGTGCTTCAATTGTGGAACACCAGGACACCTCAGTAAGGATTGTCGCAAAAAGAAGAAGACCGGTTGCTTTCATTGTGGTGAAGCAGGGCATCTTGTGAAAAACTGCCCAAAGAAGGGGCAGAAGACGGGGTCTACCTCAGGAGGCCAGGTGCAAGCTCTTATAGCACCACCTCAGTCAGGGGGGCAAGTTCAGGTTCTCTCAGTTCCACCGATTCAGCAGAGAGGTAGAACTATTTCCGTTGAAAGTCTGGTTTTTCTGTTTGATCATCCAGTTCGTACTTTGTTTGACTCTGGCGCATCGCATTCTTTTATCTCATCATCGTTAGTTGAGTCACTGCACTTAGACACCAGTCTAGTTGATGATCCCTTGGTTGTCTCAAACCCAATTGGGGGCTCCATATATCTGTCTATGATATGTTTGGGTTTGAAGATTTCTATACTTAGCGTTGAGTTTAGATGTGATGCTTTTGTATTGGGCTTCACGGGCTATGGGTTGATCTTGGGCATGGACTGGTTATCCAGTAATGGTGCCGTTCTTGATTGCGAAAGGAGAGTTGTCAGGCTCATGACCCGCTTGGGTAACACTCTCGAGATCTCTTGCAATCCCATGGAATCTGTTTTGCTAAGTTATCTTGAATCGCTCGATGCTTCGGTCGAGAGTTTGCATTCTGTCAGAGTAGTCCGGGAATATCCGGATGTGTTTGAAGAAGTAAAGGGTTTGCCTCCGAAGCGGGAGATAGATTTCCGAATTTATTTGGTGGATAATGCCAAACCAGTGTCTTTGCCAGTGCGCCACATGGCTCCTCGGGAGAGAAGGGAACTTCATAAGCAAGTAGGGGAGTTGCTTGAGAAGGGGTTTATAAGGCGAAGTATATCAGAGTGGGGAGCTCCAGTAGTGTTTGCCACGAAGGCGGATGGGTCCCTCAGACTTTGTGTGGATTATAGGGAACTTAATAAGCTCACAAAGAAGAATAGACACCCATTACCGAGGATAGATGATCTCTTTGATCAGTTGGTTGGCGCCTCAGTGTTTTCGCAAATGGATTTAGCTACAGGGTTTCATCAGTTGAGAGTGGCGGAGGACAGTATAGAGAAGACTGCTTTCCGGACTCCGGATGGTTTTTATGAGTGGCTAGTGATGCCATTTGGGTTGACAAACGCCCCTGCATACTTTGTGGATCTCATGAGTAGAGTGTTCAGAGAGTATCTGAATAAGTTTGTAGTAGTTTTTGTGGATGACATCTTGGTCTTTTCCAAGAATGAAGAAGAGCATGCCTTACATCTCAAGGAAGTGTTGGAGACTCTTCGAGCGCATAGTCTTAAAGCTAAATTCTCTAAATGCCATTTTTGGAGAAGAGAAGTGCGATTCTTAGGGCATGTGGTCTCTAAGGAAGGGATAGCTGTGGATCCCGCAAAGATAGTATCTATCCAGGATTGGAAAGTTCCTAGAAATGCTACCGAGGTAAGAAGTTTCTTGGGGTTGGCAGGATATTATAGGAAGTTCATCAAAGACTTCGCGAAGATATCAGCCCCATTAACCCGCTTGACGAAGAAGAATCTGGTTTTCTCATGGGATGTAGATTGTGATGATGCTTTCCGACGGTTAAAGAGAGCTTTGACCACCGCTCCAGTTTTAGTGCTTCCAGATGGGAGTAAGCCGTTTGTTGTTTATACCGATGCTTGTGGAACAGGATTAGGCGCAGTCTTGATGCAGGAGGGAAGGGTAATAGCCTATGGAGGGAGACAATTGAGAGTGCATGAGAAGAATTACCCTACCCATGATCTAGAGTTGGCCGCGATTGTTTTCGCACTAAAGTCTTGGCGCCATTATCTTCTTGGTGAGAGATTCGAGTTGTTCACTGACCATAAATCATTGAAGTACTTATTCTCTCAGAAAGATTTAAACTTAAGACAGCAAAGGTGGATGGAGTTCTTAGCATCCTATGATTTCGAGATAGCATATACCCCTGGCAAGGGTAACGTGGTGGCTGACGCCTTGAGTAGAAAAAGGCTATCTTTAAGTCCATTGTTCGTGGAACGGCGAAGCTTGGAGTTTCTTTCTTTGTTCGACTTCAGACCTTCTGTTGATTTTGTACCTGGTTTGTTGGCATCCTTGGAGGTTAGACCTACTCTTTTGAGACGGATTGGCGAGGCTCAGCGAGACGACCCACAGTTGGTTGTGTTGGTAGAGAAGCTTATAAGAGGGGAGTCGTCCAGCCATTTGGGTAGATACACCATAGATGATAAGGGATGGTTGCATAGAGACGGTAGACTTTGTGTACCGCAAGATGAGGGTTTGAAGAAGGCTATTTTGGATGATGCACATCGTTCAAGAATGACTATTCATCCCGGTGGAGACAAAATGTACCAAGACATGAAGAGAGTTTTCTTCTGGGCCGGTATGAAGAAAGATGTAGCCGAGTATGTGGCTAGATGTTTAGTGTGCCAACAAGTTAAAGCGGAACAAAGGAAACCCGGTGGGTTGCTACACCCATTGGAAGTTCCGCAGTGGAAGTGGGATAGTGTCTCGATGGATTTCATCGATGGGTTACCGAGATCGAGGAAGGGCAATACGGGAATTTGGGTTGTGGTGGACAGACTTACCAAGAGTGCCCATTTTATACCCGTGAAGAGTAAGAGGACCGCTCCATGGCTTGCTTCGGTCTATGTTAGGGAGATTGTTAGATTGCATGGCGTGCCATCCAGCATTGTGAGTGATCGAGATCCTATCTTTACTAGTGAGTTTTGGAGAAGTTTGCAAGAGGCGGTAGGGACTCAGTTGTGTTTGAGCACCGCATATCATCCTCAGACGGACGGTCAGACCGAGAGGGTGAACCGTATCTTAGAAGATCTCTTGAGGCTTTGTATCTTGGATTTTGGAGGTACATGGGAAGAACATCTTCCTTTGGTGGAGTTCGCATATAATAACAGCTTTCAGTCCAGTATTGGTATGGCTCCTTTCGAAGCTCTTTATGGAAGGCCTTGTCGATCTCCTACATGTTGGTGGGAATCTACGGATAAGATCTTGCTTGGGCCGGATATGGTTAGAGAGACTTCAGAGAAGATTGATTTAATTCGAAAAAGGATGAAAGCAGCGCAAGATAGACAGAAATCTTATGCGGATCGGAGAAGGACGGATCTTGAGTTTGAGGTTGGGGACATGGTTTTTGTCAAAGTATCTCCATTGAGAAATGTTGTTCGCTTTGGGTCCGTAGGGAAGTTAGCACCGAGATTTGTTGGGCCGTTTCCTATTAAGGAAAGGATTGGACGGATGGCATATAGGGTGGAGTTGCCCGACAGACTTAGTGGTGTTCATGATGTATTCCATGTATCACATTTGAGGAAGTGCTTACATGAGACCGCAGAGGTGGTAGAGCCGAGTTTGCTTAGAGATGTAGAGGTAGAGCGTGACGCGACGATTCGACGAGCTCCTACTCGCATCCTTGGGTCAGAAACTAGGAAGTTGAGGAACAGAGAAGTCCAGCTAGTTAAAGTGCAATGGGGAGATGACGAAAGCAATGCTACTTGGGAGACGGAAGCGAAGATGCGTTCTTTGTATCCATTTCTTTTTGAGAGTATGTCTTTTAACTTCTCCTTTATTGCTTGTCTAGTACTTATCTTATCTTTAGTATATCCTCTCGCTAATACCTATGACCTTTAGATAGGGTAAAACCTATGGTTGAAACATGTGTTTGAAACATGTTATGGTTGATGGATGCATATGGATGCAATTGTTTGCTAGTGGTTGCTCGTGGATGCATATACACACACATTAGGCACTAGATCGGCTCAGTCACTTCATGTTGCATATTGCATAAATGGATGTGGTAGTTAGATTGATGGATGTATCATGGCTGTGTTATCATATGGATGATGCATTTTTGTGTATGGTTGTGCACGCATGTAGAAATTTGTATGTGTCAATAGGGTTTCGCATACATATTGGATGCATGGCACTATCATGGTTTGCATTAAGGAGGTTTACTGTATCAGTAACCGCCTGATTTTCGCATTAGGTAAGTACATATACACACACTTTTGCATATATCCATCCAGCATTTAGAATCTTGTAAGGACAATGATTGCTCGTGGATGATACTTTGAGTAGATGGATGATTGGATGGTAGGATACGTTCTTCCTAACTTGAAGATTTCGGGGACGAAATCCTTTAAGGAGGGGAGAATGTAACAACCCGTATTTTCAACAACCTGTAATAACATAAATCGAGGCAGAATTTAATTCTAAAATGGGAATCAAGGGAAACGGGCTATGCCATTGCGTTCGTCTCGGAAAAATACGCGAAATAGAGTCCGAGTTTTCGAAAATCGGAGTCCGTATGACCAAGATATGGCCTCGCGAAGTTTCACGAAAATTCCCAAATTAAAGTATACTTAATTAAGTGAAATGGGTTGTGTAGATATATATATATATATATATATATATATTGATATATATATATATATAATTGAAAATTTAATAAATAAATATGCAAAAATGCTCAAAACAGCGAATTGGGAGAGGGGAATAACCGAACCGGCCGATTTTTGAAGTCGACCCGAGCCCGCTGGGTCGACTAGGGGTTAATCCAGGGTGTTTGGCTGTCAACCCGTGGGCCGATTCGCTCAAGTGCAGATTTTGCAATTGAATGGTTCTCATGGTCCATCTTTAATCTAAAGGCCCTAGATGGTTCCTACACTTGACTTCTTCCCCAAGACATGCTTTGATGGCTTGGATTGAATCTAGGGTTAATCCTATGGCCTAAAACACTTGCCTAATCTATAAATAAGACCCTAACCTACCCTAATTCATTCATAATTAAACCTAGTAACTAAACTATGGCAAAATGCTAGCTCTCATGGCCTCCACTAATTTTATGAAGAGGGTTGCATACTAATCACTCTCTAATCAACTTCTAATCCCTTCTTAGCATCTTAATCTTCTTCATTTGGTGTTCAAAGTTGCTAGTTGTGAGTTTCTATCACTTTGATGATCTTTTGGTAAACTAATTAGATGAGATGTGATGAGATTTATGGTTTTGTATGTGGGTTAATGAGCTTTGAATCATATGATATGATGTTAGCATTAATCTTATGTTTATGCATGTTGAGTATGTAAGCTTATGCAAGTTTAATATGATGTATGTTATGTTTGCATGATGCTAAATATGCAAGTTGTGGGCTATGTAATCATATGCATGTTATGCAAGTTCATGGTAATATGCTATGCAAGTTACATGTATGTAAATATGCAAGTTACATGTTTGTTAATATGCAAGTTACATGTATGTAAATATGCAAGTTACATGTTTGTTAATATGCAAGTTACATGTTTGTTAATATGCAAGTTACATGTATGTAAATATGCAAGTTACATGTTTCTTTATATGCAAGTTACATGTTTGTTAATATGCAAGTTACATGTATGTAAATATGCAAGTTACATGTTTATTAATATGCAAGTTCATGATGACACATTATGCAAGTCTATAAGCTAATATGCAAGTTTGTTATGCAAAATGAATATGTAAGTTATGTGACATATTATATGCAAGTTATGTGACATGTTATGCAAGTTCATATGCAAGTTATGTGTTTGTTAATATGCAAGATGGCACCTTTGAAACATGTTCATTCATATGCAAGTTGACACCTTTTATATGTGTTATATCATGAACGAAATTACGTGGGAACGATGGGGTAATTAAATGCATAAGTTAATAAGATTGTGTGAAATTAATATAATTATGCATAACACAAAATAAATAAACATAGTATGGGAATTTGCCTATTTGGTTAGGTGTACCCATACTATGTGTTGGGAATTTACCTATTGAGTTAGGTCTACCCCATGGGAATTTACCTATTAAGTTAGGTCTACCCATGTTAAGGAAACTTGATTAATTAGGGATAATTAATATAAAATTATGAGGGTGATTAATTAGGTGTAATTAATTGACTAAGACACGAGGTTGGACTCAGTTGTAGCGTAAAACTGCCCGGACCCAACCGGCTTAACCAGTTGCTACAAATGTTAGCCCAATGTGAGAGGTCTTAGGCACAAACTAAATACGTAATTAATGTAAAGACACGAGGTTAGACTCTGTTATGACATAAGGCTGCCCGGACCCAACCGGCTTAACCAGCGGTCATAAAAGACAGTCTAATGTGAGAGGTCTTTACAAAGGTTACGTTCTTAATTAATTAATTAAGAAACACTTAACCACATTAGCATGTAGAGGGACATGAGGGGTTAAGTGGGTGCCTCGGGTGGCATGAGAAAATCTAGTGGTTGCCTTGGGTGGCAATAGAAAATACGATTAGAATACTTAACCAAAATGGAACATGTAATTAAAACATGATTAAAGGGTTAAGTGGGATATACTAGAAAAAGGGACAAGCTTAGGTGGGTAGCTTGTGGAGGCCCATTTCAACCAGTAACCCATACGTATCTTTGTGGGCTCGACCCATGTCGAGGACGGGACACGCATACTGGGCTTGACTGTAAGAGGCAAACGGGTTAGCGGTGGCAACGCAAGTCCAACGGGCTTCATATGCGTGAGTGGGCCCGGGCTGGTAGGTAAGCCGTTGTTGCATCGAGTAGATATAAGCCGTGCACCTTTAGTTTCATCAGGTTGCCACATTGGGGAATGATACATCCCACGGTGGGGCCAGCACGGGTATCTACGTTAGGGAGCCGATCGAATGGGAAGTAGTGTGTACACCTAGTGGATTGTAGGGCCCCGTGGCGCCTACTTGGTCACCTAGGGGTACGCAAGTACTAATTAGTAAATTTTATAAGTCATTGGGTGGGATCAACCTTTAAGTTGGGAACGACTGGTGTGGTGCAGTTTAGTAATTTACCTTAGGGAGGGTAGATGCGTCTTTATCCTTTATCTTCGTTTAGTTGACTGCTTAGGGTAGCCATTCATCCCTATATGTTACCGTATATCAGTTTATGTCTTCTCTGGTTACTTTAACGATTGTATTGTTAAAGTTATAGGACTCGCTCAGACTTATGTCTGACCCCGTTGTTTTTATCTTTTTCCCAACCCTCAGGTCCTACGGTGGATCCTAGCAGTAGTGGAGCTTGATCGGATTGCTGTTCCAGTCTTTAGGAGCTTGGATAGATGTAAAGCTCCAGTTATCCAGTTATCTTTTCTTTTGTTTGGCTATTGTATGAGAGTGGGATTATGTACTTCTTTATTTTGATGGATATTGTACTTGACCTTTATTGTGGTTTTATGATGTAACCAGACATGTTTTACTTCCGCTGTTATGAGATGATGTTTTAAAATTTCAAGTACTATTTATATCTGTCTTGTTGTAATTTTCTGTTCTATATTCACTAAAATACTCCACCGATGCTATGGCATTCCCTTAGTGAGTGATCATAGCGGGAGTGGGGTGTTACAGTCCAATAGTGCAGGCGCCGAGGGTCGAGTTCGCCAAGCTAAATAAGGATTATACTAGCCTTGGTGGGAAGCCGTTTCATGGAACGGAGTCATCCACGGATGTTCAAGATTGGTTGGATAGTTGCGAACGTATCTTCGAGGATTTGGGTATCGAGGATGCGATGAAGAGAAAGCTAGCGTCCCGTCAGCTGCAAGGGCGGGCAATGAATTGGTGGAATGCTATAAAGGCAGCTACTCCCGAAGATCAGATTACTTGGGAGCATTTTAAGGTTCGCTTTAGCGAGAAGTTCATTCCAGCTGCTCAGAAGTCTGTGCTGTTTAAGAAATTCTTGGAGCTCAAGCAGAATGGCAGAGCTGTCTCGGAGTATATTGCTGAATTCGACACTTTGTCGAAATATGGGTTATCTCTTATTGATACTGCCGAGAAGAAGAATGAGAAATTCATAACTGGTTTGGATCAGTACTTGGGGGAAAGGCTTATTAACCACATTGATGAGACGTTTGAGTCGATTGTGGGAAAAGCATTGAGGTCATAAAGTCTCTACCCTAAGCCGAAGACTGAGGGTGCATCTGCAGAAGAGCCAAAACCACAAGCAAGTGGTGGAGGCAAAGGTGGTTCCCAGAATAAGAGAAAGCAGAATCAGACTAAAGATGGCCAGAAGAAAAAGAATAAGCAAGATGTTTAGTGCTTCAGCTGTGGTAAGAAGGGCCATTATGCTACTAATTGTCAGGCCAAGCCAGCGGATAGGAAGTGCTTCAACTGTGGCCAAATGGGACATCACAAGGACAAGTGTCCACAGCCCCCTAAAGAAAAGCAAATGGTGAAAGCATATGCTCTTAATGCTATTCCTTCTTCGTCGAATGCCCCAACTGCGGAGGAGAAGGAAAGAATGTCGTCATTCAAGGTATGCTTTCTGTTTATGATGTTCCTGTTAGAGTTTTGTTTGATACCGGAGCTTCCAGTTCTTTAATATCTAGTGACCTGGTAGAAGGTTAGGATTGGAGCCCGAGATTGTCGATAGACCTTAAGTAGTGACGGACCCGATTGGTGGTTCGACTAGCCTTAGCATGATTTGTCGTAATGTGGTCTTATCGAGTCATGGATGCATGTTTGTTTGTGATTGCTTTGTTTTGGGCTTTACTGGGTTTGGCATTATTTTGGGAGTAGATTGGCTCCGAAGATACGGGGTGGTGGTAGACTGTGAGGGCTTTTTGGTGACAGCTAGAGCGGATGATGGGCGAAGGATAGTGTTTGGTGGTTTACCCAGTGAGGGGGTATTGGCTAGTTTTCTAAACTCCCTCGACATTCCGCATAGTGAGTTGTCAGGTTTGCCCGTGGTTGGCTAGTATCCGGATGTTTTCGAAGAAGTGACCGGGCTTCCACCACACCGAGAGATTGAGTTCCATATTGATTTGGTAAAAGATGCAGACCTATAGTGACGCCACTTCGTCGTATGGCACCAAGGGAGCAGCGAGAGCTCGAGGTGCAAGTCAGCGATCTTTTGAAGAAGGGATTTATCAGAAGGAGTGTTTCTGAATGGGGAGCACCAGTTGTGTTTGCTACCAAGGCGGATGGTTCCCTTCGTGTGTGTGTAGACTACCGCGAGTTGAATAAAGTGACGAGGAAGAACAAGTATCATCTACCGTGGATAGATGATTTGTTCGATCAGTTGAGTGGCGCGAGAGTATTTTATCAGTTGGATCTCACGACGGGTTTTCATCGGCTTAGAGTGGAAGCTGAGAGCATAGCTAAAACGACATTTCGGACGCCGTCTGGATTTTACGAGTGGTTGGTCATGCCATTCGGGCTGACCAATGCCCCAGCATATTTTGTGGATCTTATGAATAGGGTATTCAGAGATCAGTTGAATAAGTTTGTCCTTGTGTTCGTTGATGATATTTTGGTCTACTCGAGGACAGAGAAAGAACACAAGGAACATTTAAGAATAGTGTTGGAGGTGTTGAGAAAACACAAATTGAAAGCAAAGTTTTCTAAGTGTCACTTCTGGAAGAGGGAAGTGAGGTTCTTGGGCCATGTTGTTTCAGAGAATGGTATTGCCGTGGACCCGGCAAAGGTGGCTGCAGTACAGGATTGGCCTATGCCCAAGAATGCGACAGATGTAAGAAGTTTCTTGGGGTTAGCTGGATATTATCGTAAGTTTATCCAAGGTTTCTCCAAGATAGCAGCACCATTGACCCAGTTGACCAAGAAGAATCAAGCTTTTGTCTGGGATGAAAGGTGCGAGAATGCATTCAAGAGTCTAAAGGACAAGTTAACATGCGCACCAGTGTTAGTCATTCCTAAGGGGAATGAAGAGATGATGGTATACACAGATGCCTGTGGTACCGGACTGGGTGCTGTGTTGATGCAAGGCGGTAGGGTTGTAGCTTATGCAAGTCGGCAATTGAAACCGCACGAGAAAAGATACCCTACCCATGATTTGTAATTGGCAGCGATCGTGTTCGCATTGAAGATGTGGAGACACTATCTCTTGGGAGAAAGATTTGAGCTGTTTACATATCATAAGTCGTTGAAGTATCTCTTCTCCCAGAAGGATTTAAATCTCCGGCAACAAAGGTGGTTAGAAGTCTTGGCTTCCTATGATTTTGACATCGCATATACACCGAGAAAGGGCAATGCGGTGGCTGACGCATTGAGTAGGAGACATGCCAGCTTGGGGGCTATGTTTCTAGAATGGAAGCAACTAGAATACATCGCCGGGTTTGATTTTAGACCAAAGTGCGAATTGGATCCAGAAATGTTAGCAAGTTTTGACGATCAGACCCACTTTGATTGAGCGGATCGGCTCTAGTCAGAGGGACGATCCTAACCTATTGGAAATCATCTCCAAGTTAGAGATGGGTATCGATGAGGAGATGAACAAGTATGGGCTTGATCGAGATAGATGGCTTAGAAAGAATGGAAAGTTTGTTGTACCCAATGTCGATGGATTGAGGGATGAAGTGCTTAGAGAGTGTCAACACTCAAAACTGACTGTACACCCCAGTGGTAATAAGATGTATTGAGATATGAAGCAGACTTACTACTGGGAAGGGATGAAAAGAGACATCGGGAAGTTTATATCCAAATGCATGAATTGCCAGCTAGTTAAAGCCGAGCAAAAGAAGCCTAGTGGGTTGTTGCAACCATTAGAAATTCCCGAATGGAAATGGGAGCAAGTCTCGATGGATTTCATCGATGGTTTACCAAGGACTAGATCGGGACATGATAGCATTTGGGTAATCGTGATCGGTTGACTAAGAGTGCAAGATTCATATCAGTCAAATCGACCAGAACGGCAGCTAAGTTAGCAGAATTGTATATGAAGTGGGTAGTGAGATTTCATCGAGTACCTAAAAGCATTGTGAGTGACCGAGACCCGTTGTTCACAAGTGGGTTTTGGAAGAGCTTACAAGAGGCTCTAGGGTCAGAGTTACATCTCAGTACCCATATCATCCTCAGACCGACGGTCAGACGGAGAGGGTGAATCGTATTTTGGAAGATCTCTTAAGAGCATGTATATTGGATTTTGGTGGATCATGGGATGACCATTTGCATCTAGTAGAGTTTGCATATAATAATAGCTACCAATCCAGTATCGGTATGGCTCCATATGAAGCTTTGTACGGAAGACCGTGCAACTCACCATCATGTTGGATAGAGACTGGCGAGAAGTTTATGCTTGGACCAGATGTGGTGAAGGAAACTTCAGATAAAATCAAGACCATTCAACAACGAATGAAGGCTGCCCAAGATAGGAAGAAGAGTTATGCTGATAAGAGGAGAAGAGACTTAAAATTTTCCGTTGGCGACTTGATGTTTGCCAAGATTTCTCCGTTGAAGAGCGTAATACGATTTGGCAGGAGAGACAAGTTGGCACCAAGATTTGTTGGCCCATTCCCTGTTCTTGAACTAGTCTGGAATTTAGCATATAGAGTTGGCTTACCAGAGAAGATGGCGGGAGTTCACAATGTATTTCATGTTTCCCAACTAAGGAAGTTTGTTCACGACCCAGATATGACTATTTCACCTGATCAGTTAGAGGACTTCGAAGTAGAACCCGAGGCGGTTGGGAACCGCAAGCTGGCCCGTATTGTCGAGCACAACATGAAGCAACTTCGAAGGAAGGCGGTGAAGCTAGTCAAGGTTCAGTGGGGCGAGGACGAGAATGATTGCACTTGGGAGACAGAGGAGAACATTAGGAAAACATATCCAGAACTCTTTGCCTGGTAAGATTTTGACTTCGATTTAGTTTTCCGCATGCTAGGATAGGTCTGTTTGCTTGTTTTGCATGTTTGATAGTTGTATGTTGTTGTTAGGCATGCAGGATCTTTTGTATGTTTTGGGTTAAGAAATTTTAGGGACGAAATTTCTTAAGGGGGAGGGGCGGGGGGGGGGGGGGGGAGTGTAACGACCTGTATTCTATGCACCATAGAACCGCAGAATATTTGTTTCTTTCAGATACGAAATCGTATGGTCATGTAACTTTGGGAGACGATTATTGGGGTCATTTCCCATGTTCATGATTTTCCCGATTTTTAAATGACCATTTTACCCCTAGTTGATACTGTTTTGGCCATAACTTTTGACTGGAAAGGAATTTTGACCTGAGACTACTTCCATTGGCTCCGGATGATGGTTTACAATTCCGTAGAGTGGTCACATTAGCTAAACGGGCTCACCGTTTGGGAGATATGGCTGAAACAAGTTTCAGATGGTGAAAAACAACTTAATTGGGCTTAACCGGGTGATTAATAGCTAGGCCCAAAGGGAAATTTCGGGTTTAGAGGCATAGGAGGGCTGATTAGGGTTAGGAAATCACTTTCATTTCAGTTTTGAGCTGCCACAAACCTTCTTGAGACCCTAGTAATGGCTTCCATCCTCTAAAACCACTCCAAAACACATTTTAGTGAAGATTAATCCTAAACTGCATCAAATCAGGACCAAATAGCAACAGAGCAAGGTTGGAGCTGCCTCTATACATAGGAATTCGACCCAAACAGAGAGTATTTCAGATTTGGTGTTTTATTTTGTGGCCGAGGTGAGTGATTTGCATAGTTTTTGCACTAATTACGGTTAATTAAGGGTAATTAGTGAAGATTAGCGAATTTATAAACTAATAAATTCTGGAAAAATGTTTAGAAATTCTTAAATAATATTTTATGCCTCTATTAGAAATTTGGTTCGATTTGATTAAGTTTCATTAACCCTATGATTAGTTTCATTTAATCACGCTTAAGGGGAAAATGGGATTTTGGGTATATTTGATCCATTTTGACATGTAAATTCATTGTTTTGGTGTTTGTGGTAAGTTTACTATATTGCTATGACTGTTTGGGATGATTTGTGATTGATTAGTATATTTAGATTTGTCGAAAACGTCGTCGAATGGCGTAAACAAGTTGCTGGAAAAAGTTGCAGAAAGTTGCGCAGGGTTTCGGATCGGATCGGATATGGGCTCAGATCGGATTAGAGACCTGGGCAAGGAACCCGACCCGAACCAGAACTCTGGCACATAAGAAGCTTGGCAAAAAGGAAGGCCATGCTGGTTAAGGTGGGGATCGGACTAACTTAAAGACGAAGGGCTCGGATCGGATCGACGTAAGGATGAAAGGCTAGGACTGAAGTAAGGCGGAGGGATCAGATCGACTAAAGGAGTAGGATCAGATCAGCTAAAGGAGGAGGATCGGATCGGAGTAAATGGAGAACGAGGGAGCTTATCGGAGAAGGAGCACAAACTGGAGGGAAGATAGCAACCCGACCTGACCCGGAGGAGGACACCCGACCCGACCCGAAGTGGGACGCCCGACCCGAACCGATGCGACGCTGTGGACCCGACCCGAACCGATGGCTAGAAGGAGAACCCGACCCGACCCAGTATTGATCAATAACCCGAGATGCAAAGGTAGTCCAATGTGGGAAGTTAGAGCTCAGGATCCAGTTGGGAACCGATGAGTTCACTTCATGATTGGGCTTTGCTGCGGGACGTGTGCCAAGGGGCTATCGATGTCTATGACTTTGGATCACTATGTATGGGAGGTACATGAACGGATTTAGGGCCACAGTGGCCTAGGTACGACTAGAGGGCTATAAACCAATGAAGTGAGTTCATTTGTAAAGATTTGGTCATGACTCCATGTGGTAAGCTTGATAGTAGCAGTAGTTGTACAAGTCGAACTCCGTCACTACTTCGATGGGTCTAGTGATTGACAGTGGTGGACATCGTATGCTTTACGCACTGAGTGAGGGATGTGAGGATGGTTGCTATGGTTGATTTGTTTGCTATCATTATGACATGCACACCCCACCCCCGTATCTATTACACTATTTATTATGGCACCTTAGAGTACTGTACGGTATGTGGTACTAACTCTTTGGTTGCAGGTCCAGGTTCAGGTATGGTTTAGTATACCTGTTATTGTTCTGTTTAGATGCTTATCGCTCATACCAGGCTTTATGTCTGACCCAGAGTTTTATGTCTCCTCTTATTACTCTGGGTGCTCACACGAGCAGACTAGAGACAGGTTAGCTGGTGATGCACGGGTAGATGATCCGGAGACGAGCAGGAGGCTTCCACGTAATATATATAGTATTCTCCCTGTGTTGTTGAAGATCACTGCTTGGGCATTGGTGGTGCATCTTCTACTTTAGCTTTCTTTTGTTTAGAGACAGTAAATTTGAAAAGTTGTAATAAGTTGTATTTGGATTTCCGCTGCTCTGATGTTGATGTTGATTTTAGTTATCAGCTTATGCACTGTCTCACCTGTTTTATGTCTAGTATGTTATTATTATTATGTTTTACTCCATGCGCTGTGAGACATTCTACAGGCTCTTGATTAGTTCGTTCCCTTCTTTCCTTTCTTCTGACGACCGTCCCGTGCTAGTCGGGCATGTGTACAGCGCACTTTCGGAGGAAATGCAGGCTGGTGCAGGGCGGGCCGTCACACTTTTCTAAAGATCGGCTCCTACTCGCAAAATCATATGTGTTATACGGCCCCCAATTGATTGTAGATACCTATGCTGGTCCCACCATGGGGTGTATCAAGTCCCATGGTGGCGGCTCGACACAATCCTATAATGCATAGGTTATACTATTGGTGCCCAGTGCCCTGTTTGTCGGCTCCGAAGTGTGTGCGCGTCCACACTCCGTTAGAACCCACACTGTTGCACCAACCGCCGTCGCTTTTGACCGCTTATAATCAGCCCAGTAATCGTGCCCCACACTGCCTAGTTTCAGGGTACCATGACACCTAATTGGGTTACTGCTGAAATGGGTCCGTGTTACTAGGGTTTTCTAGTCAAACATGTTAAGTGGTTAAGTGTCTGTATTTGCCTAACCCCACCCATCAGTTTAATTAACATGTTGAATTGGTTAAGTGTTTTAGTTAACTTAACCCTACCATCTTGACTTGTCTGTCCTTAGGTTTTTGAAGCACCGACCACTCACATTAGACATGTATTGTTATGATTACTGGAAGTGCCGGTCGGTTCCGGGAAGGTTTACACCGTAACTCAGTCTAACCTCGGGTCCTTATTGGGCTCAATGCTTAACCTCTCACATTGGATATGTATTGTTGTGACTACTGGACAGTCGGGCGGGTCCGGGTAGGTTTACATCACAACTCAATCCAACCTCGGGTTAAGCATACTCGTATTTTCTAAATTTACATATTTGTCTCTATTACTTGTTATATGTAAATTTGTTAACAATTAAATGTAATGGCCCACTTTCCAAGTTCATCATTTTTGGTGTAAGGATTTTATACCATTTAAGCGCCACCAGTTATTGGCATGTGCCAAACATGCCAATACATATATTTTTCACCAATTTATGTCAAGTTTCCTATAATTACCAATTTTTTCCAACGTTACCCCATCTAAATATTAGGCTAACAATCTTAGCCTAATTTTTCGTCCGCATGATTTTTAACATATAATATTAGGCTAAAAACTTAGCCTAATTTAGCGTACACAAAATTGGCATTCATTAACATAAACATGACATAGGTGTAAACTTGGCATTTTCAGCATAGTCAATATGAACATTATAGGTGTGAACTTGCAGTGTAGACTAAATCAACATACATATATGTGAATTTGCAAAATAGGCTAAATCAACTTACATATATGTGAACTTGCATTGCAATAGGGATCTAACTAAATAGGTGTCACATGAATTAGCATATGATTTAGATAACATAAGCCTAAACATGTTTTGATCTAGGCGTAACATCGAATATCACTAGCATATGACAAGAATGTGACATGTCCATAAGGTATGTATAATTTTATCATATGTGTAAACTAGATCAAATCATGTTTACTACTATAACATGAAACTTGTATCAAAATGGATCTTGGCATGGATCCAATTATGAACTTGCAACTTTTGTATAAACATATGGGCACGTATATGAACTTAATCATTTAGGCATAGAAGTTCTATTGTACAGAACTTCATAATCACCTAAACATATAGGTGCAGATATGAACCAAATGACTTGTATGTGAATTTGAATAGATCCAACATCAACTAGATTAATCCACAAACATTCTAATGGATCCAACATCAACTCATTTATACCACAAACATCCCAATACTATTCACAACATAATCATTGCAATACATAGATATGAATTAACATCGTCGTTATACAATAGCACAATTCCATTTCCATTTTACATCGAATCAAATCTTAATTTTATTCCCATCGGAAAAATCACTATACTTACAACAAACGACGAACTTGAATTCTGGATTCTGAGTTCTGAATTTGCAATGCTTTCCTTTTGGGTAGATAAACGTTGTTTGAATCTTGTTTCTTACTTTAGTTTTGCTCGTCTCTAATCTTTTTTCAAGTGGAGGCTACTCTTGGCTTCCTTCCAGCCCCAGAAACCGAGCCAGGACCAGACCAAGCAGGTCAGGTCGACCAGGCAAGTCGACCTGTAGGTCGACCCCCAGGTCGACTACATAGTCGACCTGGGTACCCAGGTCGACTCCCAGGTCGACCCCCTGGTCGACCTGGGTCCTGGTCAGGAAAATTCCCGCCCAGCCCAGTTCTGGTCCAGTTTTGAATTTTGAACTTATTTTCGTGTTGTTTGAATTTTAAATCGAATTCTGAAACTTTCGGAGGTCATAACTCTTTCATTCAGAGTCCGATTTACGCAAACTCGGACTCTATCTCAAGCAGAATTCCGAGATGAACGCAATGGCATGACCATTTCCCTTAATTCTATCATTTAGAATTAATTATACTTTAATTTATTAATTTACCGTTAACAGAAAATTCAGGGTGTTACATTCTCCCCTACTTAAAGGATTTCGTCCCCGAAATCTTCAAGTCCAGAAGAGCGTATATCCTAACATCCAATCGTCCATCTACTCAACCAACAAACACAGGCGTCCATTGTCCTTAAAAGACTTCTAATGCTTTATGATCATATGCATAGTGTGTGTGTATATGTCCTTATCTAATGCAAAAATTAGGCGGTCTACTGATTCAGTTGACCTCCTTAATGCGAATCATGTAAGTGTCATGAATCCATTACGTATGCAAATTTTCCCTGCTCATAATTCTACATGAGTGCACAATCATTAATACAAATGCGACATCCATATGACAACATATCAAGTTTCAACCACATACAAATATGAATACATATATGCATATGCAATATGAAGTGATTGAGCCGATCTAAAACCTAGGTTGTGTGTGTATATGCACCCACGAGCAACCACTTGCAGCCATCAATCATAACATGTTTCAATTACATGTTTACATCCAAAGGGGTTTCTACCTAAGGATAAAGGATAATATCGAGGAGATATACCTAAAAAGATAGATACAAGAACAACTTAAGGAAAAAGAGATATCAAAGATGTACCCTCAAAAAGAAAAGGTTAGGCCGCGCGTATTCTGTCCTCAGTTTCCCAAGTCGCGTCTTCCTTGGCGTCGCTCCACTGAACTTTGACAAGCTTGACTTCGCGGTTGCATAGATTTTTCACCTCAGTTCCTAAGATGCGGGTTGGAACTCTCCTCACATTTGCTTCGTGTTCCACTTTGGCTTCTTCTAGAATGCTTGGCTCCACCACTTCCTCAGATTCATGTAAACATTTCTGGAGATGAGAAACGTGAAAGACATTGTGAATTCCATCCAACCTTTCAGGCAGCTCTACTCTATAAGCCATCTTCCCAATCTTCTCGATGATAGGGAATGGTCCTACAAATCTTGGTGCTAGCTTCCCTGCGGATCCAAAGCGAATGACGTTCCTTAAAGGAGATACCTTAAGGAAAACCCTGTCCCCAACCTCAAACTCAAGGTTGATCCTTCTTTTATCTGCGTAGGATTTCTGTCTATCTTGGGCCATCTTCATTCTCCTTCGTATCAGGTCCACTTTTTTTGAAGTCTCTCTAATCATGTCTGGCCCAAGTATAAGCTTGTCTGTTGACTCCCACCAACAAGTCGGTGATCGACACGGTCTTCCATACAAAGCTTTGAAGGGCGCCATGCCGATAGTGGCTTGGTAGCTGTTGTTGTAGGCGAATTCCACTAAAGGAAGATGATCCTCCCATGTCCCTCCGAAGTCAAGAACGCACAGTCTCAGAAGATCTTCTAATACTCTGTTCACCCTTTCCGTCTGACCATCAGTTTGGGGGTGATAGGTCGTGCTCAAGCATGACTGTGTGCCTACAGCTTCTTGCAGACTCCGCCAAAATTCGCTTGTAAAGATAGGATCTCGGTCACTCACTATGCTGGAGGGTATCCCATGGAGTCAAACTATTTCCTGGAGATAAAGAGACGCTAGAGACGAGGCAGTCCTTCTACTCTTGATGGGTATAAAGTGGGCGCTTTTTGTGAGCCTGCCACTATTACCCAAATACTAATATTGCCCCTTCTTGACCTAGGAAAACCATCAATGAAGTCCATTGAAATGCTATCCCACTTCCATTGCGGGACTTCTAGAGGATGAAGCAGTCCTCCAGGCTTCTTTTGTTCCGCCTTGACCTGTTGGCATATCACGCACTTAGAACGAAATCTGCCACATCCTTTTTCATGCCGCTCTAAAAGAAAACTCTCTTTACGTCCTTGTACATCTTGTCCCCACCTAGGTGTATTGTCATCTTGGAATGATGTGCTTCCTCGAGAACCATCTTTACTAAATCCCTTGCTTGTGGGACGCACAGTCTTCCATCTCGCCTCAGCCAACCCTTATTATCGATGGAGTATCTATTGAGGTGACTGGAAGTTTCACCCCTAATTAGTTTATCAATCACATCCGCAAGCTGAGGGTCTTCACGTTATGCGGCCCCTATTGAGTCTAAAAGAGTGGGCCGTACTTCTAGTGATGCCAACAAACCAGGTACAAAATCAGAGGAGGGCCTAAAGTCAAAACAGGCTATTTACTCCAAACTTTGCCTTTGAACAAAAAGAGGGCTTAAGGCCAGCTTCTTTCTACTCAAGGCATCTGCTACGACGTTGCCCTTTCCAGGAGTATAGGAAATCTCAAAGTCATACGAGCCAAGGAACTCCACCCACCTTTGCTACCTCAAGTTAAGATCTTTCTGCGAGAAAAGACACTTCAACGATTTATGGTCAGTATATAATTCGAACTTCTCACCTAGGAGATAATGGTGCCAAGACTTAAGCGCAAAGACGATGGAGGCTAACTCAAGATCGTGGGTTGGGTAGTTCTTTTCATGAACTTTCAATTGTCTTCCACCATAAGCTACTACCTTCCCTTCTTGCATTAGAACAACGCCTAGTCCCGTACCGCAAGCATCCGTGTATACTGTGAACATCTTGCTTCCATCAGGCAAAGTCAGAACTGGGGCTGTTGTAAGAGCCCTTTTTAAGTGTTGGAAAGCAATATCACAATCCAAATCCCAAGCGAACGGTAGATTCTTCTTTGTTAGCCTTGTGAGTGGAGCTGAGATTTTCGCGAAATCTCTAATGAACTTTCGGTAAAAATCGGCTAGCCCAAGAAAGCTTCGGACTTCGGTTGCATTTCTTGGTGTCTTCCAATCTTGCACTATCACCACTTTCGCGGGATCCACAGCTAACCCTTCTTTGGACACTATATGTCCAAGAAACCTTACTTCTTCTCTCCAAAAGTGGCACTTGGAGAATTTGGCTTTTAGCTGATGAACTCGAAGAGTTCCCATGATCTCCTTCAAATGCTGAGCATTTTCTTCCTCATTCTTTGATAAGATCAAAATATCATCTATGAAGACAACCACAAACTTGTTGAGGAATTCTCTGAACACCCTGCTCATTAGGTCTACGAAATAAGCGGGTGCGTTTGTCAAGCCGAAAGGCATGACAAGCCACTCGAAGAAACTGTATGGGGTTCTAAACGTCGTTTTATCAATGCTATCTTCAGCTACCCTTAGCTGATGGAACCCAGTAGCTAGATCAAGTTGGGAGAAGACCGACGCACCTACAAGCTGATCAAACAAATCGTCTATTCGGGGAAGAGGGTGTCTATTCTTCTTAGTCAGCTTGTTTAGCTCCCTATAGTCCGCACAAAGACGTAGTGAGCCATCTACTTTGGTGGCGAACACCACTAGAGCACCCCATTCCGTGATACTCCGCCTTATAAACCCCTTCTTGAGAAGCTCCTTAACTTGCTTACTGAGCTCCTTTCTCTCCTTTGGATCCATGTGTCTAACAGGTAAAGCTATGGACTTTGCATTATCAACAAGATATATGCGGAAGTCTATTTCCCGCCTCGGAGGTAAGCCCTTTACCTCTTTAAAGACATCCGGATATTCCCGGACCACTCTAACCGATTGCAAATTCTCAACAGAAGCATCAAGCGACTCTAGATAACTAAGCATAACAACATTCAAGGGATTACAAGAAATTTCTAGAGTGTTACCGAGCCGAGTCAAGAGTCTAACCACTCTTTTCTCACAATCAAGAATGACACCATTATTGGATAACCAGTCCATGCCTAAGATCAGTCCATATTCCGAGAAGCCCAAAACAAAGGCACTACATCTAAATTCAACACTTAGAATAGAGATTTTCAAATCCACACAAATCATTGACAAATAAGCTGAGCCCCCAATTGGGTTTGAAAAAACCAAGGGATCTTCTATCATACTAGTGTCCAGGTGCAGAGATTCTACTAAAGAAGATGAAATAAAGGAGTGCGATGCACCGGAATCAAAGAGAGTGTGAACTGGATGATCATAGAGATAAACTAAGCTTTCTATAGAAATATTTCTACCTTGTTCCCGCGGAGGTGCCACCAGCGCTTGAACCTGTCCCCCTGAAGTGGATCCAGTTCTCTGTCCCTGCCCTCGCTTCTTTGGGCAGTCCTTAGCGATGTGTCCAGTCTCGCCACAATGGAAACAACCACTATTCATCTTCGCCTTCTTCTTTCTGCAGTCTTTCACTATATGTCCAACAATGCCACAGAAATTACACTTTCTCTTTTCATGGGGTTTTTTGTTCTTCCTGCCTTTCTTTGAATCAGCCTTCTTGTTCTGTGACCCTTCCCCCTTCTTGTCTTGAGGCACTTCTGCTTTTTCCTCTTTCATGCCTTTATCTTCCTCGTGTAGCAGAGCCATGTCCACCAAGCTTTCATAAGTCGCTCCCATAGGTATATGGGTCATAGCAAGGCTGTGTAGAGGCTCACTCAAACCTTTGACGAAGCGAAGGGCTTTCTTGTGTTGGGTGTTTATTAATCCAGCCCAAATCTAGCCAGCTGATTAAACTGATTAACGTACACCCTGATCGTCATACTCCCTTGTTTAAGAGTTAGGAACTTCTCCATCTGCAGGCTTCTTTCAACTTGGGAGAGGAATTTCTTCTCAAACCTCATCCTGAAATCTTCCCAAGTTTCAACTGGCCACTCAGCATGGGTAACTTCCCACCAATAGGAAGCTTCATCTTTAAGCAACCACATTACTAGCTGTATCTTTTGCCTGTCGTCAACTTCGAAGATGACAAACAAATCTTCGATCTCCTTCAGCCTGTTCCTTGCTACTACAAAGGATTCAGTTCCATAAACGACCTTTCCACCCATAGCCCTGAAGTCTCTACACGTCTTAGCGAAAGTATTTCCACGAGGAGGAGGAGGAACCGCTGCCACTGTGGTAGGAGGAATGTCTGCTGGGCCTGCACCATTAGCCCTAGCCTCTAGGTACCGTCGGAACCAGCCAGGTATCGGTACTCCTTCTGAAAGGTTAGGATCCCCAGACATGCTGGAACAAAAAGGAAAGTATTCAAGACAAAAGGATAGAGAGATAGTGCATATGGCTTTGGGGAATTATGCCTTTTAAAAACAACGCTTTTCCTTGAAAAAATATGCTTCTTTAAACTTCTTTTTGAAAATAGTTTCAAAAACCTTTATCTAATCTGGTAAATCTGTGCTTTGATACCAAGTGAAACACCCCACCTCCATTAAGGTCACTCACAAAGGGAATGCCTTAACCTCGCTGGAGGTTTATAAGTAAAAGTCACAAATAAAACACAAGACAGATATAAACACATATATATAAGCAGCGGAAAACAAACAGACTTTTACTTCATAAATACGTGTTCATACAAAACATTTCCATAATTGTCTCATAATAACTTCCAAAACATTACATCACCATTTCTGTCTTGATTATTAAATAAAGAAGCATAAAAAATAATAAAAGCTGCATAAATCCCCATAGAATGTGTCCAAAAGCCATAGCCAAGGAAAGAGAGTCCAAACCATACATCTACTATCTTGAAGCTTGCAAAGAGTCTGACTAAGCTGGGTTGTTTCCTCCCTGTGGACCTTGGGGGTGGGAATGGAAGAAAAGAAGACGAAAGAAAAATAGAGTCAGACATAAAGCCTGGTAAGTCTAGTAACTCTTCAGTATGAGAATAAGAAAAAGGGCATTATAGGTATAAACTGGAAATAGGAAAGTATCATAACTAAGATAAAGCAGTTTGAACAGAATATAATATCGCACCCCACACTATATCTCTGCACCTACTTGCATTATCTCAACTAGCACCCCATGACCGGGGTGAAGTGATCCCCTTTCTAAAGATCGGCTCCTACTCGCAAAATCATATGTGTCATACGGCCCCCAATTGATTGTAGATACCTATGTTGGTCCCACCATGGGGTGTATCAAGTCCCATGGTGGCGGCCCGACATAATACTAGAATGCATAGGTTATACTACTGGTGCCTAGTGCCCTGTTTGTCTGCTCCGAAGTGTGTGCACGTCCGCACTCCGTTAGAACCCACACTATTGCACCAACCGCCGTCGCTTTTGACCGCTTATAATCAGCCCAGTAATCGTGCCATACCCTGCCTAGTTTCAGGGTACCATGATACCTAATTGGGTTACTACTGAAATGGGTCCCCATTACTAGGGTTTTCTAGTCAAACATGTTAAGTGGTTAAGTGTCTGTATTTACCAAACCCCACCCATCAGTTTAATTAACATGTTGAATTGGTTAAGTGTTTTAGTTAACTTAACCCTACCATCCTAACTTGTCTGTCCTTAGCTTTTTAAAGCACCGACCACTCACATTAGACATGTATTATTATGGTTACTGGATGTGCCGGTCGGTTCCGGGAAGGTTTACACCGTAACTCAGTCTAACCTCGGGTCCTTATTGGGCTCAATGCTTAACCTCTCACATTGGATATGTATTGTTGTGACTACTGGACAGCCTGGCGGGTCCGGGCGGGTTTATATCACAACTCAATCCAACCTCAGGTTAAGCATACTCGTATTTTCTAAATTTACATATTTGTCTCTATTACTTGTTATATGTAAATTTGTTAACAATTAAATGTCATGGCCCACTTTCCAAGTTCATCATTTTTGGTATAAGGGTTTTATACCATTTAAGCGCCACCAATTATTGGCATGTGCCAAACATGCCAATACATATATTTTTCACCAATTTATGTCAAGTTTCCTATAATTACCAATTTTTTCCAACGTTACCCCGTCTAAATATTAGGCT
This sequence comes from Allium sativum, assembly GCA_030737875.1. Taxonomy (NCBI): domain Eukaryota; kingdom Viridiplantae; phylum Streptophyta; class Magnoliopsida; order Asparagales; family Amaryllidaceae; genus Allium; species Allium sativum. The sequence continues at coordinate 206,451,951 of CM060911.1, forward strand.
AACAATCTTAGCCTAATTTTTCATCCCAATGATTTTTAACATATAATATTAGGCTAAAAACTTAGCCTAATTTAGCATACACCAAATTGGCATTCATTAACATAAACATGACATAGGTGCAAACTTGGCATTTTCAGCATAGTCGATATGGACATCATAGGTGTGAATTTGCAATGTAGACTAAATCAACATACATATATGTGAATTTGCAACATAGGCTAAATCAACTTACATATATGTGAACTTGCATTGCAATAGGGATCTAACTAAATAGGTGTCACATGAATTAGCATATGATTTAGACAACATAAGCCTAAACATGTTTTGATCTAGGCATAACATCGAACATCACAAGCATATGACAAGAATGTGACATGTCCATAAGGTATGTATAATTTTATCACATGTGTGAACTACATCAAATTATGTTTACTACTATAACATGAAACTTGTATCAAAATGGATCTTGGCATGAACCCAATTATGAACTTGCAACTTTTGTATAAACATATGGGCACGTAAATGAACTTAATCATTTAGGCATAGAAGTTCTATTGTATAGCATTTCATAATCACCAAAACATATAGGTGTAGATATAAACCAAATGACTTGTATGTGAATTTGAATAGATCCAACATCAACAAGATTAATCCACAAACATTCTAATGGATCCAACATCAACTCAATTATACCACAAACATCCCAATACTATTCACAACACAATCATTGCAACACATAGACATAAATTAACATCGTCGTTATACAATAGCAAATTCCATTTCCATTTTACATCGAATCAAATCTTAATTTTATTCCCATTGGAAAAATCACTATACTTACAACAAACGACTAACTTGAATTCTGGATTCTGAGTTCTGAATTTGCAATGCTTTCCTTTGTGTAGATAAACGTTGTTTGAATCTTGTTTTTACTTTAGTTTTGCTCGTCTCTAATCTTTCTTCAAGCGGAGGCTACTCTTGGCTTCCTTCCAGCAGCATGACGGCTCTAACTCTATTTTATTTGTGTGAATTTAGGTTGAGACTAAGGTTGTTTATATAGAATTTCAAACTAATTAGAGCCATCGATGAAGCTAGAGTTAATTAAGGCCATCCATCTCAAGAGAAGCCAATCAGAAAGTGACAAATTAGCCCTAGTGACACAGCCAAGCCCCAGAAACCGAGCCAGGACCAGACAAAGTAGGTCGGTTCGACCAGGCAAGTCGACTTGTAGGTCGACCCCCAGGTCGACTAAATAGTCGACCTGGGTACCCAGGTGGACTCCCAGGTCGACCCCCTGGTCGACCTGGGTCATGGGCGGGAATTTTCCCGCCCAGCCCAGTTCTGGTCCAGTTTTGAATTTTGAACTTATTTTCGGGCTGTTGGAATTCTAGATCGAATTTTGAAACTTTCGGAAGTCGTAACTCTTTCATACGAAGTCCGATTTACGCAAACTCAGACTCTATCTCAAGCAGAATTCCGAGAGGAACGCAATGCGGTAACCGTTTCCCTTAATTCTATCATTTAGAATTAATTATTCTTTAATTTGTTAATTTACCGTTAACAGAAAATTCGGGTTGTTACACTTGACCGACTTTAAGTCTGACCCATTTTGTTTCCTCTTATGTCTTTTCTGTTTCCCCTTAGGTTCTCATAGTGGGAATACTCATGCTTGATCATGATCCTGCTTTGATCTTGCTTAGAGCTGTTTAGATGTACTGTTTGATTACATATCTCTCTAATGTGGCTATGTTATAGGGATTATGCTTCTTTTATTATTGTACTTTGATGTTTTAAGTGCAAGACAGAAGTTTTAATGATGTACTAGGTTTTATGCATATTAGACGTATGATGTAACCATGTTTTGAACTATGATGTTTTCTGCTTAATAAAATTTTAAATTCTGCTGCTATTTTATGTCTTGTAATATTTTTGTTTTTGTTTACCTATAACGCTTCTCGAAAATGAGTGACATTAACGGATGTAGGATATCACTCTTGGTATCTGAGTTGAAGGTTACTAGATCAGATAAAAGATTTTGAAAATTATTTTCATAAAGGTTGCAAAAGGGAGCATTTTCAAAAAGAATAGTTTGCTTTGATAAACATATTCCCCAAAGCTATGTAATATCTATCGATTCTCTGTTTAAATCCTTTTTCCTTCTCTTTTCAGCATGTCTGGGGAGCCAAATATTCCCGAGGGCATTGTGATACCAGGCTGGTTACGTAGGTATCTAGAGGCCACGACGCCTGCTGGTGGTCAAGCAGACGTTCCTTCCCCAGCTAAACCCATTGTTCCTCATCCTCCTCCTCCGCGAGCATATAATTTATCTAGGATCTGTAAAGATTTCTGTGCTATGGGTGGAAAGACATTCCGAGGACCGGAAACTTTCATAGAGGCAATGAATTGCCTTAAAGAGACGGAGGATTTGCTTGGAATTTTCGAAGTTGAAGATCATTGGAAGATTCAGTTAGCCGCTTGGCTACTGAAAGATGAGGCTTCATTCTGGTGGGAAGTGACACAAGCAGGGCGTCCAATGCAGACTTGGATGATTTTCGACAGAAGTTTGAAATGAAGTTTCTTTCTCAAGCTGAGAAAAGCATGCAAATGGAATGGTTTCTAGCACTCAAGCAAGGAGGCATGACTGTCAAAGAGTATGTTAACAAATTCAATCAACTGGCGAGGTTTGGGTTGGAGCTAGTGGATACTCTGCATAAGAAAGCTTTGCGGTTTGCTAAAGGATTGAATGAAACCCTTTATGGGTTGGCTATGTCTCATATTCCGACGAGAGCAACTTTTGAGAGGCTAGTTTATATGACATTAATGCATGAGGAAGACAAAGGAGAAAAGAAAGAAGCTAAGGTTGAGGAAACAGAAAACAAGAAAGTATGAACCAAGAAGGGACAACAACAACAAAAGAAGGGCGGAAAGAATGACAATGCTAAGGATAAGAGGAAATGCCATAATTGTGGACGCGAGGGTAATTTGATCAAGGACTACAAAGAAGGAAGAATGCTTGTTTCAGTTGTGGAGAGGTCGGACACTTTTTTAAGGAGTGCCCGAAGAAGCAAGGACAAGGTTAAAGGGCAGGAGCTTCTGGAGGGCAAATGCATGCTCTCGTGACCAGTGCTTCAGATAGAGGTAGGAAAGTTTCCGTGGAAGGTTGCATTTCTCTTTCCAATCATCATATCATAACTCCTTTTGATTCTGGCACTTCGCATTCATTCATATCTGATTCTGTGGTTGAGTCTCTGAACCTTAGTACTAGTATGGTAATGGATCCCATCATTGTCTCAAACCCCATTGGGGGTACGGCTCATATGTCCATGAGTTGGGGTTTGAGAATATCTCTGTTAGGCGTCGAGTTTGAGTGTGACACATATGTGCTCAGTTTTATGGGCTATGGTTTGATTCTAGGGATGGCCATTTGGCAGCTCTTATTTTTTTCAACAGCTAACACTTATATGTGTTGTAGACTAGTGACACTAATATGTGTTGCTATAGTAAAAATGTGATACCAAAAATGTGCCAACACTTATTTGTGTTAATACGCCTGGTCAACCCTTATATTCTGAGGGCAAAATGGCAAGTTCTTACCCATAACCTAATCGCTACCTCAATCCTCTCTCCCTCAACGCTTATCCTCTGTAGGCCGCCTCATACGCAAATAAAAATAAAAATGGACTTCGAAGAATTGATATCATCCCCCTCTCTAATCGATACCAATATCAGCAATACTAAGGATTTTGGATTTCTCAAATCGGTATTAGTATCTTAAATTCTCCCTCCACCTGATTCTCAATCATCGACTTCAAATTTGGGGCTTCACTCACTGGGTAGCTCTGAGGCTTTGCAAATTAGGGGCGATCGACTTCGTCTTTGTGTGAATTACGGTTTCAAGGAATCACGACTTCTAGGAATCACGATAATAGGTAAAAAAATATCGATTTCACTTTTGTTGCGTTTGGACTATAGATATGAAATTTTGCTGTAGATATCTAAAATAAAATAAATGTAGCCTTACTGAATATACAATAAAGATATTATGAAACTGTATATATCAGATATGATGTCAACCGCCCCATCATTACATACTCTGGTCGAAGTGTGTGTTTCATGATCCTCTTTACAGTTTGGTTGATTTGATCTTTAATTCAGTATATAGTTTTTCTGTATTGCTACTTGTGAACTGCCTTACTTTAAGTCTACTTTCATGACAAATGCACATTATATCCTACAGTTTATCTTGTGTTATGGAGTATAAGATAAGATTTTTTTCTCAATAGATATAAAACATCCAGCCATTTCAAAGTATTAATCTATTTGTGTGCTTAATCTTTGACATTTTTATCACTATCATCTTTGTCTTTCCAAAACGATACTTTTGGGGATATAATAGTTCATTATTTTCATAGTTCTTTGTTTCATGAACATATTTATGTGATATTAATTTGATAAAAGAGTCTATATTGGTGTACATATACTATCCTTTTTCTTTTTTGTTTTATTATAATGTTTAGGTTGGAGTGATTGCATCCCATAGATATGTATATAATAAAGTTTAAAGTTGTCCATAAACCTTTTTTGTAAATAAAATTCTAATTTTTTTGGGGGATTTAAGATTTCTTGAAAGCATTTTTGAATTGAGCGAAGGTTCCTTAGTGAATTCTTACCTTCAGTTGTGTGTGCTTCGTCTGTTAGTATTTTAGGTTCCATTTAAAACTCCGTAAGGTGTATAATATGGGAAATGGCTTTTACAAGTATCCGACGACCTTTTGTGTTAGCATAAAATCATTTTCGCAAGTTTATTTACTCACCATACTTCTGCCAGATTAACTAATTAAGATAGCCGATGCCATTGTCTTAGTATTGCTACTTTTCAAATTTTTAGGTTTTAAGCACAGATGATAGCCTTGATGGGTCTTGGCACTCGGGAATAGTCATAAAATTTTTAAGCCATATTCGATTATTCGAGTACAATCATCTATTATCAGATGCTACTAATTCAAAATTCGGAGAATCAATTCCAGTATCTCATGGTGTTGAAGGTAGAGTTGGAAGACCAAAGAAATTTTATCGTGGTCATATCAGACCATCCCCTCCTGGCTATGTATTCAGTAACTACAACTTAGTTTACGGTTTACATGTTGATTCTTTGATCAACGATGCATGGTGAATAGAGTGATATTTGATAAAGATACAGATTCAAATCAAAAATTAAAAATTTTCCCAGATCAAGGCGATCAACATATTGTTGATGTAAATAAACTGCGCATTACTCTAGTATGGAATGAATTTTATGCATGTTGGAGAAAATGTGGGGAATGGGCCTGCTTCAAGAGATTCAACAATTGGAGAAGGAAGAAGATTTTCCGGTGTCCGTTAGGGAAGTTTGGTTTGATTTAAGGAGTACTGAGGAACTTTCAGATAAGATTGGAGATTGAACTTTAGGATCATTATCTGCATGGAGTGGACTTGTTTCCAAAGTGATTGTAGAGCTGAATTTGGTTGTGAATCGTTAGACCATTTTGGATAACTTGATTGAATTTTCGGATAAGGATATTGGTTTAGATAAGGGTATAGGTTTAGATGATTCTACTTACATAGCTTCAGCTACTTTGCCAGATCCAATTAGTGTCTCCTCTTTGTTTCCATATCATTCATGTCAATCAACAAGCACATATTTTGGATCTTCCTGATGGGTGATATTATTATTGGCAAAATTGCCGAATCTGGAAGACCATAGCACAAAGTTGAAACACACGGAAAAAAGGAATGGTACATGAAGTCATCCTTTCAGATAATGATGAAGGAAAATTTTTTACTATAGTTACCCTCAGACAGGTATGCTTATAATATTTGCTTCAGATATAATTTTGACCATTTGGTATTTCTTCAGTTATAATTTTTTTTAGTCTGTAAGTCGGGTACATATACAAATGAGTCAAAATATAACTTATTCCCGGTTTGGGTGAGAACCTATGCAATTCATGGTTGTCTTTGCAATATTTTGACAAAATGTATAAATAATTTCTCTTATAATATCCAAAGAATGTGCTTTAGTTTCACAGCCTGCTTCAGTTCTTTTGAGAATTCATAATTCTATATGATAACATAATTTTAATGATAAATAAAAGCATTACTCATAATTCTATAAGATAATCTAAATGGGAAGCTTCAACCAACACATTTAATATTATAGGACAGAATGGCACCTGCGGATATAAGCAACCCAAGCTTGCATATCTCTAATTTAGTGATATCATCATTGGCCATTTATATTAAACACCAAAGTTATCATTTTCCATGAAAAAAATTCTTTAAATAATTCTAAATCTGGAAACTTAGTTCATTCTAATTCTTTCGTATTCAAGTTCTCATACATAAGTTCTAAGTTGCTAAGCTGATAAACAAAGCTCAGCTATTAGAATGTCTTATATAGTGATCCTGTAAAATGTACTTTTTAAATAAGCAGCAGGTCCAATAGTCGTTGATCTCGATAATAGAGTCATAATAAGGAAGTCCACGATTTCAAGTGAGCTATTAGAAAGGCTTAGAGTAGCAGGAAACAATTGTCATGCATTATGTAATTGGTTCTAAAATATTACACAATCTTGAATGCTTTTGTTAAGACAATACGGAAACAAAATTATATTTTCAAAATTCATGCACAACACAAGATGCCAACAAAATTAGACTAAACTTAAAAAGTTGGACCGAATACATACTACTATCAAGATGGTTACTGATATGTTTGTTTGCACCTTGTTGTTATGTTGTCAGTCTTGAGTTTAGTTATATGTTCTACACTTATAGATGCAAATTCATAGAATATGTTAAATATATTCCTAGATGCCCAACTTGATGTAAAGAGGTACAAAATAATGTAGCAACAGTAGTCAACACTGTTGAAGGACCAAGCCCATTGTTGCAATTTCAGGTTTGCATTTTGTAGATGTGGCATATGTGGCAAGAGTGGATTTAACTACAACACTGAAAACTTCAGTTTGGAGAGCATAATGTATTGTGATCAATGCGAGCGCGAATGTAAGATATTTTAACTATTTGTTTTTTTTCTTTTGAATTTGCAACATTTATTTTGTGTCATCTTTTAATTGTTTTCCATCCACAGACTATGTTGGTTGCTTGAGAGAAGGAAAGAATGTTAGTTTAAGTTGTCTTGTTGGAAACTGGTTTTGCAGTTAAAAATGTTCTCAGGTATTCTGAATAATTATTTCTTCCCTTAACTATATTTTTATACCTTATGTCATATAATTTCGAAAGTTAACCATATGCATCGGATTTGGTAGAATTTCAAATTTTGCATTAAATAAATTTGTTCAAGCCTGGGAATATGAGTAAGTTAAGTGTTGAGTTACTCTCATGTTCATTGTATTTAATAGAGAGTAAGTCAACTTTTACTATCCTCAGTTTTCTTTAACTACGTATGTGTGTTAGTCTTCATTATTTATTGGTTTACCTTATTCGTTGCCGATGGTTTAAATCAGTTTTATATCTCACACATATTTACATTGCAAACATTTTTGCATACAAGATGCCATCATTCCTCTTTGGTCAAATTTATATTTTCCATCTGCCAAATTATGTTGTTTCCAAGGATAATAATGTAAACTGAATAAATAAACTGATTTTCTACTATTTAGCGTTGTTTGTTTTATAGATTGGTCTTTTAACAGTGATTTTATATCTTTATAGGTATATTGCAATTTTGTACATTATCAGTTAACTAATTTCAGTGAGTCATTTACAAGATTTTGGTATGCATCATTGCTCTATATAAATATCAGATGATATACCAGACTGTTTCTGTGATGACCCCAAACTTCCTTAGATCGAAAGTAAGGATAATCATTTTGGAATACAACATATTTACAACAAAAACAGATCTCAGATAATTATCATAACACATAAACATTTGCAGCAGAAATGAATGTCATCAACATCACAACCAAACATCAGAATATGCAGTTTTACAGGATCCACTTAGCATAATAGAAGTCTTAACCAAAGGGAAACAAGTTTCAAATGAAAAGAAATGAGTTCCAAATCCCATTACATACATCAAAAGCAAGAGATAGAAAAATGTCTCAAAAGCAGAATAAAAGATGGAGAAAAGGTCTTCTTCTTCTTCCTCCCAAAGCAAGCTCCCACCAACATATATCACCTAGAAACCTGTCAATTGGCTGCCCGTGTGGAAAGAGGGCACCTGAGTTTGCAAAAGTGAAACAAACTACGAGTCAGTCATGGGACTAGTGTGAGAATTCTTAACTATATTAACTATCAAGATGGCGAATCTCAGGACCACGCCGCTAACGCGAAACGGGTTTACTCCATTGGATTGCCAGTGCAATATTTTATAAAGTTTATATAAAACAGCGAAATGACTTTTGAAAAATGAAATCATCATAAGACTCAAGTCCTATCACACAATGCAACGCACATAGGAGGATAGAGTTTTCCCTTATGATGATCAAACATGCTTAATACGTGAAAAGTAATGTTTTAATATTATCATTAGTGTTTAAACAGTATTAAAATACTTCAAAATACATATCAATCCTAGACGGCATAGGTACCATATACTATGTCGCCGTATATATGTTTACAATCAAAACCGAAATGTCGTCGTATTGGGAATTGGTTTTCTGTCATGAAATTAAGGCTAGGGATCATCCTCTTCCGATTCGAGAAACTCTAGCAAATGCCTCAGGATCCCCTGCAGTGAACACTTGGATCTTCAGGGCCGGTCCCCACCTAACGGTATGGATTGGCAATTCCTGAACACACGTTTCCCGGTTCCTATGAACCTATAGTATGACCACTTTCGGCCTATAAAAACCTGAGGTACCTCAATCCAAAATCCACATAAGTAAAATGTCAGGCCATGTTAAAACCCAAACACCACTAGCTAGAAAGAAACGTGTGCACTCCCTGTAGTCCTAATCCCATTTTTGACTCATACCGGGGTGTGAGGCTCGGAAGTTACGTTATACGCAAAGCTACGCCCAAACTGGCTATGCTTTGATCATCAGCCACAAGGCCTGCTTTTCAACAAAGCCTTGATCATTGCATCTTGGCGTGCCACGTTGACAATTCAACGCCATGCTATCGATAACTACTGATACGTATCCGGGTGTTAAGTAGAGAATAAATTCTCCACCATCAAACAGATATATATTAATAGAAATCGATTTAATTACATGTAGCGAATTCCAACGTCAGACACGCATCCATTTACAAGTCCGTTCTGGGTCAGAACGAAACCGGAGACACCAAAGAGGTGCTCGCTTATCCGCACGACCAACACACACGTCCGGGCAATTACTGCTTCAACCCAGTCCTAGGAGCAAGTCAGTCCAAAGTATCAGAAGTCATCGCCCATTCGATGTGAAGATCGTCGGTCTTCAACCGTCGTCTTCTTGCATCTTTGATTCAATCGCCGTTCAATTATTTGAAATGAGTTAAACTCGGCCTTTTCAAATAATTGTCGCATAATTATAGTTTAAAACATTTCATATATTTGTAACTATTTATCGCTATTTTTATTTATTAAAAATGGCTCGAAATATATAAACGACGTTTCGGGTCAAAGGGTGGCGCTGGCGCTGTTTTTTCCAAAATTTGATTTACACATATCTTAAAATCTAATCGTCGGATTTTGATGAAATTTATATCGTTGGGAAGCTCTTCCCAAAGCGGTCCTAACGGTTCCAGTTTTGGGAAAATCCAACGATCGGATCTTTCTATATATTCATTTGAAGTTACGATTGTTGATACGCGAACTGCAACGCTCGTTTCGTTTAATTTTATATTTTATATTTGTTATATAATATATAAACCATTTGGGCGATTTTCTTTATTAAAAATGAGGATTTCAACAATGTATCATTTTAAATCAAATAAAAATGTCATTTTTGTTCGCCAATTCTAATGCGACCAAAAATGTTATTTTAACAACGTATAATTTCAATGTTCAACAAAATGACATTTTTGTTCGCCAATTCTAATGCGACCAAAAATGTTATTTTAACAATGTATATTTTCAATGTTCAATAAAATGACATTTTTGTTCGTCAGTTCTAATGCGACAAAAATGTTATTTTAACAATGTATAATTTCAATGTTCAACAAAATGACATTTTTGTTCGCCAATTCTAATGTGACCAAAAATGTTATTTTAACAATGTATAATTTCAATGTTCAACAAAATGACATTTTTGTTCGCCAATTCTAATGCGTCCAAAAATGTTATTTTAACAATGTATAATTTCAATGTTCAACAAAATGACATTTTTGTTCGCCAATTCTAATGCGACCAAAAATGTTATTTTAACAATGTATAATTTCAATGTTCAACAAAATGACATTTTTGTTCGCCAATTCTAATGCGACCAAAAAAGTTATTTTAACAATGTATAATTTCAATGTTCAACAAAATGACATTTTTGTTCGCCAATTCTAATGCGACCAAAAATGTTATTTTAACAATGTATAATTTCAATGTTCAACAAAATGACATTTTTGTTCGCCAATTCTAATGCGACCAAAAATGTTATTTTAACAATGTATAATAAATAAAAAGGTAAAAGTCCCTTATTCTTTTATTTACATATAAAATGTAAATCTCTTTTTATTCTTTCCAATTACATTAAAAATGAAAATGTCTCCTTATTCTTTTTATTCTTTTCTATTACATTGAAAAATAAAAATGTCTTTTATTCTTTTCTATAACATTGAAAATAAAAATGTCTTTTTATTCTTCTCTACAACATTGAAAATAAAAATGTCTTTTTATTCTTTTTTTCTTATTTACTTCTATAATCTAAGAGAACTCAATTAAAAAGTAAATTCATCTTTCTATGTAATATTTGCATTGTAAAATGCAATTAAAAAGGTGGACTTTATTTCCAATGTAAACGTCTTTTCTAGCGTCAATATTCCTACAATAAATATAATTTCTAATGTCAAGATTTGATTCATTTCAACTATATTAACATAACGATGAAATTTTGTTCATTTCAACCATATAGACATGACAATGAAATTTTGGCGTCATTTCAACTATATAAACATGACGATGCAATTTTGGTGTCAATTCAACTATACTAACATGACGATGAAATTTGGGTATCATTACAACTAATTTAACATACGATGAATTTTGTGCATTACAACAATGTCAACATATGATTGGTTGTAAAATTTCTATGAATCAAAAATAATAGATCCCACCTTTATTTTGTGAAACAAAACAAAATATATGAACTTTATTCATTTTATAGGATAAAAGATCAAATCTTTATTCATTATATAAATTCAACTTCTTTTATTTTATATGTCAAAATAAAAGATCAAATCTTTATTTATTATTTAAAACAAAATGAAAGAAAAACAAAAGATTGAACTTTATTTTATTTTGTTTTCTAAAAAAACAAAAGATCAAACTTCCCTTTGTATTTGTTTTTGAAAAACAAAATTCTGTTAATCAAAACAAAAGACTAAAACTTTGTTTTATTCGTAGATCAAAAACAAAAGATTCAACTTTAATTTGTTTTCAAAAACAAAAGATTAGAACTTTATTTTGTTTTCAAAACATAAGATCCAAACTTAATTTTGTTTTCAAAACAAAAGATTAAAACTTAATTATATTTTATTTCAAATCAAAAGATCAAAACTTTTAAACAAAGATCCCAACTTTATTATATTTTATTTTCAAATCAAAAGATCAGTTTCAAGAGAAAGGAATAAAAATAAAAATAAAACAAAGGCGAGACTTTATTATGATTACATTAGACTTTTACAGATCCAAACAGTCAAATTATAACATGACATCACAACGAATAAGATTCAACAATACAACAATCACCACATAACAGATCAGAATAATATACAATGATTCAACTGATCGAATAGAATTTAAAATAAATTATTTAATTGTTTAAATTCAGAATCTCACAGTCGTTGACGATTTTTGGCCAAAATTCAAACTGTTCAGAATCAACTCCAGTCAGTTTCGATGCGTAGATCTCAGTCACACGATTACAACGGCGCTGAAATCATCGAATTTCGAATTGAAACGAGTTAGATATGATGAATTGAAGTTTTAAAATAATTTAAATTAATTAAATAATAAATTAATTAGAGAATTAACCTTTCTTCCTCTCAGACACTACAGGCCGCAGTTTTTCCCTATTCTTTAAATCCTAGGGTTCAGATTTGCTCGCGGATGGATGCACTAGAGACTGATCGGACGGCGGGACTTCGACGGGCTACGGGTGGCGCACGGGGAGGGGGGGAGGGGGGTTTGGCCGAACTCGGCGGCGGCTAGGGGGCCCCACGGTGGACGAACGGGCGCGGGTTTAGGACGACGGTGCTTGGTGGTTGCGGCACTAGGAGATGATCAGGTGGTATGGAATCAAAGAGGACGGAAGGGACTTTGATTTGGTATGTGTGAGAGATTTTAATTCGAAGGGATGAAGAGGAAATTGATGGAGGAAGGGGAAGTAATTTCGGCCATTGGTTTGAGGGAGCGACGGCTACACGAAGACGATGAATAGTGTATTGATTTTAGGGTTTTAATCTCCTATTTTTATAATATTAAAAATGTATTTTTACAAAAAAACCCATATCTTCCAAACCGTTTCAAATTCAGTCCAACAGAAAGTGACCCTAGCCAATAGCCCATATTCCAGATCCAATGGGACAGGTCCCGTTTGCCCAAACGACAGTCTGTGGCCTGTATTATTTAATTTAATATTTAATTCCTTTATTAATTTAATTTGTCTACATATACAAATTCACCGAGGCCACAAACGGACTCAGAAAAATCCAGAAAAAATATATTTATCTATGTTATGACGATACGGTCCTAACAAAATTAATTTCGTCGAATTCTAACACTGTTTGAAAAATGGCTATTTTTCAGTCGATTAAATTTGACTGTAATCGACCAAACACGTTTTCCTTCGCTGCGCTCACATATTAAATCGAAAAATTCTAAAAATTGAAACCTAGCAATAATATGACATTCCGGTTCCGACGAAAGTGGTTTCGTCAAAAACAGAGATCATTTGAAAATTGATTATTTTCACTGGCTTTAATATTATTTTAAAATAGAATTTTTTAATTTCTACCACATTTTTCCACCAAATAAATTAAAATAAAAATTTTAAACTGGTTCGGATTTTCCGGGTCGTTACAATCTCCCCCACTTAAGAATTTTTGTCCTCGAAAAAGAAACAAAGTAAAGTAGGAACCAAGATGGAAAATGTAAATTGAGGAAAATGTACCTTAACACAAGAGTTATTCGGAGATATCCACTCTGCACTTGGGGTAAGCCTTTTTGATGCTGTCCTCTGTCTCCCAAGTACAGTCTCTAGGATCCCCACTCCATTGAACCTTGACTAGGTTAATCTTCTTGTTCCTCAAGATTTTGGTTTCTTTGCCAATGATCTTAATCGAGTCCTTTCTCACTGTCAGATTTGGAGCAATGTCTAGGACCTGTTGGTTTAGTTCATCCTCAATCAGATCTGGATCGTGCACATGTTTGCGGAGTTGAGACACCTGAAATACATCATGCACCCCTGGCAACCAGTCGGGCAGCTGCACTCTATAAGCGAGAGTACCAATCCTTTCGAGAATAGGGAATGGACCAATGAATCTTGGTGCTAACTTTCCTGTCTTCCCAAAACGAATCACGCCTCTCAAAGGGGAAACCTTCAAGTATACTCGATCACCCACGTAGAATTCAAGATTCTTTCTTTGCTGGTCTGCATAGCTCTTTTGTCGGCTTTGGGCAGTCAACAAGCGCTTCTTAATCAAGTCAACCTTATCTGATGCTTCTCGAACCATGTCGGGGCCCAAGACTAGTCGATTGCCTGACTCCACCCAACATGCCGGAGATCTGCACGGCCTGCCATAAAGTAATTCAAATGGTGACATTCCCAAGCTTGCTTGGTAGCTATTATTATAGGAGAATTCCACCAAGTGCAAGTGGTCCTCCCATGAATCGCCATAGTCGAGAATGCAAGCATGCAATAAGTCTTCCAAAACACGATTCACCCTCTCAGTCTGGCTATCTATCTGAGGGTGATAGGCAGAGCTCAGATTTAACTTGGTCCCAAGTTCTTCTTGAAAAGCTTCCCAGAATTTACTGGTAAATAATGGACCCCGATCACTGACAATGCTTTTGGGAACCCCATGCAGTATGACTATCTCTTTAAGATAGAGCTGTGCTAAACTTCGAGCTATTCTATTGTACCGAACAGGGATGAAATGGGCAGATTTTGTTAAGCGATCGACAATCACCCAAATGCTATCGTTGCCCTTTCGGCTTCGAGGCAAGCCATCTATAAAGTCCATAGAAATTTCCTCCTACTTCCAACCAGGAACTCCTAGCGGTTGCAACAAACCTGCCAGTTTCTGTTGATCACTTTTAACTTGTTGACAAGTGGGACATCTAGCAACATAAATGGAAATGTCTCTCTTCATCGACCTCCACCAAAATGTGCGCTTGAGGTCGTAATACATCTTGCTCACTCCAGGGTTAACACTAAGCTTAGATTTATGACATTCATCCATAACCTCCCTTCTGAGCTTAGAGTCGTATGGGACACAGATTCGGCCCAATAGCCTCAGAACCCCTTTGTCATCAATCTGGAAACTTGTGGTTTCGCCATCCTGAATTCTTTTAATAATCCTCTGAATAAATTTATCATCCTTCTGAAGAGCAGAGACTTTATCAATCAAAGAGGGAGTGATAATGAGACTGGCGATAATGAGATTATTGCATTCTGCATTCTTTCTACTGAGTGCATCGGCTACAACGTTTGCTTTTCCTGGAGTATATAGGATATCCAGGTCATAGGATGCAAGAAATTCGACCCAGCGTTGCTGCCTCATATTCAAATCTTTTTGGGTAAAAAGGTGCTTCAAAGATTTGTGGTCGGTGTAAATTTCAAACTTTTCACCCAAAAGATAATGTCTCCACATTTTAAGAGCAAACACAATGGCCATTAGTTCAAGGTCATGCGTGACATAATTCTTCTCATGCGGTTTCAATTGGTGGCTAGCATATGCGACTACCCTGCCTCTTTGCATCAGCACCGCACCAATACCTTAAATAAATAAGGGATAACATGTTAAAATGAGATTTGTCATTTAAAGGAAAAATGTTATCTCAGACATGTAAATTTATAAAGAGACAACCTTGCTTAGAGGCGTCGGTCCAGACCTTCAAATCCTGATTGCCATCTATGATGGTCAACACAGGAGCATTGGTCAACCTCTTCTTTAGCTCTTGGAAAGCTGCCTCGCATTCGGGTGTCCACTTGAATTTCGTATGCTTCTTGGTTAGGTTTGTCAATGGACAAGCTACTTTCGAAAAATCTTTAACAAATTTCCGATAATAGCCGGCCAGTCCCAAGAAACTTCTGACCTCCGTGGGAGTTCTAGGCTGCTTCCATTCTTGGATGGCTGAGATCTTTCTTGGATCTACTGAGATGCCTTCCTTTGATACTACATGGCCGAGGAATTTCACCTCCTCATGCCAGAATATGCATTTAGAAAATTTTGCTTTCAGCACATATCTTCGCAAAATCTCTAAGACTTCTCTCAGATGTTGTTCGTGCTCAGCAGCGGATTTAGAAAAGATGAGGATATCATCGATGAACACGAGCACAAATTTGTTTAAAACATCTCTGAATACTCTATTCATCAAGTCAACAAAATATGCTGGAGCATTACATAGACCGAAAGGCATTACTAGCCATTCATAAAAGATGTCAGGGCCTCTGAAAGTAGTTAAAGGCACACACTCCTCTGCAATGCGAAGTTGATGGAAGCCTGTAGCTAGGTCCCTCCTAGAGAATACTCGTGCCCCATGCAGTCAGTCAAGCAAGTCATCAATACGAGGCAGTGGATATTTGTTCTTAAGAGTTTGTTTGTTGAGATCACGGTAGTCTACACATAGCCTGAGAGTACCGTCTGATTTTGGGACGAACACCACTGCTGCTCCCCATTCTGAGAAGCTGGGCCTGATCAGACCCATCCACAAAAGCTGCTTGGTTTGATTTTTCAGCTCCTCACTTTCTTTTGGCGACATTCTCCAAATGGGATGTATAACAGGCCTTGCATTCGGAGCTAAATCGATTCGGAAGTTGATTTCTCTATGCGGAGGTAGGCCCTCAACTTCCTTGAATATATCAGCATAATCTTTGACGATACGGATATCCTCAATAGAAGTAGGGGTAACTTCTAGAGAAGACCAGAATGTTTTCCTGTCGGTGGTTGAGCCATGGCACGGGATAGTAATATTTCCAAGCTTTGTTTTAACTTTAATGATCCTCTCCGCACAAATTAACTCAGCCTCATACTTTGTTAGCCAATCAATTCCCAGTATGACATCATAACCGGAGAAATTCATAACGATCAAATCAAAGGGGAACTGGTAGCAAGAGTAAGAAACAGGTACTCTACAATACTGATCAAGAATAAGAGAACCTCCTATCGGACTATTACCTCTAATCAAATTTTTGAGTTTTCTCGGTTTCAATTCCAACTTTTTAATTGTATCATTAGAAATAAAGCTTCGCGTAGCACCATTATCAAATAGGACAGTAGTAGGGATGTTCTTAATATTAAGCGTACCTCCTAAGACATCGGGTTTACTTGGCCCCTCAGTCAAAGCTGGAGTGTCTGCTCCCTCATAAACATGTGCCACCTGAGCATTCCTTAGCAGTGGACAATTCGCCTTGATGTGCCCATTTTGATGGCAATTGTAGCATTCCCTTTTGTCCTGTGAACTCTGGCCACGATTCTGAGGATTTTGACCATGGTTTTGGGAGCTTTGACCACGGTTCTGACTAGGGCCTGAATCATTTCTCTTGACCCTTTTTGGTGCTCTACACTCGTAATCAAAATGCCCATTCTTGCCGCAGTTATAACAGGTCACCTTGCTCTTATCCCTCTTCTTCCCTTGGGGCTTAGCTGCAGAAGAATTGCTCACCTCCTGTTTCTTGTTAGCCTGTTCCTTCTGGTTGTTTCTTTGACCTTTCCCCCTATCCTGCGGTCCAGACACATCATTCTCCTCATAGCGGCACGCCATTTCCCCTACTTCATTGAAAGGAAGCTTAATATGGGCAGTGACTCGATTCAAATATTTCTTGGACAGCCCCTTGATAAATTTCTTATTCTTCTCTACCGGATCTTGAATCAAACTAGGGGCATATCGTGAAAGCTCATCAAACTTCCTCACATACTCAGAAACAGTCATACTGCCTTGCTGCAGGTTAACGAACTGCTCACGCAGATGCTCTCTAGCTTGTGGGGGGTATATACTTCTCATTGAAAAGCTCCTTGAATCTGGCCCAAGAAATATTGGCACATCATTGCAGATTTTAATTGTATCCCACCAATGCCCTGCTTCCTCCTTTAGTTGCCAAACTGCCAGATAACGCTTTCGCTGATCTTCCAGTTCCAAGCCTTCTAGGATCTTTATGCAATCTTTAAGCCATGCCTCTGCTTGAATCGCAGACTCCCGCCCTGTAAAAGGTACACCTCCAAGGTTCCTGAATTTCTTTGACATTCTCTCCAAATCAAAAGGCTGGGGAGGTGGAGGTTGTTCAACTACGACCTCTGAATTATGCTGGTCTTGAGTGATGGGTGTCTCGTCTCTAGCTTGCCCTCCAGCTCCTACTCGGGCTCCTCCTCTAGCCCCTCCACGAGCTCCACCACGGGCTCCGCCTCGGGCTGTTCTTGATCTAGTATCCATTTAAATTAGTCTGTACCATCAAGGAAAGAGTCAGACCAACAAAAATGAGAATTTTCAAGAAAATGATAAGATAAGGACGAGATGAAAAGATGATGATGTAATGATCGGTAAATATGTGCTATTCTGCTGTGCCCACTCTAGGACATTACTAGTCCTATCTCTAATGAGCTACTCATCTTAGAATAATGTGGATTCTATCTGGACGAATTGTTCTAAATATGTTATATTCCATAGCTAAGGTAAACCTTAGGCTCTGATACCAACTGTGATGAACCCAAACTTCCGTAGACCGAAAGTAAGGATAATCATTTTGGAATACAACATATTTACAACAAAAACAGATCTTAGATAATTATCATAACACATAAACATTTGCAGCAGAAATGAATGTCATCAGCATCACAGCCAAACATCAGAGTATGAAGTTTTACAGGATCCACTTAGCATAATAGAAGTCTTAACCAAAGAGAAACAAGTCTCAAATGAAAAGAAATGAGTTCCAAATCCCATTACATACATCAAAAGCAAGAGATAGAAAAATGTCTCAAAAGCAGAATAAAAGATGGAGAAAAGGTCTTCTTCTTCTTCCTCCCAAAGCAAGCTCCCACCAACATATATCACCTAGAAACCTGTCAATTGGCTGCCCGTGTGGAAAGAGGGCACCCAAGTTTGCAAAAGTGAAACAAACTATGAGTCAGTCATGGGACTGGTTTGAGAATTCTTAACTAAATTAACTATCAAGATGGCGAATCTCAGGACCACGCCGCTAACGCGGAACGGGTTTACTCCATTGGATTGCCAGTGCAATATTTTATAAAGTTTATATAAAACAGTGAAATGACTTTTGAAAAATGAAATCATCATAAGACTCAAGTCCTATCACACAATGCAACGCACACAGGAGGAAAGAGTTTTCCCTTATGATGATCAAACATGCTTAATACGTGAAAAGTAATGTTTTAATATTATCATTAGTGTTTAAAATGTATTAAAATACTTCAAAATACATATCAATCCTAGACGGCGTAGGTACCATATACTATGTCGCCGTATATAAGTTTACAATCAAAACCGAAATGTCGTCTTATTGGGAATTGGTTTTCTATCATGAAATCGAGGCTAGGGATCATCCTCTTCCGATTCGAGACACTCTAGCAAATGCCTCAGGATCCCCCGCAGTGAACCCTTGGATCTTCAGGGCCCGTCCCCACCTAACGGTAGTGGATTGGCAATTCCTGAAAACACGTTTCTTGGTTCCTATGAACCTATAGTATGACCACTTCCGGCCTATAAAAACCTGAGGTACCTCAATCCAAAATCCACATAAGTAAAATGCTGGGCCGTGTTAAAACCCAAACACCACTAGCTAGAAAGAAACGTGTGCACTCCCTGCAGTCCTAATCCCGTTTTTGACTCATACCGGGGTGTGAGGCTCGCGAAGTTACGTTATACACAAAGCTATACCCAAACAGGCTATGCTTTGATCATCAGCCACAAGGCCTGCTTTTCAACAAAGCCTTGATCATTGCATCTTGGCGTGCCACGTTGACAATTCAACGCCATGCTATCGATAACTACTACTACGCATCCGGGTGTTAAGTAGAAAATAAATTCTCCACCACCAAACAGACATATATTAATAGAAATCGATTTAATTACATGTAGCGAATTCCAACGTCAGACACGCATCCATTTACAAGTCCGTTCTGGGTCAGAACGAAACCGGAGACACCAAAGAGGTGCTCGCTTATCCGCACGACCAACACACACGTCCGGGCAATTACTGCTTCAACCCAGTCCTAGGAGCAAGTCAGTCCAAAGTATCATAAGTCATCGCCCATTCGATGTGAAGATCGTCGGTCTTCAACCGTCGTCTTCTTGCATCTTTGATTCAATCGCCGTTCAATTATTTGAAATGAGTTAAACTCGGCCTTTTCAAATAATTGTCGCATAATTATAGTTTAAAACATTTCATATATTTGTAACTATTTATCGCTATTTTTATTTATTAAAAATGGCTCGAAATATATAAACGACGTTTAGGGTCAATAGGTGGCGCTGGCGCTGTTTTTTCCAAAATTTGATTTACACATATCTTAAAATCTAACCGTCGGATTTTGATGAAATTTATATCGTTGGAAAGCTCTTCCCAAAGCGGTCCTATGGTTCCAGTTTTGGGAAAATCCAACAGTCGGATCTTTCTATATATTCGTTTGAAGTTACGATTGTCGATACACGAACTGCAGCGCTCGTTTCGTTTAATTTTATATTTTATATTTATTATATAATATATAAACCATTTGGGCGATTTTCTTTATTAAAAATGAGGATTTCGACAATGTATCATTTTAAATCAAATAAAAATGACATTTTTGTTCGTCAATTCTAATGCGACCAAGAATGTTATTTTAACAATGTATAATTTCAATGTTCAACAAAATGACATTTTTGTTCGCCAATTCTAATGCAACCAAAAATGTTATTTTCACAACGTATAATTTCAATGTTCAACAAAATGACATTTTTGTTCGCCAATTCTAATGCGACCAAAAATGTTATTTTAACAATGTATAATTTCAATGTTCAACAAAATGACATTTTTGTTCCCCAATTCTAATGCGACCAAATTTTTTATTTTAACAATGTATAATTTCAATGTTCAACAAAATGACATTTTTGTTCGTCAATTCTAATGCGACCAAAAATGTTATTTTAACAATGTATAATTTCAATGTTCAACAAAATGACATTTTTGTTCGCCAATTCTAATGCGACCAAAAATGTTATTTTAACAATGTATAATTTCAATGTTCAACAAAATGACATTTTTGTTCGCCAATTCTAATGCGACCAAAAATGTTATTTTAACAATGTATAATTTCAATGTTCAACAAAATGACATTTTTGTTCGCCAATTCTAATGCGACCAAAAATGTTATTTTAACAATGTATAATAAATAAAAAGGCAAAAGTCCCTTATTCTTTTATTTAAATATAAAATGATAAATCTCTTTTTATTCTTTCCAATTACATTAAAAATGAAAATGTCTCTTTATTCTTTTTATTCTTTTCTATTACATTGAAAAATAAAAATGTCTTTTTTTCTTTTCTATAACATTGAAAATAAAAATGTCTTTTTATTCTTCTCTACAACATTGAAAATAAAAATATCAATTCAGAATCTCACAGTCGTTGACGATTTTTGCCAAAATTCAAACATGTTCAGAATCAACTCCAGTCAGTTTCGATGCGTAGATCTCAGTCACACGATTACAACACCGCTGAAATCATCGAATTTCGAATTTAAATGAGTTAGATATGATGAATTGAAGTTTTAAAATAATTTAAATTAATTAAATAATAAATTAATTAGAGAATTAACCTTTCTTCCTCTCAGACACTACAGGCCACAGTTTTTCCCTATTCTTCAAATCCTAGGGTTCAGATTTGCTCGCGAATGGATGCACTAGAGACTGATCGGATGGCGGGACTTCGACGGGCTACGGGTGGCGCACGCGAGGGAGGTTGGAGGGGGGTGGTTTGGCCGAACTCGGCGGCGGCTAGGGGGCCCCACGGCGGACGAACGGGCGCGAGTTTGGGATGACGGTGCTTGGTGGTTGCGGCACTAGGAGATGATCAGGTGGTATGGAATTAAAGAGGACGGAAGGGGCTTTGATTTGGTATGTGTGAGGGATTTTAATTCGAAGGGATGAAGAAGAAATTGATGGAGGAAGGGGAAGCAATTTCGGCCATTGGTTTGAGGGAGCGGCGGCTACACGAAGATGATGAATAGTGTATTGATTTTAGGGTTTTAATCTCCTATTTTTATAATATTAAAAGTGCGTTTTTACAAAAAAAAAACATATCTTCCAAACCGGTTCAAATTCAGTCCAGCAGAAAGTGACCCTAGCCAATAGCCCATATTCCGGATCCAAACGGCTGTCTGTGGCCTGTATTATTTAATTTAATATTTAATTCCTTTATTAATTTAATTTGTCTGCATATACAAATTCACCGAGGCAACAAACGGACTTACAAAAATCCAGAAAAAATATATTTGTCTATGTTACGACGATACGGTCCTAACAAAATTAATTTCGTTGAATTCTGACACTGTTTGAAAAATGGCTATTTTTCAGTCGATTAAATTTGACTGTAATCGACCAAACACATTTTCCTTCGCCGTGCTCACATATTAAATCGAAAAATTCTAAAAATTGAAACCTAGCAATAATATGACATTCCGGTTCCGATGAAAGTGGTTTCGTCGAATACAGAGATCGTTTAAAATTGACTATTTTCACTGGCTTTAATATTATTTAAAAATGGAATTTTTTAATTTCTGCCACATTTTTCCACCAAATAATTTAAAATAAAATTTTAAACTGGTTCGGATTTTCCGGGTCGTTACAGTTTCTATATTTTTCCTTTCTAGTTTTATTTATTTATTTTCATATGAAGTTCACTGATGATAGCATGTGATCTTCAAGAGTCATCCTTGAATATTTAAACTTATTATGTTCTTGTTTTCTCAGTATATATTTTGATAACGTTAGTAGTTGCACATCTATAGTCTATTTCCAGGAATTTAACTTTATTAATTATGCATGTAGTTGCTGATGTTTGTATTATAGATTTGAGCTAAGAAGACTGAATTTCTATGGATTTTATACCATGCTTCTAGAAAAAGGAGATGACCTAATATCGGTGGCATCTTTTAGGTATTTATTTGTTGCTTATATCTCTTATACCTGCATTATGTATTATTTCTTTAGACCAACTAAATTTATTTATTTTGATATATTCTTATTGGTATTCTGTATTTGTTTCTCAGGGTCTATGGAAACAAAGTTTTTGAGTTACCTCTTATAGGCACATGTGTGAATATTAGACACCAAGGAATGTGCCGCCTTCTTGTGTATGAACTTGAAAAGGTAATTCACACATGTTAATTATATTGTAAAATTAATTTATTGAAGTTTAATGTGGGAAATGGTAGCAAATATATGTGAGGAAATATTTATAGCGTGTTTCTATACACACACGTATACATACACACACACACACACACACACACACATATATATATATATATATGTATACATATATGTGTATATGTATATACATATAGACATAAATACATACATTCATACATACACCAAAACCGAGCCTCGGCTCAGTTTTGCAACTCACTTATTATTTGTCAATTTTGGAAAGGTAACTTGTTATTTATTACTTTTGCAATTTGTTATTTCTGTAAAAACGAGTGCATTTATATTTTGTAGGTACTTGTGGAGGAGGAGGAAAAAACATAATTTGAAATGTAATGGCAACGGGAAAGCAAATATGTTTGATCTTTGTAGTATCTAAAATTCTATGTATCTTTAGTAAAATTTTGTATTTATTTTTAATTTGAACTTGATATTGTGGTATTTTGAAATTGGAAGCATTATGCAAAAGTGACATTGTTGAATTTGAAATATGGAAGTGTACCAAATATTTTGTTTGAATTGATATGTTGAACTATATATGTGATTGGAAATCATAAAGACAAGTTATGTATACTCATTTATAAGTGTTAGCAATTTATGTATGCCAACATTTATAAGTGTTAGTAGGATTATGATACTTACATTTATAAATGTTACCTTATCTTGTAGTTCCAACATTTATAAGTGTTAGCAATAAATATATTTGTAACTCTTATAAGTGTTACCATATCTTATGGTTCCAACATTTATAAGTGTTAGCAATGAATATGTTTGTAACTCTTATCAATGTTACCATATCTTCTGGTTCCAACATTTATAAGTTTTAGCAATGAATATGTTTGCAACCCTTATAAGTGTTAGCAATGAATATATTTGCAGCTCTTATAAGTGTTACCATATCTTATGGTTCCAACATTTACATGTTAGCAATGAATTTGTTTGTAACACTTATAAGTGTTACCATATCTTCTAGTTCTAACATATGTAAGTGTTACCATTTACTCTGTTTGTAACACTTATAAATGTTACAAATATGGCTGGATAATTCTTCACACACCGTTGGTAACACTTAAAAGTGTTACAGAAATTATTTGTAACACTTATACTTGTTGGGAATCCCCTGTTTTGGTGTAGTGACACTTACTGGGCTGATGTAAGAGATCCAAAAGTGGGGGACGATGTGGGGGCGCATTCCGATGGAGTCATGTGTGTATGGGTCCGGTAGAGGAGGTTTAGACGTCGTGACACCTGTGGATATGGTGGCACACATCTTTAAAAAGAAGGGTTGCCACTTTAGGAAGTGATACATCCTACTGTGGGGCTAGAATAGGGTATCTACATAGTAGGGAGCCGATCGATTGGGGTAGTAATAAGGGTACATCTTGACTTCAATTTGTTTAGGAGCCCATTATTATCCTTAGGGGTAACTGCGATATGTTAGGCTGCTTGTTATTGTATGGGGTTAAAATCCCTCACTAGAAGTTCACCTAAGTTACCATCTTATACATGTCCGGGATCATCTCATTCTTGTTATACTAGTATTAGTGCAGAGAAAATAGAAAGTATTAGAGAAGCACAATGTATATTCTATCATGTTTGTCTTGTTTACCTTGTCATACCTGCATTTTATGATGTTATCTCTCTTATCCACTTTATATGTCTATCATGATACTTTTACTTATTTATATGCTAAAAGTAACTGGACTCGCCATACTTTTTTGTCTGACCCATTTTGTTTCCTCTTCTTTCTCTTCCGTCCCCGCCCCCTCCCCCCCAAGGTTCTCAGGGTGGGAATACTCAAGCTTGATCAAGATTCTTCTTTCATCTTGCTTGGAGTTGCTTAGATGTACTGCTTAATTTCATATCTCTCTACTGTGGCTATGTTATGAGAATTATGCTTCTTTTATTATTGTACTTTGATGTTTTAAGTACAAGACAGAAGTTTTAGTGATGTACTGAGTATTATGCATATCAGACATATGATGTAACCATGCTTTGAACTATGATGTTTTCTGCTTTATAAAATTTTAAATTTTGCTGCTATTTTATATCTGTCTTGTAATGTTTTTCTTTTTGTTTACCTATAACGCTTCTCGAAAATGAGTGACATTAACGGATGTGGGGTGTCACACTTGGTATCAGAGCTGAAAGTTACCAGATTAGATAAAAGATTTTGAAAATTATTTTCATAAAGGTTATAAAAAGAAGCATTTTCAAAAAGAAAAGTTTGTTTTGAAAAACATATTCCCCAAAGCCATATGTAGTATCTATCGATTCTCTGTTTGAATCCCTTTTCCTTCTCTTTTCAGCATGTCTGGGGAACCTAATATTCTCGAGGGTGTTACGATACCAGGCTGGTTACGTAGGTATCTAGAGGCCACTGCGCCTGCCGGTGGTCAAGCAGACGTTCCTTCTCCAGCTGCACCCGTTGTTCCTCATCCTCTTCCTCCGTGAGAATATAATTTCTCTAGGGTCTGCAAAGATTTTTGTGCTATGGGTGGAAAGCCATTCCGAGGAACCGAAACTTTCATAGACGCAAGGAATTGGCTTAAAGAAACGGAGGATTTTTTCTGAATTTTCAAAGTTGAATATCGTAGGAAGATTCAGTTAGCCGCTTGGCTGCTGAAAGATGAGGCTTCATTCTGGTGGGAAGTGACGCAAGCAGGGCGTCCAATGGAGACTCGGGATGATTTTTGACAGAGGTTTGAAATGAAGTTTCTTTCTCAAGCTAAGAAAAGCATGCAAATGAAAAGGTTTCTGGCACTCAAAGAAGGAGGCATGACTGTCAAAGAGTATGTTAACAAATTCAATCAACTGGCGAGGTTTGGGTTGGAGCTAGTGGATACTCTGCATATGAAAGCTTTGCTGTTTGCTAAAGGATTGAATGAACCCCTTCATGGGTTGGCTATATCTCATATTCCGATGGGAGCAACTTTTGAGAGGCTAGTTGATATGACATTAATGCATGAGGAAGACAAAGGTGAAAAGAAAGAAGCTAAGGTTGAGGAAACACAAAACAAGAAAGCATGGCCCAAGAAGGGACAACAACAACAACAACAAAAGAAGGGTGGAAAGAATGACAAGGCTAAAGAATAAGAGGAAGTGCCATAATTGTGGATGCGAGGTTCATTTGATCAAGGACTGCAAAAGAAGGAAGAATGCTTGTTTTAGTTGTGGAGAGGTCGGACACTTTTCTAAGGAGTCCCCGAAGAAGCAAGGACAAGGTTAAAGGGCCGGAGCTTCTGGAGGGCAGGTGCATGCTTTCGTGACCAGTGCTCCAGATAGAGGTACGAAAGTTTCCGTGGAAGGTTGCATTTCTCTTTCCAATCATCCTATTGGAACTCTTTTTGATTCTAGCGCTTCGCCTTCACTCATATCTGATTCTGTGGTTGAGTCTTTACACCTTAGTACTAGTATGGCAGTGGATCACGTCATTCTCTCAAACCCCATTAGGGGTACGACTCATATGTCCATGATTTGTCGGGGTTTGAGAATATCTATGTTAGGCGTCGAGTTTGAGTGCGACACATACGTGCTTGGTTTTATGGACTATGGTTTGGTTCTAGGGATGGATTGGCTAGCCATGTATGGTGCCATTCAGGATTGTGAGAGGAGGATCGTTAGACTTTTGACTTGCCATGGGGGGACCCTCGAGATTTCTTGTGACCTAAAGGGGTCCGTCATGCTTAATTACCTAGAGTCACTTGATGCATCTATCGATGATCTACGATCTGTACCAGTAGTCCATGAGTATTCTGATGTTTTTGATGAAGTTCAAGGCTTACCTCCGAGGAGCGAGATTGATTTCCGTATATACTTGGTTCACAATGCAAAGCTGGTTGAATTTCTTGTGTGCTATATGGATCCAAGATAAAGGAGGGAGCTTAGCAAGCAAGTAAAGGAGCTACTTGAGAAAGGGTTTATTAGGCGAATCATATTCAAATGGGGTGCTCCAGTGGTATTCGCAAATTAAGCGGATGGTTTGCTTCGCTTATGTGTCGACTATAGGGAGTTGAATAAAATCACTAAGAAGAACAGACACCCACTCCCGAGGATAGATGATATGTTTGACCAGCTTGTTGGTGCATCATATTTCTCTCAGTTAGACTTGGCCGCGGGGTTTCATCAGTTGAGGGTGGCTGAGGACAGTATAGACAAGACCGCTTTTAGAAATCCAGATGGTTTCTTTAAATGACTCGTTATACCTTTTGGGTTGACGAATGCACCCGCCTATTTTGTTGATCTGATGAGTAGGGTGTTTCGGGAGTTTCTAGATAAATTTGTTATGGTCTTTGTTGATGACATCTTAATTTTCTCGAAGTGCGAGGAAGAGAATGCCCAACATTTGAGAGAGGTTTTGAAAACTCTCTGTGTGACCAGCTTAAGGCAAAGTTCTCCAAATGTCATTTTTGGAGAAAAGAGGTGAGGTTTCTGGGGCATGTGGTATCTAAAGATGGGATAGAAGTAGATCCCGCAAAGGTAGTTGCAGTTCAAGATTGGCAAATCCCAAAGAATGCAACGGAGGTGAGAAACTTTCTTGGATTGGCAGACTATTATAGGAAGTTTATTAAGGACTTCGCAAAGATATCAGTCCAACTCACTAGGCTGACAATGAAGAATATGAAGTTTTCGTGGGATATAGATTGTGATGTTGCTTTCCAACGATTGAAGAGGGCTCTGACAACAGCCCCAGTCTTGACCTTGCTCGATGGAAACAAAGAGTTTACAATATACACTGAAACATATGGTACAGGGCTTGGTGCGGTTCTGATTCAAGAGGGAAGAGTAGTATGTTATGGAGGTAGACAGCTAAGGGTTCATGAGAAGAACTACCCTACCCATGACTTAGAGCTAGCTTCCATAGTATTCACACGTAAGACATGACGCCACTATCTACTTGGAGAGAAGTTCGAGTTGTACACTAATCATAAATGTCTCAAGTACTTGTTCTCGTCGAAGTATCTTAATTTAAGGCAATAAAGGTGGATTGAGTTCCTAGCATCTTATGACTTTGAGTATACCCCTGGCGAGGGTAATGTGGTGGCAGACGCACTGAGTAGGTAGAGGATGACCTTAAGCCCTCTGTTTGTGGAGAGGAAAAGCTTGGAGTTTATATCGACTTTTGACTTTAGACCCTCCACCAAGTCTTTGCCTAGCTTATTTGCATCACTAAAGCTGCGACCTGCTCTTATGGATCAGATAGGAACCTCGCAGCAAGAGGATCCACATATTTCAGACAACTTAGATAGGCTCGGTAAAGGGGAGACTTCTAGTCACTTTAGTAGAAATTCCACAGACAAGAAAGGGTGGTTGCAACGAGATGGAAGGCTTTGTGTTCCCCAAGTAGGGAGTTTGTTGCAGACGGTCCTTGAGGAAGCCCATCATTTTAAGATGACTATTCATCCAGGAGGTGATAAGATGTATAGAGATATGAAGAGGGTTTTCTTTTGGGTTGGGATGAAGAAATATGTGGCGGAGTTTGTTTCTCAATATTTGATTTGCCAGCAAGTCAAAGCTGAGCAAAAGAAGCCCAGTGGTTTACTTCATCCTTTGGAGGACCCACAGTGGAAGTGGGAGAGCTTCTCTATGGATTTCATAGATGGTTTTCCTAGATCGAAGAATGGCAACACTAGTATTTGGGTTGTAGTAGACAGACTTACTAAGAGCGCTCATTTCATCCTGGTTAAGAGTAAGAGAATGACAACATGGTTGGCAGTAGTTTACATTCGTGAGATAGACCGTCTTCATGGAGTACCTTCCAGTATCGTAAGTGATCGTGATCTCGTTTTCACCACTGAATTTTGGAGGAGCTTATAAGAAGCATTAGGTACACAGTTATGTCTGAGCACCGCTTATCACCCTCAGACCGATGGATAAACGGAAAGGGTAAATAGAGTTCTTGAGGATCTTTTAAGACTGTGTATCCCAGAATTCGAAGGGGCTTGGGAAGAGCATCTTCCTTTAGTAGAGTTCGCCTAAAACAACAGTTATCAAGCTAGCATTGGCATGGCACCCTTCGTAGCATTGTACGGACGACCCTGTAGATCACCGACTTGTTGGTGGGAATCTATAAAAAGACTTCTACTTGGACTAGATATGATTAGAGAAACTTCCGAAAAAGTTTATCTGATTAGACGACGAACGAAGACATCTCAGGATAGGCAGAAGTCCTACGCAGACAAGAGAAGGACTGACATTAAATTTGAGGTGGGAGACATGGTTTCCGTTAAGGTATCACCATTAAGAAATGTGGTTCTCTTTGGATCTGTAGGAAAATTGGCACCAAGACTTGTAGGGTCATTTCCTATAGCAGAAAGGATTGGCCAGATGGCTTATATAGTAAAGCTACCAGAGAGACTATCCGGTGTTCATGATGTTTTCCATGTTTCTCATTTGCGGAGGTGCTTGCATGATACCGCCGAAGTAGTTAAGTCGAGTACAGCAGAGGAAGTAGAGGTGGAATGGGAGGCGACTGTTAGGCGAGTTCCTACCCGTATCCTTGGATCAGAAGTTAAGAAGCTACGCAATAGAGAAATCAAGTTGATGAAGGTTCAATGGGGAGATAACCACGAGGATGCAACTTGGGAGACCTAAGGCAAGATTCGTGCTTCTTACCCGTTTCTTTTCAAGGGTATGTTCTTAACTTCCTTTCCAAAGCTTTTATTCATGCTTGTTTCTATCATTTAAGTATATCCTATCGATCGAATCTTCGACATTTAGGAAGAAATCCATGGATGTAAACATGTGTTTGAGACATGTTATGTTTGATGGATGCAAGTGCTTGCTAGTGGTTGCTCGTGGATGCATATACACAAACATTAGGCACTAGATCGGCTCAATCACTCTCATACTACATATGGTTGTGTGTGCATTACTTTTTTTCACTTTTAATGGATCAAAGTGGGTGTTTCCTCATATGGATGTTGCATTTGGACGGATGATTGTGCACACATATAGAACTTACAGTTATGATAGGATTATTTGCATATATGATGGATTCATGGCACTAACATACATTGCATTAAGGAGGTCAACTGAATCAGTAGACCGCCTAATCTTTTGCATTAGTATAAGGACATATAGACAAACCTTTGCATATGTTCATACAAGCATTAGAAGCCTTTAAGGACAACGGATACTTGTGACTGGTGGATGAGTAGATGTGTGATGGATGGTAGGATAAACGTTCTTCTTAACATAGAGATTTCGTTGATGAAATCCTTTGAGTAGGGGATAATATAACACCCCATAATTTTAACGACTCTAAAGATGATAAATTAAAAAATAATTAAATATTCATAATTAAGGGAAACGAACTGCACCACTACGTTCGTCTCGGAATTCTGCTTGAGATAAACATCTGGTTGGCGTAAAATAGACATTGTATAAAGAAGATATTAAAGTTTAAAGTTTGTATACATATAAGCTTGTTATGTATAAATAAAATAAGTTTATAATTCAATTTAATTCGAAAATCAAACAAGGCGGGACAACATGGGAATCAGGCCCATTGGTGCTCAACCCCAGCCCCAGGAGTGTTGACCCATGGATGTCGACACCTATGTCGACACCTCGAATGAATCTGAACCTGCTGCGTGTCCTGGTTCACTGGCTGATGGCTACAAATAAGAACCTATACCCATTGTTTTATTCATCTAAATCAATGGCGACGGTGGAATGCTGCTTCAGCTCGAATTGAATCAAGTCATTTCTTCTTCAACAATCAAGTCATTCAAGTTTAGAAATTTATGATTCAACATCTGCAATCTTTCTTCTATTTTCTAAATCCAATCATAGTGAGTCTACGTTATTTTTAGATCTAAATATTTAAAAGTTAAATCTTGACATGACTATAACTTGGATCTAAGCTTGTGGCTATTTGAATTATATTAGATCTACTATAACCTGTGTACCTAAGTTATTCTGACATGACCATGAACTAGATCTATGCATATACCTATTGAATCATGTCGGATCTATCATTATTTGTAGATCCAATTCACTGTTTAGATCCCATCGTGCCTGTTTATGATGTCCCTATTATGTTAGAATCAGTTCTATTATCACATATTCATCAGATATATTCCTATATGCTTATATTGTCATTATGCCCAACTTTGTCACTGTGTATTTACTAGTTGCTATGCCTATTTTCTGCCGTTTATGTCAACCTTGTTATTATGTTCATTTTTGTCCTCTTCCCTTCTTCTTTTCCATTTTTATTATATAGCCAGGCTACCTTCGAGCCTAGGCATGCCGCTGAAATATGCGAACGCGTAAAATTGGGAACGAGGGGAAAACGCTAAATTTGGGGCAAAACTTGTATTGGGAAATTTGGGCATAACTTGAGTGATATCTATGAATGTGGATTTGGGGCATAAACCAAATTTTGATTAAAGACCTTAATTTGGGTCATATGATTCATTATGAACATGACTTGGGAAAGGGTTATGAAAACCTATAATGACACAGGAATAATTGGTTAATAATGTAGATTCCTAGAATTATAGTAATTAGAAACTGTAACCGCGCTTAGACATGAGGTTAGATTACACTTGTAGTGGAAGTCTGCCTAGAACCGCCCGCATATCCAGCAACCACAAGTGGTGAATCTAATGTGAGGGGTCTAAGTGCTTAAACACGAGATGTGCTAAGACACGAGGTTAAGCCCGAGTTGTGGAAGAAGTCTGCCCGGACCCAACCGGTATATCCAGCATCCACAAGTTGTAGGCTTAATGTGGGAGGTCTAGCACATTATAACTATAAAAGACTATGGTAATAAACTTGAATACCTAACCTAGTTGAATCCATAAGGATTGTATATGTTAACTTGAGTAGGGGTTAATTGAAATTGTACGAAACAGAGGGAGGGTTAAATATATCTTGGGTTGGTGGGTAATATTTATACAGTCCCACAAACTTAACCTGTGGGGTTATGCAATCTTTTAAACTGTGATGGAATAACCCATGGAAAATCTAGTAGGAATGTAAGCGTAGGAGGAAGCTTGTATCATCTTTTGTGTGGGACCAGTTTGAGTAAGTAAATCATATATAGGTATCAAAGGTGTACTCCGAACTAGGTCGGAAGCGGGGCACACTTACTGGGCTAATTGTAAGAGATCCAAAAGTGGGGGACGTTGTGGGAGGCGCATTCCAACGGAGTTATGTGCGTGCATGGGTCCGACAAAGGTGGTTTAGACGCCGTGACACCAGTAGATATGGTTATGCCCGTCTTGAAAACGAAGGGTTGCTACTTTAGGAAGTGATACATCCTACTGTGGGGCCAGCACAGGGTATCTACGGAGTTGGAAGTCGATCGATTGGGGCAGTAATAAGGGTGCATCTAGACTCCGGTATGTTTAGGAGCCCGTTATTATCCTTAGGGGTAACTCTGGTATGTTGGGCTACCAGTTATTGTATGGGGTTAAAACCTCTCACTAGAAGTACACCTAAGTCTACCATCTTGTACATGTTGGGGATCGAATCATTCTGGTTATGCTAGTATTGGTGCAGAGAAAGAGAAAGCATTAGAGAAGTGCAATATATATTCTATCATGTTTGTCCTGTTTACCTTGTCATACCTGCCTTTTATGATGTTATCTCTCTTATCCCCTTTATATGCCTGTCATGATACTTTTACTTATTTATATGCTAAAAGTAACTGGACTCGCCAGACTTTATTCTGAGCCATTTTGTTTCTTCTTCTTTCTCTTCCGTTTCCCCCCAGGTTCTTAGGGTGGGAATACTCAAGCTTGATCAGGATTCTTCTTTCATCCTGCTTGGAGCTGCTTAGATGTACTACTTGATTTCATATATCTCTACTATAGCTATGTTATGGGGATTATGCTTCTTTCATTATTGTACTATGATGTTTTAAGTACAAGACAGAAGTTTTAATGATGTACTGGGTTTTATGCATATCAAACATATGATGTAACCGTGTTTTGAACTATGATGTTTTCTGCTTAATAAAATTTTAAATTCCGCTGCTATTTTATATATGCCTTGTAATGTTTCTGTTTACCTATAACGCTTCTCGAAACATAATGTATTCTCTTAATGAGTGACATTAACGGATGTAGGGTGTCACAATTAAACTCAAGGCATAGAACGTATCACCCTCTTTATGATTAATCCGTTTTGTAGGATCTAAATAAACCCTAGAAGGGGGGTGAATAGGGTTTATCGCAGATTTTTGCTGAGTAATTAAATAATAATAACAACACAGATAACAATCAGAGTAAATGCACAAAATAAATAAACCACAGATATACCCAGCTTCGGCAAAACCCTGCCTACGGCTGCATTTTCCAAGGTTTCTACTAGGAGTTAAAACAATCTCTATGCTTACAATCCCCTGTAAACTCACGACACTCGCTCCCAACTTTTCTTAACCCAACGATCAAAACCCTGCACTGGTTTCTATCCCCAAAACTAGATTTCCCCGAATTACAACCCCGTAATTTGTCTCCCTAGTTTTAAAGACAAACGAGAAAACCACCTAGATTTTACATATTCTAGAAACTGTTCAGAATGATTATAAGAAAAACAATAAAAGATGAATAAAAATTAAACTAGAAAACGCAAGTTAAAAAGGAAATCCCTTTTATTAATATTAGCTTGGACGACCACTTCAAAGTTGTGCACCCCTCATATTTATTTTATTTGTCACGATCTCCTTTTTGTCTCTGAAAAAAGGTGATTTGATCCAGGGTTTTAATTCACTTGAATTTGAGGCTGCCGCTTTCTCGTATGATGATATCGAATTTCCAGTGGCTTTCCTCTTCTTCGATTGAGCTGATGAACGTTGATTTTGGATCCAAGTTTTCTCCTTTTTCTGGTATGAATTTTAATTCGAATTTTTATTTGATTTTATCCGAACTTGGATGAATTTTATGCATGTGATGATTGGTGTATTTATAGGATTAAAACCCATAAATATTGCTCTGATTTTAAATATGATTTGGTCTGACATTGCGTAAATTTTGGGACTCAATTCTAGATGATACTTGGCTTTGAATTTGCGTGATTTTTAGGGCTTTTGAAATCAGATTTGAATTGGTGTAATACATTTGGGTACTTGCGTGATTTTTGGATTCTCGATAGCTTTTGGAACTTTGATCCTCTAGTGGGCATTTTCAACATCGTTTTTAAAAATTCTTCCAAAAAAAATCTGTCTTGTACTTGAATACAATCAGCTGCTTAACCTGCTTTACTGCTCCACTAAAAAAATTTATACGAACAGATGCTTCCTTGATTACACTCGTCTTTGAACTGATGTTATTTGAATATACAAATGCTTTTCTAACTTGGTCGAATTCCATTTTCATTTTGTTGTTTTTGTGCTTGAAACGTGCATGCTTGTAAGAATTAACTACTGTACTATATATTTGGAGCTACCTTTAAATGAATCGAACTGCTGTTATGTCCTTTGTAAATGCTGATTATCTATGATGCATATTAACCTCATGTCTGCTCTTTCATGTCCATGTTAGTTGCTCTTTAGCTATACCATTGTAGTGTCTCATTAATGCTTGACTTTCCTTTTGATTTAATCTTGCTAGATATGGTAATAATTGCTGATGTTAATGTACCTCCATGTTGATATCATCTGGACTTGCTTTCGATATTAACTTGTAGTCGTATGTACCTTGTTTGTGTATGGCTTATATGCTTTTATATAGTTCCCTGAGTGATGTCTGTCATGACACATACTACTTCACCATGACATGCTTCATGCACTCATGTAGTTGTCCATTGCTGCACCATGCACACATGTTTGTGCACTTGATCATTCTTGTAAACTGGCTCGACCATTTTTCACCAGAACTTGACATACTTTGAGCTTGTTGTGAATTCAAATCGGCCCAAACATGATTTTTTTCGAATTTATACTTGCCTATAATTCCATTTTCTATTGCTAAAATGTTTAAAGGACAAGCAATCTTGGAATTACTGGACTATTTTCTTGAGCCTGAATCATTTGTCCTTCATGCTGCTACTTGAATACTTGAACTGGCTTATGTTTATTTGAACATGCCTCATACATTTGTGTTGTGCCATATACTTGCATTACCACTGACTAGCTTTGCTCTTTCATTGCTGCCATGCACCACTTGATGTAATTGATCATTCACCACA
This sequence comes from Allium sativum, assembly GCA_030737875.1. NCBI lineage: Eukaryota > Viridiplantae > Streptophyta > Magnoliopsida > Asparagales > Amaryllidaceae > Allium > Allium sativum. The sequence continues at coordinate 206,486,871 of CM060911.1, forward strand.
CTTGAATCACTTGCTAATGGCCAGTTTTGTGTTATTTGCACCATGTACATGTGCTCCACCATATTCAAAAATGCTTGACCATTTTGCACTACGTATATGCAAATGCCAATATGCTTGTACACCATGTTTACTGTGTACCATGCTATGTCCACAGCCATGCTACATTTATATATACTTCACTTTGAACTTGCTCCTTGAATCATACTGTGTACATGATGTGGTTGTTGTTTTGAACTTGTTTCCCTTTGGAGTTTTTGTGGCCACACCCACTTGTACATGCATTTGTGTTTGAACATGGCTCGACCACTTTGTCTTTTTATGTTTGTTTGCACTTTTGGCTTGACCATGCCATGTTTACTTGTGCTCGACCACATTAATTATTGTTGCACTGAGTCAAGATGGTCCACTTGCTACTCCTTAGTTACACACTGGATTGGTGAGGCAGTGCACACGTGTATTGTGACGGCCCGCCCCGCACCAACCGACATTTACTCCAAAAGTGCGCTGTACACATGTCCAGTTAGCACGGGACGGATCGTCAGAAGAAAAAGGGAAGAAGGAAATCAACTAATCAAGGAACCTGTAGAATGTCTCACATCGCATAGAACAAAATATAATAATAACATACTTGACATAAAACAGGTGAGACAGTGCATAAGCTGAAAATAAACTAACATAGCAGCGGAAAATCCAAATACAGCTTATGATCCAAAGCCAACATTATTACAACTTTTCTGACTGTCTCCAAAAAAACAAAAGAAAAATAAAGGAGGTACACTACTAATGCCCAAGTAGCGACCACCAACGACACAGGGAGAATATCTATATATCATACGTGAAAGCCTCCTGCTCGCCTCCGAATCAGCTACTCGCGCATCACCAGCTAACCTGTCTCTAGTCTGCTCGTGTGAGCACCCAGAGTAATAAGAGGAGACATAAAACTCTGGGTCAGACATAAAGCCTGGTATGAGCGATAAGCATCTAAACAAAACAATAACAGGTATAATCCAATCATACCTGAACCTGGACCTGCAACCAAAGAGTTAGCACTACATACTGTACAACACTCTAAGGTGCCCTTTCAAATGGTGTAAAGATAACGGGGGTGGGGGTGTGCATGTCATAGTGATGTCAAACAATCAAGAATAGCAATCATCCTCACTTCCCTCACTGAGTGCGTAAAGCAAACGATATCCACTACTTTGGTCACCTAATACTTTGGGCCATGACGGAATCCAATCCCGTGTAACTATCACTACAAGCCCACCATCCATCTCTCAGTGGTGAACCAAAGTTATGAATACCGACAACCCCTTTACACACATCCCGCAGCAAAGCCCAACCATGAAGTGAACTCATTGGTTCCCATCTGGATCCTGAGCTCTAACTTCCATTTGGACTACCTTTGCATCTCGGGTTATGGGTCAATACTGGGTCGGGTCGGGTTCCCCTCAAGCCATCGGTTCTGGTCGGGTTCACTCTATTGCATCAGTTCATAGTCCTTCTCTGGTACGGTTCGGTTCGGGTCCACTCCATCGCGTCGATTTGGGTCGGGTGTCTCACTTCGGGTCAGGTCGGGTGTCCTCCTTCGGGTCGGGTCGGGTGCCATCTCCCATCTAGTTCGTGCTTCCGCTCCGATCCGCTCCCTCATTCTTCACATGCTCCGATCCGATCCCTACTTCTCTATCTGATCCGATCCCAGTTCAGTTAGCATGGCCTTCCTTTTTGCCAATCTCCTCAAGTGTCAGGTTCCGATCCGATCGAATCCCGTGCCCAGTTCAACTTATCCGATCCGAGCCCCCATATCCGATCCGATCCTGCACTGTTTCCTAAAGCTTTTCCAGCAAGTGTTTACGCCATTCGACGACGTTTTCGACCATTCTAACTATTGAAATCAATCACAAAGCATATCATACAGTCATAGCAACATTCATAATCAATCACAAACATCAAAACATCAATATGATATGTTAAAATGGATCAAACATACCTAAAATCCCATATTTTCCCCTTAAGCATGTTTAGGTGAAACCAATGATAGGATTAGCAAAACTTAACCAAATTAGCCCAAATTCATATCAGAGGTCTAAAACATCATTTAAGAATTTATGAACATTTTTCCCGAATTTATTAGTGTATAAATTCGCTAATTAACACTAATTAACCTTAATTAGCCATAATTAGTGCAAAACTATGCAAATCACTCACCTTAGCCACAAACAAACTTTAGATCTGAAATAATCTCTGATTTGGATCCAATCCCTATGTGTTCCAGCAGCTCTCTCTCTCTGATTTGGTGCTACCCTCCCTTGATTTGATGTAGTTTTGCTTAATCTTCGATTAGAAAGTGATTAGACGATTTGGGATGAAATTAGAAGGTGGAAGCCATTACTAGGGTTTCAAGAAGGAAAGTTGCAGCTCAAAACTGAAATGAAAATGATTCTCTAACTCATTTCAGCCTCCCCATAACCCTAATCCTGAAATGAGTTATGGGCCTATTCACTAATCACCCTATTTGGCCCGATTAAGCAGTTTTTCACCTTCCAAACCTTATTTCAGCCATATCTCCTAAACGGTAAGTCCGTTTGGCTATTATGACCACTCTACGGAAAGAGAAACCATCATTCGAATCCAATGGAAGTGGTTTCAGGTCAAAATTCCTTTCCAGTCAAAAGTTATGGCCAAAAGAGTACCAACTAGGGGTAAAATGGTCATTTAAAAATCGACAAAAATCATGAACATGGGAAATGACCCCAATAGTCGTCTCCCAAAGTTACATGACCATACGACTTCATATGTGTGAAAGAAATAAATATTCCACGATCCTATGATGCGTAGAATGCGGATTGTTACATGTATGCATATACACGTGTGTATATGCAGCCATTCAGAAAATATTCTTGTCTTTGTATATCAGACTGAATCAGAAATATGATGAGAAACACAACGAATTTCTGAGGTAAATAAAATTTAAAATAAATTTATATTTGTACGTATTCAATTTTATTTCTGTTGCAGTGTACTATGTGTGTTTTCTTATATGTGACAGGTATGAAGAGACTGGACTGGTTTGGAGCACATGAAGCTTCAATGTACTAGTGTCAATGTCTATGAATATGTAAATGAGTGAACGAGTGAATATGTACTGAGTGATGAGTGATGTAGTGAGGAACAAATATACTGTATGAGAAGATTATACTAATATTTGTAATAAATAAATTTGACTGAAATAAAATATTATTTTATTGTGTACAAATCAATTTGTCTATCATATTCAAATTATTTCAGTTAATACAATTCCATGTAAAATATTATAACTGTGAATATACAATAGTGGAGTTAGAATGTTGTACTATTTCAGATTTTGAAATAAAATATTTAATTGAATAAACATACTATGTATAATAGTATATTATTCAATAAATATTTATTTCTATGAAATGAAATATAAAATAGTACTTACAAACACATTTAAATAATATTATATGTTTATTATCATCAAACAAAAATCATACAACACATTGTTGTATCCAACAATCTCCCCCTTTTGATGATGACAAACATATACCAGATTTTGAATGTGTTAAATGTGTTTGAATATATTACTCCCCCTATTTGTATGCTCCCCCTACAACTGAGCTCCCCTATATATATGGAAAATATAAATAATGAAATTCAATTGACCATTCTCCCTCTAGATATTTAATTTCCAATCTTAAAGTATTCTTGAATTAAATACTCATCAATCAAAATCTTGACCATTCTCCCCCTTTTGTTATCATCAAAAGAATAATAGAAATCGAAATAGTGATGAATATAGACCATAAATATAAATTCAGATTAAGAGAGAGAACATATATCACAAAACCCATTTAATCAAACTAAAATCATAATAATCTTTAAATCAGAAGCAAATTTCACCTTCAGAATGAATGGATTTACTATGGATTTTATAGAATGAGGTGAGTTCAATAAAATTGAATATTTGAATATGAATTTCCAAGATTTTAAATAAGCTCAAAATGTGTTAAGCACTTGCTAACCACGCATAGCCTAAAGGTCTTTTAAATGGGGTTAGTAGTAACTTAACTTTATCCTCTTTAATGAGTTCCATCCATGCACAACCCAAAGGTCTTTTAAGTGAGAATGGAAGCACATAGCAATTAAGGTAATTCGCCCACGCATAACCGCAAGGACTTTTAAGTGGGAGTGAATACCAAGGATAAATTATATATATGTATATATTTCATTTTCTTTATTTTTATTTCCAAGATATCTTTCTTTCCAAAAATAATTTGAACTCTCCAAATTTAATAAAACCCTGATGATTGACAGAAATATGATAGACATAGAAGATGGTCGTGAAATAAGCTCTAATTCAAAGATATTATAAAATCTGTCCAATCATCATGAGATTTTAAAATAACATCTCCTCTAGTTATGAATTATACCATAGTCACAACTCATCACAATTTCATAAATCTATTAATAATTTTGATGAGTTTCAAAAAATGGTTCAAATTGGTCAATAATTTCAAATTTTGAATAAATAATCAAAAATAATTTTAAAATTAAAAATATCAATTTCATGAGGGGTTTTGAAAATATCAATGCAAGTTGAAAGTCAATCTCAAAAATCAATCAGTAGAATGTGAAATTATCTAATATTTCTAAAGCTGATTGTTCTTAGATAATTTTAAAACACTTGTATATGAAATTCGAATTGCCTATGGAATTTAATGAAATCCAGTCACTGATTTTCCAACCCATCGTCCAATAACCAAGGTATTCAAACGAATCAAATAAATTTCCTTATCAGAGCAGCACAATTTCATTTTTAGAGCAAGAATCACAAGTGAATTTTTCAGAGAATTTTTAAACAAGCACAAGAAATAGTCAGCGATCAAATCTAAAGATAATTATTTGAAATCACTTAAGAGGAAAGAAATCAAATTTTATAATCTAAGAAAGTAACAATCAATCACGAATGATTTCAAAATCAATATAAACAAGCCAAGTAAAAATGTTTCACAACTAGTTAATCAAGGCTTTCAAGTAGTCTGCTGTATTGAGTTTGATATTTTAATATTTTCCAGGTGAATAAGAAGAAACTCAAAAACAACAAAAAATGTGTGAAATTTCATTTGCTTATAAGAACATCATAAATTTTAAAGTTCCAATTTACAGTATTTATGATATGCTTAAAAAAATTACTGCCCAGTCAATGTTAATCAGCATAAAAAATAAAATAAAAAGGAAATAAAAAGTAAAAAGGAAATAAAAAAATAAAAAGAAAGAAATAAAAACACGAGTTTAGAGATCATAGCTGACTTACCATAGTTGATGTTAACCAATGTATCTCCAACTAAGAAATCTATGGCTAAGGAACTCCAAATAATTTGATAGTATGGAATAACTTGAATTTTATCTCTCTTCAGCATAGTTGTTCCTTATCCTCCCTCGGTACCTAAATGTTTATAGGATCGAGTGGTCTAACAAAATTTGTTTTACCACTTTTATCTTCGTTTACACGTTTTGGTACCCAAACCCGTTTATATAACAATCCATTATTATTTATTAAAGTACCCTTTGGAACCCAAATTCGTTTAGACTTATTCAAATTCATTTTGTTACTTTTTGGAATCCAAACATGTTTAAATGAATTGTTTTTAAACAAGTTATCGTTTTGTTTATGATTTTAAAACCCTTTAAATTATTAGAGTTCAAAATTTCAAATCAATCTTTTTCAATGCTATTTAAAGGTTTTTAAAATCATTGGAATTTTGCTTTTTATCTTGATCAAATCCAAAACCAAGTCCCCTTTTATTCTCAACAAAAAATTGGTTTTTCAATAACATATTCAGCGATTTTTCTCCTTTAGAGAATCTAGCCAATATTGATTCAAGCCGTTGAATTTTAGATTTAAGATCGCTATTTTCTTTCATTAGATTTGAACAACGATTAATAACGATTTTCCTCTTTTCAGCATTAGTTTGTTTTAAAACCAAATTTTCGTTTTCAAGTAATCTAATTTTAGCTTTGGATTCAGAAATCTCAGATTCAAATCATTTTTGTTTTTCGATCTTAAGTTTATCAAATTCCTTGAATTATTCAAAATCCTTTTTCAGCTTAGAATTTAATCGAGAAAAATCAGATTCTTTATTTTTCAAAACAACGTTTTCGTTTTCAAGGATTTTGAAATTCCTTTTTATTTCAAAAAATTCATTTTGAAAAGACTCACACTTAACACACTTGAAATTTTTAACTTTCTTGATTTCAGACTCAAGCTCATACAACACCAAATCAGCTTTCAAAAGATTTCCTTTCTCAGTAATTTTGGAATTTTTTATATTCTCAAAATCTTTCAAATCCTTCTGCATAACATTGTTTTTACGAATTAGTTCATTCTCATTTTCTTTTAAATTCAAAATTTCATTTTCAAGCTTCTGAAAATTCTCATTGAAGTGAACTAAATTACTTTCCAAATTTGAATAATTTTGCAATCAAAGTTTCCAAACTTCTTAACGTATTCAAGTTTTAATTCCAAAACATCATTTTTTGTGATCAACTCAAGATTTTCGGATTTTAAGTTTTTATTTTTTTATTTTAAATCATCAAAGGTTTCACATAATTTAACAAAAAAACGAGCTAAATTTTTAAATAACATATTACTTAACCCATCATCTGTTGAATCACCATCTCTATCATCATCTGAGTTGTCATCTGTAAATCCTGTCAAACATAATTTTGAGCTTAAATTTGCTTTTAGGGGTTTTGATCTTCTATTGTCTTTTCTTCCATATATCGATACGAGAGTGTTCCATATTTCCTACGTAATAGAACAATGTGAGATATGGTCAAAATTTTGATGATCGATATAAGAATATAAAATATGCATTGCATGAGCATTAATCGTAATATTTCTCTTGTCTACCATATCACATCCATTTTCAACAATATTCTAACATCTAACATTAAAAGATTTTAAATAAATTTTAAATAAATTTCCATTTTTAATTTCCAGTTTAAAAAAAATATGTTCCATCTAAAATAGTTGGGGTTATATTGGAAAAATTCTCGCTAGATTGACAACTAGAAAACTCACCATTAGGGAAATCCATGACTCTAGAGTTATTTAAAATAAAGAAACCTTCCTGATACCACTTGTAGGATCTAAATTAACCCTAGAGGGGGTAAATAGGGTTTATCGTAGATTTTTGCTGAGTAATTAAATAATAACAACACATATAATAATCAGAGTAAATGCGGAAAATAAATAACACATAGACATACGTAGCTTCGGCAAAATCCTGCCTACTGCTGCATTCCCCAAGGTTTCTAAAAGGAGTTAAAACAATCTCTACGCTTAAAATCCCCTGTAAACTCGTGACACTTGCTCCCAATTGTTCTTAACCCTGCGCTCAAAATCCTGCACTGGTTTCTATCCCCAAAACCACATTTCCTCGAATTACCACCCCATAATTTGTCTCACTAGTTTTAAAGAAAAATTAGAAAACTACCTAGATTTTACAGACTCTAGAAACTGTTTAGAATGATTACAAAAAAAAAAATGAATAAAAATTAAACTAGAAAACCCTAATTAAAAAGGAAATCCCTTTTCTTAATATTAGCTTGGCTGGCCACTTTAAAGTGGTGCACCCCCCATCTTTATTTTATTTGTCCCGATCTACTTTTTGTCCCTGAAAAAAAATGGCGATCTGATCTAGGGTTTTGATTCACTTGAATTCGAGGCCGCCGCTTTCTCATATGATGATCTCAAATTTCCAATGGCTTTCCTCTGCTTCGATTGAGCTGATGAATGCTGATTTTGGATCCAAGTTTTCTCCTTTTTCTGTATGAATTTTAATTCGAATTTTGCTTTGATTTTATTCGAAATTGGATGAATTTTATGCCTGTGATGATTGGTGTATTTATAGGATTAAATACCGTAAATATTGCTTGATTTTAAATATGATTTGGTCTGATATTGCGTAAATTTTGGGACTCAATTCTAAATGATACTTGGCTTTGAATTTGCGTGATTTTTGGGGCTTTTGAAATCGGATTTGCAATGGTCTGATACTTCTGGATACTTGCGTGATTATTGGATTCTCGATAGCTTTTGGAACTTTGATCCTCTTGTGGATATTTTCAACACCGTTTTTAAAAAATCTTCTGAAAAAAAACTGTCTTGTACTTGAATACAATCTGTAGCTTAACATGCTTTACTGCTCCATTAAAAAAACCGATACGAACTGATGCTTCCTTGATTACACTCATCTTTGAACTGATGCTATTTGAATATACAAATGCTTCTCTAACTTGGTCGAATGCCATTTTCATTTTGTTGTTCTGTGCTTGAAATGTGCATGCTTGAAAGAATTAAATATTGCACTATATATTTGGAGCTACCTTTAAATGAATCGAACTGCTGCTTTGTCCTTTGTAAGTGCTGATGATCTATAATGCATATTAACCTCATGTTTGCTCTTTCATGTCCATGTTGTTGCTCTTTAGTTGTACCATTATAATTTCTCATTAATGCTTGACTTTCCTTTTGATTTAATCTTGCTGGATATGGTAATACTTGCTGATGTTAATGTACCTCCATGTTGATATCATCTGGACTTGACCTTGGACTTGCTTTCGATATTAACTTGTACTTGTATGTACATTGTTTGTGTATGGCTTATATGCTTTTAGATAGTTCCCTGAGTGATGTCTGTCATGACCCATACTGCTTCACCATGCCATGCTTCATGCACACATGTAGTTGTCCACTGCTGCACCATGCACACATGTTTGTGCACTTGATCATTCTTGTAAACTGGCTCGACCATTTTTCACCAGAACTTGACATGCTTTGAACTTGTTGTGAAAACAAATCGGCCCAAACATGATTTTATCGTACATGCCCATAATTCCATTTGCTATTGCTAAAATGTTTAAAGGATATGCAATCTTGGACTTGCTGGACTATTTGCTTGATCCTGAATCATTTGTCTTTTGTGCTGCTACTTGAATACTTGAACTGGCTTGTGTTTAGTTGAACCTGCCTCATACATTTGTGTTGTGCCATATACTTGCATTACCACTGACTAGCTTTGCTCTTTCATTGCTGCCATGCACCACCTGATGTAGTTGATCATTCACCACACTTGAATTATTTACTAATGCCAAATTTGTGTTATTTGCACCATGTACATGTGCTCCACCATATTCATAAATGCTTGACCATTTTGCACCATGTATATGCAACTGCCAATATGCTTGTACACCATGTTCATTGTGTACCATGCTATATCCACTGCCATGCTACACGTATATATACTTCACTTTGAACTTGCTCCTTGAATCATGCTATATACATGATGTTATTGCTGTTCTGAATTTGTATAGTTGTATCTCTTTAGAGTTTGTGTGGCCATACCCACTTGTACATGCATTTGTGTTTGAACATGTCTCGACCACTTTGGCTTTTTATGTTTGTTTGCACTTTTGGCTTGACCACTTTGGCTTTTTATGTTTGTCTGCACTTTTGGCTCGACCATGCCATGTTTACTTGTGCTCGACCACATTGATTATTGTTAAACTGAGTTGAGATGGTCCACGTGGCTACTTCTTTGTTGCACACTGGATTGGCGAGGCAGTGCACATGCGTATGCATATACACGTGTGTATATGCAGCTATTCAGAAAATATTCTTGTCCTTGTATATCAGACTGAATCAGAAAATGATGAGAAACACACTGAAATTCCGAGGAAAATAAAATTTAAAATAAATTTATATTTGTACGTATTCAGTTTTATTTCTATTGCAGTCTACTGTTTGTGTTTTCTTATATGTGACAGGTATGAGGAGACTGGACTGGTTTGGAGCACGTGATGCTTCAGTGTATCAATGTCAATGTCTATGAATATGTAAATGAGTGAACGAGTGAATATGTACTGAGTGATGAGTGATGTAATGAGAAACAAATGTACTGTATGAGAAGATTGTACTAATATTTGTAATAAAAAAAATTGTCTGAAATAAAATATTATGTTATTGTGTTCAAATCAAGTTGTCTATCATATTCAAATTAATACAGTTAGTACAATTCCTTGTAAAATATTATAACTGTGAATATACAATAGTGGAGTTAGAATGTTGTATTATTACAGATTTTGAAATAAATTATTTAATTGAATAAATATACTGTGAACTGTGTATAATAGTATATTATTCAGTAAATAATTATTTCAATGAAATGAAATATAAAATAGTACACTTACAAACACATTTAAATAATATTATTTGCTTGTTATCATAAAACAAAAATCATACAACACATTGTTGTATCCAACATGTTTATCTTGATCGATGAGTAGACTGTTTAAAACAAATCAATATTTGAGCACGACCATGCATTTCACAGTCTTACTCAATAAATAGGCCCATGGATATCACTACAAATATATTGTAGGGTTAAATTTCATCCAGACCATTCATAATTTTCATTCGATTTGAGATGTATCCAATAATCACCATTTTCATCTACTCTATCACAAGTAACTTTTGATGATATCAAAATACAAATATCCTCGAATAAAATTATAATGATTTCGGGTCTGAGGACCATTACATCACTGTCATTATGAGAATAACTTATGATACATTTAATTATATTCCATGTAGTTTTCTCACATTGGGTCTTGCCAATAAGCTATTATCCAATACGTTTTTATGTCTTGACGTTAATATCACATGTATTAATGATCAATGAGATGTGATCATCAGTCAATCAACATACTAGTCTCAATGTTCTATTGTTGTCCTATGTAAACAATAAAACTCGACTTGGGACATTTAAGAATTATAATACTTAATGTATTATATAATCCCAAGTTCAAGTTCTACTTGAGCTATATAATTCCTTATTATTATTCTAAGGACTACTTTTATGTTAATATTTATATTACACAGTAAATATAGCATAATAGAATATTTTTATTCCAAATAAAACAATAACATTAACAATGTTATTAATCACATCAAATGGATTGCCTCTAGGGCATAAACTCTAACAATCTCCCACTTGCACTAAAGTTAATCATTCATGTATCGTATACTCATCAAACTATTGTGACTATGAAATTTCTGCTGTGAGAGAGTTCAATTTAGTAGGTCTGCAACATTACAACTTTTGCAACTTTAGAGATATGTTCATTTTTCTTTGTGAACGACTTCACATAAGAATTATGTTTCTTAAATATACATTTGGATTGGTAATGTGTAACACCCCACGTCCATTAATGTCACTCACAAAGGGAATGCATTAAGTTTCGTGAAGCGTTTAGGTAAACAAACACAGAATATTACAAGACAAATATAATTTTTTTTTGCCGTGGAAATAAACAATTTTATTAAATCATCAAAATACCTTATTTCACAATACCATGAGTCATAAAACCATTACAACAAAATACTTTTGTCTTGCATAATCAGAGTACATAGGAATTAAAAGAAAACATTATTCCCCAGTTAAAAGAGTAAGCCATAGCAGAGACAAGATTCTAGCCATACTTCAGAAGTAGCTCCTTGCAAGTTGATATTCGAATCCTGACTAAGCTTGGGTGTTTCCTCCCTGAGAACCTGGGGAAGGGGGGAACGGAAGAGGGAAGAAAAAACAAAAGGGATCAGACATAAAATCTGGCGAGTCTAGTAACTTTTAGCCAGTAAATAAATAAAGGTAAACATGACAGGCATATAAAGTGGATAAGAGGTTTTACTGTACAGATGGCAGGTGTGACAAGGCAGACAAGGTAAGGTGTATATATGCTTCACTAAAAACTACTCTGCACTATTAGTAGTATAATCAAGATGAGATGATCCCTTCCATTATAAGTTGGTAGACTTAAGGCATACATCCGAGTATACCCTAACCACTAACCTAATCGATCGACTCCCTATTCTGTAGATTTCCTGTGCTGGCCCCACAGTAGGGGGTATCACTTCCCTAAAGTGGCAACCCAAAATGTACACAGGCCTATCTACGGGTGTCACGATCGTCTTGTCCCCCTCTGCCCGACCCATGCATGCACATGTCCCCGGTCGGTTTGAGCCGTTCCCACCATCCATCTTGTTTGGATCGCTTATAATCAATCAGTAAGCGTGCCCCTTCTCCGTCTAGTACGGAGTTCTCTACTCTGATACCACTACGGGTTACTGACTGAAATGGGTCCCACACAATATGATACATGTTGTCCCTTTGTCTTGTATCCCTACTAGGTTTTCCACTGACTATGTATACCCAAAAAGGGATTACATAGCCCTATACTAGTTATGCATACCCTAAAGGGAGATCTTCAATTACATAACTCCCACACAATATGATACAAGCTCTCCTCTTTGTCTTGTTTCCCCACTAGGCTTTCTACTGACCGTGTATACCCAAAAAGGGTGATCTTTAATTACATAGCCCTATATTAGTTATGTATACCCACTAGACATAAGCTTGATATACGGTGTCGTCTGGGGATGAATGGCTACACTAAGCAGCTTGGTAGACTTAGGATAAACTAAGAAACGTAAAAACGCATCCACCCAACCAAGGATAATTACTACACTGCACCACACCAGTCATTCCTACTTAAAGGTTGATCCCACTAAGTGTACTTAGTAATTTAGTAGTTTCGTGTACCCCTATCTGACTACATAGGTGTACCCACTACTCCCCAAGCGATCGGCTCCCTTACGTAGATACCCGTGTTGGTCCCACAATGGGGTGTATCATTCCCCAAAGTGGCAACCTGATAATATCAACGGTGCACGGCTTTATACCTACACGATGCAACAACGACTTATCAACCAGCCCGGGTCCACACACGCATATGAAACCCGTTGGTCCTGCGTTGCCACCGCTAACCCGTTTTGGCCTCTTATAGTCAAGCCCAATATGCGTGTCCCGTCACTCGACTAGAGTCGAGCCCACTAAGATACGTTTGGGATATTGGTTGAAATGGGCCCCCACAAGCTACCACCTAAGCTTGTTATTTCTAGTGAATCCCGCTTAACCCTTTAACCATGTCCACTTACATGTTATAAATTTTGGTTAAGTCATTAATCATATTTTAATTGCCATTCAAGGCACCCACTAGATTTCCACATGCCCCCCCAAAGCACTTACTTAACCCTTTAACCATGTTTTAATTACATGTTCCACTTTGGTTAAGTATTCTAATCGTATTTTCTATTGCCACCCAAGGCAACCCACTAGATTCCTCATGCCACCCAAGGCACCCACTTAACCCCCATGCCCCACTACATGCTAATATGGTTAAGTGTTTCTTAATTAATTAATTAAGATCATGACCTCATAAAGACCTCTCATATTAGACCGTCTTTTATGACTGCTGGATATGCCGGTTGGGTCCGGGCAGCCTTACGTCATAAAAAGGGTCTAACCTCGTGTCTTTACTTTAATCACGTATTTAATTTGTGCCTAAGACCTCTCACATTGGGCTAACATTTGTAGCAACTGGTTAAGCCGGTTGGGTCCGGGCAGTTTTACGCTACAACTGAGTCCAACCTCGTGTCTTAGTCGATTAATTACACCTAATTAATCACCCTCATAATTTATATTAATTATCCCTAATTAATTAATCATGTTTTCCAGAATATGGGTAGACCTAACTCAATAGGTAAATTCCCAACTCCGTAGTATGGGTAGACCTAACTCAATAGGTAAATTCCCAACTCCATAATATGGGTAGACCTAACTCAATAGGTAAATTCCCAATTATGTCCATTTAATTTATGTTACTCTTAAGCATACCCATTCCACATCATTTTATTAACATGCATATTAACCCCATCGTTCCCCACGTAATTCGTTCTCGTAACGTGACATAATAAAAGGGAAGATTCATCACAAATGTCATGGGTTTAACCAACATAGCTTATAACTTTATCATGGGTTCAAAAGGTGTCAACTTGCATATATGAGCATACATTAAACCCAACTAGCATTTAACCCAAACTTGCATTATGCATGTCATAAAAAGAGACAAACTTGCATATGAACTTGCACATAAACTTGCATATGAACTTGCACATAAACTTGCATATGAACTTGCATCATAACTTGCATATGAACATGTATCATAACTTGCATATGAACTTGCATCATAACTTGCATATGAACTTGCATCATAACTTGCATATAAACATGTATCATAACTTGCATATGAACTTGCATCATAACTTGCATATGAATATGTATCATAACTTGCATATGAACTTGCATCATAATAGGGTAAACATGCATATGTATGCATAGCATACAAAGGTGTCATCTTGCATATGTATGCATCTTATTTAGAAAAAGGGTAAACTTGCATGTCATAATGTATGCATAAAACCAAACACTTAGCATGCATAAAATCAAATACTTAGCATGCATAAAACCAAACACTTAGCATGCATAAAATCAAATACTTAGCATGCATAAAATCAAATACTTAGCATGCATAAAATCAAATACTTAGCATGCATAAAACCAAACACTTAGCATGCATAAAATCAAATACTTAGCATGCATAAAATCAAATACTTAGCATGCATAAAATCAAATACTTAGCATGCATAAAATCAAATACATAGCATGCATAAAACCCAATGCTTAGCATGCATAAAACCCAATGCTTAGCATGCATAAAACCCATCACTTAACTTGCATAAACCCACATACTTAACTTGCATAAACATAGGGTTAACATTAAACATAGATTAGCAAACTAACATCATATCATATGACTTAAAACCCACAAATCCGCATACAAAACCGCATGATCTCATCATATCTCATCTACTTATTTAGCAATTGGTTATTAAAGTGATAGAAACTCACCAAAACCAAGATTAGCAAACTTATGTAGTAGAACTAGTTGCTATACAAGAAGAAGATGATGATTAGAGGTTGATTAGCTTGCAACTTTCTTCATAAACTAGTGGAGGTTCCTCTCAAGTTTGATTTTGGCGGCATGGTGGCATCATTTCTATTTTTAGTATGAATCAGGGTAGTATTAGGGTATATTTATAGATTAGGCAAGTGTTTTAGGCCATTAGATTAACCCTAAATTAGATTAGGACCCTTAGATTTCGGAACCTTCGAGAAACCAGCCCTAAGACCAAGCCCTAACCCCAAACTGGTGCACCCAACCACAGAACTCTCCAGAAACTGTGCAGGTTTCCTGTCCCGACATGGGCGCACTTCCCAAGTGCGCCAGTGTAAAAATGTGTTGGCGCACTTCACAAGTGCGCCAGTGCATTTTTGTGTTGGCGCACTTCACAAGTGCGCCAGTGCATTCTTGCTTGTTTTCGGTTTTTCTGCCTAACTTCGTTCGTCCATATCTCTTTCATACGGTACCCGTTTTACGCAAACTCAGACTCTATTTCGCGTATTTTTCCGAGACGAACGCAATGACGCAGCCTGTTTCCCCTGATTCTCACATCTGAGATTAATTATACTTTAATTACTAACCATTAGTGTTAATTGAAATTCGGGGTGTTACATTCTCCCCTACTTAAAGGATTTCGTCCCCGAAATCTCTAAGCTAAGGAGAATGCATATCCTACCATCCAAACAACCATCTACTCAATCCATCAAACACGGGCATCCATTGTCCTTAAAACAGTTTCTAATGATGTATGAGCATATGCAAAAAGTGTGTGTATATGTTCCCTATCTAATGTATGAACATATGCAAACCATGATAGTGCCATGCATCCATTATGTATGCGAGAGAACCCTATCGACACATACAATATCTACATGAGTGCACAATCTTTCACCAAAATGCATCATCCATATGATAACACAATCATTATACATCCATAGATATAGCTTCCTACACACAATTTTATGCAATATGCAATATGAAGTGATTGAGCCGATCTAGT
The DNA here is from genome assembly GCA_030737875.1 of Allium sativum. Classification (NCBI taxonomy): domain Eukaryota; kingdom Viridiplantae; phylum Streptophyta; class Magnoliopsida; order Asparagales; family Amaryllidaceae; genus Allium; species Allium sativum. Next base: position 206,502,814 of record CM060911.1, read on the forward strand.
GCCTAGAGTGTGTATACATGCATCCACGAGCAACCACTAGCAACCACTTGCATCCACATGCATCCATCAAACATAACATGTCTCAAACACATGTTTCAACCATAGGTTTTACCCTATCTAAAGGTCATAGGTACTAGCGAGAGGATATACTAAAGATAAGATAAGTACTAGACAAGCGATAAAGGAGAAGTTAAAAGACATACTCTCAAAAAGAAATGGGTACAAAGAACGCATCTTCGCTTCCGTCTCCCAAGTAGCATTGCTTTCGTCATCTCCCCATTGCACTTTAACTAGCTGAACTTCTCTGTTCCTCAACTTCCTAGTTTCTGACCCAAGGATGCGAGTAGGAGCTCGTCTAATAGTCGCATCACGCTCTACTTCCTCTTCTCTAAGCAAGCTCGGCTCTACCACCTCTGCGGTCTCATGTAAGCACTTCCTCAAATGTGATACATGGAATACATCATGAACACCACTAAGTCTGTCGGGCAACTCCACCCTATATGCCATCCGTCCAATCCTTTCCTTAATAGGAAACGGCCCTACGAACCTTGGTGCTAACTTCCCAACAGATCCAAAGCGAACCACATTTCGTAACGGAGACACTTTGACAAAGACCATGTCCCCTACTTCAAACTCAAGGTCCGTCCTCCTCTTGTCCGCATAAGATTTTTGCCTATCCTGCGCTGCTTTCATCCTTCTTAGAATCAAGTCAATCTTCTCAGAAGTCTCTCTAACCATATCTGGCCCAAGCAAGATCTTATCCGTAGATTCCCACCAACATGTAGGAGATCGACAAGGCCTTCCATAAAGAGCTTCGAAAGGTGCCATGCCAATACTAGACTGAAAGCTGTTATTGTATGCGAACTCCACCAAAGGAAGATGTTCTTCCCATGTACCTCCAAAATCCAAGATACAAAGCCTCAAGAGATCTTCTAAGATACGGTTCACCCTCTCGGTCTGACCGTCCGTCTGAGGATGATATGCGGTGCTCAAACACAACTGAGTCCCTACCGCCTCTTGCAAACTTCTCCAAAACTCACTAGTGAAGATAGGATCTCGATCACTCACAATGCTGGATGGTACGCCATGCAATCTAACAATCTCTCTAACATAGACTGAAGCAAGCCATGGAGCGGTCCTCTTACTCTTCACGGGTATAAAATGGGCACTCTTGGTAAGTCTGTCTACCACAACCCAAATTCCCGTATTGCCCTTCCTCGATCTCGGTAACCCATCGATGAAATCCATCGAGACACTATCCCACTTCCATTGCGGAACTTCCAATGGGTGTAGCAACCCACCGGGTTTCCTTTGCTCCGCTTTAACTTGTTGGCACACTAAGCATCTAGCCACATACTCGGCCACATCTTTCTTCATACCGGCCCAGAAGAAAACTCTCTTCATGTCTTGGTACATCTTGTCCCTACCAGGATGAATGGTCATATTCGAACGATGTGCATCATCGAGTATAGCCTTCCTCAACCCTCGTCTTGCGGTACACAAAGTCTACCGTCTCTACGCAACCACCCCTTACCATCTAGGGTGTACCTACCCAAATGGCTGGACGACTCCCCCCCTTATGAGCTTCTCTACTAACTCAACCAACTGTGGGTCGTCTCGCTGTGCCTCGCCAATCCGCCCCAAAAGAGTAGGCCTAACCTCCAAGGAGGCTAGCAAACCGGGTACAAAGTCAACGGAAGGTCTAAAGTCAAACATAGAATTAAACTCCAAGCTTCGCCATTCCACGAACAATGGACTCAAAGACAGCCTTTTTCTGCTTAAGGCGTCTGCCACCACGTTACCCTTGCCAGGGGTATACGCTATCTCAAACTCATAGGATGCTAAGAATTCCATCCACCTTTGTTGTCTTAAGACAATGCGCTCAAAGAGTCTCCAACACTTCCCTAAGATGTAGGGAATGCTTTTCTCCACTTCTAGAGAAAATCAGGATATTCTCCCATGCAAAATCGTCACAACTATCCATCTCTCACGCAGACCACCCTAGTCGAACTCGACATCCCCCAAATGCAAGCCCCAAAGGCCTAAACCAATATCAGACAAACACCCAAGGGATACCTCCTTCGAATTCAGACGACCTACGTGAGATGATACTAGTAAAAACGGCTAAATAATTAAGCCCTTGTCCAACTCTGGATGTCCTTGCCAGTCTCGCTCCAAAACCACCGTTTATCCCATAACTGGCTTTGCTCAACCTATTGAGCACATACGAAAACTTATTTCGCTCCTAGAAAAGACCAAGATGTCATCCACCAAGATCATCACGAACTTATTTAGGTACTCCCTGAACACCCTTCTCATCAAATCAACAAAGTATGCGGAGGCGTTCGTCTAACCAAATGGCATTACCAGCCACTCATAAAACCATCCGGAGTCCTAAAGGCAATCTTCTCTATACTATCCTCAGCCACACTCAACTGACGAAACCCCGTGGCTGAGTCCAACTTGCGAAAATACTGAGGCGCCAACCAACTGATCAAAGAGATCATCAATCCTCGGCAATGGGTGTCTATTCTTCTTTGTGAGTTTATTTAGTTCTCTTTAGCCTACACAAAGTCTGAGGGACCCATCCGCCTTCGTAGCAAAAACTACTGGAGCACCCCACTCCGATATACTTTGTCTTATGGACCCCTTCTCAAGCAACTCCCCTACTTGCTTATGGGGTTCCCTCCTCTCGCGAGGAGCCATGTGGCGCACTGGTAAAGATACAGGTTTAGCATTGTCTACCAGATATATTTGGAAGTCAATCTCCCGCTCCGGAGGTAAGACCTTCACCTCCTCAAACACAACCGAGTATTCCCGGACCACTCTAACAGATCGCAAACTCTCGACCGACGTGTCAAGCGATTCTAGATAACTTAGCATAACAGATTCCATGGGATTACAAGAGATCTCGAGAGTGTTACCCAAGCGGGTCATAAGCCTAACAACTCTCCCTTCAAAATCAAGAACGGCACCCCTACTGGATAACCAGTCCATGCCCAAACTAACCCATAGCCCGTGAAGCCCAAAAAGCATCACATCTAAACTCAACGCTAAGTATAGAAACTTTCAAACCCAAACACATCATGGAGCCCCAATTGGGTTTGAAACAACTAAGGGATCATCTACCAAACTGGTGCCTAAGTGCAGTGACTCAACTAACAATGATGAGATAAACGAACTCGATGCGTCAGAATCTAATAAAGTTCGAACCGGATAATAAAGAAATCCAAATTCCAACCTAGACGGTCCTATCCCCATCTGGTACACTAGCCGCGAGGGAATACAACTACCCTCCAGGAGATTCCATACCTTGCACATGCCCCTTTGGACAATCCTAATACGGTGTCCCATTCCTCCAAAAGGATAACTACTCGCCTTCTTCTTCCCATTCTCCACTCGTAACCTCCCACCAATGAGGTTTCATCCTTCATTAACCAAACAACTATTTGAGCCTTCCTCCCATCGTCTATCCAATAGATACCTACCAGTCCTCCTCCTTCTTGAACCAACTTCTAATCCGACTAATGTCTAAGTCCCTTGAAGTGGTTTTCCGTTCTTATCTATCTTAGAAAGGTCATCTATACGCGGTGGGGAAACTCAAAACGAGAGAGGAAGAGATTCAAAACGGAGAATTCGAAAGATATAGATATGGCTATTGGGGATTATGCTTTTCTTTCAAAAACTTTTCTCTTAAAAGACATGTTTTTGAAAATACTCCTTTCAAAAATATTCTTAGAAAATAGTTTTTCTAAAATTTTTATCTGTTCTGGTAACCTTAAGCTCGGATACCACGTGTAACACCCCACACCCGCTATGGTCACTCATTAAGGGAATGCCATAACATCGGTGGAGTATTTTAAGTGAATATAGAACAGAAAAATTACAACAAGACAGATATAAGTAATACTTGAAAATTTTATAACATCATTTCATTGCAGCGGAAAGTAAAACATGTTTGGTTACATCACAAAACCATAAGAGTCAAGTACAAAATATCCATCCTGATAAATAAAAGTACATAATCCCAATACATGAACTGATAGCCATAAAAGAAAGGGTAAGCTGAGCTCTACATCTATGGTCCAAGCTCCAAAAGAGAATAAAGCAGCCTGATCAAAGCCCACTCATACTGGGCCCACTCTGATAACCTGAGGGTTGGGAAAAAAGATAAAAACAACGGGGTCAGACATAAGTCTGAGCGAGTCCTATAACTTTAACAATACAATCATTAAAGTAACCAAAGAAGACATAAGCTTGATATACGGTGTCGTCTGGGGATGAATGGCTACACTAAGCAGCTTGGTAGACTTAGGATAAACTAAGAAACGTAAAAACGCATCCACCCAACCAAGGATAATTACTACACTGCACCACACCAGTCATTCCTACTTAAAGGTTGATCCCACTAAGTGTACTTAGTAATTTAGTAGTTTCGTGTACCCCTATCTGACTACATAGGTGTACCCATTACTCCCCAAGCGATCGGCTCCCTTACGTAGATACCCGTGCTGGTCCCACAATGGGGTGTATCATTCCCCAAAGTGGCAACCTGATAATATCAACGGTGCATGGCTTTATACCTACACGATGCAACAACGACTTATCAACCAGCCCGGGTCCACACACGTATATGAAACCCGTTGGTCCTGCGTTGCCACCGCTAACCCGTTTTGGCCTCTTATAGTCAAGCCCAATATGCGTGTCCCGTCACTCGACTAGAGTCGAGCCCACTAAGATACGTTTGGGATATTGGTTGAAATGGGCCCCCACAAGCTACCACCTAAGCTTGTTATTTCTAGTGAATCCCGCTTAACCCTTTAACCATGTCCACTTACATGTTATAAATTTTGGTTAAGTCATTAATCATATTTTAATTGCCATTCAAGGCACCCACTAGATTTCCACATGCCCCCCCAAAGCACTTACTTAACCCTTTAACCATGTTTTAATTACATGTTCCACTTTGGTTAAGTATTCTAATCGTATTTTCTATTGCCACCCAAGGCAACCCACTAGATTCCTCATGCCACCCAAGGCACCCACTTAACCCCCATGCCCCACTACATGCTAATATGGTTAAGTGTTTCTTAATTAATTAATTAAGATCATGACCTCATAAAGACCTCTCATATTAGACCGTCTTTTATGACTGCTGGATATGCCGGTTGGGTCCGGGCAGCCTTACGTCATAAAAAGGGTCTAACCTCGTGTCTTTACTTTAATCACGTATTTAATTTGTGCCTAAGACCTCTCACATTGGGCTAACATTTGTAGCAACTGGTTAAGCCGGTTGGGTCCGGGCAGTTTTACGCTACAACTGAGTCCAACCTCGTGTCTTAGTCGATTAATTACACCTAATTAATCACCCTCATAATTTATATTAATTATCCCTAATTAATTAATCATGTTTTCCAGAATATGGGTAGACCTAACTCAATAGGTAAATTCCCAACTCCGTAGTATGGGTAGACCTAACTCAATAGGTAAATTCCCAACTCCATAATATGGGTAGACCTAACTCAATAGGTAAATTCCCAATTATGTCCATTTAATTTATGTTACTCTTAAGCATACCCATTCCACATCATTTTATTAACATGCATATTAACCCCATCGTTCCCCACGTAATTCGTTCTCGTAACGTGACATAATAAAAGGGAAGATTCATCACAAATGTCATGGGTTTAACCAACATAGCTTATAACTTTATCATGGGTTCAAAAGGTGTCAACTTGCATATATGAGCATACATTAAACCCAACTAGCATTTAACCCAAACTTGCATTATGCATGTCATAAAAAGAGACAAACTTGCATATGAACTTGCACATAAACTTGCATATGAACTTGCACATAAACTTGCATATGAACTTGCATCATAACTTGCATATGAACATGTATCATAACTTGCATATGAACTTGCATCATAACTTGCATATGAACTTGCATCATAACTTGCATATAAACATGTATCATAACTTGCATATGAACTTGCATCATAACTTGCATATGAATATGTATCATAACTTGCATATGAACTTGCATCATAATAGGGTAAACATGCATATGTATGCATAGCATACAAAGGTGTCATCTTGCATATGTATGCATCTTATTTAGAAAAAGGGTAAACTTGCATGTCATAATGTATGCATAAAACCAAACACTTAGCATGCATAAAATCAAATACTTAGCATGCATAAAACCAAACACTTAGCATGCATAAAATCAAATACTTAGCATGCATAAAATCAAATACTTAGCATGCATAAAATCAAATACTTAGCATGCATAAAACCAAACACTTAGCATGCATAAAATCAAATACTTAGCATGCATAAAATCAAATACTTAGCATGCATAAAATCAAATACTTAGCATGCATAAAACCCAATGCTTAGCATGCATAAAACCCAATGCTTAGCATGCATAAAACCCATCACTTAACTTGCATAAACCCACATACTTAACTTGCATAAACATAGGGTTAACATTAAACATAGATTAGCAAACTAACATCATATCATATGACTTAAAACCCACAAATCCGCATACAAAACCGCATGATCTCATCATATCTCATCTACTTAATTTAGCAATTGGTTATTAAAGTGATAGAAACTCACCAAAACCAAGATTACCAAACTTATGTAGTAGAACTAGTTGCTATACAAGAAGAAGAAGATGATTAGAGGTTGATTAGCTTGCAACTTTCTTCATAAACTAGTGGAGGTTCCTCTCAAGTTTGATTTTGGCGGCATGGTGGCATAATTTCTATTTTTAGTATGAATTAGGGTAGTATTAGGGTATATTTATAGATTAGGCAAGTGTTTTAGGCCATTAGATTAACCCTAAATTAGATTAGGACCCTTAGATTTCGGAACCTTCCAGAAACCAGCCCTAAGACCAAGCCCAAACCCCAAACTGGTGCACCCAACCACAGAACTCTCTAGAAACTGTGCAGGTTTCCTGTCCCGACATGGGCGCACTTCCCAAGTGCGCCAATGTAAAAATGTGTTGGCGCACTTCACAAGTGCGCCAGTGCATTTTTGTGTTGGCGCACTTCACAAGTGCGCCAGTGCATTCTTGCTTGTTTTCGGTTTTTCTGCCTAACTTCGTTCGTCCATATCTCTTTCATACGGTACCCGTTTTACGCAAACTCGGACTATATTTCGCGTATTTTTCCGAGACGAACGCAATGACGCAGCCCGTTTCCCCTGATTCTCACATCTGAGATTAATTATACTTTAATTACTAACCATTAGTGTTAATTGAAATTCGGGGTGTTACACCCACCCACTGATTCAAGCATGTTTATTTAATGGTTAAGTTTGTGGGCCTATATATACTGATATTACCCACCTACCCAAAATTTACTTAACCCTCCCACTATCCAATCCATTTTACTTAACCCTAACTTATGCTTATAATCATAGAGTCCTCATGTATTAAATTAGGTTAAGTAGTCTTTTATTATTACCTTGTCCAATTATGGTTGTATTGGGCTAGACCTCCCACATTAAGCCTACAACGTGTGGATGCTGGATATGCCGGTCGGGTCCGGGCTGTCTTATTCCACAGTTGGGTCTAATCTCGTGAATTAGTCTATGTGGTATTCAAACACTTAGACCTCTCACATTAGGTTCAATATTTGTGGCCGCTGGATATGCTGGTCGGGTCCAGGCAGACTTCCACCACCAATGTAACCTAACTGCGTGTCATAAGTGTTAATTTAATTTCAAATTTTAATTGCGAAACATTCCAATTTTGATAAATTAATTAATCCTTTCCTTTTATAGGTGACAATACCTATTTTATTAACAATTTGGATTACACATCAATTCATATAAAGATTAAAATGCCAATTATAAACCCCTTTTCCCCGTTTCCTATCTAACGTATTCGCACGCATTTTGGCGGCATCTCGGCTATGAAGTAGCCTAGCTATAACAATTAAAAGGGAATATGATAATCATGAAAATTTTAAATTATATTGATATAAACATTTTGGCATGGTAACAAAGTGAAAAGACATGTAATTATCATAACGGTGCAGATATTCAAAACTGATAACTTATGCAATCCAATGTAAAATCAAGCATGATGAGATCCAAATGTCTCCAAATTGGATCTAGCATAATTAAGGGGCATAAAGTTTGATTCACATGTCAAGTTCACAGTAGATTTATATTAACATTAGGTTCCCAATTACTGAGATCTAGCATAGTAAGGGTGACATTGCAACATGTTTTGATTCAAAAGTTTGATTAACATAAATGTCTAGATCCAAATAATAATTCTTATGTCCCATAATAACAGATCTCAATAAATTAAAATATGATGTTCTAGATCTAAACAAAGGTTAAATTATCTTGAAAATGGTAATCTAAAATCAACCACAAACTTAGGGAAAAGGTAAGATCCACATATGTAACATGATGAATTAACCCCAAAAGGATTAGATCTAAAGAAAGTAGATCTAACATACACAAGTTAAGATCCCAAAGATGACATAGATTAAGGATTTACAATAGATCTAATTTATGATGAACATTGAGATCTAAGCCATGGAATATTTTAGATACACAAAGTATGACAAATCCAAGTTGTTTTTAATTACAAAAAGCATATCCAATTCATATTCATAACATGATTACTTTTAAATCTCTAAACCTAAAAACAATTATACTCATAGCGTTGATTTTAGAGAAATTGACATAATATACTTGCATAAAGGATTAGATCTGCCACATATACCCAAATCATAGTCTTTCATAATCCACATTCAATTAACATAAAAGTGACTAGAACTCACAAAAAAAGGATGGATCTTGAATTCTGGGATCTGATTTCTGAATTTGTTAAGCTTAACCCTTGATGTAGACTTTGATTTTTATTTTTCTTCTAGCTTGAATTTGATTTTCTTTAGTGGAGGCTAGATTAGTTTAGGATTCAGCAGCATATAGGCTCATGAATGATTTAGGATTTAGGTTAGATGTGATTATATAGAAGCATAGGATTAATTTGAGACTTCAGATCAACATAGGATCCATCCAGACCATCCAGTCCAAGAGAATGTGTCATTAGACCAATCAGAACCGCCACGTAGCCCTATGACTCAGAAAATCGTCATTTAGACGCATCGGCCCAGATATGGCCGATGGGGTCGACCCCTACAGGGGGGGGGGGGGGGTCGACACCTCTGAGTGGGAATTTTCCCGCTCGGCCCGCTTCTTTTCTTTTGAATTTCGAATTGCTTTTTGATTATTAATTATTATTTTAACTTAATTTCTGCTAAAACTTGAAATCTTCTAAGCTCCATAACTTCTTCATACGAAGCCCGATTTACGCAAACTCGAGCTCTATCTCAAGCAGAATTCCGAGACGAACGCAATGGCGTAACCCTTTTCACTTGATTCTTTTTCTAAAAATTAAGTGTCCTTTAATTTGCTAATTTTAATATTTTAAAATTATGGGGTGTCACATTCTTCCCTCCTTAAAGGTTTTCGTCCCCGAAATCTTCAAGTTAAGAAGAATGCATCCTACCATCCATCATCCATCTACTCATCCATCATCCACAAGCATCCATTGTCCTTGAAAGATTTCTAATGTTTTTATGAATATATGCAAAGGTGTGTGTATATGTCCCAACACTAATGTGAATATCAGGCGGTCTAGTGATTCAGTTGACCTCCTCAATGTAGTGTATGTTAGTGCCATAATCCAACATGTATGCAACCATCCCTATTATATCATATAAGTTCTATATGTGTGCACACTCACTCGTTCAAATGCATAATCCATATGATGATACATCCATTTTCATCCATGAGGAAAAAGAAAAATGCACACACATCCATATACAGTATGAGAGTGATTGAGCCGATCTTAGTGCCTAATGTGTGTGTATATGCGTCCACAGGAAACCACTAGCAAACACTTGCATCCATCAAACATAACATGTTTCGAATACATGTTTACATTCATGGGTTCCCTACCTAAAGTCGAAGATTCGATCGATAGGATACAGACGAACGATAGAAACAAGTATGCGAAAAAAACCTTGTAAAAGAAGTTAAGAACATAGTCCTAAAGGACAGGGTATGAAGCGTGATATTTATCTTCAATTTCCCAAGTTGTATCCTCGCAGTCTTCTCTACTTTTACTTCCTTCCGCAAGTTTGGCTCCACTTCTTCGGACTCTATACATTTTATTACCACTTGAATAGTCATCTTAGATTGATGGGCTTCCTCAAGGAATGTCTTTAATAGGTTTCCCATCCTGATATGATTCACCTATCAAAACTCTTCCTAAGTAGCTCCCCCAATTATCTACCAAGTTCCCTCTTTTCTTTTAGGGGTTTCATGTCGCACAGGCAATGCAACTGGCTTTGCATTATCCACATAATATATTCGAAAACCAATCTCGTGCCTTGGGGTAAACCCTAAATCTCATCAAAAACATCATAATAACCTCGGGCTACTGAAACAGATTGCAAATCATCGATAGATGCATCCAGAGACTCTAGGAAACTAAGCATAACCGACCCTTGTGGGTCACAAGAAATTTCGAGGGTCCTCCCATGACAAGTTAGAATCCTGACAACCCTCCTCTCACAATCTAGCATGGCTCTGTACGTAGTAAGCCAACTCATCCCTAGAACCAACCCCTAGCCCATGAAACAAAATGTGCATTGCACTCAAACTCGAGCCTAACACAGATATTCTCAAACCCCGACAAATCGCAGATAAATGAGCCGAACCACCAATGGGGTTTGAGACAACAATGGGATCCACTACCATACTAGTAATTAAGTGCAGAAATTCAATTACAGAACTAGATATAAACAAGTATGAAGTACCAGAATTTTAAAGTGTTCTAATTGGAAAGTATGAAAGAGAAACTAAGCTTTCTACAGAAAAATTTCTACCTCTTTCAGGAGCACTGATCACGAGAGCATGCACCTGCCCTCAGAAGTCCCAGCTCTCTGCCCTTGTCCCTGCGATCCTTGTTTCTTTGGGCATTCTGTAGAATAGTGTCCAGGTTCTCCGTAATTAAAGCAATTGACCTTCCTTCTCTTGCAATCTTTAATCAAGTGACCTTCCTTCCCGCAATTGTGACACTTCCTCTTATCCCTGCCTTTTTCATCTTTCCCTCCTTTCTTTTGCTGTTGTTGTGGCTGTTGTTGCTGTTGCCCTTTCTTGGGCCACACCTTCTTATTCTGCGATCCCTCCACTTTCCTGTCTAGAGGTTCTTCCATCTTCGTCTCTTTCTTACCATCCTTTTCTTCCTCCTGTAACAGTGCCATATCAACCAGTCTCTCATAAGTCGCACCCATAGGTATATGGGACATAGCTAGGCTGTGCAGTGACTCATTCAACCCTTTAACGAAACAGAGAGCCTTTTTATGTGGAGTGTTTACCAACTCTAGTACGAATCTAGCCAGCTGGTTAAATTGGTTGATGTATTCCTTAACCGACGGCTTCCCTGTTTGAGTGCTAAGAACTTCTCCATCTGTAGGCTTCGTTCAGCTTGCGAGAGGAACTTCATTTCAAACCTCATTCTGAAATCCTCCCAAGTCTCAACTGTTCTTTCAGCATTAGTAACTTCCCACCAGAAAGAGGCTTCGTTCTTAAGTAACTATACAACCAATTGTATCTTCTGCCTATCGTCCACTTCGAAGATAACAAACAAATCTTCTGTTTCCTTGAGCCAGTTTCTTGCTTCCACGAATGATTCAGTCCTATTAAAGTTATTTCCGCCCATAGCTCGAAAGTCTCTATATATCTTCGAGAAAGCATTCACACACAGAGGAGGAACGGCTGCAGCAGGGGGAGGAGGAACGTCTGCTGGGCCTGCGGCATCAGCCCTAGCCTCGAGATACCTTCTGAACCAGCCGGGTATCTGTATGCCTTCGGGAAGATTAAGATCCCCAGACAGGCTAAAAAGAAAAAGGAAGAGATTTAGATAAAGGACCAAAGGATATTACATACGGCTTCTTGGGGAATATTTTCAAAACAGACGTTTCTTTTTGAAAATACTTTCTTTTAAAACCTTTTTGAATAATATTTCCCAAAACTTTTATCTAATCTGGTAACCTTCAGCTCTAATACCAAGTGTAACACCCCAATTCCATTAATGTCACTCACAAAGGGAATGCATTAAGTTTCGTGAAGCGTTTAGGTAAACAGACACAGAATATTACAAGACAGTTATATATAATTTTTTGCAGCGGAAATAAACAACTTTATTAAATCATCAAAATACCTTGTTTCACAATACCATAAGTCATAAAACCATTACAACAAAATACTTCTATCTTGCATAATCAGAGTACATAGGAATTAAAAGAAAACATTATTCCCCTGTTAAAAGAGTAAGCCATAGCAAAGATAGAGATTCTAGCCATACTTTAGAAGTAGCTTCTAGCAAGTTGATATCCGAATCCTGACTAAGCTTGGGTGTTTTCTCCCTGAGAACCTGGGGAGCAGGGGGAACAGAAGAGAGAATAAAAAACAAAAGGGGTCAGACATAAAGTCTGTCGAGTCTAGTAACTTTTAGCCAGTAAATAAATAAAGGTAATCATGACAGGCATATAAAGTGGATAAGAGGGTTCACTGTACAGATGGCAGGTGTGACGAGGCAGATAAGGTAAGGTGTATATATGCTTCACTAGAAACTACTCTGCACTATCACTAGTATAATCAAGATGAGATGATCCCTTCCACTATTAGTTGGTAGATTAGGGCATACATCCGAGTATACCCTAACCACTACCCTAATCGATCGACTCCCTACTCTGTAGATTTCCTTTGCTAACCCCACAGTAGGGGGTATCACTTCCCTAAAGTGGCAACCCAAAATGTACACAAGCCTATCTACTGGTGTCACGGTCGTCTTGTCCCCCTCTTCCCGGCCCATGCACGCACATATCCCCAGTTGGTTTGCGCCGTTCCCACCATCCATCTCGTTTGGATCGCTTATAATCAATCAGTAAGCGTGCCCCTTCTCCGCCTAGTACGGAGTTCTCTACTCTGATACCACTACGGGTTACTGACAGAAATGGGTCCCACACAATATGATACAAGCTGTCCCTTTGTCTTGTATTCCCACTAGGTTTTCCACTGACTATGTAAATCCAAAAAGGGTGATCTTTAATTACATATCCCTATACTAGTTATGTATTCCCTAAAGGGTGATCTTTAATTACATAACTCCCACACAATATGATACAAGCTCTCCTCTTTGTCTTGTATCCCCACTATGATTTCTACTGACTATGTATACGCAAAAAGGGTGATCTTTAATTACATAGCCCTACACTAGTTATGTATACCCTAAAAGGGTGATCTTTAATTACATAACTCTATAATGGTTAAGTTTGTGGGCCTATATATACAAATATTACCCACCAACCCTAGATGTACTTATCCCTCCCACTGATTCAAACATATTTATTTAATGGTTAAGTTTGTGGGCCTATATATATACACACTAATATTACCCACCTACCCAAAATTTACTTAACCATCCCACTATCCAATCCACTTTTACTTAAACCTAACTTATGATTATAATCATACAGTCCTAATGTATTAAATTAGGTTAAGTAGTCTTTTCTTATTACCATGTCCAAATATGGTTGTATTGGACTAGACCTCCCATATTAGGCCTACAACGTGTGGATGCTGGATATGCCGGTCAGGTACGGGCAGTCTTATTCCACAGTTGGGTCTAAGCTTGTGTCTTAGCCGATGTCGTATTCAAACACTTGGACCTCTCACATTTGGTTTAACATTAGTGGCTGCTGGATATGCCGGTCGGGTCCGGGCAGACTTCCACTACAAATGTAACCTAACCTCGTGTCATAAGTGTTAATTTAATTTCAAATTTTAATTGCTAAACATTCTGTTTTTGATTAATAATTTAATTAATTAATCCTTTCCTTTTATAGGTGACAATACCTATTTTATTAAAAATTTGGATTGCACATCAACTCATATAAAGATTTACATGCCAATTATAAACCCCTTTTCCTCATGTCCTATCTAACGTATTCGCATGCATTTTGGCGACATCTAGGCTATGAAGTAGCCTAGCTATAACAATGAAAAGGGAATATGATAATCATGACAATCTCAACTTATATTGACATAAACATACTGGCATGGTAACAAAGTGAAAAGACATGTAATTATCATAACGGTGCGGATATTCAAAACTGATAACTTATGCAATACAATGTCAAATCAAGCATGATGAGACCTAAATGTCTCCTAATTGGATCTAGCATAATTAAGGTGGCATAAAGGTGGATTCACATGTCAAGTTCACGGCAGATTTATATTAACATTAGGTGCCCAATTACCTAGGTCTAGCATAGTAAGGGTGACATTGCAACATGCTTTGATTCAAAAGTTAGATTAACATAAAGGTCTAGATCCAAATAATAATTCTTATGTCCCATAATAACAGATCTCAATAAATCAAAATATGATGTACTAGATCTAAACAAAGATTAAATTATCTAGAAAATGGTAATCTCAAATCAACGACAACCTTAGGGAAAAGGTAAGATCCGCATATGTAACATGATGAATTAATCCCAAAAGGATTAGATCTAAAGAAAGTAGATCTAACATATACAAGTTAAAATCCCAAAGATGCCATAGATTAAGGATTTACAATAGATCTAATTTATGATGAACATTGAGATCTAAGCCATAGAATATTTTAGATCCACAAAGTATGATAAATCCAAGATGTTTTTAATTCCAAGAGCATATCCAATTCATATTCATAACATGATCACTTTTAAATCTCTAAACCTAAAAATAATTATACTAGTAGCGTTGATTTTAGAGAAATTGGCATAACATACTTGCATAAAGGATTAGATCCACACATATACCCAAATCACAGTCTTTCATAATCCACATTCATTTATTTAAACCTAAAACTGACTGGAACTCACAAAAAAGAATGGATCTTAAATTCTGGGATCTGATTTCTGAATTTGTTAAGCTTACCCCTTGATGTAGACTTTGATTTTTATTTTTCTTCCAGCTTGAGTTTGATTTTCTTTAGTGGAGGCTAGATTAGTTTTGGATTCAGCAGCATATAGGATCATGAATGATTTAGGGTTTAGGTTAGATGTGATTATATAGAAGTAAAGGATTAATTTGAGCCTTTAGATCAACATAGGATCCATCCAGACCATCCAGTCCAAGAGAATGTGTCATTAGACCAATCAGAAGCCGCCACGTAGCCCTATGACTCACAAAATCATCATCTGGACACATCAGCCCAGATCTGGCTGATGGGGTCGACCTCTACAGGGGGGTCGACACCTATGTCGACACCCCTATAGGGGGGTCGACACCCCTAGGGTCGACACCTATGTTGACACCCCCTGGGGAGGTCGACACCTCTGAGCGGAAATTTTCCCGCTCAGCCCGCTTCTTTTCTTTTGAATTTCGAATTGCTTTTTGATTATTAATTATTATTTTAATTTAATTTCTGCTAAAACTTGAAATCTTCTAAGCTCTATAACTTCTTCATATGGAGCCCGATTTACGCACAGTCGGACTCTATCTTAAGCAGAATTCCGAGACGAACGCAATGGCTTAACTCGTTTCAGTTAATTCTTTTTCTAAAAATTAAGTGTCCTTTAATTTGTTAATTTTAATATTTTAAAATTACAGGGTGTTACATAATGAGTTAAAGGTTTTAGGCCTGAGCAATAGCCACATTGTTATCGTAATGTATATCATTGGATCAACATTGAATTAAGTTCAATTACGAACTTCTTTATCCAAATATTTTCTCAGAATCAATATATATTTCTTGTTTTAACAATCAAAATTATTCACAATATTTAATGTCTTATCAGTATATAACATTACAATTATTATGTCACTCCCACTCAATTTCTTGTCTATAAAAGATTCAATGGTATTTTGTGGAATTCTATTTCTTTCCCATTGGTATCTTAGAGAATGGTTCTCCTTTAGAAGGATACCAGTTCGAGCAATAAACTATTTATTCTCAAAGGATTTATAGAAATAATATCCGTTTGTTTCTTTTGGATATTCCACAAAACAGTTATCTGATTTGGGTCCGATCTTACCAGAGGAAAGTCAATTAAGAAATGGCTTACATCCCAAATCATCGCATTGGAGATACTAGGACATTTCTTGATCCATATCTTATATGACGTCTTTAGAATCGTTTTAGTGGGATTTAATTCAATTGTTCTAAATTTAATCTATTTGAATATGTGATTTATCATTAATCGTACTATATCTTATAAGGTGCGATGTCTCCTTTCAGACACACCATTCCAATATGGTGTTCTAGATGGACTGAGTTGTGAAAAAATTTCATACTCTTCTTGATAGTCATTATATAATTGTCTTAAATATTCTCTCGATCTGTTCAAAGAGAACTTATTTTTTGCCAAGATTGGTTTTGAACTTCACTGAAGTCTTTGAACTTTTCAAAGGATTCTGATTTGTGTTTCATAACATACACATATCTATATCTACTGATATCATCAGTAAATATAATAAAGTAATAAAACCTGCTTCTAGCTATGTATTTATTGCTCCATATACATCATTATGTACGAGACCCAATACTTATCATCCGTTCACTTTGTTAAGTTAAAGGTGATTCAGTTATTTTGCCTAATAAACAAGATTTTCATTCTTCATATGAATCAAACTCAAATGATTTCAAAATTCCATCATAATGGAGTTTTGATGTGCTTTTCTTGCTTATATGGGTAATTGACAATGCTTTCAAAATTCCATCATAATGAATAACAATTGTTAATATATTATAAATGGAATTTAAACTGTCTGAACAAGATACATTATAACATTTATTTTAAATTAAATTTTAAAAATAACAATTATTTTAATTATTTAATTAAGCTAGTACATAGAACAAAAGCAACTTCCTATAGATAATCCAACAACATTTGCCTCATTTCTAATCATATATGTTCAGTTGTCCTTTTGTCGGAAATCTACTTGTTCTGCAATTCCTGAAAATTCACATACATCTATGTGATTCGTATCTAGTATCTAATACTAGAGATATGTAAGTAGATTGTAATAACATTTATGTCTTATTCAGTTCAAGTCATACTTCAACTCATTTTTAGATCTTCTCTATGTTTCTAAAACAATTACATTTAGTTTGTATGAGGACAATCGTCAAATTTCAATGTTAGTCAAGAAATTTGATTTAATTCAATTTATCATTCTCAAGGATTAATTTAAATTATCGGAGTAATTTATTATTTAATATCTGCAGTAGATAAAAAATGATAACCGATTCTTTAATATTTATTTAATATAAATACAAAGTTTTGGCGAGCAAATTTTATATTTACATAAATGTATAAGTCATACCCAATAATACAGTCGAAGCACCACAATTACTCATACCGCATATAACCAAAATAAGAGGTGTATAACGCTTTGGCATCAGTTGCATCCAATGAGACTGGCATTGATGGGTGTATTATTGGAAGACTTTACCATGACTTAATATAACATAATTTGCTTTAGAGGGATTTTATAATACGTAGTGGCGAACAATACCAGTGTTATTTATATATATCAAAATATATGTATTTTACACTAATAATTTAGTTTCATATAAATGCTTAATTTATATATATATTTATTTAACACAAGTATTATAAATATTGAGTGTTAATATATATATATCATATATATATATATATATATCACGGGGAAAAATTTTGTATTTTCAAATAAATATCCATGTTATAAACAATTCTGGTTTCTACACAAATCATAATAACTATTCATGTTCATCCATTATGGCATTTCATTTACTGCTGCATCTTCATAAATGAATTTAAGCCCACTAATTTTATAATAATTTTCAACAAAGGCCCAATTAAAACTTAACGGAATTCTATCCCATTCCAAAACATAATACATAATATTGATAGGCAATCTAATCTCACATACAACAGATTAAATATTTCAAAAACAAAACTGTTGTAAACAGAATCCGATGACCTGAATCAAAACAAGGTCAGACCCTTTCAAATATTGTTAAATATCATGACATTATAAATTGTATTATCTTGCATCTATTTCATACATACCAGTAGATCATATATATATATATATATATATATATATGTGTGTGTGTGTGTGTGTGTGTGTGTGTGTGTAACTGCTTATACATACATATATATATATATATAAATAAATACATTCCGATCAGTTGCTAGCATATATATATATATATATGTAAAATTGGTTTGTACATTTTCATACATAAATGTAAATGAACTTGATGCATTTACACTAATTTACCTATACAATATTACAATTGCAAAACCATTTTGCACGAGAATATGCATTAGTATGCATTCTGGACTGTTTCCAACAAGACATCCTTTTTGAGCAATCCCAAGCACTCCTATTGTAAATCAATATGTACACATTCTCCTATACCACTCAAGATGACATTTTGAAACTGTGAGTGTATTTATGTAATATATGTAGTCATCCATGTCACACACATATTTTAGCAATTAATTATATCAAATAATATAAGTTTATACATAACTATGAACATAACTGAAATACATCTACTTCATATAAATACATATCAGAAATCATTTAATTATAAAACTTAATACTTGCTTACTATGTCACACATTTCTAAACTGTGGTTACTTATGATCATATAACCAAGATTTATCATTCATAATGAAGTCAAATTGGTTTTATCTTAAACCATAATTTTATCAGTGGTTTAAATACACACATTTATACACATTTGTGTGTTCCCTAAAATCAAATCCTAAAGTAAAATTAATGATTCAATTAACCATAGAATCTGATTTTCTGATTCTAAGCTAACACTGAGTCATAAAGAAAAATCGATCTCGATATGCATATGTTATACAGGTGGTTAATGAATAAGTGTTATACCCTATGGATCCCTTTCTGATTCAAACATTTTGAAATGAAACATAATAAATATATATACCAACAAAATCTAATTTCCTTTAATCATTCAATACAAATATTGGTCCAATAATCATTTGAACACACACACACACACACACACACACACACACACACACATATATATATATATAATTAATCTCATTATTTATAAGCTAGAAATTTGTGTTCATGATTGTGCATATTATCGTCATAATCTAAACAAATTTATAGTAGATCTACACTTACAGGAGGTGCTTTACTTGGCAGCTTTCCAGAAGCATACAAATTATGGAACTCTTTTCATATATGTGGGTTTATGCCAATAACACCGTATACATATATGTATTAGCAGAATACAATTAATGTGTGCAACATGATATTGTATTTCCAAATTTAATACAAATATATATATATGTGTGTGTGTGTGTGTGTGTGTGTGTATATATATGTGTGTGTGTGTGTGTGTGTGTGATGTGATAACTTATATAGGTCCATTAGCAAATATCAAAACATAGTAATTGCAGTTAAACTCGCAATACAAAGATACATCATTATGTATCACAACAGTATTGTAAAACATGACTCTAAGAATAACACAAGTAATGTATTTAATATGTGATCAACATCTAAACATCATCAAATTAGTGCTTGTGTCATAAGTGCATATTTGATGATGTATAAACTATAAGAGCATTTAGGTAAACTGTTCATAACAATATGACTGCTGCTGGCATATATTATAAAGTAACCCTTTTATTTTACCACCATTTTCAAATCTACAATTGGGATTTTAACATTTATTTGTATATCATATATACATATGTCCAGGCGTATTATAACTTCTAGCTTTAAATAATCAAGAAGTTTTGATTGAAAGTTTTAAAGTTAAAATCTGGTTATGCATATACACATCAATATCCAATACAGTAACTTTATGTATTGAATGTCTAACTTTTATTTAGGTCGAAGGTTTAAGAATAAAATAACACTTATTCTACTCCTAATTATAATTTTTATAATATGCAACGTAATATGTGCATCTGCAAAACCAATAGGATATATTTGTGAACACACACACAAATATATATATATATATATATATATATATATATATATATATATATATATATATATCGCGTACATATACATATGTATATAAGTTTATATGTCCAGGTATACTTGTACCTTTCATCCATAAGTATCCAATAACATGTGTATAAAAAATTGCATTTCAGTATATACAACATTGCAGGAGAATCATAATTTTGAAATCTGCTAAAGTAAATAAACAATATTTCTAGTATCTATAACTTAAACCAAAATAAGGATTTCATGATCATTCATCTTATTGCATACATTATGCATGTGTGTGTGTGTATATATATATGTATATATATATATATATGTTATCTTATAACAAGGGTTAAGACTATGTTAGGTTTCATAAAATTAAATCCAATGATTTCAATAATCCAATTTATCTTAATATTAATAAGTCACACTTATTATCATTTTGTTTCAGTTCAAACATTTTTAATGAAAATATTTAAGATAAATCCTAGACTACTGTAAAATGCAGTGGATACATAGTCTGTTACATCATAACAGATCAATTATCTTAGATGTTAATCATTACATAAGACTTAGCTTTGTATACTTAAATCAAAATCAAGATATATATATATATATATACTTATATATATGTTATAGTATATATATATATACATACATAGTGACTTGAAGGTCATCATGTGTTCATGATCAATATCATAAACTTGCAAAAACAAAAGGAAGTTAACAATGAATCTAATATTCAATCATGTGATCAACAATCAAGTTTGTTCCTTTTGATCACAAGCATATCTGTTTTTATTACGATTGTGATTAATCTGATTAAATCAACAAAAGCAAAAAAATTGTTTAAGTAATTCTTCCCTAACAAATCATATTTGCTAATTCATAAAAAAATATTAGTATAAATTTTTTGAATACTAGTAAAATAGTATAAGTATTGTTTATATGCAGACAATACTAAAATTGTATCCAAATCTGTTTGATAAAGCATACAAAGTCAGTTGTTTAAACTAGATATAAATGTGTCTCATATCATCCAATATGATAAATAGCATCTGAGCTTTGTTTAAAGTTAATATCATATTTTAATTTATAATCCATCTTAGATTTACAATAATATCAAATCTAGGTTTTTTTCTTAAATTACAACATATTAGAATTTTAAACATGGGATGATTTAAACGCTTTAGACCAGAGTAAGACAACTAGTTTTAATCTAGAAATTTATTTAATTTTTGTATCATATACAAAACATTTTCAAATGAAATAATTTCACTTTGACTGGATTTAATTTCCACTACAACAAAATGACCCTATTACAACGGTGGAACACCGTTGTAATATACATTTTACAACGGTGGGCCAACCGTCGTGTATTAAGAAGTTGTAATAGACTAAAATCTTTTACAACTTTTCTGCACCGTTGCAACACCGTTGTAATATGCACATTTTACAACTTTTTTCCACCGTTGTAATAAACTTTATTACAACAGTTTAGCACCGTTGTAATACTATCTACTACAACTGTTATGCACCGTTGTGATTGATAGTTGCATTTTATAAAAAATTAGACCTTTTGCAACTAAAATGAACAATACATTAAATGTGGTAATACTCCATAAGCAAATCAGATCTTATAATTATTTGCAAACTAATTTATTAAAATACTCAAATTTTCAGTATTACAAACAATTAGTTTTAGAAAACATTTCGCGCATTATTACATACTTGACCGTTACAAAGCAACTTAGTACAAACACAAGTACTCCATGAAATCTCGAGTTAGAACCACCAATGAAATCTCGAGTTAGAACCAACCATGCTGAATCTGCATAACAGAGAGAGAGAATTAATAACTCTTGTCTAATAAAATATGTACTTATTGGATATATTATACATAATACTACTTTTATTATGTAATACTCAGTAAATATAACGGTAATGGTTATTTATATTATTATATAGTAAGTGTAAAGACATATTAATTGACCAAACGTAATAAATATAATAAAAGTATAAAATGTATTATTCTATGATTGTACATAACAAATTAATTGTTTGATAGTAAAGAGTAATTATATTCATTATATATTTGCTAGTTTGGGTTGACTCTGATTTTGATGTTTGAATGGTGGCAATTTTGAAGTTTGAATAAGTTGAGGAAGTTGGTGATAGGTTGGAAAGGTAAGATGTATGATTGGGTTATTATTGGTGTTTGGGTGTAATGAAGTTGTTGACGAAGTAGTTTGATTGGTGGTTCAAGTTCAGGTGCAGGTTGATGTTGTTTGCTGAGAATTCATATGATGTTGTAGGCGCTGAAGTGTGTGGAGGTGTTGATTGCAGGGGAAAGAGTGATATTGGGGTAGTCGAAGCATAAAAAAATGTCCTTACCGAAATGATAATGTCATTGTTAAATTTAACTCATTATACCTGAGCATAGTTCTCCCTTTATAACAAATGATAATGACAAATCTTCATCCTGGGACATTGTCTGTTTAAAAAAAAACACTATTATAAAATGAACTTCATTTGTGATCAAAATAATTTCAAAATTGAATAGATGGTTCAGTATTGTGGTATGACAAGAAAACCTGAATGCTATTATTTAAACTATTCTTAGGACTATATTTTGACTAAAAACGATGGCTGCTTGGATTCATAAGCATTTGATAAATTTAACTCATTATACCTGAGCTTAGTTCTCCCTTTATAACAAATGATAATGACAAATCTTCATCCTGGGACATTGTCTGTTTTAAAAAAAACACTATTATAAAATGAACTTCATCCTGGGACAACTTGTGATTCGAAACACAAAATTAAAGTAAAACTAACTATCATTTCATTTGCAGCAACTCTTAATGCTGTTGAATCTAAGAGAAAATGAACAACATATTCATCAAGTTTATAAGTAAAATAGCCTCCTGTGCCTTGAATTAGAACACAAAATGCACAGACAAACCAAAATAAAACTTGCAAGAACAGATCACAATAATCCCAAGCAGCAAAACCATAGAACCACAAGGCTGCAAAACCATAGAGCCACAACAAACCCTTTGAAACTTCCTCAAAACCAACAACCAACTAACAGTTTCTCAAATTCCTCGATAACTCAATAAACCAATTCCAAAATTCACTCAACAAGCAAAGAACCCATCGAAAAAAGCAAAATAGACATACCGTAGAATGCAGAGTAAATCGCGTGCCAAAGGCCATACCCAAGACCAAACAAAGCAGGGTAAAACATAGAGAGATGGCTCGCAAACAATGGAAGCCTAGGGTTTGCAGTTGACGAACATAAGACCACTCGAGAAGCTGGGAAGGCAAAAAGGATAGAGGTAGTGAAACAGCAAATAGGGGCAAAAGCGAATCGAATCGAATTTACTAAATCGAATCGAAAAGTGATTTTGTTTTTGGATCTAATTTGGAGAAGGAGGAATCATTCCTCGGTTTGGGTTCGAATAGGGAGGTCCATCTTCGGGAAGGAAGGGGAGCTGAGACTGTTAATGGTGGTGGCGGTTCTGGCAGTGGAGGAATTTGGATCGGAGGTGGGTCAGGAATTTGGGGAGGAGGGGGATTATCGAGGAGGATGGATGGGTTTGAAGCGAAAGGGGGATCCGCCGCCAAGGTTGAGAGGCTAGGTTTTGAATGATTATGAATTTGAAGTGATTTTGTTTAGCGTTGACCAGATGAAATGATTTTGTTTAGCGTTGATCCAGACGCGGCCCGCCAAAATTTTCAATCCTCCCGCTTAAATTTTGATCTAGGTGCAGTACACGAGAGCCAAAATTTGATTTTTTCAGCTCAAGTTTCCTACTTTCTTCCGCGCTGACAGTTAATGTCCATAAATCTTTCATTGATCATAATAAAAATTTAACCAAAATACATAGAATTAAATGTTATAAGTTGAATTAATAAATAAAAACTTATATTAAATATGATATGGATTTCTTGATAATTAATTTTTATTAAAATATTAAATATTACTTAATTATTAGTAATAGTTATTATTATTTATTATTTATTTCTTCATAGTTATAATTGAATATTAATTATTAAAAGTTTATTATGGATATGTTGCTAATTATTAATTATTAAACACATAACATTGACTATTAAAAATTAATTACTATTTATTAATTATTAAGTACTAACTATTTAATAGTAATTATTATTTATTAATGATTCCAAAGGTTATTGCTAATTGTTAATTATTCTTTAATATTAATATTATTCAATATTAAATATTAGATTTTATTTATACTTAACAGGCCTCTACTACAATAAGTAGAAAAAGAACCGTTGAAAATAGATTTATACAACTTTCTAACAAAATCGTTTTAATTATTAATTATCAAAAATTAATAACTAAATATTAAATATTAATTCTTGAATTGTTTTAATTATTAATATTAATGATTACTTTCTATTAATTAATTGTTAAAGACTAATTATTAAATAATTAATAATAATAATTTATTATAATAATTATTAAATATAAAAAATTATTTACTAATTATGTTTATTTCAACTGGTACAAAATGTCAGTTGTAATAGAAATCTATCACAACTTACAAAACAAAAAAGTTGTTAAAAAAACGTTTATTACAATGGTGATTTTACCACCGTTGTAAAAGTTGTAAAAAATACGTTTATTATAACTTTAGGGAAATGACAGTTGTAAAAAACATTTATTACAACGGTGATTTTACCACCGTTGTAAAATTAAAGTTGTAATATGGTCTTTTTGTTGTAGTGTTCAATTATTCTATCAATTGTGTTCACAATACTATCGGGTTTGGTATGATCGAATAAATTGAAACCCTAATCGTACTCAACATATAGATTAACATATGCCCTAGATTAGATACCATTGAAAGAAAATTTGGTTCGAATTCATGTCTAATAAAATAAATTTCAACCAAATTACAACTAGATCTACATGATAATATGTAAATCAAGAATTATACCTTGCTAAAGCTTTCTCCTTTTCACGAAATCGAAATGGTTTTGGGTTGAATCGAATCAGCGCAAGACAAATCGCCCTACCTCCATAGATTAGTCCACGAACACTTGACCTTGAAGATGTCAAACATAATCAGGACCAAGGATGGAAGGTGCTATCCATTTGGGAATTTTTTAGGATTTTCTTTGATTTGGGATTTTCTGCTTTTTTAGGTTTCTGAAAATCTCGAATCTATGTAATGAAAACCGTTGGCCTTCATTTTATTATGTTGTAACCCGAAAATACTCATATAAAATCATAACATAAAAGTTCTCATACCAATTCAAAACTAGAGAATAGTCAACATTTGATCCTCTTTTGTTGTAAACGACTCTCATCCTTTTCAAGCGTTCTTATATGTGACCCTATAGGTTATTACAACGTTGGCAATGATTTTAAATCGTATTTAAAATCATAAACAAAGATTGACGTCTAGCAATACGTCATTACTACCCAAGCCATAATAATATTGACGATTCATTACAACCTTTCCATGACCAGTGTACTAATGTAATATAATCCTTTTAACCAATATATCCAGGATTAAACTCGAGACATGGAACGTATCGCCCTCTTTATGATTTAATCCATTTATCTTGATCGATGCGTAGATTGTTTAAAACAAATCAATATTTGAGCACAGCCATGCATTTCACAGTCTCACTCAATCAAAAGGGCCATGGATATCACTGAAAATATGTTGTAGGGTTAAATTCCATCTAGATCATTCATATTTTTCATTCGATTTGAGATGTATCCAATAATCACCATTATCATTTACTCTTCCACAAGTAACTTTAGATGATATTAAACCACAAATATCCTCGAATAAAATTATAATGATTTTAGGTATGAGGACCATTACATCAATGTCACTATGAGAATAACTTATGATACATTTAATTATATACCATGTAGTTTTCTCACGTTGGGTCTGCCTAGTATGCTATTCTTCAGTACTTATTTATGTCTTGACATTAATATCACGTATATTAATGATCAATGAGATGTGATCATCAGTCAGTCAACATACTAGTCTTAATGTTTTATTGTTGTCCTATATAAACAATAAAACTCAACTAGTGGCCTTTAAGAATTATAATACTTAATAATATTACATAATCTCAAGTTCAAGTCTTACTTGAACTATATAATTTTGTATTATTATTATGAGGACTACTATTATGTTAATATATATATATATTACACAGTAAATATAACATAACAGAATATTTTTATTCCAAATAAAACAATAACATTAACAATGTTATTAGTCACATCAAATGGATTGCCTCCAGGGCATAAAATCTAACAGTGCATACATACCATTATTAAAGTATAACAAATAACATCATAGCGGAAATAAACTCTATATATAACTAATGCTGAAGTCTACTGCTCCAAGCTCTTCCAAGTATATCTGTAAAATCCCGACTACTTGACTGCCCATACAAATTTGGGCACCCAAGAATTTAGGTTAAAACAAAACAAAATAAACTCTGGGTCAGTCATGGGACTGGTGTGAGTAAACTTCAATCATTTCGGTTTAACTTTTCAAAATCCATTTCAAAGAGATGTTAATCATAAGATCGATCCATGCATACACACAGATAGATGGTTTTTACCTTACGATAATCCAAAACATTCTTTTGAAATAATATTATTCTGATATTATAATAGTGTCTAATACAAGTAGATATCAATCTACCAGAACGCTTACATCTCACGCTCCACATACATAATATACAATAAAAGCAGCAGGATCTTATTGGGGAATAGATTTCCAACTATAGCAAGGTATGGAACCACCTTCTGATCTGCGTACTCAAAAGGGGATACAATGGAGTTCAACAAGAACATCTTGCAACTCAGCCACACATGACCGTCCATTCATTTTGCTTGAATGCTCCGAATATATTGTCACCTTACGGTAGGTATACCAACGTAACCATTCTCGGGAGAGACAGAAGTGAAAGAAGAACAAAAATGAATATTCTTTAGATGGTGACAATATACCCTAATTGGGGGCGACCCACTTAGCCATATTGTCTGCCCAATTTTTTCCATATCCCGGTTGATGAGGCTTGAAGTCGTAACGTATCTTTGGAACATCTGGCCACCGTTCACTTTGAATGTCACATCGTCAAACCCGCCAAATCACAAATTGATTTCCTAAAAAATACCACAGGTATAAAGCAAATAAAAATGAATTTCTCAGCCACCAAGCATGAATACGTTCGAAGAGGTCAATTTACGCAGTCTATTAGGTATACTCTGTCAAATATTCGTATATATATGTTGTCCTGGGACTTGACAAACCGAAGGTACTATTCTATAAATTCATCTTAGGCAATTTCTACCTAGTATCGTAAGAACAACCCTTGCATATACTCCGTCTTCAATTTTATTCTATATATGATTCGCTAAGCTAATGCCCATATGGAGTGGTTTTCATATTATAAATTTGATCTCGGTCTCTCCATGTTGACAACGGAAAAATGACCAAAAACTTTGATAGCCGGTTATTCAACTATCAAAGGAAAACATCCATACGAACAACAGTCTTATTTCCAAATGGAAATTATATCGATCAACCATCAATCAACACTGAGCCCCTTTAATTTAATTTATCATTAAATTATTCATTTCCCAATTTCCTTTCAATGTCTTTCCCCTAATATTTCTCCAACACGTTTAGCCTCCCACGATTCTTGGAAAACATTTTCATCTATCCATAATTTCTTATTTTTTATATTTAGAAAATATACGTTATCAATATTTGAAAACATTCCCATTTCTTTTCATGCAGCACTATTCTTCCACATCCATCAGCCCCTAACCGTAAACTAGTAAGGGAACAACTCCCTATGTATCAATCTCGAAGGTCGAAACCGACATCAAATCGACACTCCGAAAGCCGTTCAACTTGACTAATTGCCAGTTAGTTCCTAATTTCCTAAACTACATTTCTTAAATCCTTATAAAAAAATATTTTATTTTCTTTATTAGAAAAAAAACATCTCTGGTTATATTTGGAAAACGTTTCAAGAATCCATTTATATAGATTTAAATTAACATTGTATAAAACATTGATTATAACGATAACGTTACAATGTTTGCTTCCAAAATACTAAAATATAACTTTGATTCTTTATTTAGAATAAATAAATCTAATTTAAAACAGAAAGTAAATAGTAGCTTCCTCAATTTGTTATATCGAATTTCAACTTATAACTCTCTTTCGAATAATCTCTATTCGATTAGTGTTCTGAACGTCAGAATAAATTCACCGTTTCAGGTTAATTCAATTTCTAAATTCACTTTCTAATTTATCACCTCCAGACATTTGACAAATTCCTTTTATAACCATTTTAATATGCTAAATGTTTGCTTTTAAACCTTTATTCATTTTAAAACATGAATATAATTCTTTACAAAAAACCTGGACTCATTATACCAAGAAAATCTTGATTTTTATTTACAATTACCATTAAAGGTACAAATCCTATTTATCGAGTTATTTAATAAATTCATATTCCCATTCCACATCATAAACTCCGTTTATAAGTCTTCCTGATAAATAAATATCAAGTTTACAACTTAATCGCGAGTACATATTCTATTGTAAATTATTGGTTTCAAACCAAATATTAACTATCTTGTTAAATTCTGAATTATATAATATAAAATTTCTAAAGTTAAATTATTTTTATAACATTTGACATAGTCGAATTCTCATTATAAATTCTTGTGGATTCATTCAATTCTACTCATTTTTCGAACATCGAAATAAATTTCATCGTTTCCTTTATAAAAGATTCCCAATTTCAAAAATCATTCTTGAATTTATATGTCTAAATTATTATTTAATGATAGTTATTTTGTCTCATTTATAAATTTCATTTTTAAACCAAACTACTTGTTTTTATATAATTAAAACAGGTTATTATATTCTAGCCCAATCAAAATTTCATTTCTATTTTAAAAATAGATTTTTCTCTTTTCAAAACCCAAATTTCTTTTCCATTCTATTCGAATATATTTTATGGTATTTAAATACCAATTGTTTCGGGGTCAATGTTATTCAGAATCTCAAACACATAATAATCAACCACAGATTATTTGTCATATCATATAATGAAATATATGAAAAATAACAACACAATTGTTGAGCAATCCATTTGCATCCCTCCAACCTATTTCCCTGCATCCACAGACGTCAACATAAATAACGCTAATTCCCTATCAATATGAGATAACCAACGTTATTTTTATTCCAACCAATTATTTAGCAATTCATCCAAACAACCATCACACAACATTTAATCATTATTTATTAATCTTAAATAATGTTTATAATGTTATAAAACTGGGCAGAGTTAGTGAGCTTACTCACCTAAGTCATTATTCGTTAAATAACAATTAACGATCAATGATTAAATCGAGTGTTTGATTTATTTTGCCACAAATCAAAAGAAATTAAAATGGCTCTAAACTAGCTTCATCATGTAGCCTACGATCATATGATCCCAACGGATCCAAATTTGCGAAATTATGAAAATGTATCTATAAGATATTAACATTTCAACTTTATATAATCTTTTATATTAAACAATCTTAATTTAATTTTATATTTAATAATTGGGCTTTGCTTACCCAAAATGGCCGACATATGGTCTAACCCGCACCCTTTCTTCCTAATGAAATAATCTCCACTACCCAGTACACTGCCCCATCAGTTCGGCCATTCCGCCACATTAAATGCCTCCAACCATCTTATATATATTATATCTGGGCCTCGCATTATAACCCAACCCAAACTCGGTGCATGTTGAACCCAAACCCTGCCCCTGTAGCAGCTTCTTCCCAAAACCGTCGACCCACATGCTCATGTATACCTTTATTCACCATTACCACATCTCTAGCCTCCCATAAAACATCCATCACCCCCATCATCTTCGAAACTTATCACACCAAGTTCTTTCCTTCGATTCCTCTATCTTTCCATCGCCATCAACATATGCACAAGTTCCCCAACAGAAACCTATCGTTGAGCCAACCTCGAACTGCTACAGGAATGATCAAAAGTTTTTCAAACCATTTTTCCTTCAATCTCGCACGTAAGTGCTAAACAACGTCAGGAATTCAAAAACATTACTGGAAACTTGAATGGTTGCTTCCATTTCACGAGTTCTATGAACTTAATCAACGCGGGTTTAAAACTCAGTGATGAAAGTTTCTACACAACTCTTAGAACTTGGATGAGGACGTAGAGAACTCAAGAGCAAATATGTACGGGTTTTAGAGTTTCCTATGAAGAAATGAATTTGAAAATGTTTTATTAAGACATTAAAAAAACTTCAAACTTTCAGTTTTGATTTCCTTAAACAAAGAATGAGGCCTGCCCCACTGCGTATTTATTTATAGGAGAATGAAAGGATAAGAACAATGTCTATCTATAGGCCTGTGAATTAGTTTGGAGTAGGAAATAGGAGTGGAAACTTGGCCATGAAGTTTTAGGCATAACAGTCTGCGTGAGTTTAAGGTAGGGTGGCTGTTGACATGTGTGTGATGGTGATCCTTCAAGGTAGGTGATAGTGTTTAGGGTGTGTGCAGTGTTTTCTTTTCCATGAAGTAGTAGGGTTTAGCTTAGATCTGCTTGCGTTTTACATTGTTTCTGTATTGATTTTGAAACATAGGCTGCAGTATGATATTCGTAGGCATGTTCAAATGAAATTAGTCTGCCGTGCTAAACTTTTATTTGGAAATATTGTTTAAAGTTAACGCAGTACCAGCTACCTAGAATCCCTTTCTTTTTTACTGCTATGGACAAAAATAAAAATACCTTTGTGATGAGAAATGTGCCACGATCCCAAAAACATAATAAAATTGACAAATTAATTTATTTTGTGAAAATCAAAATCGCTGATTTAGGGCGCAAAATACGTTAAATAAAAAGTTGCTTATTTTCCAAATTAAAAATTATGGAAAAATTCTATAAACTAATTTAACAATAGATCCTGAAAATATTATCTAAATATGAAACAATTATATTATTATAATCAATTAAATTGTTATGGTTTATAAATGATTCCGTAGCGACTTTCTGAAAATTTGATTTGGGCATAACTTACAATCTATAAGACGAAATTTCGATTTTTCACTTCCATTAGAAAAATACAGTTAATTAGATTTGAACATTTCTTGTTTCCAAGAAATACGACTTATAACGAATCCGGTATATTCATTTGAAGTTCAAAACGTAATATAATGAATTACCATGATTTTACGAGCTCGATTATAATTATATTATTGTTAAAACATCCAAACTTCGTTAATAAATAAATTCATTATTAAAATTCAATTCTAACTGAATTAAATCATTTTAAATTATCCAAATCACCCAACATTGCGAATTCAACTATTTCGGACTATTTTTGAAAATTAAATTTATTATTAAACTATTTATATTTATTAAATAATAAAAATTATTTAAATTCAAACCATTTAAATATACCAAACTATTTCTTTAATAAATTAATTATTCAGTCGCTTAAAAATGCGGGACGTTACATTTCTTCCCCCTTAAAAGATTTTGTCCTCGAAATTAATAAGGTAGGAAAATGATATAAACCTTATTATAACTTGGTTAAAAATCATATGTTTTACTTAATTCCAGTTTCAACTGAACTAGATAAATTTTAATTAAAATATTAATTCATTCCTTTTAACGAAAAATTTAAAATTTCTAAAAAAATCTAACATCCTAAATTTCTGAATTTTTTTTTCGGTGTCTCCTTTGCATGGATCAATCGGTACAACTACAACTCGCCTCTCTAGGCCTTCTCCAATCCAAAAGAAAATTAATCAGCCAAGTGGCTTGCCGAATAGGCTAATAAATCTCATACTCATGTGTAATATAAACTTGTACCTTTTGTTGGGCATTCAAATCCATCTCTTCCATTTGCTACCAAGTCAGTACATACTCAGGCATTTCCAATTGATTTCCAAATAGCTTATTCACAAATCCAGTCATCCGCTTATACCCAAGCCAATACCTATTTTAAATTCCAGTTCGAATCTCAATTTCAAATGCTTAACTCACCAATCCAATACCATTCCAAAATTTTATCTCACAAACCCAATTACTTAACCAAGTTAAGTACATTTCTAATATTCCATTAACTAGTTAATTTCTCCAATCAGTTATCTATAATTCAAAATGTGATTTTATTTCAATATCATTCTATTTGCTTTAACAAATTTTATTTGATTTGTTTTTAATTCAATATTTTCTCCTTGGGATTTTTAAACAGCTTAGCCATTTCTAAAACCAAATATTCCTTTTAAAGATTCAAAACAACTTGTTTCCTTAAAACAATTCAAAAACAAAATCTTTGGCAGTAATTCGTCACTTAGAAACTATAAAACAAACACCGATGATGTTTGGATCATCATCAGAATTATTTTTCAGTGACCAAAGTGGGCACAACACTATATAACTTTCAAAACTCATTATGAAACACCTTCATTTTGAAATTACTTCAAAACATCTTTCAAAATGTTTGGAAAACATTTCCAAATTCCCAAGGATTTTAAAATTCCATATATTCAATTTAAAATTCATTTTCAAACTCTCTCCCAAGATTTTGGGATTTTAATTCCAAATCTGTTTTAAATTCTGATTTAACTCATTTGATTTTATATATTACACTTACAAAATTTTTGGTTATTTATATAATCATCTCAATTATGATCTTATTCGATTATAATAACAACCGGGATATCCAATATACTATAATAATTTCAAGATATATATATATATTTCCCTTTGTATCAAAATATGTTTAGGTAAAATTATTTCATTCACCCTTTTTCAAAACATACCATGTCAGTTCATCGTATTCAAGCGTTTAGAAACCCCTACCGATATAGTGGATCCAACTGATCGACCGGAATTCATAAACCACTCCATCAATAAATCTCCACAGTATAAAACCATTTTTATACAAATTTTCAAATACTCTCTATCGTACATATACACGCAAATCAATTTAGGGTATTACGAACCTCATCTCTATTAGTCACGCCACAGAGCTAATGTAATCACGTAACCTTCCGCTTTGATACCATTGTAACGACCCAAGGATTTTCGACTCTAAAAATCAACAAAAAACACCATGTCGATTATTCAAGCATCGAAAACCACAAAGTAAGAGGGTGAGAAATAGAAAGAAAGTTAGAATAGAAGAAGAAGAAGAACACAACATAACAGAATCAGAGTAAACACGAATCTCACAGTGGAACGAATAAATTAAAAAATATATATAACAACTTTTGAAATACAAAACTATAACTGTATATACATACCATTATCAGAGTATAAAATATATGGTCACAGCCGAAATAAACTCTATATATAACTAATGTTGAAGCCTCCTACTCCAAGCTCTTCCAAGTATATCTATAAAATCCTGACTACTTGACTGCCCGCACAAATTTAGGCACCCAAGAATTCAGGATAAAACAAAACAAAATAAACTTTGGTCAGTCATGGGACTGGTGTGAGTAAACTTGTAACGACACGGATTTCGCCCGGACCAAATCATTCGCTAAATCGACTAAGGCCATTCGAATCCCGCATACGCTAACTTTGGGCACACAACACATCAGAACAAATAGCAGAAGACTTTTATTACATCATAATAACGTAACATCAGAGTACAGAATATATCAGAGTACATCGATAAATAATAATACAGTGGAAGATTAAATTACAATAAATGTAATATAATGCAGCGGAAATGAATAAACTAGCTCAGCGGAAGACTATCAATGCACTGGACACAGCTCTAAGCTTCGTTCCAAAATCCTGCTCAAATATATCTACAAAATAAGCTACTCGACTGCTCGTGTGGAAAATAAGGACACCCGAGTTTGCAAGTGAAACAAACTACGAGTCAATCATGGGACTGGTATGAGAAATCTTACTTAACTTATCTAATATTAAGACTAATCACAGGACCGCGCCGCTAACGCGGAACGGGTTTACTCCACTGGATTTCCAGTGCATAAATAATGTAAATCGTTAAACAACACCATACATTTTAGAAAAATGAAACCATTATAAGACTCAAGTCCCATCACACAATGCAACGCAAACTGGAGGATAGAGTTTTACCTTATAATGGTCAAAAATGCTTGATACGATAAAATGGATTTGGTATTATTATTAGTGTACATATGTTTCAAAAACATTTCAATCATAATGTATCAATCATAGACAGTATAGCTACCATATACTATGTCGCCATACTAGTTTTACAATCAAAACCGCATGGTGTCATATTGGAAATTGGGTTTCCATCATGAGTCAAGGATGGGGATGATCTCCTTACCGAAGCAAATGTCTAAGGATTCGGAAGTTGGCGAACCCTTGGATCCTGCAGGGCCGGTCCATAAATACTTTAGTGGATTGGAAATTCCTAAACACACGTTTCTCGGTCCTATTGAACCTATAATTTGGTCACTATCGACCAATAAATCTGAGGTACCTCGTAATCCATCAACTACATAAGTGAAATGCCAGGGTTTGCAAAACCCTGATACCACTTTTAGCTAGAAAGAAACATGTGCACTCCCTGCGTTCCCTTATCCCATTTTAGACTCCTACCGGGGTGTGAGGCTCGCGAAGTAACGCTATACACAAAGCTGTGCCTAAATGGGTTGTGCTTTGATCATCAACCACAAGGCTCTGCTTTTCAACAAAAGCTCTGATCATTTGCATCTTGGCATGCCACATTGAAAATCCACGCCATGCAATCGATAGCTACCAATATATAACCTCTGAGCTCATGCGTCTCAGAGAAGGGTGTTATGCAAGAGAATAAATTCTCCGCTACCAAACAGATATATATTAAATAGAAATCAATGTACATGAAAATGAAATCCAATGTCAGACACACATCCATTTTCAAGTCCGTTCTAGGTCTGAACGAAACCGGAGACACCTTATTCCTCGTCCCGTATGTCCAATACGGAAGAGAGGTGCTTGCTTATCCGGACAATCAACAAGTACGTCCGGACAACTACCACTGTAACCCTTTGTTGGGAGCAAATCAGTCCAGGGCATCAGTAGTCATCCATTCGATGTGAAAATCGTCGGTCTTCAATCATCGTCTTTAATGTCTTCGACTTTAAATCGTCGTATAATTATTTGAAACGAGATTGAACTCAATCTTTTCAAATAATTCTCGAATAATTATAATTCAAATCATCCCATATCGTTAATATTATTTTATAATGATTTATCTCTATTTTTATTTAAATAGCCTAATTTAATTTAACGACGCCTCGGGTCAATAGGCGTCTCTGGCGCTGTTTTCACCCAAATTTGATTTACGCATTTCTCAGAATCTAACTTTTAGGTTTTAACAAGATGTATATCGGTGGAAAGATCTTCCCAAAGCAGGCCTAATGGTTTTAGTTTTGGAAAAATCTGATGGTCGGATCTTTCAGTATAATCGTTTATAGTTACGATTACCAAATGCGAACTACCGCGCGTGATTCGTTTAATTTTAGTTTTTATATATATATATATATAAATCATTCGACGATTCCACTAACGTGTTTAACACGCCAAATAAAAGAATGTTTTATTGGCACAACATATCTACATGTTCATAATGTCAAATAAATATGTATTTTATTTATATTTATTTCTAATGGTCAACAAGTATGTATTTTATTCACATGACATTTTTGCTAATGAAAAATAAAAAGATAAATTTTATTTTCATTATTTGTATGCAATTTCTATTTTTAACTTTAACAAATAAAAAATAAATACTTTATTTGTATATATAGTTTCAATTTATAATATAACATATAAAAATGCCTCTTTACTTTGTACACAAATTCTAATGTATAATCTGACAATAAAATGTCATTTTGATTTGCATACAAATACTATTGTATAATTTGACAATAAAAATGTCACTTTAATTTACATGCAAATTCTATTGTATAATTTGACATTAAAAATGTCACTTTAATATGCATACAAATCCTATTGTATGTTTTGACAATGAAAATGATTCTTTAATTTGTATACAAATCCTATTTCAACAAAATGCATTAAAAGTGATACATTCATTTTTGTTGACAATTCTATTTCAACAAAATGATTAAAAAGTGATTCATTCATTTTGTTGACAATTTTATTTCAACAAAATGATTAAAAAATGATTCATTCATTTTGTTGACAATTCTATTTCAACAAAATGATTAAAAATGATATTTTCATTTTTGGTCGACAATTCTATTTCAACAAAATGATTAAAAGTGATAATTTCATTTTGTTAACAATTCTAGTTTAACAAAATGAATAAAAAGTGATAATTTCACTTTGTTAACAATTCTAGTTTAACAAAATAATTAAAAGTGATAATTTCATTTTATTAAAAATTCTAGTTTAATAAAAAAATTAAAAGTGATAATTTCATTTTGTTAAAAATTCTAGTTTAACAAAAAAAAATAAAGTGATAATTTCATTTTGTTAAAAATTCTAGTTTAACAAAAATAAAAAATAAAAGTGATAATTTCATTTTGTTAAAAATTCTAGTTTAACAAAATGAATAAAAATGGTCTTTTCATTTTGTTGACAATTCTATTTCAACAAAATTAATATTTTTGCTCAAACACAAATCTGTTTAACCAAAAATGTTATTTTTGACATACCTCAAATCTATTTAACGA
This sequence comes from Allium sativum, assembly GCA_030737875.1. Lineage (NCBI taxonomy): Eukaryota > Viridiplantae > Streptophyta > Magnoliopsida > Asparagales > Amaryllidaceae > Allium > Allium sativum. Next base: position 206,539,660 of record CM060911.1, read on the forward strand.
AAATGTAATTTTTGTTTAACTCAGATCTATTTTGACAAAAATGTATATTTTTGTTTTAACTAAACTATTTTGACAAAAAGGTTCATTTTGTTTCAACTATTATATTTTGACAAAAATGTATATTTTTGTTTCAACAATCTGTTTTGACAAAAATGTATATTTTTGTTTCAACTATTTATTTTGACAAAAATGTATATTTTTTTTCAACAACCTATTTTGACAAAAAATTATATTTTGTTTCAACAATCTATTTTGACAAAAATGTATATTTTTGTTTCAACTATTTTATTTTTACAAAAATGTATATTTTGTCAAAAACATATTTTTTTTCAATAATCTATTTTGACAAAAATGTATATTTTTGTTTCAACTATTATATTTTGACAAAAATGTATATTTTTGTTTCAAATATTTATTTTGACAAAAATGTATATTTTTGTTTCAACTATTATATTTTGACAAAAATGTATATTTTTGTTTCAACAATCTGTTTTGACAAAAATGTATATTTTGTTTCAACAATCTATTTTGACAAAAATTTATTTTTTTTGTTTCAACTATCTACTTTGACAAAAATGTATATTTTTGTTTCAGCTATTATATTTTGACAAAAATGTGTACTTTTGTTTCAACTAATTATTTTGAGAAAAATGTATATTTTTGTTTCAACTATTTATTTAAAAAAATGTTTATTTTTATTTCAATTATCTATTTTGACAAAAATGTATATTTTTATTCAACTATAAAAAAATTGATAATTTTTGTCCCGCTATTTTCTTATAACAAAATATCCTTTTTATTTCAACTATTTTGTTACAACAAAAATGTCCTTCTCTTTCAACTATTTTGTTACAACAAAAATGTCCTTCTTTTTTTATTCAACTATTTTGTTACAATAAAATATCCTTTTTATTTCAACTATTTTAATTCGACAAAAATGACAAATTTAATTCAACAATTATATTTTGACAAAAATGACAATTTTAATTCAATTATTCTAATTTGTAAAAAATGACAATTATAATTTAACAATTCTCATTTGTCAAAAATAAGAATTTTAATTCAACAATTCTAATTTATCAAAAACGACAATTATAATTTAACACTTCTAATTATTCTAATTTGTCAAAAATGACAATTATAATTTAACAATTCTAATTTGTCAAAAATGACAATTTTAATTCAAAAATTCTAATTTGTCAAAAATGACAATTATAATTTAACATTCCTAATTTGTCAAAAATGACAATTATAATTTTACAATTATAATTTGTCAAAATGACAATTATAGTTTAACAATTCTAATTTGTTCAACACAACAATCATCAAATTGATATACCTACATAACAATATCAATTCCAGATCAAATTATGTATGATAATCAATAGAATTTAACAGCGTAAGAGTAATACCACAATCATGATTAAGTAATTTTAATTATATATAAAAAAGTAGAATTTCTCATAGTGTTTTCGAATTTGGATTTGTCTGAATTTCCAACGTGCTCCGTTTAAGCTCTAGTTAGTTCTGTCGCGAAGATCTCGCTTTCACGATTCAAACGCTTCTGAAATAATTGATTTCTGTGTCCGTATCGAAAAGTTATGATAGTTCGAACTTTAATTACATAATTTGAAACAATTATTAAATAATTAAATTAATTTACTTTTCCTTAATCTTTAATTACTTTATCTCTAAACCATCGTCTTCCTCATGTCAAAAGCTGGAATCCTCGCCTCAAATTCATCCACCGTCGCACCAATTTCTGATCACAGGAGGACCATCCACCACCTCCTCCTCGAGAAGCGCGCCAGCCTCCTCTCTCCGATGCTCCATAAATGGTGGAACTCGTGCCTCCGTCGCCGCCACAAATTGAACCCAAAGTCACGCCCTGCCAGCAGCAATTTCCGACAACTCATGTTATAAAAATTGATCAATTCCATATCATTTTGAAGAGCTTGAGGAGTAATTCGATTTGTGTTTTGGAATCAGGGCTAATTCGAAAGGAATTGAGAATTATTGAGGGGTGAAAACGAGAGGATATTGAGCCATTGATAAAAGAGGATGGTGGCTGTCATATGAGAATTAGGGTTTTGGTTTAATTTTTGGGTATTTATAAATTTATTTAATTATCTTTTTTTTATAAAATTAATTACTACTTAAATTTATTTAGAGATGAAACTTCCCATTAACTTTCGTTTAATGTAATCAATTAACGAGGGGGAGAGAAAAATGTTTCATTTCCTTTCTTCAAATTATTTAATTACTGAGGGTGGTTAGAAAAGGAAAAATTTCATTTCCTTTCTTTAAATTATTTAATTAATAGGGAGAATATTATTTTCATAGAGAGAGAAACCTTTCATTTATTGGTTTATTATCAATTTGATTTAACAAACATGTGACATAGATGCGAGTACAAACAAATGTATGATAATGTAATTTTTGTAAGTGCAACATGTGGTACATGCTACAAAGTGATAGAAAGGTATAGAAACATAATTTGAATCAGTAGATGGTCAATTACATAAAATAAAATGAGAAATAAATAAAAGTTAACATATATGATTAATTGGATTTCTCATTAGGATGCAGCATATCAATGAAATCAACAAACATCATGATACAAGTATATATATATAGCCAATGTTTAAAGTATGTGTTTATTTTTTTCCTCTTTTAACTTTTAAAGAAAAGAAATTATTTCTTATTATCAAGATTTGAAATAAATAATAAATTTTATATGAAAACATGAATGTAGATTTAACTATATATATGTATGTACGAGTTAAATTTAATCAAAACTCCCTAATAATACAAATCGCATAATTATAACAATCAGTTTTAAAATATTTGTGTGCTGAATCCCTTTTGTAAAATCCAAATATCTAATTGAAAATATTATGTATATATTTAAACTTTCAAGTCTAATGTTATGCTTAGTTATGAAAGATAAAACATGGACTAACAATCTAACATTTAACTAATAAAGAATAAAGTTCAAATAAACCTTTAAGATATAATTTAATCCATTAACATGAACATAGAATTTTAGATCTAAAAGTTAGACTCCAAATTAAATTTATAAAACCAATGATCTAAAATGAATCATTGTACTAGAACTTATATAGATTTAGTTTCAATTTAACAAAATGAAGAAAACAATATGATACTCGAACAAGAAAGCTATTAGATCCAAACAATTACATTTATATTGAATATTTAGAAACAAATCTGCATTCGAACATTTTAAAGCACAACAAAAATACAATTATTTGATTCATCAAATAAACAAAACAATCAACTATTCAACAAGCAATGTCATCTTCATTAGCAGTCATAAATTTGAACAAGACAATGATGCATACATACAAATTAGGATAACCATATTACTTTTCAACAATAGTTTAAAGTTAGCTAGTCCAAATATATAAACAATTTGATAATTTCCATTATTATCAATCACAAGTTAACAAATTATAAATTGTTGTTTATCACAAATAAAATTTTAAACCGTTCATCAATAACATCATAATTTTATTTAGAAGCCTTTTTAAATTTAATAATTTAATTTAAAAATGGAATTTTTAAATTCTGGCATATTTTCTAACAAAATTTCCTTAAAATAGTTTTTTAAATTGGTTTTGATTTTCCGGTTTGTTACAAAACTCCAATCATTTCAATTTAACTTTTCAAAATCCTTTTCAAAGAGATGATAATCGTAAGACCGATCCACACATGAACACAGGTGGTTTTACCGTACGATAACCCAAAACATTCTTTTAAACAATATTATTTTGATATTATAATAGGTTCTAATACAAGTAAATAGCAATCTAGTAGAACGCTTGCATCTCACGCTTACATAATATACATTCAAAACCAAGGGTTCTTATGGGGGAATGGATTTCCAACTATGACAAATTATGGAACCACCTTCCGATCAGTGTACTCTAGAGGGGATACATTGGAGTTCAACATGAACATCTTACAACTCAGCCACCCATGACCGGTCATTCATTTCGCTTGAATGTTCCAAATATATTATCGCCTTACGGTAGGTATACCAACATAACCGTTCCTGGGAGATGTAGAAGCAAAAAAAGAACAAAAATGAATATTCTCTAGGTGGTGACAATATACCTTAATTGGGAGTGACCCACTTAGCCATACTGCCATCCCAATTTTTGTTATTTCCCGGTTGATAAGGCTTGAGGTCATAATATATCTTTTGGAACATCTGGCCACCATTCACTTCGAATGCCACATCGTTAAAACCGCCAAATTACAACTTGATTTCCCTAAATATACCACGGGTATAAAGCTAAGAGAAACGAATTTCTCTGCCACCAAACATGAATATGTTTGAAGAGGTCAACTTACACAATTTATTAGGTATACTCTATCAGACATTCATCCATATACGTTGTCCTGAGACTGGACAAACCGAGAGTACTGTTCTGTAAAACCATGTTAGGCAATTTCTACTTGGGATTGCCAGAACAGCCCTTGCATAAACTCCATCTTCAATTTTCTTCTATATATATGATTCGCTATGCTAATGCCCATACGGAGTGGTTTTCAGATAATAAATCTGATCCCAGTCTCTCCATAGTGACAATGGAAAAATGGTCAAAAATATTTGTTAGTCGGTTATTTAACTATCAAAGGAAAACATTCATATAAACAAAGACCTTATTACCAAATGGAAATTATATCGATCAATCATCAATCAACACTAAGCCCCCTTAATTTAATTTATCATTAAATTATTCATTTCTCAATTTCCTTTCAATGTCTTTCCCCAACTATTTCTCCAACTCATTTAGCCTTCCATGATTCTTGGAAAACGTTTTCATCTATCCACAATTTCTTATTTTCTATATTTAGAAAATATACGTTATTAGTATTGGAAAACATTCCCATTTCTTTTCACGCATCTCTAATCTTTCACATCCGTCGGTCCCTAACGTAAACTAGTAAGAGAACAACTCTCTAAATATCAATCCCGAAGGCCGAAACTAACATCAGATCGGCAGTCAGAAAGTCGTTCAACTTGACTAATCTCCAATTAGTTCCTAATTTATTTAACTCCATTTCTTAAATTCTTATAAACAAAACCATTTCATTTTCTATACTTTGAAAAAAAAACATCTTTGGTTATATTCGGAAAAGTTTCAAGAATCCATTTATATAGATTTATATAAACAATGTATAAAACATTGATTATAATTATAACGTTATAATGTTTGCTTCCAAAATACTAAAATATAACTTTGGTTCTTTATTTAGAATAAATAAATAATAATTAAATAAATAAATCTTAATTAAAACAGAAAGTAAATAGTATCTTCCTGAATTCGTTATATCGAATTTCAACTTATAACTCTCTTTCGAATAATCTATATTCGATTAGTGTAACACCCCGTATTTTCTGAGAATATTAAAGTAACGAACTAAAGAATACTTAATTTTAAAAGTGAGAATTAAGGGAAACGGGTTACGCCATTGCGTTTGTCTCAGAATTCTGCTTGAGATAGTGTCTGAATTTGTGTGAATCGGACTCCGTATGAAGAAGTTATGGAGTTCAGAAGATTTCATGTTTAAATAGAAAATATAAATAATAATTAAACATCTCAAACCAAGATCAAAATTCAAAAATTCAAGCAGAATAGGCTAAGCGGGAAAATTCCCGCTCAGGGTGTCGACCCCCCAAGGGGGAGTCGACATAGGTGTCGACCCCCCAATAGGGGTGTCAACATAGGTGTCGACCCCTCTATAGGGGAGTCGACCCCTGTTGGCCCAGATCTGGCCACTGACGTGTTTCGCCACGTGTCGCTCTCTGATTCGTTGTGTGATGTGGTATTCTGCTCTGTACAATTCTGATGACTTCTAAACTGACCTGAAGGCTCTAAATCTCCCTATAAACCTATAAAAAGACCCCTAAACCTATTGTTTTCTCCACACGAATTCATAAGCGTTTATATGCTGCTAAAACATGAAGTGACCTAGCCTCCACCTTAATCAATCAAATAAGATTTTTCAATGTTCAAAGTCTACATCAAAGAAACAGATAATCAAATTAAGAAATTAGATCCCAGAATTCAAGACCGTTCTATAATTTGTAAGTTCATGTTACTTTCAGAAATAAAATTTAATTGTGATTATGACATTGTAATAAATCTGAATCTGAGATTATGTCTATTTCTATTTGTCTTTATATATCCATTGGATCTATCTCATTGATATTATTATGTCCATTCTTTGTCTCTTCTTTCCTTCTTCCCTTTTTGTTTTTATAGCCAAGCTACTGCGAGCCTGAGCTAAATCTCATAAGAGATGAACATAGGTTGGGAAAAATTGGACATAATATATGATTTGGACACGGTAGCGCTAAAATTGGGAAAAGTATTAAATTATGTATAATTGGGCATAACTGATTTGTAACGGATTTGAGGACATAACACGTATTTAAAACATAAAGTGTATCGAACATATGACTTGAGATTTGAGGCATAAGGTATATTGGACATATGACTTGGGATTTGGGGCATAAATTGAACTGTAAACATGTAAGGCATAGTACATGTTGTGGTTTAAGACCTGAAATTGGAGCATATATATACATGATAGTTTATGAATTGGAAGAAGGAGATCATTGTGTATAGTGATGTATGTCTTAGGCATGAAAACCTATAGTAAGATAGGGATAACTGTTAAATGTGAACACGCCTAAATTGGGATTTTGGGTAATTGGCATGCACTGTAATTAAAGGCTATAATTTGGCATAGTTTATACTGTGAATCATGACTGGGGGTTTCTGGAGAATATTTTGTACGGTGCAATATAACTAAACCTTAGGGCATGTGTTATATCCTGATTTTTGGGCATGATTATTATTGCAAATTTGGGAAGATTGAGTGTAACCTATGTTGAGTAATAACTTGAATTTGAATTTGTGGGGCATAACTTGTAATTAGCTTTGTTGAGGTATAACTTGAGAATTGGAACATGAGTAGTTTTGTGAATTTCGGATAATTAGCATATAAAATCTAGACTTCGACATGTATGGTAAATATGCTAAAAGACAAAAATGCCTAACCCGAGGTTAGATTGAGTTGCGATGTAAAACTGCCTGGAACCGCCCGGCACATCCAGTAACCGCAACAACACCTATCTAATGTGAGAGGTTAGTGCATCATGCCCAAGAAAAACCCGAGGTTAGATTAAGTTGTGGTGTAAAACTGCCCGGAACCGCCCTACTTATCCAATAACCGCAACAACATAGATCTAATGTGAGAGGTTGGTGCATTAATAAATCAATTAATACTAATGAACAAGACATGTTAAGACTGGTAGGGTTAAGTTAACTAAGGCAACACTTAATAACAAGTTAATTAACCAAGAAGATGAGGTTAAGTAAATTTAGAACATTTAACCACTTAACATGTTAATTAGCCAAGAAGATGGGGTTATGTAAATTTAGAACACTTAACCGTTATAACATGTTAGTTAGACAAGAAGGTGGGGTTAAGTAAATTTAGAACACTTAACCGTTATAACATGTTAACTAGACAAGTGAGCAGGGTTAATTTAACCAGTACAACATAATTAATGAGATGGGTTAAGTTAATAAAAAACACTTAACCAATATGACATGATAAATGGGTAGACTTAATTTAAAACAAGAGAGCAACACTTAACCAATATAACTGGATGCGTGGAAGGATTAAGTTAACACAAGAAGGCAACACTTAACCAATGTAACATGACAAGTGGGTGGGTTAAGTTAACTTGAATTGATTGATAACACTAAACCAATACAACATGATGAACGCGTGGGGCTAAGTTAATACGAAACACTTAACCAATGTAACTTGATGAACGAATGGGGTTAAGTTAATGGGAAATACGTAACCAATATAACATGTTGAATGAACGGGGTTAAGTTAATAGGAAACACTTAACCAATCCAACATGACGAGTGAGAAGGGTTAATAAGAAACACTTAATCAACATGACATGAGAGAGGGTGGGTTAAGTTAACATGAATGGACAAGACTTAACCAATATGACATAATGTGTGGGAGGGTTAAGTACATATCGGGTTGGTGGGCAATAATGGTAAATATAAGCTAACAAACTTAACCATTAAGTAAACATGTTTGAATCAGTGGGAGGGTTAAGTACATATCGGGTTGATGGGTAATATTAGTAAATATAGACCCACAAACTTAACTAGTAAGAAACCCTATTAACGGGGACCCATTTCAGCAGTAACCCACATAGATATATCAAGGTACCCTGAAACTAGGCAGGGTTAGACACGATTACTGGGCTGATTATAAGCGGTCAAAATAGCAGCGGGGGTATGTCAGTGTAGGTTTTGATGGATTACGGGTGTGCACATACTTCGGAGTGGGAAAATGCAGGCACTGGGTAGTAGTAGTTATACACTGTGCATCATGAATCGTGTCGGGTTGCTATCATAGGGACTGATACATCTTATGGTGGGACCAACACAGGGTATCTACACGCAAGAGAGGGCAGATTGATATAGACACAAGGAAAATTAATATGAGTTAAGAGCCGATTGTAACACCCCACGTCCATTAATGTCACTCTCAAAGGGAATGCATTAACTTTCATGGAGTATTATTTGTGTATAGAACATAATATAACAAGACAGATACATATATTAGTACTTGAAAATTTTAAAATAACTTTTATTGCAGCGGAGAAATAGTTTGATTACAAAAACTTCATAAACCAACAATAAAACCAAGTACATTTAATATCCATCTTGAAAAATTATTTTCTGAGTACATAAAGTAAAAAGGCATAGCCCCAGCATAAGTAGCCATAAAAGAGATGAGCTGAACTTTACTTTCGTCAATCAAGCGTTTCCAAAAGAGAGAGAAAGAGACCCAAATCAAGCACCACTAGCACTAGTCCCACCCTGAGAACCTGGGGGGGGGGGGAGGGAGTAAGAAAAGAGGCGAAAACAAAGGGGGTTAGACATAAAGTCTGGCGAGTCCAATAACTTTAACAATATAATTATTAAAGTAATTAGGATAAGGCATAAACTGGTAAAAACAAGGAATGACTGTGAAGCAAATGGTCATGACAAAGCAAACAAGAAGAATAAGATAACGTTAATTGCGCCTCCAACACTATAGGATAATTACTACACTGCACCATTACTATTCACCCTAAAAGTTAATCCCACCTTTTGAACATAATAATCATGATGGTAGTTTCGTGTACCCCTAGCTGTCTTCATAGATGCCGCCTGCTCCTATCTCCACTAGCTATACCCACTACCGTCCCCATTCTAATTACAACATTTATTCATAATATGGTAGTTGGACTCCTAGATGTCTTCTAGGTGTCGCCTGCTCCTATCTCTGCTAGTCGTACCCACTACCTTCCCCATTCATTCGGCTCCCTAACTCGTAGATACCCGTGCTGGTCCCACAGTGAGGTGTATCACTTCCCAAAGTGGCAATCCACTACGACCAAAGATGCACGGCTACAACCGTGTATATCCTGACATCTAATCATCCATCTGTTCAACCATCAAACAAAGGCATCCATTGTCCTTACGATATTTCTAATGCCATATGAAAATATGAAAAAAGTGTGTGTACATGTTCTTTATCCAATGCAAAATTAGGCGGTCCACTGATTTAGTTGACCTCCTTAATGCAAATCATGATAGTGCCATGCATCCATTGTGCATGCGAAAGAATCATAACGATACATATTACTTCTGCACGCGTGCACCATCATTCATCTAAATGCATCATCCATATGATAACACAGCCATTATACATCCATTAAATTAAATATGCACACATATTTATATGAAATATGAAAGTGATTGAGCCGATCGAGTGCCTAATGTATGTGTACATGCATCCACGAGCAACCACTAGCAAACACTTGCATCCACCAAACATGACATGTCTCAAACACATGTTTACAACCATAGGGTTTTTCCTAACTAAAGATCGAAGATATCATCGCGAAGACATACTAAACGATAGGACAAGTATCAACAAGACGGTAGAAAAAGGAGAAGTTAAAAACATACCCTCAAAAAGGAAAGGGTACAGCGTAAGCACATCGTCTTCCGTTTCTCAAATCGCGTCTCCTTGATCATCTCCCCATTGCACTTTGACCAACTTGACCTCTCTGTTGGGTAGCTCTAATACCTTCGTCCCAAGGATGCATGTAGGTGCTCGTCTAATTGTGGCATCTCACTCTACTTCCACTTCTCTAAGCATGCTCGGCTCCACTGCTTCTGCGGTATCTTGTAACACTTCCGCAAATGCGATACGTGAAACATGTCATGAACATCACTAAGCTAGTTGCCTCTTCTCGTGTCCCTCCAAAATCTAGGATACATAACCTCGAAAGAACTTCAAGGATTCTATTCACCCCTTCCTATCCATCCATTCGTTTGTGGATGATAAGCGATACTCGTACTTGCTTCCTTTTGCATATCACCTTTTCCTCTTGCATCGAAAACTGCTCCAAGCCCTGTCCCGTAAGAACCGGTATACAATGTGAATGGCTTACTTCCGTCTGGCAAAACTAAAACTGGAGCTGTCGTCAAAGCCCTCTTCAAATGCGGAAAAATATTGTCACGGTCAACATCCCAAGAAAAAGTCAAGTTCTTCTTCATTTACCGAGTAAGTGGGGCTGATATCCTCGCGAAGTCCTTAATGAACTTCCTATAATAGCCCGCCAGCCCTAAAAAGCTTCTTACTTCTGTTGTGTTCTTTGGAATCTTCCAATCTTGGATTGCCACCACCTTTTGCGAGATCCACAGTTATCCTCTCCTTAGAGACCAGTGTCCTAAGATCCTCACTTCTTTTCTCCAAAACGGCATTTGGAGAACTTAGCTTTAAGTTGATGCGCTCGTAGGATCTCTAAGACTTTCCTAAGATGTAGGGCATGCTCTTCCTCGCTTCTAGAGGAATTCAACATATCGTCCACAAAGACTACCACAAACTTGTTTAGAAGCTCCCTAAACACACTATTCATTAAGTCAACGAAGTATGCGGGTGCATTCGTCAAACCAAAAGGCATGACGAGCCACTCAAAGAAACCGCCAGGACTTCTAAATGCAGTCTTATTTATGCTGTCTTCAGCCACTCTAAGCTTATGAAACCCTGTAGCTAAATCCAGATGCGAGAAAACCGAAGCACCAACCAACTGATCGAATAAATCGCCTATCCTCAGCAATGGATGTCTGTTCTTCTTTGTGAGCTTATTCAGCTCCCTATAATCCACGCACAATCTAAGTGAACCATAAGCCTTTGTAGCAAAGACAATCAGAGGACCCTATTCCAAAATGCTTCTTCTTATGAACCCCTTCTCAAGCAACTCCTTTACTTTCGTACTGAATTCTCTTCTCTCTCTAGGAGCCATGTGGCGCACTGGTAATGCAACTGGCCTTGCATTATCTACTAGTTATATTCGAAAGTTTATCTCACGCCTCGGGGGTAAATCCCAAACTTCATCAAAGATGTCACCATATTCACGGACCACACGAACGGATTCCAAGTCATCACTGGACGCATTAAGAGATTCTCGGTAGCTAAGCATCACCGGACCCGTGGGGTCCCAAGAAATATCAAGGGTCTTGCCACAACAAGTCAACAATCCAACTACCCTTCTTTCACAGTTTAGGATATTACCGTATCTGGCTAGTCAATCCATGCCTAGAATCAAGTCATAGCCCATGAAGCCAAGAACGAAGGCGTTGCATTTAAACACAACGCCCAAGATAGACACTCGCAAATCCTGAAAAATCATCGAAAGATAAGCCGAACCGCCAATAGGGTTTGAGACTGCTATGGGATCTATAACTAGACTAGTATTTATGTGCAGTGTTTCAACTAACGAAGCAGATACAAACGAGTGTGAAGCACCAGAATTCATACAAGGTTTGAACAGGATGATCAAAAAGAAAAACCAAACTTACAACAAAGATATTTCTACCTCTATCAGGTATGCCAGCCGTGAGGGAACGCGTATGCCCTCCAGAAGATCCTGTACTTTATCCTTACCTTTGCCTTTTGCTTATTTGGACGATCCTAATAAGATGCCCTATTTCTCCGTAACGATAACAACTAGTCTTCTTCTTTCTAACGTCTTTATTTAAGTAGTCAGGTATTTCACAAGTGTGGCTCTTCCTTTTCTGTTGGCCCCTTTTTATCCTTACTGCCTTTCTTTGGATCTACTTTCTTATCATGTGTCCTATCCATATCTCTCCTGCACATTCTCCGTTCGTGACCACCTACCAAAATTATGCTTCGTCCTTCATTAACCTAGCAGCTAATTGAACCTTCCTCCCATCATCTATCTTAAAGGTACCAACAAGTCCTCCACTTCCTTCTAGCTTTGACAAACGTCCTAGTCCCATGAAGCGGTTTTCTGCCCATCGTATGGAAGTTCTTACATATCTTAAAAAAAAGCGTCTATACATGGAGGAAGAAATTCAAAAAAAGAAAGAGGAAGTGATTCAAAATGGAGAATCGTAGAAAGGATATATGGCTCTTGGGGGTTATGTTTCTAAAACAAACCTTTCTCTTGAAAATACTCTCCTTAAAACATATTTTAGAAAGTATTTCTTTCTAAAATGCTTTTGAAAAACAGTTTTTCTAAATCTCTTATTTGTTCTTGTACCCTTTAGCTCTGATACCACGTGTAACACCCCACGTCCATTAATGTCACTCTCAAAGGGAATGCATTAACTTTCATGGAGTATTATTGGTGTATAGAACAGAATATAACAAGACAGATACATATATTGGTACTTGAAAATTTTAAAACTACTTTTATTGCAGCGGAGAAATAGTTTGATTACAACAACTTCATAAACCAACAATAAAACCAAGTACACTTAATATCCATCTTGACAAACTATTTTCTAAGTACATAAAGTAAAAAGCATAACCCCAACATAAGTAGCCATAAAAGAGATGAGCTGAACTTTACTTTCAGCAATCCAAGCATTTGCAAAAGAGATAGAAAGAGATCCAAATCAAGCTCCACTAGCACTAGTCCCACCCTGAGAACCTAGAGGGGGTGGGGGGAAAGGAAGAAAAGAGGCGAAAACAAAGGGGGTCAGACATAAAGTCTAGCGAGTCCAGTAACTTTAACAATATAATTATTAAAGTAATTAGGATAAGGCATAAACTGGTAAAACAAGTATTGACTGTGAAGCAAATGGGCATGACATAGCAAAAAAGAAGAATAAGATAACGTTAATTGTGCCTCCAACACTATAGGATAATTACTACACTGCACCATTACTAGTCACCCTAAAAGTTGATCCCGCCTTCTGAACATAATAATCATAATGGTAGTTTCGTGTACCCCTAGCTGTCTTCATAGGTGCTGCCTGCTCCTATCTCCATTAGATGTACCCATTACCCTCCCCATTCTAATTACAACATTTATTCATAATATGGTAGTTGGACTCCTAGCTGTCTTCATAGGTGCCGCCTGCTCCTTTCTCTGCTAGTCGTACCCACTACCTTCCCTATTCGATCGGCTCCCTAACGTGTAGATATCCGTGTTGGTCCCACAGTGAGGTGTATCACTTCCTAAAGTGGCAGCCCTATACCACCAAAGATGCACGACTTATACCTACACGATGCAACAATGTCTTACCTACCATCCCGGGCCCACGCACGCAGATAACCCCGTTGGACTTGTGTTGCCACCGCTAACCTATTTTGACCTCTTACAATCAAACCCAATAAGCGTGTCCCATCCTCGATCTAGATCGAGCTCACTTTGATGCTAAGGGTTACTGGTTGGAAAGAGTCCCCACACTTGACACAAGATTTCCACCTATGCTTGGTCCCCACTAGGATTTCCCACTTAACCCCCTCTTATTCATGTCTTCTTACATATTTCAACTTGGTTAAGTGTTTAAAATTATATCCCACATGTCACCCATGTTACTCACTTATCAAATCAACATGTGTTATTGGTTAAGGTAAACTATCCGCTTATAAGATAATTATATATATATATGTATGTATATATATATATATTTGGTTAAGCTGGTCTTAACCCTATCCACTTATATATTATTGGTTAATTTGGTCTTAACCCTATCCACTTATCAGATCAATATGTAATATTGGTTAAGTTTGTCTTAACCCTATCCACTTATCAGACTTAATATATATTATTGGTTAAGCTGGTCTCACTACACCAAAACACAAAATTCCTAACAAAAATATTTTCATAGTAGTAACACCCAATTTCCGTTATAACATAATAACAAAACATAAAATCTGTTACATTTGTTTAAAGAACCGTTATAAATGGAGAAAACATAAACTATGTAGAGCAACGCTATGGAGCTCGAAAGGAGGTGGGTACAGAAGTGCGAAAATTCACGTAAATCATAGAGGATCGTAGATTTTATTTGGGTAGACTGACCTGCAACCGTTTGATTAGTTTCATGCCTCTTTCCACACAGATCCTTTGGGCCCTGTAGTTTTTTTGTATTATATAAGGGGATTGTTATTGACACTCCAAAAATTGTTAAGGGAGGGTCAATTTTTTAAAAAGAAAGAAGTTGTTAAGGGGAGTACCAATGTAGAGAGAACCCCCTTAACAAACAAAGTTTATTTTACCAAATTAGTCTTCTTTGCAATAATCTCTTTTTTAGTTGTTAATAAAAAAAATGTTATACTAGTCTAACTATATCAGATTTTTACACCAAATTATCAATAATTTCATTTGTCGATATGCATCGGATCAGATGAAAATATATCATTCATAGGAAATCGATATACATATATTGAACAATTTTTTTATACATTATCCCACTGCCGAATTTGTCGAAACACCCCATTTTCTCCACTTTGGCAACCCAACAATGAATACAAATTTAAAAAATGATGAACGGTGTTGAACAAAAATATATAATACGGCAAACCTACGTCGTTCATGTTGTTATGCAGTAATTCACCTATTTTGGCGATGAAAAATCGAAAAAAAACAACCATCTTCCATCGAATAAAATTTGACACTACAACGTTTGGCTCTCGAGATTGACATAATAAAAACCCTAACCTTCATCGTTTCTAGGGTATTATACAATCGATTTCACATACCTTATCAATAGCTTCTCCACTATCTTAGCATCTTAGGAGAAGCAAATTAAGGTTATCTTTTACACCATTGTTTCTCCCCAAACAATCGCTTTTTCGTTTGCAAATAATTTAAAGATTTGTTTCTCCTTTTTTTTTTGCGTTTGAGATTATTTGGGATTGGAGATGGTAAGGATAAAAAGGGAACGTAAAAAATTAAGTATGTTACCCCACTTAACATTTTTTTAATGATTGGAGTGTTTTTAAAATTTGACCTTCCCTTAACGATACTTGGAGTTTCAATAACAACACCCTTATATAAAGATACACCGTTATGACGTTTGACAAAAATTGAATAATGAGGGGTAAATTCGAAAAACAAATAAAATCACTCTTACAACACATATCACGCTATAGGCTACAGACGCCTCTTCTGGAAACCACGAATAAAACTTCTAGGGCAAAGCAAAATCGAAGCGTCTTCACGCATAATCGAAGCGTCTTCACGTAAAATCGCGGCGGCTTTCGAAGAGAGAAATCTTCTCAAAGCGGGAAAGAAGCGGGCCTCATAAGTGAATCTTCTATTTCCAAGATTTTACCTGTAGCTCAGGTATATATGTGTGATTTTAGTACCTTTAATGCCTGTTTTTTGGGGTTATTATTGAGTTGTACAGTTTATATACGATAACAAACTTCCCCCATGAACTTTTTATCATGATGCACTGACATTGAGATGTAACTTATTAATGAGGATGAAGTGAGGTTGTTACCCTGTTCCATCTTACGTTCCAAAAGATTGAACAATTTTTAACTAAGGCATTAAAGAAAAGAGGTGCCTTTTTTGAATGAAAAATATTGGCTTGGATTTTACAATTGATAGTGTTAAACTTCGGTTGAAATATAGTTACATATGTTTATTTTTTATTTGGTTGTCCATTTTCTATATTAGTATAGGAGGAAGTTTCGTAAAAGATGAAACATAAGGGTGAACCATTATAGATATATGAGATGTGAGAAGAAAATATGATATTTATTTTTGGTGTGTCCATAGGAGTTATTATTTGAAGAGGGATATGGAAATAAATTTTGTATGTCTTCACAATGGTTTGATGAAAAGAGTGGTTTTGAGGTAGCAATTGGTGTTGCATATGATGGAGGGACATAGAGAAATGTTGGTGATGTATGTTGGTTCAGGTAGCTAGAAAATGTGAGCTAGGTTGCTGAAGTGCATGAGCGGTTTTGTAGTCATGATGATGCAATATTGTAATATTACGGTTTGGATGCAATGAGAAGTGGCTGGTATAAGTGTAGGATAGTGATGATCGAAAGAGCAGTTGCAATGAATTTGCCTGCGAGTTTGAGGTCATAGTTGTGAATGAGTGATGCTGGAAGTGCATATGGGGGGTGACAGTAAAAAAATGACCTGAAGATTACACCTGAATCGATGGGTAACTTTACCATTATGAGTTTAGTCATAATTGGGTAAGTTACTTTAAGTATTTTAGGAAGTTAAATTAAAATATGAGCATTATATGATTCACTTGGATTGAAGCACGAGTTAAACAAGGATGAGAACCCGTTTTTTATGTTCTTGTTTTTTGTTAGTGGACACGCACATTAGTAAGACAAAACTATTTGATAGATGTTAATGTTACATTGCTAGAAAAAAAATGAAAATAAAAGTAGTTATGTTTCTTTTATTTGCAACATTCAATGGGCAACCTATTACATTACTTTTTAAAAAAAAGAAGCAAACCAGTAGGAAAATCTATAGGTTTGTTTCAGAAGCAAGTGCATATGAGTAATATCAAAAATCTTACCAATCAATATTCTGCTGCAGGCAGCAAGTATATGCTTTGGCCAATTATATTTCCCTATTTATAACTTAATCCATATATATGTGTATGTAACAATCGCAGTTGCTGCATGTACCAAATGCCTTGTAACCAGGCCACAGTTTGTTTGGCATTTAGTTTCATTGTAGATTCCACGGTAATCACAGTCGCTGCATGTACCAAATGCCTTGTAACCAGGCCAATATGTACCAAAATTTTGACAATTTATCCGTATTTGGCCTTTACCATGCTGCTCATATCTAAAGCTAGTGGTTCACTGCCTTCCGGGGCATTGAAGAGAGCTTTGTACCAAGCTAAGGATTGGTTTTGGGATGCAGCTCCCCATTCCACATTGGAACTTCCACCAACTGAATGAAGTTCCAGTTCTTCTCCTCTCAAACCAATCTAATAGCTCCATTTTTTCCATGTAAGATATCTTTGCCCTTCGTGGAGTCCAGTTAGAGTAAGTGGACCAAGTACCCCAGTGTTCCATGTCTCAAAATGCTCTCCCACACTAGGCTTGCAAAGTAACACAGTTAATAGAAATAGTGTTGCTGCCTACCAATAGCTTAATGTTTCCATTGTATGTCAGCTTTGGATTTTCCAGACTACCATATGTCGTTCCTGTGAATTGCCCATTTATGAAGACATGTACAGAATGACCAATAGACATAACAGTAAGTATTGGATTCTGTCCATTCTCCAAAAACTGTTCGCCTTGATTTATGTCAGCATAAGTTCTATACAATTGTATGAATTGACGTCCTCATTGTATGAACTGACGTACTCATTGTATAATTCCCAGAAAAACCCCCATATCCAATCCATTTTCATTTGATAAGTTTGAACACCCACCTTTGCAGTGTTAAAAACTATAGTTTTACAGTCAGGAAGAATGCTTATAAACCAAGAAGGTAAATCATAGTGCATCCCATTAAATTCTACTTTGGCATAATTTTTGGTATCGTAGTTGGCAAGAAAGGCAGCGCATTCATTTGATGATGTGAAAATGTGGGACACTTTTTTCCCCAAGTGAAGTTACTACAGGATCAACAGAAAGCAAAGCTGATTCACAGTACTTGATTGCTTTGTGTAAGTCTCTCAAGTGCCCATATGCAATCTATTACATTACTGTTATTATGAAAGACATTTGATGTCAAAAGCCACAACACAAAAAAATGTACTATAGCAAAGTTTATCAACTTTCTTGATTTCAATTAACAACAACTGAAGTTAAAACATGAAAAAAAAATCTACCTTTAGGGCAGCAAAAGATTTCTCTTGCAACACTTTGCTGTCATCAAGCACTAGCCCAATGTGGCCACAAAGCAGCAACAGTATGCTGGTGTGAGTAGCAGTCTGGAGTGGTGTTTGCAAATAGGATAGAGATAATGATATTAATTTTATCAATTCAACTAAATTGTTGTAAAACACAGACATTCCAGTATATCAAACTAATCTAAAAATAATCAAATTTAAGACACTACAGCAGTAAAGTACTTTCGTGATAAATTTCCATATGCTTTGTCACTGAGTTTGGGTTTACGTGACCTGGTTCATATTTTCGTGATTTGTTCTTACTTTGTGGAGATTTTGCATATGGCATTTTGATTTATGGTTTTGCACGCTGAGACCCCATGTGTTATAAATTGACAACCTTGCTTATCTCGTACTTTAACTTTTTCTCCTTTACTCTCATCAACCAATACAACATGGACTCCTAGGCAACTAGCTTTTTTGCCATCGATAATGAAGGCTGTGGCATAACAGTATCTTAAAATTAGGCCATTTTACTTTAAAATTATCTATTAGTTTACATTTATTTATTTGCACAAAAAATAGATAAATCCATATACAGAAATGTGAGACATGAAAGGATTTCTCCTGTATCAAGATTATCTTGAGATATAGAGAAATGCTTTACAGTATATAAATATGAAAAATCTACAGTATCATTAATGAATTCAAGATAATCTTAATATCTTAATATCAATATATTAACAGTAGTTTGCAACTTTGCATTGATAAAAGTTAAATTACATCGACCGTTACAATAAAAAGGACTTAGATAAACCACCAAATGTATTAATATCAAGATAATATTATATTTATTAATAGGGCCTGATTATCATATATTAAGATAATATATTATTATCTTAATATCAAGATAATAATATTATTATCAGCCTTAATATCATTATAATCTTAATATCAAGACTATCTTGATATTAAGATTATGATGATAAGATAATTTCAAGGTTTAAGGATATCAGTTTGGTAATAAGATAATATATTAAAATTATGCCATGGATAATGCGATCCACAAACATTATTATATTAAGATTATGACGATAAGATAATTTTGTTTGTGATTAATAATATTATTATCAGCCTTATTAATTTGATAAATCTTAATATTGACATTGTTTACTTGATATAAGATAATCTTTTTGTTAATCACTCTAGATTATTAAGTGGCATGCTTATACAGAAGATATGGCAAATTATGATAATTACTGAAATTTTAACAGCCTTATCTATTTGGTAACCTTCTGTGGCGTAAACCTTATCTTGATATCTTATTTTTATATAAGTCGGATTAATCTTATCATTAAGATTATCTTGCATGTTATTCCTCCACGATATTGATGATCTAACTTACCCATTAACATTAGGTATATCGTTTACATAAGCATAGATTGGAGTACTTTTCTATATATTTGTTAACTCGACCTCACAGTCATGGCCACGACCACGATCGAAGCTGGGCTCGGAAATGTTGTCGGGCATTGCCCTGTCCATCCGGGCAGCGCAACCAAAGACCGGCTCATTCATCTTCCAAATGAAAGACTCCTCCAAGTAATTAAGAAAAACACAGTGGTTTTCCTCTGTCCATATACCTCCACGTCCTACCTTTAGATTCCATTGAAACATGTACAGAATATTTAAGAGTTGTTATGCAGTAATATATAAGTCTTGAAGTGTTGTAGTACGAAGAAGAATAAAGTTGGTAGTAAGTTTTATAAGATATTTTGAACACGTAACCAATGTATTTGGTCATAGGTGAGTGGGTTTGTCCGTATGCAAAGTTCTCTATAATTCTTTGGTTTATAGACAAATCTTGTCAAACCTCTTGTGTGTTTCCTTTTAATCTGTATGTGCATTATCGGGAAACCATGTTCATCTGTCAGGCTCTTTTTGACTGGTGTTGGAATCAAAATTATTACTGCTATCTGCTGCACTGAATGTTATATCCTACAGCGCGGATATTGAAACCTAATGGTATTCACAAATGATAGTATGATTTATAGCAACATACGAATGGAATGGTGATTATACGACAGCAAAAGTAGTGGACACGTAAACTTTATTAAAGATATATACTTGATGCAGCTTCTGTATATGACATTCACATGAGTGGTGGATGAAATATCCTTCTGTCAACATAACATGAGTACAATTGTGGTATCAGTACTGATTAATACCATGTCCTACTTTTAGGTTGATAAATATTGGCCTGACCCAGAGCATGACAATTTTTGTAATGACCCGGTTTTTGACGACTTTGGTTATCACCATAAACTCAATGACGACTAACCAAACATCAAAAAAATACCGGTAGTTAATGAAAGAAATTAGAGGGTGAGGAAAGATAAGATAGAAACTTAGAATAAAAGAAGAAGAAGAACACAACATTAGAGTAACACGAACCTCACAGCAGAACGAATAACATATAATATATATAACATACTTTGAAATATACATCTGTACTTGAATATACATCATTATCAAAGTACATCACTTATAACACAGTGGAAATAAACAATGGTTGTATGATCCTGAAGCCTCCTGCTCCAGCTCTTCAAGTATCTGTAAATCCCGACTACTTGACTGCCCGTACAAAATTGGGAACCCAAGAGTTTAGGGAAAACAAAACAAAATAAACTCTGGGTCAGTCATGGGACTGGTATGAGTAAAACAGTTTCAAATGGTTTGAACAAGTAAACGATATCTCACAAGACCATGCCGTATAACGAAACGGGTTTTTCCCTTATGAGAATCCAAAATATCTTTATATCAAAAACCTTTTGATACTATAATAATGTCTATCAACCACAATATAATAATCATTTACCAGAAATGCTTTCATCTCATGTTCTACATATATAGTATACAATCAAAACCGCAAGCACGTATTGGGTAATGGATTTCCAACTATGACAAGGTATGGAACCACCTTTCGCTAGTGTACCTCTAGAGAGGAATACACTGGGTTTAACAAGAACATCTTGCAACCCGGCCACTCATGATCGACCACTCATTTCGCTTGAGTGTATCGAATGTATATCACCAACGGTTGGGATCAACAACCGTTTCCTGAATGGGACAACATCAACAATAGATTTTTAGAAGTAAATGAAACTCTAGATCAGGTAATTATACACCCTAATAGGTGCGACCTACATAGCCATGCTGCCTGCCCGATTTTTGTCATTTACCAGATGTGAGGCCAGAAGCTACGCTTATCTTTTACATGCCACGTCTTCATTTTACTTTGAATGTCACATCGTCATACTCGTCAAATCGCAAATTGATTTTCCCAAAAATACCACGGGTATACAGCTAAGAGAAACGAATTCCTCCGCCACCAAACGTAAATACGTTTGAAGAGATCAACTTACGTGATCTATTAAATATATTCTGTCAGACATTCTTCCATACAGGTCGTCATGGGACTGGACAAACCGAAGGCACTATTCAGTACATCCATCTTAGGCAATTGTTATCTAAGATTTATACAACATCCCTTGCACTTTACCCCGTCTTCAATATATTCAGCATACTTGATTCGCAACGCTTATGCCAATACGGAGTGGTTCTTTGGATAATAATCCAACCGGTCTCTCCATATTAACAACGTTAAAATGGTCAAAACTTTGATAGCCTGTGATTTAACTATCAAAGAAAACCATGTGTGCAAACAACGATATTATTTCCAAATGGAAATTATATCGATCAATCATCAACCATATATATATATATATTCATATTTCCTTATTTTCTACATTTAGGAAATATACGTTATTAACATTGGAAACATTTCCATAGCTTATTCACGCATCACTACCATTCCACAACTATTAGTCCCTAACCGTAAACTAGTAAGAGAACAATTCTCTAAGTATAAACCCCGAAGGCCGAAACCAACATCAGATCGATACTCAGAAAACTGTTCAACTTAACTAATCTCTAATTAGTTTCTAATCTTGTTTAACTCTATTTCGATTAACTCTAATTGAATAATTCTATTTTCTTAACTCTTATTCAATTAACTAATATTCAATTTACTCTTGTTACTTTACTCTTATTTGAATAACTAATATTCGATTTAACTCCATTCACTTAACTCTAGATCGCAGCGATCACAATGGTTACGCCTAATTCCCTCAGGAAACATCCGACTGCCGTAGGCTATCTGCAGCCCTGCGAATTACGCTAGCAGTCGTGCAAAATGGCAACTTATCCTGAATAACTATGTTTTACTAACTCTATTCGACTAACCATATTCGATTAACTCGACTTCGAATAACTAAATTCGATTAACTCTTTTATATCTCGTCAACTTCCTTTTTTATAAATCCTGTTTATTTTCCCAATAAATATTCCTTTTATAATTCTATTTACTTTCAAAATAAATATCCCTTTATTCTATTTATTTCCTAAATACATATTCCTTTATTCTATTTATTTTCAATATACTTTGAAAAATCCCTTTTATACCTTCACGTATTTCTTACGGTATTTAAAATACCAAACAACGGTGATCGATATCATCCAAACACACGTAATCATCAACAGATTATATATCACATCATATATTACAATATATGGAAAATAGTAAAATAAATGTTGAGGAATCCAGTTGGATTCCTCCAACCTATTTCCCTGCATCACAGGTGTTAAATAATATAATTAACATCGATTTCATTTCAACATGAAATATTCTACTAACAGAATCAATATTTGATTAACGATTTATATATATCGTTATCTATGATTTCAATCAATACACAAACAATTCAACCAAACAGTTAACACACAGCAGTCAATAGATGATTAACAGTTCTAAAAATATATTATAAACATATAACTGTTCGGAGTTGGTGAGTTTTACTCACATTACGCGTTAACCGTTATATAACAATTTGCGTCTATTTTCAGATGGACAATTTATTTCGCCATAAATTGTAATGAGCTCTGATGGACTTCCAGTCAGTTCCATCATGTTGTTTCCGTTCATACGATCCCAACGCAACTTACCGTTCGTCAATCTAATATCATATGTGGAAGTTATCAATATTATAAGTTAACAGAAATATTTAAATGAAATAAACTTAAGTTAATAAAACATTGGGCCTTAACCTTTTCCAACACCGGCCCATTCAAATCCAAAGCCCAAACGCAATCCCTTCTTCCCCAAATCCAAGCACAGAACCCGTCCCTCCTGTTCACCATTAACGCAGCCATTCACCCTCATTTCTCCCCAAACACTCTACCGATCAACCAACTAAAATCACCAAAATGTTTCTCATCATTATCTTAATCTTCTAATACAAATAAAACACAATTCGCACCTCAAAACCCATTGTCGTCGATCTCATTTTTCACGAATGAACAGGAACCGAGCGACACCACTTCAAACCGGAACCCCTCAAACTCCTCCATGAGATGCTAAACACCCTCCTGAACCCGAATACAACCTAAAAATCTGTCATTGATGCTCCTACACCTCCCTACGGCGAACCCTAGTTCCTCTGGAAAAACCTCCAGTACAGGAAATGACGTCGAATGTATTGAAACAGGAATAGACCTGAAGATAAACCTTGGGCGAATTCAATGGTGTATGATTGGGGATTTATAGAATTATCTATGGATTTCTATGATTTTAAAAAGAGGGATTTTGTAACACCCCGCCTCCGCTAGGGTCACTCGCAAAGGAATGCACTAGCTTTAGAGGGGCATTATTGGTAAACATGCACAGAAATATCACAAGACAGAACATATAAAATAGCGGAAGTAAAATCAAACTTTCATAACATGAATAAATAAGGTCTAAAGCCTTTTACATCAGAGTACATCAAAACCTGTCTTGCAATAGTAAAGAAGCATAAAGACATTTTCATAAATTATTCCCCAAGTAAAAACAGTAAAGTAGCCATTAGCCAAGAAAAGTCCAAGCCATCCATGATGACCTTCAAGCAGAAGAAGTCCGAACTAAACAACAGTATTTCCTCCCTGTAACCTGGGGGGGAACGGAAGAAAAGAGGCGAAACAAAACGGGTCAGTCAAAAAGACTGAGTAAGCCCTATCTACTATTAGCATAAAAACTAGTAAAGTTAACTGACATGAGAAACTGAGATGAACATAAGCATGATAACAAGATAGATAAGCTAAATCAAAATAACAGGATGAACTACTGAACTCAGATAAACTAAGGTGTCATGATAAATTACGATGTCAAGATAAAACAAGGTATCGCATCATCAGGTTTCTATCAAGTATAATATCCCCAAGATATCTGTCACGTATAACGCCCCGTGATATCTATCCTGTATTTTAGCTCTGCACCTACCGTACTAGTATCCCCACCGTGTCATGTGTTAACCAAGAATGACCCTCACTCAAAAGTCGTGTAATGGTCCATGTCAACCTAATATATCGCATATATAGGTTACTCAACTTGTATGTTTTATTCCATGTAAATGTTCAGTCCCTTGCCGTAGACCATACGGGCTTTCCCATGAGATTCTATATTACTTTAACATAGTTCCATGATCCTTAAGATCGGTTTGGACTGTTACCCTAAACCTAGCTAGGGTATTCCAACATGAATTATTGTTTGTACAACTAGGACTTATGCTACCTAGGGCTGCTAGGGATTATGCTTACCTATTGCACGTTTTCGTATCTCGGTTTGGGTTCAACCACCTAGGGCCACTAGGGATTACGCTAACCGCCAACCGCGCCCTTTTTCCCACGCATTCATCGTGAATCGGTTTTCCATGACTGTATGCACATGTATCACATCGTGCCATCCGAGTCCTGTCACAGGGCAAATCAAGAAATACAGGACTCGGTCGGGAGCTTTCGATTTATCTGCCGATGCAGATGCTAAGGTCTGTTTTTCTTATACGTGGCTATGGTCCCACGAGACCACTCCCTCAACTAGTGAAAGACAAGACATGATAAATCCTGTATGAGAACACAACACTGGCCAACCCACATCCAAGCCTTACCGCAACCATAATTAGATAGCAATTATGGTCTTTTGGGTGTTCTCTGCCTTTCCGTACGTACACGCTTGACCAAAGATGGTAGGTAGCCTGACGAAATGCTATCTAGGGTACGACCGTGTATCGTCGACTATCCCCTATCCATCCCCGTCTTTAGGTCGCTCGTATAGCAACCAAGGCATACTCTTGGTTCTTCTAACGCAGACCTTAACCTCTCATGAGCCTAGTATAATCACCTGGCAGCTCATAGAGGGATACCAAGAATATCCTCACGTTCCCCGAAGCCGCTGCTTCGTTACCCAGTTCGCTGGAGCCTTTATCTAAATCAGATACTTGCTCCTACTCGTATACTTAAACGATGACCTACCGTATCAGGTTACTCATCTATCTATGAACTGGTCTAAATTTCCTTGACTAAGAATCATTACTTAGTTATTCTTCAACTAAGGTTTACCACTTAGCATTGTTCCCGTTATCCTTGTTAACTACGGTTATCCACCTAATCCTCAGAACTAGGGTTTACATAATGGATTAAGAGTCACTTAAGTTCATGACTTAACCCGTCTACAAATCCTGTCAAAATTGGCTAAGTATCCAAGTTCAAGGCTTAACCCTACAAACCATGCTCAAGTTGGTTAAGTATATTAAGCAATTCACGACTTAACCTCGTCCAATTATCATTCTAGATTGGTTAAGTATTAACTTGACCCTATCAATTTACTTAGTCAAATCGGTCAAGTGTATTCAAGCGATTCGTGACTTAGCCTTATCATGTTTTCACGTTATATTGGTTAAGTATTGGTTAACTTAATCACAATAAATTAACGAGTTAGATTGGATAAGTATAGGTCACTTAACCACATCAATTCATCATGTTTAGATTAGTTAAGTGTTTAACTTAACCCCATTAAACTACCAAGTGGGATTAATTAAGTCTAGGCTAACTTAACCCCATCCGATTTCCATGTTTAGACTAGTTGAGTCTAATCTTAACCCCATTCGTTAACCGTATTTTTCGGTTAAGCGTCATTAAGAAAACTTACTTAACCTTACCAAGTTATCGCGTTGGATTGATTAAGTGTTGGTTAACTTAACCCCATCCACTAGTCATATAAAAATGGTTAAGTGTCATTAGGCAAATCAAGTTACTTAACCTACCCAACCTTGTCATGTTTTGTTAAGTATCATTAGCCTAATCAAATTACTTAACCCATTTGTCCATGTCATATTTGGTTAAGATTCATTAATCAAATTAACTTAACCCTATCATGTGGCATTAATTACTTAATGCACCTTCACCTCTCACATTAGACTTTGTTGTGGTTACTAGTTAAGCCGGTCGGTTCCGGGTAGCTTTACACCACAACTTGGTCTAACCTCGGGTTCAAGCACAACATGACCAACTTCTCACATTGGGTCCTATTGTTTGCAACTACTAGTTAGGCCGGTCGGTTCCGGGTAGTTTTACGTTGCAAACTCAACCCAACCTCGAGTTGGCCACACTTATATTATCTAAGTGTCATGTCCATCATGTTTCCCAAAACATGTTACAAGTTTTCAAGCATTTGGGTAGACCTAACTTAATAGGTAAATTCCCAAAGGGTAGACCTAACTTAATAGGTAAATTCCCAAGCTTATGTTTTTATGCATACCTACATGTCAACTTCCATGTTATATTTCAAGTCATGTTTTCAAGTTGTATTTTCATGTCATTAGAAATTACCCATAACATAACCCAACGCTTTTAAACTCGCATATACGTCCGCGACAACGTAATGGATTAAAAGAAGAGACTTGGCAAAGGCATGACAAAAATGGATATTAAGCCACAAGTTAATCATGGTGGCAAATGAGGCACAAATGTGTTCATTAACTTGCATGTTACATTCTTAAGCCTCAAAACATGCATAAACCCAAACTTGGCACATAAGCGAATCATGGTGACAAAAGATATGGAATGATGACTAGTAACTCGCATATATCATCATATAAGGGTTATGACT
This sequence comes from Allium sativum, assembly GCA_030737875.1. NCBI lineage: Eukaryota > Viridiplantae > Streptophyta > Magnoliopsida > Asparagales > Amaryllidaceae > Allium > Allium sativum. The sequence continues at coordinate 206,566,915 of CM060911.1, forward strand.
TCATATGCAAGTTGACATAAAGGTTATGAGGGTTCTCATGTTGCCTAAGGCAACATTTCAACATAAAGGTTGTAGCTTTTAGCTCACAAGATACAGATAATGACTTCATAAACTTGCATGACATGATAGCATGTATCATACTCAATGATCAAACCCAAACTTGCAACATGAACATCTAACTTCATAGTTAATATCTAAGAGTAGGGAAAGGGCTTACATTGCTATGAAGGCACAAAAGATATGACAAAGCCCTTATGCAATCAAATAGACCCAAAATGCAAGCTCTAACATAAAACCCTTGAGCCAAAATGATCAAAACCCTTGCTTTATGATGCAAAGATAGAAACTTGACTTGAATGCAAGCTAATGACACTCATACAAGCTTGAAAACACTTGTATGCATGGAAAATCTCTCATAGAAACCATTTAGAAATTTTATGAAGAGAGTGGAGGCCATGAGAGGTAAAATTTTGCCATAGTTTAGTTGCATGAATGAATAATGAGGATTTAGGATAGGTTAGGGTCTTATTTATAGATTAGGCAAGTGTTTTAGGCCATAGGATTAAACCTAGATTCAATCCAAGCCATCAAAGCATGTCTTGGGGAAGAAGTCAAGTGTAGGAACCATCTAGGGCCTTTAGATTAAAGATGAACCATGAGAACCATCCAAATGCAAAATCTGCATTTGAGCGAATCGGCCCACGGGTTGACAGCCAAACACCCTGGATTAACCCCTAGTCGACCCAGCGGGCTTGGGTTGACCTCAAAAATCGGCCGGTTCGGTTATTCCCCTCTCCCAATTCGCTGTTTTGAACATTTTTGCATATTTATTTATTTAATTTTCAATTATATATATATATATCAATATATATATATTTCTCTGCGCAACCCATTTCACTTAATTAAGTATACTTTAATTTGGGAATTTTTCGTGAAACTTCGCGAGGCCATATCTTGGTCATACGGACTCCGATTTTCGAAAACTCGGACTCTATTTCGCGTATTTTTCCGAGACGAACGCAGTGGCATAGCCCGTTTCCCTTGATTCAGATTTTACAGTTTAATTCTACCTCCATTTATGTTATAACAGGTTATTGAAAATACGGGTTGTTACATTCTCCCCACCTTTTAGGATTTCGTCCCCGAAATCTCCAAGTTAGGAAGAACATATCCTACCATCCATCATCCATCTACTCAAAACATCATCCACAAGCAACCGTTGTCCTTAGATGATTTCTAATGCTGTATGAATATATGCAAAACGTGTGTGTACATGTTCCTTAGCTAATGCTAATGATCAGGCCTGAATAATCTTTCTAATGCAAAATATGTATAGTGCCATGAATCCAACATGTATGCAAATAGTCCTAGTCATATAAATACTATATGTGTGCACAATCATTCATTCATATGCAACAACCGCATGATAATACATTCGATTTCATCCATAAACAAGTATAAATACTCGTGCATATGCAATATGAAATGTGACCGAGTCGAGCTAGTATCTAATGTGTATTCGCGCATCCACAAGCAACCACTTGCAACCATATCAATCATAACATGTTTCAAATACATGTTTACATCCATATGGTTCTACCTAGAATTCCCTGAAACAGGGTCGAGAAGATAAACAGGACAAACTCCTTACAGGGTTTGTAACGGATAATAGGACCGAGAGGATGTCCACAAAAGATAGCCTACAAGTAAGCTCTACAGAAAACAGGGATCAAGGATATACTCCCAAAAAGAGATATCATGCGCGTATCTAGTCTTTGACCATCAAAGTCGTCTTTTAACTTCGCGATTTTGTAGCTTCTTATTCCTGTTTCCATAACATGAGATGGAACTCATTTCTTCGTCGCCTCTCGTTCCACTTGCACTTATCCTTTTCCTAGAATACTTGACGCAAACATGACTGCGTACTCATGATCTCATGCAAGCTTTCCAAAATTCACTAGTGAATCTTGGATCTCGTTTATATACTATAAGGCATTCCATGTAGAAGAACTTTCTCTTGAAAGTAAACAGATGTCAATCAGGTTATCATGCGCACTTACTAGGGTGATCTCTATAACCCATGCATAAATGAAGTAAACCATCCGTTTTATTGGCGAACACCACTCGATCGGGCTTCAAATTTCCAATAAAGGCATCAAGGGATTCTAAGTAACTAGTCATGACAGAACCTCAAAAAGGTTACCCGATACTTCGAGGGCATTACCAAGGCTAGTCAAAGGGTCTAACTACCCTCCTATCAAAACCGAGAGTGGCACCCCCTACTGGATAACCACTTCATCCCTAGAATCCATCCTTAGCTTATAAACATAAGCATTATTTCCAAACTCAACACTTGGCATAGACATTCCCAAATCCAAACAAGTCATGTATAAATGGACTGATTCTCCAATAGGACTTTGAGACAAAAATGGGATTCTCTATTACGCTAGTACTTAAGGTGCAGAGACTCAACTATCGAAGCAGACTTAAATGATACGAACAACGAAGTCCTAACGGGATGATAGAGAAGAAAAGCTAAACCTTTAACAAGATCGTTACCCTCCTTCCGAGGTACTCTAGAAATGAGAGCATACTACTGCCCTCCCGATGATCTTGTCCTTGTCCCATAATACTTAACTATCCGCCCCGTTTTACCATGCCAAAGGTACTCTCTCGTCATGGGTTTCATTGTTCATCTTTCTCCCTCCTTTGAGGACTAAGCCATACCAACAAGTTGCTCATCCTTAAGCTCGTATCCTTTATCCTTCTTTCTCAAGATCCTTTCTTATAACGCGGCCACTGGTCTCTCGAGAACCACCTCCATCGTATGGAAAGCACATTCGTAGGTAGAAAAGACTAGTCGCAGTTAAAACTACTGTGACTACAGATGGAGGAAAGAAAGGAAAAGAGACTCAATTAAGGAAACAAGGATAGTGCTAATGGCCTTTGGGGAATAGCCTTTTTCTTTTAAAAGAAAATTTTCTTGAAAAATGCTTCTTCGTAAACGGTTTTTTTTCCAAATAGTTTTCAGAAGGTCTTTAAAAACTTTTGCCCAGTCTGGTAACCTTCTGCTCTGATACCACGTGTAACACCCCGCCTCCGCTAGGGTCACTCGCAAAGGAATGCACTAGCTTTAGAGGGGCATTATTGGTAAACATGCACAGAAATATCACAAGACAGAACATATAAAATAGCGGAAGTAAAATCAAACTTTCATAACATGAATAAATAAGGTCTAAAGCCTTTTACTTCAGAGTACATCAAAACCTGTCTTGCAATAGTAAAGAAGCATAAAGACATTTTCATAAATTATTCCCCAAGTAAAAACAGTAAAGTAGCCATTAGCCAAGAAAAGTCCAAGCCATCCATGATGACCTTCAAGCAGAAGAAGTCCGAACTAAACAACAGTATTTCCTCCCTGTAACCTGGGGGGGGAACGGAAGAAAAGAGGCGAAACAAAACGGGTCAGTCAAAAAGACTGAGTAAGCCCTATCTACTATTAGCATAAAAACTAGTAAAGTTAACTGACATGAGAAACTGAGATGAACATAAGCATGATAACAAGATAGATAAGCTAAATCAAAATAACAGGATGAACTACTGAACTCAGATAAACTAAGGTGTCATGATAAATTACGATGTCAAGATAAAACAAGGTATCACATCGTCAGGTTTCTATCAAGTATAATATCCCCAAGATATCTGTCACGTATAACGCCCCGTGATATCTATCCTGTATTTTAGCTCTGCACCTACCGTACTAGTATCCCCACCGTGTCATGTGTTAACCAAGAATGACCCTCACTCAAAAGTCGTGTAATGGTCCATGTCAACCTAATATATCGCATATATAGGTTACTCAACTTGTATGTTTTATTCCATGTAAATGTTCAGTCCCTTGCCGTAGACCATACGGGCTTTCCCATGAGATTCTATATTACTTTAACATAGTTCCATGATCCTTAAGATCGGTTTGGACTGTTACCCTAAACCTAGCTACGGTCTTCCAACATGAATTATTGTTTGTACAACTAGGACTTATGCTACCTAGGGCTGCTAGGGATTATGCTTACCTATTGCACGTTTTCGTATCTCGGTTTGGGTTCAACCACCTAGGGCCACTAGGGATTACGCTAACCGCCAACCGCGCCCTTTTTCCCACGCATTCATCGTGAATCGGTTTTCCATGACTGTATGCACATGTATCACATCGTGCCATCCGAGTCCTGTCACAGGGCAAATCAAGAAATACAGGACTCGGTCGGGAGCTTTCGATTTATCTGCCGATGCAGATGCTAAGGTCTGTTTTTCTTATACGTGGCTATGGTCCCACGAGACCACTCCCTCAACTAGTGAAAGACAAGACATGATAAATCCTGTATGAGAACACAACACTGGCCAACCCACATCCAAGCCTTACCGCAACCATAATTAGATAGCAATTATGGTCTTTTGGGTGTTCTCTGCCTTTCCGTACGTACACGCTTGACCAAAGATGGTAGGTAGCCTGACGAAATGCTATCTAGGGTACGACCGTGTATCGTCGACTATCCCCTATCCATCCCCGTCTTTAGGTCGCTCGTATAGCAACCAAGGCATACTCTTGGTTCTTCTAACGCAGACCTTAACCTCTCATGAGCCTAGTATAATCACCTGGCAGCTCATAGAGGGATACCAAGAATATCCTCACGTTCCCCGAAGCCGCTGCTTCGTTACCCAGTCCGCTGGAGCCTTTATCTAAATCAGATACCTGCTCCTACTCGTATACTTAAACGATGACCTACCGTATCAGGTTACTCATCTATCTATGAACTGGTCTAAATTTCCTTGACTAAGAATCATTACTTAGTTATTCTTCAACTAAGGTTTACCACTTAGCATTGTTCCCGTTATCCTTGTTAACTACGGTTATCCACCTAATCCTCAGAACTAGGGTTTACATAATGGATTAAGTGTCACTTAAGTTCATGACTTAACCCATCTACAAATCCTGTCAAAATTGGCTAAGTATCCAAGTTCAAGGCTTAACCCTACAAACCTTGCTCAAGTTGGTTAAGTATATTAAGCAATTCACGACTTAACCTCGTCCAATTATCATTCTAGATTGGTTAAGTATTAACTTGACCCTATCAATTTACTTAGTCAAATCGGTCAAGTGTATTCAAGCGATTCGTGACTTAGCCTTATCATGTTTTCACGTTATATTGGTTAAGTATTGGTTAACTTAACCACAATAAATTAACGAGTTAGATTGGATAAGTATAGGTCACTTAACCACATCAATTCATCATGTTTAGATTAGTTAAGTGTTTAACTTAACCCCATTAAACTACCAAGTGGGATTAATTAAGTCTAGGCTAACTTAACCCCATCCGATTTCCATGTTTAGACTAGTTGAGTCTAATCTTAACCCCATTCGTTAACCGTATTTTTCGGTTAAGCGTCATTAAGAAAACTTACTTAACCTTACCAAGTTATCGCGTTGGATTGATTAAGTGTTGGTTAACTTAACCCCATCCACTAGTCATATAAAAATGGTTAAGTGTCATTAGGCAAATCAAGTTACTTAACCTACCCAACCTTGTCATGTTTTGTTAAGTATCATTAGCCTAATCAAATTACTTAACCCATTTGTCCATGTCATATTTGGTTAAGAGTCATTAATCAAATTAACTTAACCCTATCATGTGGCATTAATTACTTAATGCACCTTCACCTCTCACATTAGACTTTGTTGTGGTTACTAGTTAAGCCGGTCGGTTCCGGGTAGCTTAACACCACAACTTGGTCTAACCTCGGGTTCAAGCACAACATGACCAACTTCTCACATTGGGTCCTATTGTTTGCAACTACTAGTTAGGCCGGTCGGTTCCGGGTAGTTTTACGTTGCAAACTCAACCCAACCTCGAGTTGGCCACACTTATATTATCTAAGTGTCATGTCCATCATGTTTCCCAAAACATGTTACAAGTTTTCAAGCATTTGGGTAGACCTAACTTAATAGGTAAATTCCCAAAGGGAAGACCTAACTTAATAGGTAAATTCCCAAGCTTATGTTTTTATGCATACTTACATGTCAACTTCCATGTTATATTTCAAGTCATGTTTTCAAGTTGTATTTTCATGTCATTAGAAATTACCCATAACATAACCCAACGCTTTTAAACTCGCATATACGTCCGCGACAACGTAATGGATTAAAAGAAGAGACTTGGCAAAGGCATGACAAAAATGGATATTAAGCCACAAGTTAATCATGGTGGCAAATGAGGCACAAATGTGTTCATTAACTTGCATGTTACATTCTTAAGCCTCAAAACATGCATAAACCCAAACTTGGCACATAAGCGAATCATGGTGACAAAAGATATGGAATGATGACTAGTAACTCGCATATATCATCATATAAGGGTTATGACTTCATATGCAAGTTGACATAAAGGTTATGAGGGTTCTCATGTTGCCTAATGCAACATTTCAACATAAAGGTTGTAGCTTTTAGCTCACAAGATCAAGATAATGACTTCATAAACTTGCATGACATGATAGCATGTATCATACTCAATGATCAAACCCAAACTTGCAACATGAACATTTAACTTCATAGTTAATATCTAAGAGTAGGGAAAGAGCTTACATTGCTATGAAGGCACAAAAGATATGACAAAGCCCTTATGCAATCAAATAGACCCAAAATGCAAGCTCTAACATAAAAACCCTTAAGCCAAAATGATCAAAACCCTTGCTTTATGATGCAAAGATAGAAACTTGACTTGAATGCAAGCTAATGACACTCATACAAGCTTGAAAACACTTGTATGCATGGAAAATCTCTCATAGAAACCATTTAGAAATTTTATGAAGAGAGTGGAGGCCATGAGAGGTAAAATTTTGCCATAGTTTAGTTGCATGAATGAATAATGAGGATTTAGGATAGGTTAGGGTCTTATTTATAGATTAGGCAAGTGTTTTAGGCCATAGGATTAAACCTAGATTCAATCCAAGCCATCAAAGCATGTCTTGGGGAAGAAGTCAAGTGTAGGAACCATCTAGGGCCTTTAGATTAAAGATGAACCATGAGAACCATCCAAATGCAAAATCTGCATTTGAGCGAATCGGCCCACGGGTTGACAGCCAAACACCCTGGATTAACCCCTAGTCGACCCAGCGGGCTTGGGTCGACCTCAAAAATCGGCCGGTTCGGTTATTCCCCTCTCCCAATTCGCTGTTTTGAACATTTTTGCATATTTATTTATTTAATTTTCAATTATATATATATATATATCAATATATATATATTTCTCTGCGCAACCCATTTCACTTAATTAAGTATACTTTAATTTGGGAATTTTTCGTGAAACTTCGCGAGGCCATATCTTGGTCATACGGACTCCGATTTTCGAAAACTCGGACTCTATTTCGCGTATTTTTCCGAGACGAACGCAATGGCATAACCCGTTTCCCTTGATTCAGATTTTACAGTTTAATTCTTCCTCCATTTATGTTATAACAGGTTATTGAAAATACGGGTTGTTACAGATTTTTTACTAGAGGAATTCACTTCGGTGGCGGATGAGAGTTTTGAATTTATAACATGGCCAAGGATCTTGTGTGGCCGCAAAGAGGACGCGTGGCCTTGGTTTGGTCTACAAAATTTTTAGGATATTCTAGTTATTTTATTTTAATCATTTTATATTCATTCTTGCCTTCTTAAAATTCGTGTGATCACACATGACATCTAAAAATCACGAAACTGGACATGCAGCTGTAGTTCGACATTATGGTCCCAACGAAACTGGTTTCGTCGATTTCTAAGTTCGTTTGCTCACACAACGTATTTTTAACTGTCAAAATATCAACTTTTTTTCACTTTAAAAATCGGTACGGCCACATACTAACTTCAAAAATCACGGAAATTGAAATCTAGCAATAATTTTACATTGCGGATCCAACAAAATTAGTTTCGTCGAATTCTGAGGCCGTTTGCAAAACTGGCTATTTTTAAAGCCTTACATAGCATAGCCCTTTTAAATATATAAATATATTTAAAAACAATTAAATTAAATATTTAAAAATAAAAATTATCGTATATATTCACAGTGGAATACCATACAGCTTCAGAATATTCCTATATGAATTTCTAACTCGATATTTCAAATCTTGATATAAATCGATATTCGATTTACAATGAAATTCCTTTTTGATTTATAAATAAATCGTTATAAATTATAAAGGAATCCACAGCGACTTTTCTAAAATTTGATTTGGACATAAATCAAAATTTACACGACGAAATCCCGATTTTTCTCTTCCATTAGAGAAATATACTTCACCAGCTCCGAACGTTTCTTGTTCCACAGAAATCCAGTTTAAAACGAATCCTGTACCTTCAGTTGAAGTTCAAATCACCAAATAGCGAACTGCTGCGCTGTTACGCGCTCGTTTATAATTATATTATAAACTATACGTCCAACTGTCGTCGATTGAATATATTTGTTCATATAATTCATCTCTAAACTGAACTATATATTTTAAATAATCCAATTCACACTATATTGTGAATTCCAATATTTTTGATTATTTCTGAATTAAATATATTATTCTATTATTATTATTTAATTTAATTAAATAATCCACATAATTTAATTTAACGACCATTTATTTCTCTAAATTACTATTTATATAATTAAATAAATTAATTATAACACCGTAAAAATACGGGTCGTTACAATTTTTTTAATCTTAAATCTGTTTCTGAATATGTCAGCTGGGATACAAAGTTTTGTGGCAATAAATGTATCCACTATTAAGTACTATCTTATTTTTAAATTATCACACAGAATCAAATAAAATGGATGAGTTTTTGAGGAACTGTTGGTGCTTGGGTTATTAATAGATCATGGTAGAATCAAAGATAATCATCAACAATTTTTTTGTTCTAATGAAAGTGGATGATAATGTGTTGTCAAAATGTGTATTTACTGTAGGTTGTGTACAAATAGGACCATGTATAAATAAATTTTAGATTGAAATCTTGTAGTGAACCCTGGCAGTTATCATAAAAACATGTATGAATGTCTATGCCACTGATGTAATTGTTGCCCTTTTAAGATGGTCAAGTATAGGTTTGGAGAACTTACATAGTTACATGCTCATTATAAACTCTTATCTGTACATGAAACCGGCAAGTCCAGTTGACTGCAATGGTTACACATGAAAATTAAATGATAACCTTGTACTATGGAACACATAACTGGACATATTTGACATATTTCTTGATGCACACAAGCAAGAGATACTGATCATGCCTTCTCCAGCCAGTACAAATATGTATGCATACTATGGTGTTTTATGTTGGTTGTGGTGTGTGTGTGTGTATGCACTTTTGTGTGTATGTAGTCGACCTGTGTGATTGCAGTAATGCATGCATGTTAGTTAGGTTTATGTCAGGGTGATTATCAGAATTTTTTTTTAACATTTCTTGTAGGGCTGTCAATGGATACCCGAAAAATCCGAAATCCGTCTGCATTTGTATCCGAAAAGCGGATAAATATCCGATATCCAGGAAAGCGGATGAGGATGCGGATATAGCCATATCTGCATCCAAAAATTATCCATCCGCTATTTTCCTGATTAAAGCTTATATTATATGTATTTTAACATAATTAAATATACTAGTTTATTAATTTGCACAATTAAAAAGTCTACTAAGCGCATTTTAATTGCTCAAAATTATATGTTATCATCGTATTATAGGTTGAAAAAGCTTAATATTAAGCTAAAAAAATCATTTATGTTCATTGAATTATCGATCGTTGGCGGAGTGGATAATTATCCAATATCTGTCCGTATCCGCGGATATGGATATTCGATATCCGAAAATGGTTTCGGATGTGGATAAGGATATGGCACTATCCGTATCCGAAAGTATCCGTTGACAACCCTGATTTCATGTGGTTTCTATTCCTCATTCCAACATGGGCAAATCAAACCACCGTGAGCTGTTCTAGGAACACGCTGATATGTGTTTTGTGTACATTTGCGTATATTGTTGAGTTACACCGTATATTCTTGAGTTGCACCTTCTCATAACCATATGCTATTTGACCAAGTATTATACACAACCTGTCATAATCAAATAATTTTCCCTCATGTTTTTATACTATACTTAATGCAATCCCTCATTTATGTGTGATATTTCTGGTTAGCGTATCACAATTCATAATATACTCTTTAGTTTTCTTACATATTTTTTTACACTGATACATTTGGGTATTATGTTGGCATTAGTTGAAGTAACAGAGGAAAGACAAAAGGAAGGTCTCGATGCAGAAGTTTAGAAGAATTTGAGAATGATCTCGTTGCTCAAGTGTTTGGAAATGAGAAAAGAAAATGTTGTTGTCGTGCAATTAGCTCTTTGTCGGCTATAAAGCAAGTGAAGCACCTATTTATAAAGTGTTTGATCCAAAAGCACATATTTAAAAAGCACCATAAAATGGTAATTATAAGCTATTTGATATAATTGATGGAGGTTTAGTTATTTGGCATATTCACTATTTGTAGGATCAGGAATTTATTTTGAAGTCTTGTTAGAAGTTATATTATTTTGATCTCACTCTTGTATGATGAACTTGTGAAATTTCGATTCTTCCTTTAATTTGTTATCAAATATTTGTGCAATTTAACGTGTATTTTTAGATGCGTAATTGTTTATTATTATGGATATTATGTAACTATGGTATGCATGTGTCTGTTGTATTATAGTTATAGTAGACAACCTTGTGGTAGAAATGGTAGTAGAAATTTGGTAGTATATTGTTTGGTAATTGTAACGAACATATTCGTTGCTAATAAATAAATTTATAATGAACATGTTCATTGCTAATGAAGATATTTATAACAAATATATTTGTTGGCAAAGGAAAATTTTGTAACAGACATAGTCATTATAACTTATAGCGGCAACTCCTACTTCAACCATGCTAAGGAAAATTAGTAACGGGTAAAATTCATTATAAAACGGTTCTATTAATAACAAAATATTTCGTTACAAAATATCATCTTTCCAACGGCACAGTTCGTTGGTATGTTATAATGTTAATAATGGGTATAGGCCGTTACGAATATTTATAACGACATTTCCCACGCCTGTACCGCTCACGACTATATTCGTTATAAATTTCGTTTGTAACGACTATATTCGTTACAAATACACCTCTTTGGTGTTATTAACCCTATCCACTTATCAAATTAACATATATACTATTGGTTAAGCTGGTCATAACCCTATCCACTTATCAGATCAATATGTACCATATATATATCGTATAACATGTTTTACTTAATTTATGATTAAGTACATCTTAGTTCACATATACATTGGTTAATAGAATAACTCCCTAAGTATCAACCCCGATGACCAAAATCAACATCAGATTGGTACTCATAGAATTACTCAGCTCAACTAAACTTCTGTTTGTCATTCATATTCATCTTTGATCAGCATTAATTAATTATTAATGCACAGACCTCTCACATTAAGTCAATTGCTTGTGGCCGCTGGATATGCCGGGCGGTTCCGAGCAGACTTCCAACACAAGCCATACATAACCTCGTGCCTAAGCATCTTTCAATTATGCCTATGACCTCTCACATTAGACTGTCGTTTGCGGTTGTTGGATGTGTCGGGCAGGTCCGGGCAGTCTTATACCACAAACGAGTCTAACCTCGTGTCTTAGGCATTTACTACTCATTTAATTTATGCCTTTGACCTCTCACATTAGACTACCGTTTGTGGTTGCTGGATGTGTCGGGCGGTTTCAGGCAGTCTTATACCACAAACGAGTCTAACCTCGTGTCTCAGACATTTATTATGCACTTAATTTATTCAACCCCAATTTGAATTAATATCCCTATTTTCAAATTGTCAATAACTTCCAAATTAATCTATGTCAATAATTGTCACCTAAATTATGTCCATAATTTCTATGCATATAAATTAGGCCAATTAATGTTTCAAATTTATTATATGATTTTAAGCCATTTTATGCCAATTTTCACAATATTAATATTTAATATTTCCCTATTGCCCCCACGTTGTTCGTACGTGTAATACATATAATACGTAGGCTAGCAAATAGCCTAACTCACAAAAACATCACAACTTGCATAACACGTAAACAAAATAGATCTAACTTGCAAAAAAAAAAAGGCCAGCAAGGATCAAAACTTGCATGATTATAATTTATATAATCATAAATTTGCATAATCAATAACATGCATAGGCAATGGATATATAGAACATAAATTTTGCATAAACTATCATGGATCTAAATATAGATCTAAACATGAAATCGTGAATTTGCATATATGAATATCGGTTTCACCTAAACTTGCATATATGGAATATAGTTTTCACCTAAACTTGCATATGAATTCCTTCAAACTTGCATATAAATTTAAACATGTAAACTAATATCACATGTTTTACATATAAACTAGCATATGTATATACTTGATTTATAAATAAACTTGTGTATAATCCGCATACAGACTTGCATAAGATTCACATACGAACTAGCATATATAAAAACAGACTTGCATAAGATTCACATACAAACTAGCATATGATTTAACATCCCAAACTTGCATAAGATTCACATACGAACTAGCATATGTAAAAACAGACTTGCATAAGATTCACATACAAACTAGCATATGATTTAACATCCCAAACTTGCATAAGATTCACATACGAACTAACATATGATTTAACATCCCAAACTTGCTTAAGATTCATATACGAACTAGCAAATAAACTGATGTCATAAAATAAATCAAGGTAAACATATGTGATTGGACATATGAAATAGATCTACCAACATAAGGTAACAAAACTGTCATATGTTCACTAACAGACAATAACAAAGTTAAACAACATCACATGATTCAATGGACATGTTCTCATAATCCAAATTATAACTCGTCATAATTAATTTATTAATTATTTTGTGAAAGAAATTGTACTCACAAAGATAGGTTAGAGAAGAGAATAATTCGTTCGTCGTTTGTATTAGAATTCTGATTTGCCAATCCTTAAGCTTTAGGAAGATGAACTATTCAGCAGCATGGTGGCCAAGAGACTAATTTAGTTTAGGTTTAGGGTTTGAGTCTATGCGTTCTTATATAGAAGTTTAATTCAACATAAGCCGTTAGATTATCATAGGAGCAAATCACAACCGTCCAGACTAGATAGAGTTATCCAGAATTACTACCTATGCCCTAGTGACTCAGCAACAGGTTAGGAAAGACTCAGCAACAAGTCAAAATCGTCTGATTTCAGATCCGTCCCAGGGGGGAGGGGTAGATCGACCCCTTGGTTGACCTGTGTAGGAGGTCGACCCCTGGTTGACCTGGCCTTGGGCGGGAGAAATCCTACCCAGCCCTCTTCCTCATTTTAATTTTGAATATAATATGAACTGTTTTTAATTTATTTAAATTATTGAAACTTCCGAGGGCCATAACTTCTTCATACAAAGTCCGATTTTCGAAAACTTGGACTTTATTCCAAGCAGAATTTCGAGACGAACGCAATGGCGTAACCCTTTCCCTTAATTCTCACTTTAACAATTAAGTATTCTTAATTTCGTTCTCTTAATAGTCACAAAAAATTCAGTGTGTTACATTCTCCCCTCCTTAAAGGATTTCGTCCCCGAAATCTTCAAGTTAAGTAGAATGTATATCCTAACATCCAATCATCCATCTACTCAACCATCAAACACAGGATCCATTGTCCTTACGAGATTTCTATTGCCGTATGAACATATGCAAAAAGTGTGTGTACATGTTCCTTATCCAATGCAAAATTAGGCGGTCCACTGATTCAGTTGACCTCCTTAATGTAAATCATGACAGTGCCATGCGTCCATTATGCATGCGAAAGAATCATAACGATACATATTATTTCTGCATGCGTGCACCACCATTCATCTAAATTCAACATCCATATGATAACACAACCATTATACATCCATTAAATTAAATATGCACACATATTTATATGAAATATGAAAGTGATTGAGCCGATCTAGTGCCTAATGTGTGTGTGCATGCATCCACGAGCAACCACTAGCAAACACTTGCATCCACTTTCATCCATCAAACATAACTTGTCTCAAACACATGTTTACAACCATAGGTTTTTCCTAACTAAAGATCGAAGATATCATCGCGAAGACATACTAAACGATAGGACAAGTATCAACAAGGCGGTAGGAAAAGGAGAAGCTAAAAACATACCCTTAAAAAGGAAAGGGTACAGCGTAAGCACCTCGTCTTACGTTTCTCAAGTTGCGTCTCCTTGATCATCTCCCCGTTGCACTTTGACCAACTTGACCTCTCTGTTGCGTAGCTATAATACCTTCGTCCCAAGGATGCATGTAGGTGCTCGTCTAATCATGGCATCTTACTCTACTTCCACTTCTCTAAGCATGCTTGGCTCCACTGCTTCCGCGGTATCTTGTAACACTTCCGCAAATGCAATACGTGAAACATGTCATGAACATCACTAAGCTAGTTGCCTCTTCTCATGTCCCTCCAAAATCAAGGATACATAATCTCGTAAGATCTTCAAGGATTCTATTGACCTCTTCTTGTACATCCATCCGTTTGTGGAAGATAAGCGATACTCGTACTTGCCTCCTTTTGCATATCACCTTTTCCTCTTGTATCGAAAATGTCCCGCAAGCACCAGTATACACCGTGAATGGCTTACTTCCATCTGGCAAAACTAAAACTGGAGTTGTCGTCAAAGCCCTCTTCAAATGCTGAAAAACATCGTCACGGTCAACATCCCAAGCAAAAGTCAAGTTCTTCTTCGTTTACCGAGTAAGTGGGGCTGATATCTTCGCGAAGTCCTTAATGAACTTCCTATAATAGCCCGCCAGCCCTAAAAAGCTTCTTACTTCTGTTGCGTTCTTAGGAATCTTCCAATCTTGGATTGCCACTACATTTTGCGAGATCCACATTTAACCCCTCCTTAGAGACCACGTGTCCTAAGGTCCTCACTTCTTTTCTCCAAAAATGGCATTTGGAGAACGTAGCTTTAAGTTGATGCGCTCGTAGGGTCTCTACGACTTTCCTAAGATGTAGGGCATGCTCTTCCTCGCTTCTAGAGGAAATCAAAATATTCTCCACAAAGACTACCACAAACTTGTTTAGTAACTCCCTAAACACCCTATTCATTAAGTCAACGAAGTATGCGGGTGCATTCGTCAAACCAAAAGGCATGACGAGCCACTCAAAGAAACTGCCATGAGTTCTAAATGCAGTCTTATTTATGCTGTCTTCAGCCACTCTAAGATGATGAAATCCGGTAGCTAAATCCAGCTGCGAGAAAACCGAAGCACCAACCAACTGATCGAATAAATCGTCTATCCTTGGCAATGGATGTCTGTTTTTCTTTGCGAGCATATTCAGCTCTCTATAATCCACGCACAATCTAAGTGAACCATCAGCCTTTGTAGCAAAAAAAATCGGAGCACCCCATCCGAAATGCTTCTTCTTATGAACCCCTTCTCAAGCAACTCCTTTACTTTCTTACTGAGTTCTCTTCTCTCTCTCTCAGAGACATTTGGCGCACTGGTAATGCAACAGGCCTTGCATTATCTACTAGGTATATTCGAAAGTTTATCCTGCACCTTGTGGGTAAACCCCGAATTTCATCAAAGATGTCACCATATTCACGGACCACACGAACGGATTCCAAGTCATCATTGGGTGCATCAAGAGATTCTAAGTAGCTAAGCATCATCGGACCCCTAGGGTCCCAAGAAATATCAAGGGTCTTGCCACAACGAGTCAACAATCCAACTACCCTTCTTTCACACTCTAGGATGACACCGTATCTAGCTAGCCAATCCACGCCTAGAATCAAGCCGTAGCTCATGAAGCCAAGAACGAAGGCGTTGCATTTAAACCCAACGCCCGGGATGGACACTCACAAATCCCGAAAAATCATCGAAAGATGAGCCGAACCGCCAATAGGGTTTGAAACTACTATGGGATCTGTAACTAGACTAGTATTTAGGTGCAGTGTTTTAACTAACGAAGCAGATACAAATGAGTGTGAAGCACCAGAATTCAAACAAGGTTTGAACAGGATGAACAAAAAGAAAAACCAAACTTACAACCATGATATTTCTACCTCTATCAGGTATGCCAGCCATGAGGGAACGCTTCTGCCCTCCAGAGGATCGTGTACTTTGTCCTTACCTTTGCCTTTTCCTTTTTTGGACGATCCTAATAAGTTGCCCTGTTTCTCCGTAACGATAACAACAAGTCTTCTTCTTCTTTCTAACGTCTTTATTTAAGTAGTCAGGTATTTCACTAGTCTGTCCCTTCCTTTTCTCTTGGCCCCTTTTTATCCTTTCCGCCTTTCTTTGGATCTACTTTCTTATTGTGTGTCCTATCCATGTCTCTTCTGTACATTCTCCATTCGTGACCACCTACCAAAATGAGGCTTCGTCCTTCATTAACCAAGAAGCTAATTGAACCCTCCTCCCATCGTCTATCTTAAAGGTACCAACAAGTCCTCCACTTCCTTCTAGCTTTGAAAAACGTCATAGTCCCATGAAGAGGTTTTCCGCCCATCGTACGAAAGTTCTTACATATCTTAAAAAAAGCGTCTATACGTGGAGGAAGAAATTCAAAAAAAGAAAGAGGAAGAGATTCAAAATGGAGAATCGCAGGAAAGATATATGGCTCTTGGGGGTTATGTTTCTAAAACAAACCTTTCTCTTGAAAATACTCTCCTTAAAACATATTTTAGAAAGTATTTCTTTATAAAATGCTTTTGAAAAATAGTTTTTCAAAATCTCTTATTTGTTCTTGTACCCTTCAGCTTGATACCACGTGTAACACCCCCACGTCCATTAATGTCACTCTCAAAGGGAATGCATTATCTTTCATGGAGTACCATTAGTGTATAGAACAGAATATAACAAGACAGATACATATATTGGTACTTGGAAATTTTAAAACAACTTTTATTGCAGCAGAGAAATAGTTTGATTACAACAACTTCATAAACCAACAATAAAACCAAGTACACTTAATATCCATCTTGACAAATTGTTTCCTGAGTACATAAAGTAAAAAAGCATAACCCCAACATAAGTAGCCATAAAAGAGATGAGCTGATCTTTACTTTCAGCAATCCAAGCATTTCCAAAAGAGAGAGAAAGACATCCAAATCAAGCTCCACCAGCACTAGTCCCACCCTAAGAACCTGGGGGGGAGGAAGAAAAGAGGCGAAAACAAAGGGGGTCAGACAAAAAGTCTAGCGAGTCCAATAACTTTAACAATATAATTATTAAAGTAATTAGGATAAGGCATAAACTGATAAAACAAGGAATGACTGTGAAGCAAATGGACATGACATAACAAACAAGAAGAATAAGATAACGTTAATTGCGCCTCCAACACTATAGGATAATTACTAAACTGCACCATTACTAGTCACCCTAAAAGTTGATCCTGCCTTCTGAACATAATAATCATAATGGTAGTTTCGTGTACCCCTAGTTGTCTTCATAGGTGCCGCCTGCTCCTATCTCCATTAGTTATACCCATTACCCTCCCCATTCTAATTACAACATTTATTCATAATATGGTAGTTGGACTCCTAGCTATCTTCATAGGTGCCGCCTTCTCCCATCTCTACTAGTCGTACCCACTACCTTCCCCATTCGATCGGCTCCCTATCTTATAGATACCCGTGCTGGTCCCACAGTGAGGTGTATCGCTTCCCAAAGTGGCAACCCGATACCACCAAAGAAGAACGGCTTATACCTACACGATGCAACAACGTCTTACCTACCAGCCCGGGACCACGCACGCACATAACCCCGTTGGACTTGTGTTGCCACCGCTAACCCGTTTTGACCTCTTACAATCAAACCTAGTTAGCGTGTCTCGTCCTCGATCTAGATCGTGCTCACTTAGATGCTAAATGGGTTACTGGTTGAAAAGGGTCCCCATACTTGACACAAGCTTTCCATCTATGCTTGGTCTCCACTAGGGTTTCCCACTTAACCCCCTCTTATTCATGTCTTCTTACATGTTTCAACTTGGTTAAGTGTATACAGTTATACAACTCACTTATCAAATCAACATGTGTTATTGGTTAAGCTTATCTTAACCCTATCCGCTTAACAGATCAACACACATATATATATATATTTGTTTAAGCTGGTCTTAACCCTATCCACTTATATA
Organism: Allium sativum; assembly: GCA_030737875.1. Classification (NCBI taxonomy): domain Eukaryota; kingdom Viridiplantae; phylum Streptophyta; class Magnoliopsida; order Asparagales; family Amaryllidaceae; genus Allium; species Allium sativum. Next base: position 206,585,191 of record CM060911.1, read on the forward strand.
TTATTGGTTAAGTTTGTCTTAACCATATCCACTTATCAGATCAATATGTAATATTGGTTAAGTTTATCTTAAACCTACCCACTTATCAGACTTAATATATATTATTGGTTAAGCTGGTCTTAACACTACCCACTTATCAAATTAATATATATACTATTGTCTTAACCCTATCCATTTATCAGATCAATATGTATCATATATATATATATATATCGTACAACATGTTTAACTTAATTTATGATTAAGTGCATCTTAGTTCGCAGATACATTGGTTAAGAGAATAACTCCCTAAGTATCAACCCCGAAGACCGAAATCAACATCATATTGGTCTCAGAGAATTACTCAGCTCAACCAAACTTCTGTTTGTAATTCATATTCATCTTTGATCAACATTAATTAATTATTAATGCACAGACCTCTCATATTAAGTCGATTGCTTGTGGCCGCTGGATATGCCGGTTCGTTCCGGGCGGTCTTGTACCACAAGCCAGACTTAACCTCAAGTCTAAGCATCTTTCAATTATGCCTACGACCTCTCAAATTAGACTGCAGTTTGCGGTTGCTGGATGTGCCGGGCGGGTCCGGACAGTCTTATACCACAAACGAGTCTAGCCTCGTGTCTTAGGCATTTACTACTCATTTAATTTATGCCTTTGACCTCTCACATTAGACTACCGTTTGTGGTTGTTGGATGTGCTGGGCGGTTCCGGGCAATCTTATACCACAAACGAGTCTAACCTCGTTTCTCAGGCATTTGTTATGCATTTAATTTATTCAACCCCAATTTGAATTAATATCCCTATTTTCAAATTGTCAATACCTTCCAAATTATTCTATGTCCACAATTGTCACCTAAATTATGTCCATAATTTCTATGCATATAAATTAGGACAATTAATGTCTCAAATTTATTATATGATTTTAAGCCATTTTATGCCAATTTTCACAATATTAATATTTAACATTTCCCCATTGCCCCCACGTTGTTCGTACGTGTAATACATATAATACGGAGGCTAGCAAATAGCCTAATGCACAAAAACATCACAACCTGCATAAGACGTAAAAAAATAGATCTAACTTGCAAATAAAAATAGGCTAGCATGGATCAAAACTTGGATGATTATAATTTATATAATCATAAATTTACATAATCAATAACTTGCATAGGCAATGGACATATAGAACATAAATTTGCATAAACTACCATGGATCTAAATATAGATCTAAACATTAAATCGTGAACTTGCATATATGAATATGGGTTTCACCTAAACTTGCATATATGGAATATAGTTTTCACCTAAACTTTCATTTGAATTCTTTCAAACTTGCATATAAATTTAAACATGTAAACTAATATCACATGTTTTATATATAAACTAGCATATGTATATACTTGATTTATATATAAACTTGTGTATAATCCGCATACATACTTGCATAAGATTCACATACGAACTAGCATATGTAAAAGCAGACTTGCATAAGATTCACATACAAACTAGCTTATGATCTAACATCGCAAATTTGCATAAGATTCACATATGAACTAGCATATGTAAAAACAGACTTGCATAAGATTTATATACAAACTAGCATATGATTTAACATCCCAAACTTGCATAAGATTTATATACAAACTAGCATATGATTTAACATCCCAAACTTGCATAAGATTCACATACGAACTAACATATGATTTAACATCCTAAACTTGCTTAAGATTAACATACGAACTAGCATATAAACTGATGTCATAAAATAAATCAAGTTAAACATATGTGATTGGACATATGAAATAGATCTACCAACATAAGATATCAAAACTGTCATATGTTCACCAACAGACGATAACAAAGTTAAATAACATCACATGATTCAACAAACATGTTCTTATAATCCAAATTATAACTCATCATAATTAATTTATTAATTATTTTGTGAAAGAAATTGTACTCACAAAGATAGGTTAGAGAAGAGAATAATTCGTTCGTCGTTTGTATTAGAATTCTAATTTGCTAATCCCTAAGCTTTAGGAAGAACTATTCAGCAGCATGGTGGCCAAGAGACTAATTTAGTTTAGGTTTAGTGTTTGAATCTATGCGTGCTTATATAGAAGTTTAATTCAATTTAAGCCGTTAGATTATCATAGGAGCAAATCACAACCATCCAGACTAGATAGAGTTATCCAGAATTGTCACATATTCCCTAGTGACTCAGCAACAGGTCAGGAAAGACTCAACAACAAGTCAGAATCATCAGATTTCAGATCTGTCCCTGGGGGAGGGGGTAGGTCGACCCCTAGGTCGACCCCGTGGTCGACCTGTGTAGGGGAGGTCGACCCCCTGGTCGACCTGGCCTTGGGCGGGAGAAATCCTGCCCAGCCCACTTCCTCATTTGAATTTTGAATATAATCTAAACGGTTTTTAATTTTAAATTACTGAAACTTCTGAGGGCCATAACTTTTTCATACGAAGTCCGATTTTTGAAAACTTGGACTCATTCTAAGCAGAATTTCGAGATGATAGCAATAGCGTAATCCGTATCCCTTAATTCTCACTTTTAACAATTAATTATTCTTAAATTTGTTTCTTTAATAGTCATAGAAAATTCAGGGTGTTACACCGATCGATAGTGTAGTAAGGGTACATCTAACATATTCATGGCAATTAGGCTGATTGAGGTGGAATCCTCACAAAAGATGTACACCTGAAGGCTACCACAATTGCAGGGATTGGGATCACATTTCATATGATCATTTTATACAGATTACTAGTTGGGACACTAGTTAGGTGGTGCAAAGATATAGAAATCAGAATAACAGGGTAGTAGCGAAACAGAGAAAGAGTAAAAGTGCATTTAGTATATCTTGCCTTATCATATCTATACTAATCGTATGTTATCTTGTTATCCTTGTTATCACAGTATTGTCTTATATTCAGTGTATTCATGTCATGATGCTTTTGCGTATTTACATGCTGAAAGTCACTGGACTTACCAGACTTATGTCTGACCTAGTTTGTTTCACCCCTTTTCTTCCGTTCCCCCCCAGTTCACAGGGAGGAAATGTTACCACTTAGCTCAGTTTTCTTTCCAAGCACAGAGATAGTCGATGTATTGCTTTGGACTCTCTCTTCCACTACTATGGCTGGTTCATGTTTTATTGGGGAATATCACTATTATTTTTATGTTTCTTTTATACTTGGAAGTTTTTGAATCAAGACAGAGGTTCTATGTATTATTTTTAAGTATGATTGAGACAATTGTTGTAAAAGTTTGACTAAACCACATTGTTTATAAAATGACTTTATTTTCCGCTGCTTTATTTGTCTATCTTGTAACTTATCTGCATCTTTTACCTAAAAACGCTCCACTGAAGTTAAGGCATTTCCTTTGTGAGTGACCTTAACGGAGGTGGGGTGTTACACTTGCTATCAGAGCTGAAGGTTACCGGATCAGATAAAAGATTTGAAATATTATTTTCAAAACGGTTTAAAAAGAAGCATTTTCTAAAGAAAAGTTTTGCTTTAAAGGCATGTTCCCCAAAGCCATATGCACTATCTTTTGATCCTCTGTTTAAATCCTTGTTTTCCTTCTTTATTGAATCTCCGGGGCTCCCGGCTTTCTGGGAGGTAACCTCATCGCGGCATGGTTCTGTAGGCTTGATGAGACTATGTCACCTGTCAAAGGGCAGAGAAGTGCCCAACTTCCATCTATAGCCGCAATAGTTTCACCTGCGGCTAATTTTCTTTCAAGCTTTGTAGGGATTTCCATGCGATGGAGGCAGCTTTCAAGAGACTTGTCAACAAGTTACACAAGGATGGCAAAGATGAGAATGAGGCAGTTTGGCTAAGGAGTACAACCCAAGGATGAGGAACTCATGGATATAGACTTGGTTCACAAAGGAGGTAAAAAGAAAGAGGTGTAAGTGGAAGAATAGGAAAATCTAAGACAAGAGGCATTGCCGTTATTATGGTATAACGGGTCATATAATTAAGGACAAGGACAAGGGCAAGAACAAAGGACAGGATTTTCAGGAGGGCAAGTGCATGCTCTCACCGCCAGCGTACCTGAGAGAGAGAGTAAAGCTTCGGTTGAAAAAGTTTAGTTTTCTTTCTTTGATCATCATGTTAGTACTTTTTTTAGCGCTTTACATTCGTTTATATTTGCTTCCATAGTTGAGTCTCTGCACCTCAGTACTTATATATTAGAAGATCCCATTATTATCTCAAATCCAGTTGGTGGTTCGGCTCGTTTATCTTTGGTTTGTAAGGATTTGAGAATAGATATGTTAAGTGTTGAGTTTAAGTGTAATGCTTATGTTTTTGGTTTCATGGGCTATGAGTTGATTCTAGGCATGGATTGGTTAGCTAGTAATTGCGAAAGGTGGGTAGTTAGACTTTCGATTTGCCTCATGAATACCCTCGAGATTTTTTGCGATCCTAAGGGGTCAGTTTGTCTTGGCTACCTAGAATCACTTGATGCATCTATCAACGATTTGCGATCCGTTAGAGTAGTCCATGAGTACGCAGATGTTTTTGATCAGGTTAGGGGTTTATCCCCTAAAACGTGAGATAGACTTCCTTATATATCTAGTTGACAATGCAAAGCCACTTGCATTACCTATATGACACATGACTCCAAGGGAAAGGAAGGGCTCAGTAAACAAGTAAAAGAGCTACTTGGAAAAGGGTTCATAAGGCGAAGTATTTCTGAATGGGGTGCTCCAGTCATTTTAGTTACAAAGGCGGATGGTTCATTTCGCTTGTGCATAGATGATATTTTGGAATGAGGAAGAACATGCTTTGCATCTAAGGGAAGTCTCGGATACCCTCCACGCGCATCAACTTAAGGCGAAGTTCTCAAAAAAATGTCATTTTTGGAGAGAAGAAGTAAGGTTTCCAGGACATATGGCGCCCAAAGAAGGGATAGCAGTAGATCCCGCAAAAGTAGTTGTGGTGCAAGACTGGAAGGTCCCAAGGAATGCAACAGAAGTAAGAAGCTTTCTTGGACTAGCGGGCTAATATAAGAAGTTAATTAAGGACTTTATGAAGGTATCAACCCAACTTACTAAATTGATGAAGAAAAATCTAATCAACTTAGTATATACACTAGGTAACATGGTTAGCATCTATTTATTTTCAAGAGATAGTTCTGGGAATGTTAGCATGACACGGCAGAAGCTGTAGTGCTAAGTATACTATAAGAGGAAAAGGTGGAATGGGAGGCGATAGTGAAATGAATTCCAACTCATATTTTGGAAACAGAAATTAAGAGGCTACGCAAATCATGAAGTTAAGACAGTCAGAGCAATATAGAATGAAGCTCAAGAAGATGCGACTTTGAAGACTGAAGACTAGATACACGCATCATACCCTTTTTGAGGGTACATCCTTGATCTCTCTTTTTCTGTAAATTTTATTTGCTAGTCTTTATCTTTTAAGTATATCCTCTCGATCCTATCCTCGATCCGTAGGTAGAAGCCAATGGATGTGAACATGTTTTTGAGGCATGTTATGTTTGGTGGATGCAAGTGGATGTAAGTGTTTGCTAGTGGTTGCTCGTGGATGCATATACACACATTAGGCACTAGATCGGCTCAGTCTCTTTCATAATGCATATGCATGAGTGAATTTTTATATATATGAATTGAAACTTGGTGTGTTATCATATGGATGTTGCATTTGTAAGAATGACTAGCACTCATGTAGAAATCATAAAGTACGATTAGGAATAATTGCATACATGATGGACGCATGGCACTAACATAAATTCGCATTAAGGAGGTCAACTGAATCAGTAGACCGCTTGATTTTGCATTAGATAAGGAAATATACACACACTATGCATATGATCATGAAAGCATTAGAAATCTTTTTAAGGACAATGGACGCCTGGGATTGAATGGTTGAATAGATGAATGTTGGATATTAGGATACATTCTCCTTGACTTGGAGATTTCGGGGACGAAATCCTTTAAAGGAGGGGAGAATGGAACATCCCGTATTTTCTGAGAATATTAAAGTAACGGATTAAAGAATACTTAATTTTAAAAGTGAGAATTAAGGGAAACGGGTTACGCCATTGCATTCGTCTTGGAATTTTGCTTGAGATAGAGTCCGAGTTTGCGTGAATCGGGCTCATATGAAGAAGTTATGGAGTTTAGAAGATTTCATGTTTAAACATAAAATATAAATAATAATTAGACATCTCAAACCAAGTTCAAAATTTGAAAATTCAAGCAGAATAGGCTGAGCAGGAAAATTCCCGCTTAGGGTGTCGACCCTCCCAGGGGAGTCGACATATGTGTCGACCCTCCCATGGGAGTCGATATAGGTGTCGAGCCCCTATAGGGGTGTCGACACAGGTGTTGACCCCCGTATAGGGGAGTTGACCCCTGTTGGCCCAGATCTGGCCACTGACGTGTTTCGCCATGTGTCGCTCTCTAATTCGCTGTGTGACGTGGTATTCTGCTCTGGACAATTCTGATGACTTCTAGACTGATCTGAAGGCTCTAAATCTCCCTATACACCTATAAAAAGACCCCTAAACCTATTGTTTTCTCCACACGAATTCGTAGGCGTTTATATGCTGCTAAAACCTGAAGTGACCTAGCCTCCACCTTAATCAATCAAATTAGATTTTTCAAGTTAATAATCAAAGTCTACATCAAAGGAATAGCTAATGAAATTCAGAAATCAGGTCCCAGAATTCAAGACCGTTCTATAATTTGTAAGTTCATGTTACTATCAGAAATAAAATTTAATTGTGATTATGACATTGTAATAAATTTGAATCTGAGATTATGCCTATTTCTATCTGTCTTTCTATATCCATTGGATCAATCTCATTGATATAATTATGTCCATTCTTTGTCTCTTCTTTCCTTCTTCCCTTTTTGTTTTTATAGCCAAGCTACTGCGAGCCTGAGCCAAATCTCATAAGAGATGAACGTACGTTGAGAAAAATTGGACAAATATATGATTTAGACAAGGCCAGCGCTAAAATTGGGAGAAGTATTAAATTATGTATAATTGGGCATAACTGATTTGTAACGGATTTGAGGACATAACACGTATTTAAAGTGTATCGAACATATGACTTGAGATTTGAGGCATAAAGTATAATGGACATATGACTTGGGATTTGGGGCGTAAATTGAACTGTAAACTTGTAAGGCATAGTACATGTTGTGATTTAAGACCTAAAATTGGGGCATATATATATATATATATATGATAGTTTATGACTTGGAAGAAGGAGATCATTGTGTATAGTGATGCATGGCTTAGGCATGAAAACCTATAGTAAGATAGGGATAACTGTTAAATGTGAACTCGCATAAATTGGGATTTTGGGTAACTAGCATGCACTGTAATTAAAGGCTATAATTTGGCATAGTTTATACTGTGAATCATGATTGGGGTTTTTTGGAGAATATTTTGTATGGTGCAATATGACTTAACCTTAGGGCATGTGTTATATTGTGATTTTTGGGCATGACTATTATTGGAAATTTGGGAAAATTGGGTGCAACCTATATTGAGTAATAACTTGAATTTTAATTTGTATGGAATAACTTGTAATTAGCTTTGTTGAGGTATAACTTGAGAATTGGAACATGACTAGTTTTGTGAATTTGGGATAATTAGCATATAAAATCTAGACTTGGACATGTATGGTAAATATGCTAAAAGATAAACATGCCTAACCCGTGGTTTGATTGAGTTGCGGTGTAAAACTGCCCCGGAACCACCTGGCACATCCAGTAACCGCAACAACACCTATCTAATGTGAGAGGTTAGTGCATCATGCCTAAGAAAAACCCGAGGTTAGATTGAGTTGCGGTGTAAAACTGCCCGGAACCGCCGGCACATCCAGTAACCCCAACAACGTAGATCTAATGTGAGAGGTTGGTGCATCAATAAATCAATTAATGCTAATGAAAAAGACATGTTAAGACTGGTAGGGTTAAGTTAACTAAGGCAACACTTAACCGTTATAACATGTTAATTAGACAAGAAGATGGGGTTAAGTAAATTTAGAACACTTAACCATTATAATATGTTAATTAGACAAGAAGATAGGGTTAAGCAAATTTAGAACACTTAACTGTTATAACATGTTAATTAGACAAGAAGGTGAGGTTAAGTAAATTTAGAACAATTAACCGTTAATAACATGTTAATTAGACAAGTGAGAAGGGTTAAGTTAGCCAGTACAACATGATGAATGAGAAGGGTTAAGTTAATAAGAAACACCTAACTAATATGACATGATGAATGGGTAGGGTCAAGTTAAAACAAGAGAGTAACACTTAACCAATATAACAGAATGCGTGGAAGGGTTAAGTTAACACAAGAAGGCAACACTTAACCAATGTAACACGACAAGTGGGTGGGTTAAGTTTACATGAATTGATTGATGACACTTAACCAATACAGCATGATGAACGCGTAGGGTTAAGTTAATAAGAAACACTTAACCAATGTAACTTGATGAACAAATGTGGTTAAGTTAATGGGAAATACTTAACCAATATAACATAATGAATGAACGAGGTTAAGTTAATAGGAAACACTTAACCAATCCAACATGACGAGTGAGAAGGGTTAATAAGAAACACTTAACCATCATGACATGATGAGTGGGTGGGTTAAGTTAGCATGAATGGACAACACTTAACCAATATGACATAATGTGTGGGAGGGTTAAGCACATATCGGGTTGGTGGGTAATATTAGTAAATATAGGCCCACAAACTTAACCATTAAGTAAATATGTTTGAATCAGTGGGAGGGTTAAGTACATATCGGGTTGGTGGGTAATATTAGTAAATATAGGCCCACAAACTTAACTAATAAGAAGCCCTAGTAACGGGGACCCATTTCAGCAGTAACCCACATAGATGTATCAAGGTACCCTGAAACTAGGCAGTGTGAGGCATGATTACTGGGCTGATTATAAGCGGTCAAAATAGCGGCAGGGGGTACGTAAGTGTAGGTTCTGACGGATTACGGGCATGCACGTACTCCGGAGTGGGACAAAACAGGCACTGGGTGCCAGTTGTTATACACTGTGCATCTTGAATCGTGTCGAGTTGCTATCATAGGGACTGATACACCTTATGGTGGGACCAGCACAGGGTATCTACACGCAAGAGAGGGTCGATTGACACAGACACAAGGAAAATTAATATGAGTAAGGAGCCGATCGATAGGGTAGTAAGGGCACATCTAACATATTCATGGCAATAAGGCAGATTGAGGTGGAATCCTCACAATTGATGTACAACTGAAGGCTACCACAATTGCAGGGATTGGGATCACATTATCATATAATCATTTTATACAGATTACTAATTGGGATACTAGTTAGGTGGTGCAGAGATATAGAAATCAAAATAACAGGGTAGTAGCGAAATAGAGAAAGAGTAGAAGCGCATTCAGTATATCTTGCCTTATCATATCTATGCTAATCGTGTGTTATCTTGTTATCCTTGTTATCACGGTATTGTCTTATATTCAGTTTATTCATGTTATGATGCTTTTACCTATTTACATGTTGAAAGTCACTGGACTTACAAGACTTATGTCTGACCTAGTTTGTTTCGCCTCTTTTCTTCCGTTCCCCCCAAGGTTCATAGGGAGGAAATGTTACCACTTAGCTCAGTTTTCTTTCCAAGCATCGAGATAGTCGATGTATTGCTTTGGACTCTATCTTCCACTGCTATGGTTGGTTCATGCTTTATTGGGGAATATCATTGTTATTTTTATGCTTCTTTTATATTTGGAAGTTTTTAAATCAAGATAGAGATTCTATGTATTATTTTTAAGTATGATTGAGACAATTGCTGTAAAAGTTTGACTAAACCACATTATTTATAAAATGACTTTATTTTCCACTTCTTTATTTGTCTGTCTTGTAATTTATCTGCATCTTTTACCTAAAAATGCTCCACCGAAGTTAAGGCATTCCCTTTGTGAGTGACCTTAACGGAAGTGGGGCGTTACAATTAGTGTTCCGAACGCCGGAATAAATTAACCGTTTCAGGTTAATTCAATTTCTAAATTAACTTTCTAATTTATCACCTCCAAAAATTTTCCAAATTCCTTTTATAACCATTTTATTCTGCTAAACATTTACTTTTAAACCGTTATTCATTTTAAAATGTGAATATAATTCTTTACAAAAAAACCGAATTCGTTATACCAATCAAATCTTGATTTTTATTTATAATTACCATAATAGATACAAATCCTATTTATCGAGTTATTTTATAAATTCATATTCCCATTCTGCTTCATAAACTCCATTTATAAATCAACTTCCTATTAAACAAATATCAAGTTTACAACTTTATCTCGATTACATATTCTATTGTAAATTATTGGTTTCAAACCACATATTAACTATCTTATTAAATTCCGAACTATATAATATAAAATTTCTAAAGATAAATTATTTTTATAACATTTGATATAGTCGAATTTTCATTATAAATTCTTATGGATTCGTTCAATTCTACTCATATTTCGAACATCGAAATAAATTTCATTATTTCCTTTTTAACCGATTTCCCAATTTCAAAAATCATTCTTGAATTTATATTTCTAAATTATTATTTAATAATAGTTATTTCATACTATTTATAAACATCATTTTTATACCAAACTACTTGTTTTTATATAATTAAAACAGGTAATTATATTATAGCCCAATCGAAATTCCATTTCTATTTTAAAATAGATTTTTCTCTTTTCAAAACCCAAATTTCTTTTCCAATCTAGTCGAATATATTTTATGGTATTTAAATACCAATTGTTTCGGGGTCAATGTTATTCAAAATCTCAAACACACAATAATCAATCATGGATTATTTGTCACATCATATAATGAAATATATGAAAAACAACAATACAATTATTGAGGAATCCATTTTGATCCCTCCAACCTGTTTCCCTGCATCCACAGATGTTATTCAACATAAATAACGCTAATTCCCTATCAATATGAGAGATTGTAATAAATACAATCAATAATCAACCGATGTTATTTATAATTCCAACCAATTATTTAGCACTTCATCCAAGCAACCATCGCACAGAATTTAATCATCATTTATTAATCTTAAATAACTTTTACAATGTTATAAAACTGGATAGAGTTAGTGAGTTTACTCCCCTTTATCATTAATCATTAAATAACGATTAATGGTTGATGATTAAATCGAGCATTTAATTTTGCTATAAATCCAAACAAGCTCCAAATGGCGACAAACCAACTTCATCGTGTTGCCTACGGTCATACGATCGCAACGAATCCAAATTTGCGAAATTTTGATAACATATCTGCAAGATGTTAACATTTTAAGTTTATATACTATATTATTAAACAAACTTAATTTTATTTCATATTTAATTATTGGGCCTTGCTTACCCAAAACGGCCCATATATGTTACAACCCGCACCCTTTCTTCCCAATGAAATAATATTCTATAGCCAGTACATTACTCCATAAGTTCGGCCATTCTGCCACCTCCACCTCCCTTATATGTATATTATATAGGCCTCGTATTATAATCCAACCCAAACTCCATGCACGTTGAAACCCAGACCCTATAGCAGCTTCTTCCCAAAACCGTCGGCCCACATGCTCCTGTATACCTTTATTCATCATTACCGCATCTCTAGCCTCCCATAAAACCTCCATCACCACATCTTCTTCAAAATCAATCACACCAAGTTCTTCCCCTTTGATTCCTCTTTCTGGCTATCGCCATCAACATATGCACAAGTTCCCCAACAGAAACCTGTCGCTGAGCCAACTCGAATTGTTATAGGAACGATTGAAAGTTTTTCAGACCATTTTTCCTTGAATCTCGCACGTAAGTGCTAAATAATGTCAGGAATCCAAAAACATTCCTGGAAACTTGTATGGTTGCTTCCATTTCGTGGGTTCTATGACCCTAATTCATGCGGGTTTACAACTCAACTACAAAAGTTGCTTCTCAACCCTTAGAACTTAGATGAGGACGTAGAGAACTCAAGAGCACATATGTACGAGTTTTAGAGTTTCCTATGAAGAAATGAATTTGAAAACATTTTATAAAGTCACTAAAAAACTTCAAACTTTCGGTTTTGATTTCCTGAAACAAAGAATGAAGGCTGTCTCACTACGTATTTATTTATAGGGGAATGAAAGGATAAGAACAATGACTATCTATAGGCTTGGGAATTAGTTTAGAGTAGGAAATAGGAGTGGAAACTTGGCCATGAAGTTTTAGGCATTACAATGTGCGTGAGCGTAAGGAAGGGTGGCTGTTGACATGTGGGTGATGGTGATCCTTCAAGGTAGGTGACAGTGTTTAGGGTGTGTGTAGTGTTTTCTTTGCCATGAAGTAGTGTATAGGGTGAGTGCTATGGATAAAAATAAAAATACCATTATGACGAGAAATGTGCTACAATCCCAAAAACATAATAAAAAAGACAAGTTAATTTATTTTGTGAAAGTCATAAACGTTGATTTAGGGCGCAAAATACGTTAAATAAAAAGTTGTTTATTTTCCAAATTAAAAATTATGGAAATTTTTTGTAAATTAATATAATAATACATCTTGAAAATCTTATCCAAATAGGAAACGATTATATTATTATAATTAAATACATCGTTATAATTTATAAACGATTTTATAATGACTTTATGAAAATTTTATTTGACATAACTTACAATCTATAAGACGAAATTTTGATTTTTTACTTCCATTAGGAAAATACAGTTAATTATATTCGAACGTTTCTTGTGTCAAAGAAATCCGACTTATAACGAATCTTGTATATTCATTTGAAGTTCAAAACGTAATATTACAAACTGCCACGACGTTATGAGCTCGATTATAATTATATTATAATTAAAATGTCCAAACGTTCTTAATAAATAAATTCATTATTAAAATTCAATTGTAATTGAATTAAATCTTTTTACATTATCCAATTCACCCAACATTGCGAATTCAACTATTTCCGACTATTTTCGGAAATTAAATTTATTATTAACTGTTTTTATTTATAAAATAATAAAAATTATTTAAATTCAAACCATTTAAATATACCAAACTATTTATTTAATAAATTAATTATTCAATCGCTTAAAAAAGCGTGATGTTAAAAGCGGCGGCGAAAGGTATGAACTACTTTACACCATTGAGCAGATTGCTGAAACATCTCCAAGAGAGCGACGTTGTACGTGACTCAGTCGTTAGTTTTCCAATAAATTTTGAAGACGACGAGACAACTAATGGCTTCCGCTTCCTCTGCTGCTGTAAAAAACACCGACGATGTCGTGCCGGCATCAATGTTCCAGATCCCTTTTTTTCATTGCTGCCCCCATTCAGATTCGAAGGGCTACACTTCAGATGTTGGCATCAGAAGACGGAGCTCTGTCTAGCCACAAGAAAGGTGGTTACTGTGCTCACAACTGACAAACCGCAGCTTCTAGAAAATCCCGATGAAGCTAATGCAGCCCAGACGGCTTCCTGGACAGAACAATCAAAGCAACTTTAGGCTTGGATTGAGCAGACCGTCAGTCGCTACGTCAAATATTGGATGAGAGAAAATATGTCAGTAGAGATGCAGTCCTATGAGCTTCAGAAAATAGCTCATGAGATCATCTCTGAAGGTATGGCTTTAGATGAATAGTTCCAAATTGCTGTTATTATTGACAAACTATCTCCAGGTTGGAAGGACTTTAAAAATGTTTGAGCCATAAGACTAAGGAATTTTCCTTAGAAATCTTGACCTATTCTCTTATATGTTGTATGATTTTAATATTTGGCACTCTATATTATGTCATGTTAACAAACGCATAATTCATAACATGAGCATCTTAGATATGCTCCTTAAAATGTCAGAAACTGATATTGACAAATGCGAAATATGTACTCAAGATGAAATTACAAAGAAACCACATAATTCTTTTGATAGAGTATCTGAAACCTTGGATGTAATTCATTCTGACATACGTGAGCTTGATGGCACATTGACTAGACATGGCAGTTATTTATTACTTTTATTAACAACTGTTCTGATTTCACATATGTGTGCCTCATGGAAAATAAAAGTGATGCATTTGAAATGTTTAAGACTTTAAAAACTGAAAATGAAAGTCAATCAAACAAGAAAATTAAAAGATTTTTTAGTGACAGAGGAACAGAATATGAATCTAGTTCTATTTTGTATTTCTATAAACTACTTGGCATTATCCATGAATGAATTGCACATTAATCACCTGAAACGAATGGTAAAGCTGGAAGAAAAAATAGGGCCTTTACCGAATTAGTAGTTGCCATTTTATTAAATTATGGTACAACAAAACATTGGTAGGGGGATATATTATAAACGACGTGTTATGTACTAAATAGAATCCCGAAATCAAAAAGTGAAATTTCACCTTTTGAAATTCTGAAAAAATACAAACCCAGTGTGTTCTATTTTTGAACTTGGGGATGCTTGGCATATGTTCGTATTCCAGACCCTAAGAGAATAAAATTAGCAAGTAGAACATATGAATGTGTATTTATTGGCCATGTAGTTAATAGCAAAGCATATAGATTTTATAACATAAACACACATAATATAATTGAATCAAATGATGATGACTTGTATGAAACAAGATATCCTTTTAAATTAAGGAATAGTGAGAGAACATCAAGTAATTTACTACATGTAAGAACTAAACCTATTGAACATTCTAAAAATGAACCTAGAAGAAGTAAAAGAGGAAGAACCATAGAAAAATTTGTTTTAGATTTTTTTGTTTTTACTCTAGAGGAGGATCCCTCAAACCTCCAAGAGGCTTATCTTCATTAGATGACGATTTTTGGCATGAGGCTATAAATGATGAGATGGATTCTTTGGAATTCGACATGACTTTGTACTTAGTTGATTTACCACCTGGTTGTAAATCTATAGGCTGTAAATGGGTGCTTAAAAAGAAATTAAAACATGATGGCATTATCAATAAATATAAAGTCCATCTAATAGCTAAAGGTTTTAAACAAAGAGAAAATGTAGATTTCTTCAACACTTTTTCACCTATAACTAGAATTACATCCATTCAAATTTTAATCTCACTTGCTTCTATTCATAATTTAATAATACACCAAATGGATGTTTAAACCATAGTTTTAAATGGTGAATTAGATGAAGAAATTTATATGGAACAACCTGAAGGATTTGTAGTACATGTTTAAGAATATAAAGTATGCAAATTGGATAAATCATTATATGGTTTAAAACAAGCACCTAAACAATGGCATGAAAATTTTGATAACTTAATCATTTCACATGGTTTTAAAGTTAATGAAATTGACTAATGCATTTATTACAAATCTAAGAATGATATTTGAACTATTATATGTCTTTGTCTAGATGACCTACTTATTTTTGGGTTAAATATTCATGCCATAAAATGTTAAATCTTTGCTTTGTGCCAACTTTGATATGAAAGATCTAGGTGAGGCGAGTGTAATCATTGGTATTAAAATTACTAGGTACAAAAATGGACTTTCTTTGGATCAATCTCATTATATCGAGAAGATTCAAAAGAAATACAATAATTTTGACTATAAACCTGCATGTACACCATATGATCCCAGTGTGAAGCTATTTAAAAACACTGGTAAAGGTGTAAGATAGTCTGACTATGCGAGCATCATTAGTAGCATTCGGTATGCCACTGATTCTACTAGACTCGACATTGCCTATGTTGTGGGATTATTTAATTTGCAGGTTTACCAGTAGACCTAGTATAGAGCACTGGCATGCTATTGAGAGGGTCATGAGATACCTAATACGAATAATGAACCTTAGATTACATTATGAAAAGTTTTCAACTATACTTGAAGGATATTTCGATGCAGACTGGAATACTTTATTTGATGATTCAAAAGCGACTAGTGGCTATATATTTAGCATTACTGGGGGAGCTGTTTCTTGGAAATCTAAGTAACAATCTATTTTGACTCAGTCTACTATGGAGTCTGAGATGATGGCACTAGTCACAACTAGTGAAGAAGCATAGTACTTAAGAAATCTGCTAGCTAGGATTCCCTTATGGGAAAAACCAATACCGGCTGTGTTGATCCATTGCGATAGTACCATGGCTATTGCAAAAGTTTAGAACCATTATTTTAATGGTAAGAGATGATAAATACGTTGTAAGCACAGTACTATTAGAGAGCTACTCTCTTCAGGTACTATTAGAGTGGATCACAAACGCAGTGATGAAAATTTGGCGGATCCTTTGACAAAAGGACTGTCTAGAGAGAAAGTCCTTAATACTTCTAAAAGAATGGGACTGTTGCCCTTAGATTGTTGAGTCACGCACAATGGTAACTTGACCTAATGACTAGAGATCCCAATAACTAGTTTCAATGGGTAAAAACAAGTTGTGTAGTGATAGCAGTTGAACATGCTATTTTTTGGATATTAAGAAGCATGAGTGATTAGAGGATGAGTTAATAGGGACTCTTAATGAGATCTAAACTCTATTTGGAGTGGAGTACCTACTTTCAGGAGTGCACTTGATATACTCACCTATGTGAATGTTGTTGTTTCCTATGAAGTTTTGGGCAAAACTTCAAGAGTGTTCGCTAAATTGGGATAGACGTGCATGACCATTAACGCACAAGGTTGTTTGTTTGAAATATAGAAAAGATTGTGTGTGATTTGAAGTCAGGAATAGAGTTCAGGACCACATGTCACTCTAGCAAAAACTGAATCGTATCCACCATTCAAAGATTCAAGCCGGAAGACACCTTTGTTTATGCACAATCTTATGTTTGTAGAGACTGCTTGAAATATATAAAAAAATTAAATTCAAGTGGGGGGTTGTTGGAAACATTTTGTATACGTAGTTAATTTATTTAAAAAATAAATTTATAGTTACGAAGAATTTATTATTGAGCCATTATTACAATAGAGCCGTTGAAAGTTATAATGGTAATACACACACACACACAAACACACACACATATATATATATATATATATATATGACCCAATACAAAGAAACAATTTAAAGGATATGAAAATGGCGACCTCACCTATCCTCGTCGAAACCCTAGGCGGCGAGAAAGAAGATCATGACGGAGGTGGGTAGCAAGAGGCTCGCCGCAAGGGGAAGCAATCATTTGCAGATGTCCTATGACAATCCCTCAGAGTTACCCAAAGGCCTATTGCCCAAAACCCTAAAAACTTGACTGACGCGTTTGACTCAAATATCAAAATTTCTGGCGATCTACAATACTTCAAACCACTACAAGTGGGCGACGCCATTTACCAGGTCATCGAGGACCTTAATTACGCTAAATCGAACAAAATTTGGGAAAACTCTAATGTCTACATGGTAGGTAAAAGACCCTATTTTGTGTATCTGAATGCCTGCATTAAGAGGTCTTGGAAGCCCAAAGGGGCATGGGATGTGTAACCCAGAGTGAATGGTTTTTTTCCTCATTAAATTTCAGCTGAAAGAAGATTACGAGAGGATTTTGAAAAGGGGGCCATGGTTCATGGATAGTAAAATAATCTTTATGTGTAAATGGATGGCTGATTTCAA
Organism: Allium sativum; assembly: GCA_030737875.1. Lineage (NCBI taxonomy): Eukaryota > Viridiplantae > Streptophyta > Magnoliopsida > Asparagales > Amaryllidaceae > Allium > Allium sativum. The sequence continues at coordinate 206,602,812 of CM060911.1, forward strand.
TTTTGAGAAAGCTATGTTAACGTCATATCCGGTATGGGTCAAACTCCCAAATCTTAACTTAGCTTTATGGAACACACGTTGTATCAATAAGCTAGCGAGCATCATAGGCAAGCCACTAGAAATTTATGAAAACACAAAATAGGTAAAGAAAATTAGCTTTTCCAAAGTGCTTATAGAGACCACTACTGATTCTTAGCTACCGAAATATATCAAGGCTTATGATAAGCATGGAAACACATATGAGCAAGCGTATAGTATGAGTTTGTCCAACCTAAGTGCACTTTGTGCAAGTGTTTTGGGCATTTAGATACATATTGTACATCATCTACAACGGTTACACTAGACAAAATTTGGGTTAGAAAACAGAAGTCCACAGAAGCTAGCACATCCAAAAATCCAGCTTCGCCAAAAAGTGTTGTGCACAATGAAGCTGGTGCGGCTACAGTATCACAAATACCCCTAACATCATTGTCCCTCCACCACCTAATGTGGGGGACTCTGAATCATCTGTAGCTTCTCGTATTTTTTGGAACAAATTAAACAGTCCTAAACAACTGTAAAATCCGTTCAGCTTTCCTAAACAACAAGGAGTGTTGTAGAGGGTGTCGAACTCTGGGACCAAAAATATTTTAATTAATAAATCCAATCAAGTTATTCCAGGATTTTGATTGGTTGAAAACACAGAAAATAATAGCAATTAAATAAAAAGAGAAATTTATATAATAAGAGAAATCAATTAGGGGATAATTACATAGATTGGATTCATACTCATCAATAGCCAACAAATAAATATAGATCTAATTCATGTTTCTGTCACAAACATGAATCACGATAATTAGGTTCTTAGAAACAAATAAGTAAATAACGACAAGCATAGCCTATGCAGGAGCTGAGCTCTTAAACAACCATAGGCTATCAGGACAGATTCACTAATTAATTTCTAAAGTCCTAAAATTAGATCTAAATCTGATAATTGTTAGATCGAACACGAATATACCCTGTGAAGGAGCATAGCTCTTAAACGACATAGGATATGAAGGTTCAGATCTAACCCTTGATTCAGATCCAGATCTACATGTATAAAGTCCTCATCTATTGGCTATGTGATTCATATTGAATCATATCTATTAGCGTCATCACCCATCAATTAAAGGGGATTAGCTAGGCATAGCCAAAGAAGAGGAGAAACAGAAACTAAATAACATGAACATAAATAAAATAAAATAACAACTGAGAGAAAGGGAAAAGAAGAGTTTTATTCCAAGAAGAGAATTACATAATAAAACTTGATGTGTTTTTACATGAATAAGATACAAGGTATTTATAGTTGTATTGGCCAAGACCTAGAGGCTAATTACACAATGTGGGACTAAAGATTTAGCCCAAATAACACATAAGCAAGTGTGAACGCAGCTGTAAAGTGAGAGCCTTTGTAAATGAGCCAATGTAAACGCAGTGTGAATGGATTTGCAATTGGCATGGCTTGCGGGCATCAAATGACATCAATTTCAATTTTTTTTAGCATGAATAGGAACACCATATCATCTGCAACAAGCCTTCTTTATGAAAAGGCATTAGATTATTAAAATATGCGGCAGAAGGTGGTTGAACAACAACATTTCTTCAAGCTTTAATCTAACTCTCAAAATCAACACTCTTCTTACACCAATTCTTCAAGCTTTTCAACAATTAAGTGCATTAATCCATTCATCATAAATAATCTGAAAACACAACTATAAATACACAGTATCAATTATTTTAAATATAAAATAAGATAAATAAGCAGACAAAATATACAAAATTACGTGTATATCACGTATAGATCCAGATCGAAATCAGGCACAGGCTCAGATAGCGGTAAATGTCTCATGTTCAACTGATCAACATGTGGAGCCCATTCCAATAGAGAAGGAGGATAAGATACCATACTCTAGATGATATTCAGTAGTTGGATATCCACCTTGAGTACTTTGAGGAAGAAATTACATAAGAACCAAACATTAGTGGGCTCATTGAAGTGAATGAGGACTACAATGCACAGTTTAAACAAGTGAATCAGAAAGTAGTGGCCACGACCACTTTGGTTGGTGCTGCTCTAGTCACAAGTAGAAAATCCACCAAAAATAATGTCTATCCTATATTGGAACGTTAGGGGTCTAAACAATGACACATGTCAACTAGACCTCTACAACTTTAGGGAAACTATAAGTCCTCAATAATTGCGATATTGAAAAATAAGTTTTATCAAGAAAATTAGAATATTTCAAAACTCACATGGGTGATCAATGGGGCACCTATGATAATTTAAACACCTCCCATAAAGGATGCATTGCAATTTTTTGGGATGTGTCATGCTAGAAGTGTACTTGTATGAATTTTGATAATCAGCTAGTTACTATAAATACAATTAACATAGGTGGACTTGACTTATGTATCTCGTTCATTTATGCAAGTAACTTAGCATCAGAAAGAGTGCAGCTGTGGAACACGATCATCGATAATGCCAAAAACATACAGTCGTCATGGCTCATTTTGGGGGATTTCAATTCAGTTCTTCAAACCTGTGAGAAAAAAGGGGACTTACCCTCAAGTTCTACCAAGTTTCTGAATTCAACAATTTCATATTAGCAAGTGGATTGTCAGAACATCCTATAACACCCCGTAATTTTGTTAACATTAAAGAGGATAAATTAAATAATAATTAATTTAATATTAAGAATTAAGGAAAAGACTACGTCATTACATCCATCACAAAATTCTGGTCAGGGTAGACACCTAGTTTGCGTAAAATAGATAACATATGAAGAAGTTACGGACGATAAAAGTTTAATAATCAAACCAGATATAACTGGCGCACTTCACAAGTGCGCCAAGGCAATTTTACACTGACGCACCTGTAAAGTGCGCCCACAGGGGTCTTTGGGTATTCGGGCCTTTTTCAAGTAAGTGGAGACCTGTGACCTGATTCACTCTAGGGCTGAGGTGACATTCAAATTCTGGACATTAGCAGCTATAAATATACCTCAACTCTCTTGTTTTCTTCACAAAGAATCAATGGCGGCCAAAATCTGCCGGTGTGTGAATTGAACTGGATCCCTTATCTTCTTCTATCAACTAAGGCAAATCAAATCCATAAATTCAAGATCCATTCTTTCTCAATTCTCCAAAATCTAAAGCTATGAGTTTCTAGTTGCTTTTAGGTTTAAATTAATAAAAGGGAATTATGAAAGACTTTGAATTGGATATAATGTAAACTATGAATATATGCTATTGTTAAAACTCATATTAATGTCATGATAGATCTACACCTTTAGATCTAATGCAATTGTGGTTATTATATTATATTACCTATGTGGATCTTGACTTGTAACTTTGTTGTGGTGAATGTAGATCTGTTAATTTTGACAATTGCAACATTGGTTAGATCTAATTCTTTATGTAAATCACCTTTCACCTATCATATCGCGATCAACTTAGATATGTTGTAAATTGGACATGTGAATCCATATTTAGATCTAAACATGCTATTATGTCATTATAATGGTGTTAGAACTATTTTAACCTCTAGATCTGAATTATATGATCTAATTTATCACCTTGTTTTATCATGTTAGATCTAAACCAATTGGGCATCCAAACCGGTGATCTAGATCTTACTATGCTTATTGAGACATCGTAGTTATGTTAGAACCAATTGACTGCCTCAAGTTCACCAGTTTTATGTTCATCTTATTATGATGTTAATTACATGTCCATGCCAGTATGTATGTTCACCTTGTCACCATGCTAGTTTATGTTTATGCCAAGATGGTCACTTTGATCATATTCCCATTATTTTCCCTATTATCGTTTATAAGTAGGCTATTGTCTAGCCTAGGCAAGCTACCAGTTTATGAGTGCGCTAGTTAGGAAACAGCGGATAAAGGGTTAGTATTGGCATAATTTGAATATGATCATTTTTGGACATTTAATTCAAACTATTGGGTAAAATGGGTATTAACACGCATAAAAGGAAAGGATTAATTAATTGGTTAGTTAATTAAAAATGGAATGTCTAGTAATTACAATTAGGAATTGTAATTGTACTTATGGCACGAGGTTAGGTTGCACTAGTGGTGGAAGTATGCCCGGACTCGACTGGCTTATCCAGCAGCCACTAATGTTGAACCTAATGTGGGAGGTCTAAGTACGCAAAGATGAATCGGGCTAAGACATGAGGTTAGGCCCAACTGTGGAATAAGTTTGCCTGGACCCGACCGACATATCCAGCATCCATACGTTGTTGGCCTAACGTGGGAAGTCTAGCCCATTATAAACCATAAATGGACATGGTAATGAATCGGACTACTTAACCAAATCTAATCCATAGGGACTGTATGATTATGAACTAAGGTTAGGGTTAAGTAAATTGATGGGAATAGTGGATGGGTTAAGTAAATCTGGAGGGGGTGGGTAATATTTACATATAGGCCACAAACCTAACTAGATAAGGTTATGTAATTAAAGACACCTAGTGGTAAACATAACAGGAGAAAATAATAAAGTTATGTAATTAAAAACACCTTCTAGGGTAAGCATAACTGGTATGAGGCTATGTAATTAAAGACACCTAATGGTATGCATCGTCAGTGAAAAACCACGTGGGGGATACAAGACAAAGGGGACAGATTGTATCATATTGTGTGGGACCCATTTCAGTCAATAACCCAGAGTAAGTATGAAATAAAATACACCGTACTAGGCTGAGAGGGGACACACTTACTGAATGATTGTGAAAGACCCAAACGTGGAAGACGGTGTGGGCGGCACAAACCGACCGGGCTATGTGCGTGTATGAGCCGGGCAGAGGGGGATAAGATGACCGTGACACCAGTAGATATGGGGTTGTGCATATCAGTGAAGGGTTGTCACCGTAGGACGTGATACATCCTATCGTAGGGCTAGCATAGAGTATCTACGGAGTAGGGAGCTGATCGATTAGGGTAGTGGTTAGGGCATATTTTGGACATATGCCCTAAGTCTACCACCTTATAGTGGAAGGGATCTTCTCATTCTGGTTATACTAGTAATATTGTAGAGTAATCATTAGAGAAGTGCATACACCTTACCATGTCTACCTTGTCACACCTGCCATTTATGTAGTGGCCTCTCCTATCCACTTTATATGCCTATCATGTTACTTTTATTTATTTACTGGCTAAATGTAATTAGACTCGCCAGACTTTATGTCTGACCCTTTTGTTTCTCCTTCTTTCTTCCGTTCCCCTCCCCCTACCCCCAAGTTCTCAGGGAGGAAACACTCAGGCTTAGTCAGGACTTAGATATCATCTTGCTGAGAGCTACTTCTGAAGTATCGATCAAGTTCTTGTCTCTACTATGGCTTAACTCTTTCAATTGGGGAATTAAGTTTTTTATATTCTTATGTACTCTGATGATGCAAAACAAAATTTATTTTGTTGTAATGGTTTTTGTGACTTATGGTATTGTGGGCCACGATATTATGATTTATACTGAAATAAAAATTTGAATTTTCACTGCTATCTTATTTATATCTGTCTTGTAATTATTCTGTGTCTGTTTACCAATAACGCTTCATGAAACTTAATGCATTCCCTTAGTGAGTGACATTAACATACGTGGGGTGTCACACTTGGTATCAGAGCTGAAGGTTACTTGATTAGAAAAAAGTTTTTGAAAATTATTTTCAAAAAGGTTTTAAAAGAAAGCTTTTCATGAAGAAAAGTCTGTTTGGAAAAATATTCCCCAAAAAGCCATGTGTAGTATCCTTCGGTCTTTTATCTAAATTTCTTCCTTTTTCCTTTTTCATCATGTCTGGGGAACAAAACATTCCAAATATCCCAGTGGGCGTCACAATACCTGGATGGTTCCGTAGATATTTGGAGGCCATGGCATCTGCCGAAGGCCAACGAAATGTCCCTCCCCCAGCTGCACCAGTCATTCCTCCTCCTCCCCCTTCAAGAGCATATAACTTCACCAAGATCTGCAAGGACTTCCGTGCTATGGGAGGGAAGCCATTCCATGGGAATGAGACATTCGTAGAAGATTGGAATTGGCTCAAGGAGACTGAGGATTTATTCGTAATCTTTGTAGTAGAGGATAGAAGGAAGGTTCAGTTAGCCACCCGGCTACTGAAGGGCGAAGCCTCATTTTGGTGGGAAGTCACTCACTCTGGACGTCCGGTGGAAACTTGGTAAGATTTTAGACAATGGTTCGAAATGAAATTTCTTTCCCAAGGCGAAAGCAGCATGCAGATGGAGAGATTCTTAGCACTCAAACAGGGAAACTTGACGGTAAAAGAGTATATGAATAAATTCAACCAGCTAGCAAGGTTTGGTTTAGAGTTGGTGGATACACCGCACAAAAGGGCATTGCGGTTTGCTAAAGGGATGAATGAGCCTCTGCATGGTTTAGACATATCCCATATTCCAATGGGGGCTACTTTCGAAAAGCTTGTCGATATGGCCCTAACGCATGAGGAAGACAAGGGAGAAAAGAAGGCTGAGGAGGCATCGCAAAATAGGACGGTATGGTCCAAGAAGGGGCAGCAGCAGCAACAACAACAGCAGAAGAAAGGAGAGAAAACTGATAAAGGCAAGGAGAAAAGAAAATGTCACCATTGTGGGAAGGAAGGTCATCTGGTTAAAGATTGTAAGCGAAGGAAGAACTCTTGCTACCACTATGGAGAGGTTGAGCACTTTGCTAAAGAGTGCCCGAAGAAATAGGGATCACAGGGGCAGGGTCAAAGGACAGGGACTTCTGGAGGGCAGGTGCATGCTCTCATAATCAGTGCTCCTGATATAGGTAGAAAAATTTCTGTGGAAGGTTTAAATTCTCTTTCGAACCATACTATTAGAACACTTTTTGATTCTGGTGCCTCACATTCATTTATATCAAGTTCCATAGTTAAATCTCTGCACTTAATTACTAGTATGGTAGTGGATCCCGTAGTTGTTTCAAACACCATTGGTGGTTCGGCTCATTTATCTATGATTTGTCAGGGTTTGAAAATATCTGTGTTGGGCGTCGACTTTGAATGCGACGTGTATGTGCTTGGGTTTATGGGTTTCGGGTAGATTCTAGGAATGGATTGGCTTGCCACATATGGTGCTATTCTGGATTGCGAAAAGAGGGTTGTTAGGCTTCTGATCTGTCATGGGAGAACCCTCGAGATTTTGTGTGACCCACAAGGGTTCATTATGCTTAGTTTCCTAGAGTCTCTTGATGCATCTATCGACGATCTGCAACCTGTTGCAGTAGTCCAGGAATTTTTTCGATGTTTTTGATGAGGTTCGGGGTTTACCTCCGAGGCGCGAGATTGACTTTCGTATATATTTGGTGGACAATGCAAAGCCAGTTGCATTGCCGATGCGCCACATGGCTCCAAGGGAAAGGAGGGATCCGAGTAAGCAATTAAGGGAACTGCTTGAGAAAGGATTTATAAGATGAAGCATATCTAAATGGGGTGCTCCAGTAGTATTTGCAACTAGGGCGATGGTTTGCTTTATTTGTGTGTTGATTATAGAGAGTTGAATAAACGCACTAAGAAGAATAGACACCCGGTCCTAAGGATTGATGATTTATTTGATCAGCTTGTTGGTGCCTTGGTATTTTCCCAGTTAGACTTGGCCACGTGGCTCCATTAGTTGAGGGTGGCTGAGGATAGCATAGATAAGACTGCTTTTAGGACTCCGGATGGTTTCTTTGAATGGCTAGTTATGCCTTTTTGGCTGAAGAATGCACCTGCCTATTTTGTCAATCTAATGAGTAGGGTGTTTCGGGAGTTCCTAAATAAATTTGTTGTAGTCTTTGTCGATGATATTTTGATCTTCTCCAAAAGCGAAGAAGAGCATGCCCAACATTTGAGAGAAGTTTTGGAAATTCTCCGTGACCATCAGCTTAAAGAAAAATTCTCCAAATGCCATTTCTGGAGAAAAGAGGTGAGATTCTTAGGGCATGTGATCTCCAAAGAATGGGTAGTTGTAGATCCCGGGAAGGTGGTTGCAGTGCAAGAAGGGCAGGGTCCTAAAAATGCAACCGAGGTGAGATGCTTTCTTGGGTTAGCATGTTACTATAGGAAGTTCGTTAAGGACTTCGCAAAGATATCAGCCCCACTCACCAGGCCGACGAAGAAGAACTTGGCATTCTCATGGGATAAGATGTTTACTGTCTACACTGATGCATGTGGTATAGGGCTTGGTGTGGTTCTAATGCAAGAAGGGAATGTAGGGTGTTATGGGGGTAGACAGTTGAGGGCTAATGAAAAGAACTACCCTACCCATGATCTAGAGCTAGCTGGCATAGTGTTTGCGCTAAAGACGTGGCGTCATTATTTACTTGGAGAGAAGTTTGAGTTATACACCGATCGTAAATCTCTCAAGTATCTGTTCTCATAGAAGGATCTCAATTTAAGGCAACAGCGGTGGATGGAGTTTCTAGCTTCTTATGATTTTGAGATTTCTTATACCCCTGGCAAGGGTAATGTGGTGGCAGACGCACTAAGTAGGCAGAGGGTGGCCCTGAGTCCTTTGTTTGTGGAAAGAAAGAACTTGGAGTTCATATCATCTTTTGATTTTAGACCCTTCATGGAGATTTTTCCTGATTTGTTTGCATTCTCGGAGATACGACCGACTCTTATGGACCAGAAAGGAGCTTTGCAAAAAGGTGACCCGTAGATTCTAGGCATCATGGATAAGCTTAGAAGAAGGGAGACTTCTAGTCACCTCAGTAGATATGCCATTGATGAAAAGGGGTGGTTGCGAAGAGATAGAAGGCTTTGTGTTCCTCAAACTGGAAGCTTGATAAAGGCAGTCCTAGAAGAAGCCCATCATTCTAAGATGTGCATTCATCCAGGTGGTAATAAGATGTACAGGGACATGAAGAGGATTTTCTTTTGGGCTTGGATGAAGAAAGATGTGGCCGAATTTGTTTCTCAATATTTAGTTTACCAGCAAGTCAAAGATAAGCAAAAGAAGCCCGGTGGATTACTTCATCCATTGGAGGTTCCGCAGTGGAAATGGAAGAGCGTCTCTATGGATTTCATAGATGGTTTGCCTAGATCGAAGAAAGGCAACACCAGTATTTGGGTTATGGTGGATAGACTCACTAAGAGCGCTCACTTTATTCCAACCAAGAGTAAGAGGACGACATCGTGGTTGGCAGCAATTTATGTGTATGAGATAGTTCGTCTTCATGGAGTAACTTCCATCATCGTAAGCGATCGTGACCCCATCTTTACCAGCGAATTTTGGAGGAGCTTGCAAGAAGCATTAGGTACACAGTTGTGTTTGAGCACCGCTTATCATCCTCAGACTGATGGATAAATAGAGAGGGTGAACAGGATTCTTGAAGATCTTTTGAGGTTGTGTATCCTAGACTTCGGAGGGACTTGGGAAAAGCATCTTCCTTTAGTAGAGTTTGCCTATAATAGCAGTTATCAAGCTAGCATCGGCATGGCACCCTTCGAAGCATTGTACGGACAACCCTGTAGATCTCCTACTTGTTGGTGGGAGTCTACAGAAATATTATTACTTGGACCAGGTATGGTTAGGGAAATGTCCAAAAAGATTGACCTTATTCGACAGCGGATGAAGACAGCTCAAGAGAGGTATAAATCATATGCAGACAAGAGAAGGACTGACCTCGAATTTGAAGTAGGAGATTGGTTATTATCAAAGTGTCACCTCTGAGGAATGTGGTTCGCTTCGAATCAGAAGGGAAGTTGGCACCTAGGTTTGTGGGACCATTTCCCATAACCGAGAGGATTGGCCAAATGGTCTATAGATTAAAACTCCTAGACAATCTATCTGGCTTTCATGATGTTTTCCATGTTTCCCATCTGCGGAAGTGCATGCATGACACCAAAATAATCGTTTATGTTGGAAGAAGTCGAACTGGAACGGGAGGCGACAGTCAGGTGAGTCCCTACCCGTATTCTGGGATCAGAAGTTAAGAAGTTGCGCAATAAAGAGATCAAGTTGCTAAAGGTTCAATGGGGAGATACCTTAGAGGATGCGACTTGGGAGACCGAAGACAAGATTCGTGCTTCGTACCCTTTTCTTTTCGGGGGGATGTTCTTAACTCCTTTTTCCAAAGCTTTATCAGTACTTGTTTCTATCATTTGAGTATGTCCTATCGGTAGTATTTTCGACCTTTAGATAGGAATCCTATGGATGTAAACATGTGTTTGAGACATGTTATGATTGATGGATGCAAGTGGATGCAAGTGTTTGCTAGTGGTTTCCTGTGGATGCATATACACACACATTAGGCACTAGATCGGCTCAATCACTCTCATACTGCATATGGATGTGTGTGCATTTTCTTTTCTTTTATGGATGGAAATGGATGAACTAGCATATGGATGTTGCATTTGGACGAATAAGTGTGCACACGTACACAGCTTACATGTTATAATAGGCTTATTTGCATACATACTGGATTAATGGCACTAACATACATTGCATTAAGGAGGTCAACTGAATCAGTAGACCGCCTAATCTTCGAATTAGTATTGGGACATATACACACAACTTTGCATATATTCATGTAATCATTAGAAATCCTTAAGGACAATGGATGCCAGTGATTGATGGATGGTAGGATATGCATTCTTCTCAACTTGGAGATTTCGGGGCGAAATCCTTTAAGTAGGGGGAATGTACCACCCCGTAATTTTATTAACATTAAGTAGGATAAATTAAATAATAATTAATTTAATATTAAGAATTAAAGGAAACAGACTACGTCATTATGTCCGTCTCGAAATTCTGATCAGGATAGACACCTAATATGCATAAAACAAATAACATATGAAGAAGTTACGGACGATAAAAGTTTGAAAATCAAACCAGGTATAACTGGCGCACTTCATAAGTGCGCTAAGGAAATTTTACACTGGCGCACCTTTAAAGTGCGCCCATAGGGGTTTTTGGGTATTCGGGCCTTTTTTAAGTGGGTGGCGACCCGTAACCTGATTCACTCTAGGGCTAAGGTGGCATTCGAATTCTGGACATTAGCAGCTATAAATATACATCAATTCTCTTGTTTTTTTCATAAAGAATTAATGGCGGCCAAACTCTGCCGGTGTGTGAATTGAACTAGATCCCTTATCTTCTTCTATCAACTAAGGCAAATCAAATCCACAAATTCAAGACCGATTCTTTTCAATTATCTAAACCTAATGCCGTGAGTTTCTAGTTGCTTTTAGGTTTAAATAAATAAAATGGAATTATGAAAGACTGTGAATTGGATATGATGTAAACTATGAATCTATGCTATTGTTAAAACTCATACTATGTCATGATAGATCTACACCTTTAGATCTAATGCAATTGTGGTTATTATATTATATTACCTATGTGGATCTTTACTTGTAACTATGTTGTGGTGAATGTAAATCTGTTAATTTTGAAAGCTGCAATATTGGGTAGATCTAATTCTTTATGTAAATCACCTTTCACCTGTCATATTGCGATCAACTTAGATATGTTTTAAATTGGACATATGAATCCATATTTAGATCTAAAGATGCTATTATGTCATTCTAATGGTGTTAGATCTATTTTAACCTTTAGACCAGAATTATGTTATCTAATTTATCACCTTGTGTTATCATGTTAGATCTACACCAATTGGACATATAAACTACTGATTTTGATCTTACTATGCTTACTGAGACATCGTAGTTATGTTAGAACCAATTGACTGCCATAAGTTCACCAGTTATATGTTCATCTTGTTATAATGTTAATTACATGTCCATGCCAGTATGTATGTTCACCTTGTCACCATGCTAGTTTATGTTTATGCCGAGATGGTCACTTTGGTTATATTCCCATTATTTTCCCTATTATCGTTTATAACTAGGCTATTGTCTTGCCTAGGCATGCCGCCAGTTTATGAGTGCGCTAGTTAGGAAACAGAGGAAAAAGGATTAATATTGGCATAATTTGAATATGAACATTTTTGGACATATATTTCAAATTATTGGGTAAAATGGGTATTAACACCCATAAAAGGAAAGGATTAATTAATTGGTTAGTTAATTAAAAATGGAATGTCTAGTAATTACAATTAGGAATTGTAATTGTACTTATGACACGAGGTTAGGTTGCATTAGTGGTGGAAGTTTGCCCGGACCAGACCGGCATACCCAGCAGCCACTAATGTTGAACTTAATGTGGGAGGTCTAAGTACGCAAAGACCAATCGGGCTAAGACACGTGGTTGGGCCCAACTGTGGAATAAGTCTGCCCGGACCCGACTGGCATATCCAGCATCCACACGTTGTAGGCCTAATGCGGGAAGTCTAGCCCATTATAAACCATAAATGGACATGGTAATGAATTGGACTACTTAACCAAATCTAATCCATAGGGATTATATGATTATGAACTAAGGTTAGGGTTAAGTAAATTGATTGGAATAGTGGATGGGTTAAGTAAATCTGGAGGTGGTAGGTAATATTTACATATAGGCCCATGAACTTAACCCGATAAGGTTATGTAATTAAAGACACCTAGTGGTGTACATAATCGGAGAAAATAATAAAGTTATGTAATTAAAGACACCTTTTAGGGTAAGCATAACTGGTATATGGCTATGTAATTAAAGACACCTAGTGGTATATATAGTCAATGAAAAATCTAGTGGGGGATATAAGACAAAGGGGAGAGCTTGTATCATATTGTGTGGGACCCATTTCAGTCAGTAACTGGAGTAAGTATCAAATAAAATACTTTGTACTAGTCGGAGAGGGGACACGCTTACTGACTGATTGTAAGAGATCCAACCATGAAGGACGGTGTGGGGTGTGCAAAAAAACTGGGCCATGTGTGTGCATGAGCCAGACAGAGGGGTATAAGACGACCGTGACACTAGTAGATATGGGGTTGTGCATATCAGTGAAGGGTTGCCACTCTAGGATGTGATACATCCTACCGTGGGGTCGGCATAGAGTATCTACGGAGTAGGGAGCCGATCGATTAGCATAGTGGTTAGGGTATATTTTGGATATATGCCCTAAGTCTACCACCTTATAGTGGAAGGGATCATCTCATTTTTGTTATGCAAGTAATAGTGCAGAGTAATCATTAGAGAAGTGTATACACCTTACCCTGTCTACCTTGTCACACCTGCCATTTATGTAGTGGCCTCTCTTATCCACTTTATATGCCTATCATGTTACTTTTATTTATTTATTGGCTAAAAGTAACTAGACTCGCCAGACATTATGTCTGACCCTTTTGTTTCTCCTTTTTCTTCTGATCCCCCCTAGGTTCTCAGGGAGGAAACACTCAGGCTTAGTCAGGGCTCAGATATCATCTTGATAAGAGCTACTTCTGAGGTATGACTCAAGTTCTTGTCTCTACAATGGCTTAACTCTTTCAATTAGGGAATTATGTTTTTTATATTCTTATGTCCTCTGATGATGCAAGACAAAAGTTATTTTATTGTAATGGTTTTTGTGACTTATGGTATTGTGGACCATGATATTATGATTTATATTGAAATAAAATTTTTAATTTTCGCTGATATCTTATTTATATCTGTGTTGTAATTATTCTGTGTCTATTTCCCTATAACGCTCCACAAAACTTAATGCATTCCCATAGTGAGTGACATTAACAGACGTGGGGTGTCATATTCCCCACTCTGGTCTGCAGTATACATGGAGAAGTGGTGAGGGTAGTAAAATCTCATCCAGACTTGATCGAGCACTCGCAAATGGAAATTTGTTAAACCAGATCAATGGTCTCAATGCTACTGTCTTTGCCTCATCCGCTAGTGATCATTCTCCACTGTTGATTCATTTCAATGATGCCATGTGTAATAAGGGAAAGCCTTTAAGAAACGCTACATTTAGTTCAGGTGTAACACCAAATTATTTTACAATACTAAATGGGATAAATTGAATTATAATTAATTTAATATTCAGAATTAAGGGAAATAGACTGTGTCATTGCGTTCGTCTCTAACTTCTGGTCAAAATAGACATTTGGTTTGCATAAAACGGACACCGTATGAAGAAATTTGTAGGTTTAAAGTTTGTATACGTGCAGATGAATTATATATATATATATATATATATATATATAGGGACCAGGAATTCAAAATTTGAAAATCCCACACGCGGAAAAATTCCTGCCCCGGGGGTATCGACCCCTTGGTAGAGGGATCGACCCCATAGTAGGGGTGTCGACCCCTTAAGGGGGGTCGACCCCATAAAAGGGGGGTCGACCGCCTAGGGCTGAGGTGGCAAACGGTTTCTGGAGGCTGGCAGATATATATAGATGTTCATTTCTCATGTTTTCTTCACTGGAAATCAATGGAGGCTAAACGTTGTCGGTGTCTGAACTGAATTCTTTATCTTCTACAACAATCAAAGAATTAGATATTCAAGTATAGATCCGCATCTCAACAAGCTTCTTTTCTAGTTCTATTTTCTAATCCAAACACTATGAGTTCTTAGTCGCTTTTAGATTTAAATATTTAAAAGTAAACCTGATATGACTATAGTTTGAATTTGTTTCTGTGACTAAATTATACTAGATCCATTGTAAATTGTGACATACGACATTCTGAATTAGTTATAACGTAGATCTCAATCTTTATCTTATCGGATCTATTGTGACTTTTATGACATTTTACGATGTGGATCTTAAACCTTATTTGTGTTGGATCTACTTTTAACCATTAGATCCGAATTATGTGGACATCTAAATTATTAATCAGATCTAGCTTATTGTTTAGATCCCTAGTGCTTATCGTATTAGATCTGAACCCATTGAACATCTAAATTTAGATCTTGTCATGCTTATCTTAACATCTTTGCTATGTTAAAAATAGTTAACTGCCACAAGTTCATTGGATCTATGCTTATATGTTCACCTTATTACCATGTTAGTATATGCTTATGCCTGTTATGTTAGGAAAATCACTTTTGTCTTATTCCCATCATCTTTCCCTTTTTATCGTTTATGACTAGGTTATTATCTAGCCTAGGCATGCCGCGAATCATGCGAAGGTGTTAGTTAGGGAACGGGGGAAATTATTAGAATTGGCATAACTGGGTTAATGAAATTGAATATGGAAATATAATTTACATTGTACAAAAACTGGGTAAAAATGGGCATGGAACCTATAACCTATAACGACATAGGTGAGAAGTGGACAATAATGAAATATCTAGGATTACAATTCGAAATTGTAATGGCACTTATGACACGAGGTTAGGTTGCACTAGTGGTGGTAGTCTGCCCGGACTCGACCGGCATATCCAGCAACCACAAATTTTGAACCTAATGTGAGAGGTCTAAGTGCACAAATACGAATCGGGCTAAGATACAAGGTTAGGCCCAACTTATGGAAGAAGTCTGCTCGGACCCAACCGACATATCCAGCATCCACAAGTTGTAGGCCTAATGTAGGAGGTCTGGCCCATTACAACCATAAATGGACATGGTCACGAATTGAAATACTTAACCTAGTTAAATTATAAACATAAATAGGGGTTAAGTAAACTTGGTTGGATAATGGGAGGGTTAAGTAAAATTGGGCGGAGGGGGATAAGACGACCGTGACACTTGTAGATATGGGGTTGTGCATATCATTGAAGAGTTGCCACTTTAGGATGTGATACATCCTACGATGGTGCCGACACAAAGTATCTACGCGGATTAAGAAGCCGATCGATTAGGGTAGTCGTTAGGATACATCTGGACGTGTGCCTAAGTCTACCATTTTAGAGTGGAAGGGATCATCTCATTCAGGTTATACTAGTAATAGCGTAGGGTAATCATTAGAAATGTATACACCCTATCTTGTTTACCTTATCATACCTGCCTTTTGTGTAGTTATCTCTCCCTTATCCACTTTATATGCCTATCATGCTACTTTTATTTATTTAATTGCTAAAAGTAACTAGACTCGCCAGGCTTTATGTCTGACCATTTTTGTTTTCTCATCTTTACTCCGTCCCCCCCTAAGGTTCGCAGGGAGTGAATTCTCAGGCTTAGTCAACACTCGGTTATCATCTTGTTGGGGCTGCTTTTGAAGTATAGCTCAAATTCTTATCTCTACTATGGCTTTGCTGTTTCTCTTGGGGAATTATGCTTTTCATATATTTATGTACTCTGATGGTACAAGACAGAAGTTATATAATTGTAGTGGTTTTTATGACTTATGGTATTTTGGACCATGATCTATGATTTATGTTTGAAATAAAAATTAGAATTTCCGCGACTATATTATTTATATCTATCTTGTAATATTCTGTGTCTGTTTACCTATAACGCTTCACAAAACTTAATGCATTCCCTTAGTGAGTGACATTAACAAACGTGGGGTGCCACACTTGGTATCAGAGCTGAAGGTTACCAGATTAGATAAAAGTTTTCAAAAACAATTTTCAAAAAGGTTTTAAAAGAAAGCATTTTCAAAAATAAAAGTATGTTTTGAAAAACGTTCCCCAAAAAGCCGTAAGTAATATCTTTCGATCCCTTGTCTGAATCTCTTTCCTTTTCTTTTTTAGTATGTCTGGGGAATCCAATATCCCAGAGGTCGTTACGATACCAGGATGGTTCCGTAGGTATTTGGAGGCCACGGCGCCTACCGAAGGCCAAGGAAACGTTCCTCCCCCAGCTGCATCCGTTGTTCCTCCTCCTCCTCTATGTGCAGACAATTTCTCTAAGATCTACAAAGATTTCCGTTCTATGAGAGGGAAGCCATTCCATGGAACCTAGGCATTCGTAGAGGCAAGTAATTGGCTCAAGGAGACCGAGGACTTATTTGTAATCTTTGAAGTATAGGATCGAAGGAAGATGATGTGCACATAAAAATGCACATTTATATTCACATATTTATTCTTATTTAGTTGAATAAATGAACATTTTCGGGTACTTTATATGATCAAACCATGTTTTAAGTATTTTCAAAATCATCACTTATTTTGGGAAAAAGTGGCTACTGAAAGATGAAGCTTCGTTTTGGTGAGAGGTAACCCAAGCAGGCCGTCCAATGGAAACTTGATATGACAATAGGTAGAGGTTCGAAATGAAATTTCTTTCCCAAGCTGAGAAAAACATGCAAATGGAGAGATTCTTAGCACTCAAACAATGAAACTTGACGGTTAAAGAGTATGTGAAAAAATTTAACTAGTTGGCAAGATTTGGACTGCAACTGGTAGATGCTCCGCATAAGAAGGCTTTGCGGTTTGTTAAAGGCCTAAACGAACCCCTTCATGGGTTAGCCATGTATCATATCCCAATGGGAGCTACCATTGACAGACTTGTTGATATGGCCTTGATTTATGAGTAAGAGAAAGGGGAAAAGAAGGAGTTTAAAGATGAGGAAACAACACAAAATAAGAAATATGGCCCAAGAAAGGACAACAACAACAAAAGAAGAAAGGAGGAAAGAATGACAAGTTTAGGGATAAGAGGAAGTGTCACAACTATGGACGTGAGGGTCATTTGGCAAAAGACTGCAAAAGAAGGGAAAATTCTTGCTTTAACTGTGTAGAGGTCAGACACTTTTCTAGGGAGTGCCCGAAGAAACAGGGGGAAAGGTCAAAGGGCAAAAAATTCTGGAGGGAAGGTGCATGTTCTCACGACTAGTGCTCCTGATAGAGGTAGAAAAATTTCTGTAGAAGGTTTAATTTCTCTTTCAAATAATCCTATTAGAACACTTTTTGATTCTGGCGCTTCACATTCATTTATATCTAGTTCTTTGGTTGAATCTCTGCACTTAATTACTAATACGATAGTGGATCCCGTAGTTTTCTCAAACCCCATTGGTGGTTCATCTCATTTATCTATGATTTGTCGGGGTTTGAGAATATTTGTGTTAGGCGTCAAATTCGAATGTGATGCATATGTGCTCGGGTTCATAGGCTATGGGTTGATTCTAGGGTTGGATTGGCTGACCACGTATGGTGCCATTCTAGATTGTGAAAGAAGGGACGTTAGACTTCTGACTTGCCATGGGAGGACCCTTGAGATTTCTTGCAACCCCCAAGGGTCTATTGTTCTTAGCTTTCTAGAGTCTTTCGATGCATCCATAGATGATTTGCAATCTATTCCAGTAGCCCGAGATTATTCTGATGTTTTTGAGGAGGTTCGGGGCTTACATTCGAGGCGCGAGATCAATTTTCATATATATCTGGTGGACAATGGAAAGACAATTGCATTACCAGTGCGCCATATGGCTTCAAGGGAAAGGAGGGAGTTGAGTAAGAAAGTAGGGGAGCTACTTGAGAAAGGATTTATCAGACGAAGCATATCTAAGTGGGGTGCTCCAGTTATATTCGCAACTAAGGCGGATGGTTTGCTTCGTTTGTGTGTGGACTATAGAGAATTGAACAAACTCACAAAGAATAATAGGCACCCACTTCCGAGGATCAATGACTTGTTTGACCAACTTGTCGGTGCCTCGGTATTCTCTTTGTTAGACTTGGCCACGGGTTTCATCGGTTGAGGGTGGCTGAGGACAGTATAGACAAGACTGCTTTTAGGACTCCAGATGGTTTCTTTGAATGGCTAGTTATGCCTTTTGGGCTAACGAATGCACCCGCCTATTTTGTCGAACTGATAAGTAGAGTGTTTCGGGAGTTCCTAAATAAATTTGTCGTAATCTTTGTTGATGATATTATGATCTTCTCCAAAAGCGTAGAAGAGCATGCCCAAGATTTGAGAGAAGTTTTGAAAACCCTCTGTGACTATCAGCTTAAGGCAAAGTTCTCCGAATGCCATTTTTGGAGAAGAGAGGTGAGATTCTTAGGGCATGTAGCCTCCAAAGAAGTGATAGCTGTGGACCCCGCAAAGGTAGTTGCAGTACATGACTGGCAGATTCCAAAAAATGCAACAAAGGTGAGAAGCTTTCTGAGATTGGCAAGTTATTATTGGAAGTTCATTAAGGACATCGCAAAGATATCAGCCCCTCTCGCCAGGCTCACGAAGAAGAACTTGGCATTTTCATGGGATATAGATTGTGATGTTGCTTTCCAACATTTGAAGAGGGCTTTGACAATAACCACAGTCTTGACTTTGCCCGATGGAAACAAAGTGTTTATGGTGTACACTGATGCATGTGGTGCAGGGATTGGTGTTGTTCTGATGCAGGAAGGAAAGGTAGTGTGTTATGGGGGTAGACAGTTGAGAGTTTATGAGAAGAACTACCCCACTCATGATCTAGAGCTAGCTGACATAGTATTCACGCTAAAGACGTGGCGTCATTATTTACTTGGAAAGAAGTTCGAGTTATGAACCGATCATAAATCTCTCAAGTATCTGTTCTCGCAGAAGGATCTTAATTTAAGTTAATAAAGGTGGATGGATTTCTTAGCTTCTTATGATTTTAAATCGCTTATACCCCTGGCAAGGGTAACGTGGTGGCTAACGCACTAAGTAGGCAGAGGATGGACTTAAGTCCTCTGTTTGTGGAGAGGAAGAGCTTGGAGTTCATTTCAACCTTTGACTTTAGACCCTCCATCGAGATTTTGCCTGATTTGTTTGCGTCGCTAGAAATATGACCAACTCTTATGGATCAGATAGGAGCTTCACAGCAAAGTGACCCACAGATTTTAGACATCACAGATAAGCTCAGAAAAGGGGAGACTACAAGTCACTTAAGTAGATATACCATAGATGAAAAGGGGTGGTTGCGACGAGATGGAAGGCTTTGTGTCCTTCAAACTGGAAGCTTGGTAAAGGCAGTCCTAGACGAAGCCCACCATTCTAAGATGACCATTCATCCAAGCGGTGATAAGATGTACAGAGACATGAAGAGGGTTTTCTTTTGGGCTGGGATAAAGAAAGATGTGGCTGAATTTGTTTCTCATTGTTTAGTTTGCCAGCAAGTTAAAGTTGAGAAAAAGAAGCCCGGTGGTTTACTTCATCCTTTGGAGGTTCCACAGTGAAAATGAGAGAGCGTCTCCATGGACTTTATAGATGGATTGCCTAGATCACAGAAAGGCAACACCAGTATTTGGGTAATAGTGGATAGACTGACTAAGAGCGCTCATTTCATTCCATTGAAGAGTAAGAGGACGACATCATTTTTAACAGCGATTTATGTTCGTGAGATAATCCGTCTTCATGGAGTACCTTCCAGCATCGTAAGCGATCGTGACCCCCTCTTTACCAGTGAATTTTGGAGGAGCTTGAAAGAAGCATTAGCTACACAGTTGTGTTTAATCCTAGCTTATCATCCTCAGACCGTTGGACAGATGCAGAGGGTGAACAGAATTCTAGAGGATCTTTTAAGGTTGTGTATTCTAGACTTCGGAGGGACTTGGGAAGAGCACCTTCCTTTAGTAGAGTTTGCCTATAACAACTGCTGTCAAGCCAGCATCGGCATGGCACCCTTCGAAGCATTGTACGGACGACCCTGTAGATCACCAACTTGTTGGCGGGAATCTACAGAAAGATTATTACTTGGACCAGATATGGCTAAAGATCTGTAGGGAATTTGGCACCCAGATTTGTGGGACCATTTCCCATAACTGGAAGGATCGGCCAAATGGCCTATAGAGTAAAGCTCCTAGAAAGTCTATCCAGCGTTCATGATGTTGTCCATGTTTCTCATCTGCAAAAGTGCTTGCATGACACCACGAAAGTTGTTGAGCTAAGTATATTAGAGGAGATAGAAGTAGAACAAGAGGCAGCTGTCAGACAAGTCCCTACCCGTATTCTTGGATCAGAAGTTAAGAAGTTGCACAATAAAGAAATCAAGTTGATAAAGGTTTAATGGAGAGATAACCCAGAGGGCGCGACTTGGGAGACCGAAGAAAAGATTTGTACTTCGTACCCTTTCCTTTTCGAGGGTATGTTCTTAACTCCTTTTCCAAAGTTTTTCTATGCTTGTTTCTATCATTTGAATATGTCCTATCAATAGTATTTTCGACATTTAGGTAGGAATCTTATGGATGTAAACATGTGTTTGAGACATGTTATATTTGATAGATGCAAGTGGTTGCCTGTGGATGCATATACACACACATTATGCACTAGGTCGGCTAATCACTCTCATACTGCATATGGATGTGTGTGCATTTTTCTTTTCTTTTAATAGGTGAAAACGGATGTATTATCAAATGGATGTTGCATTTGGACGAATGGGTGTGCACACTTATAGAACCTATATGTTATATGGGATTATTTGCATACATATTGGATTCATGACACTAGTATACATTGCATTAAGGCGGTCGACTGAATAAGTAGACTGCCTAATCTTTGCATTAGTATTGGGACATATACACACACCTTTGCATATGTTCATATAAGCATTAGAAGTCTTTAAGGACAATGGATGCCTGCGATTGATGTATGAGTAAATGGGTAATGGACGGTAGGATATAATTCTTCTCAAGTTAGAGATTTCGGGGACGAAATCCTTTAAGTAGGAGGAATGTAATATCCCATAATATTAACAACACTAAAGAGGATGAATTAAATAATAATTAATTTGATATTCAGAATTAAGTTAAACAGACTATGCCATTGCGTCGGTCTTGAAATTCTGGACAAAATAGGCATTTGGTTTGCGTAAAACGGACATCGTATGAAGAAGCTATGTAGGTTTGAAGTTTGTATACATGCAGAAGAAATATATGTATATATATATATATACATATATATATATATAGGGACCAGGAATTCAAATTTCAGTTAAAATTTCGAAAATCTCACAGGTGGCAAAATTCCCTCCGCGGTGGTGTCAACCCCTTAGTAGCGGGGTCGACCCCGTACTAGGGGTAAGGTGGCAGATGGTTGAAGGAGGCTGGCAGCTATATATAGAGGTCCATTTCTCTTGTTTTCTTTACTGGAAATCAATGAAGGCCAAACGCTGCCGGTGTCTAAACTGAACTGAATTCTTTATCTTCTACGACAATCAAATCAATTATAGATTCAAGTGTAGATCCGCATCTCAACAAGCTTCTTTTCTAGTTTTATTTTCTAATCCTAACACGGTGAGTTCTTAGTTGCTTTTAGATTTAAATATTTAAAAGTAAACATGATATGACTATAGTTTGGATTTGTTCTTATGACTAAATTATACTAAATCCATTGTAAATTATGACATATGACATTCTGAATTAGTTATAATGTGGATCTCGATTGTATCTTATCGGATATATTGTGACTTCTATGACATTCTATGATGTGGATCTTAAATCTTGTTTGTGTTGGATCTACTTTTAACCATTAGATCTGAATTATGTGGACATCTAAATTATTAATCAGATCTAGCTTATTGTTTAGATCCCCTCGTGCTTATCATATTAGAACTAAAACTGTTGAACATCTAAATTTAGGTCATGTCATGTTTATCTTAACATCTTTGCTGTGTTAAAACTAGTTAACTGCCACAAGTTCATTGGATCTATGCTTATATGTTCACCTTATCACCATGTTAGTGTATGTTTATGCCAGTTATGTTAGAAAACTCATTTTTGTCTTATTCCCATCATCTTTCCCTTTTTATCGTTTATGACTAGGCTATTATCTAGCCTAGGCATGCCGCGAATTATGTGAAGACATTAGTTAGGAAACAGGGGAAATTATTAGAATTGGTGTAACTTGGTTAATGAAATTGAATATGGGCATATAATTTACTTTGTACAAAAATTGGGTAAAAAGGGGCATGGAACCTATAACCTATAACAACATAGGTGAGAAGTGGATAATAATGAAATATCTAGTATTACAATTAGAAATTGTAATGGCACTTATGACACGAGGTTAGGTTGCATTAGTGGTGGAAGTCTGCCCAGACCCGACTGGCATATCCAGCAACCACTAATGTTGAAACTAATGTGAGAGGTCTAAGTGCACAATACGAATTGGGCTAAGATACGAGGTTAGGACCAAATTATTGAAGAAGTTTGCCTGGACCCAACTGGCATATCCAGCATCCATAAGCTGTAGGCCTAATGTGGGAGGTCTAGCCCGTTACATCCATAAATTTGCATGGTCACGAATTGAAATACTTAACCTAGTTAAATTATAAACATAAATAGGGGTTAAGTAAACTTGGTTGGATAATGGGAGGGTTAATTTAAGTCTATCTAAGTCGGGAGGGTAATATTTTGATATAGGCCTACAAAACTTAACCAATTGGGGGTTATGTATTAAAGACACCTATAGGTAAGCATAACTGGTAGAAAGATAGGGGTTATATAATTAAAGACACCTTTTAGGGTAAATATAACCTATGGAAAACCTAGTGGGGGATACAAGACAAGGGGGAGAGCTTGTATCACATTGTTTGGGCATGTTTCAGTTAGTAACCCGGAGTAGGTATTAGGCAGAGTACACCGAACTAGGTCGGAGAAGGGGCACGCTTATTGAATTGATTGTAAGAGATCCAAACGTGGAGTTCGGTGTGGACGGTGCAAATTGACCGGACCATGTACGTGGAAGGGACGGTCAGAGGGGGATAAGACAATCGCGACACCTGTAGATACGGGGTTGTGCATATCAGGGAAGGGTTGCCACTTTAGGACGTGATACATCCTACGATGGGGACGGCACAGTATCTACACGGACTAGGAAACCGATCGATTAGGGTAGTAGTTAGGATAGATCTGGACGTATGCCTAAGTCTTCCATTTTAGAGTGGAAGGGATCATCTCATTCTGGTTATACTAGTAGTAGTGTAGAGTAATCATCAGAAGCGTATACACCCTATCTTGTTTACCTTGTCATTCCTGCCTTTTGTGTAGTTATCTCTCCCTTATCCACTTTATATGCCATTCATGCTACTTTTATTTATTTACTTGCTAAAAGTAACTGGACTTGCTAGACTTTTAGTCTGACCCTTTTTGTTTCTTCTTCTTTCTTCCGTTCCTCCCTCCAGGTTCGCAGGGAGGGAATTCTTAGGCTTAGTCAAAACTCGGTTATCATCTTTTTGGAGCTAGTTTTGAAGTATAGCTCAAGTTCTTATCTCCACTATGGCTTAGCTCTTTTTCTTGGGGAATTATGCTTTTTATATATTTATGTACTCTGAGGGTACAAGATAGAAGTTATATTATTGTATTGGTTTTTGTGACTTATGGTATTTTGGACCACGATGTAATTTATGTTTGAAATAAAAATTTGAATTTCCGCTGCTATCTTATTTATATCTGTCTTGTAATATTCTGTGTCTTTTTACCTATAACGCTTCGCGAAACTTAATGCATTCCCTTAGTGAGTGAAATTATTGGACGTGGGGTGTCACATCAGGGGTACTATGATGTAGTCAATTTCAATGAAATTTCCATTCCAGATGGCAATTGCATGTTCAAGTTAGTAATGGTTCTCAAGCAATGCAAACTCATACTTAAAGAATCAAAAAGAACGAGACCTAAAAAGGGGAACTACATTCAAGAGCTTCAGAACCAACTTGAACACATTCAATTGCTCCTTGATGCAGACCCTTTGAATGATGGATTAAACTGTGATTTCTACTACGTATAGAGAAAACTAGAGGAAGCCTTATCTAAAAAATCACTGGAAATCAAGCAAAAAGCCAAAGAGAAATGGCTGACACAGGGAGATGAATGCAATAAATATGTTTACACCAAAATGTCCAAAGAAAACATTATGACAATATGCTAAATTGTTTAAATGAACAGGGTGACTCCACTCAATAAATCAAACAACTGGAAGAAGCAACAATTACATATTACTCATAGCTATTTAATGGGGCATATAAACAAAACTTACCGAACATTGAGTGCCATAGGAAATTCTCTATTGATGGGAGGTTGTTGCTGGGTGGCGACATCAGAAAGTGGGAAGTGAAGAAAGCCTTATTCTCCATTCACAATGACTCTAGCCCCGACCCTGATGGCATGGATGCAGCCTTCTTCAAATTGAACTGGAAATTGTTGGCAGCTTATCAGAAGGCTTTAAACTTAGGTGAATTCATTAGACAAATTAAACACGCTTTAATCTCACTAATCCCTAAAGTGCAGAACCCCACCAGAATTGAGGACTATCGACCTATTGCATGATGCAATGTGGTTTACAAAATATTGATCAAAATTATCTGCAGTAGGTTGAACAGTGTGCTACCAGTCTTAATTTCACAATGTCAAAGTGCTTTAATTAAGGGCAGGTCGATCTCTAAAAATTCCCTTCTGGCCCATGAACTTGTGAGAGAATTTAATAAGAAGGGCGCTGACAAGTTATGTCTGAAAATTGATTTGCACAAAGCATATGATAGAGTGAATAGAGAATTCATTATTCATATGCTGAGATTAATGGGAGTACCAGCTAATCTCTTAAACCTAATCAAATTCCGCCTTAACTCTCCTACTTATTCAATTCTAATTAATGGTGTACCCAAGGGATACATCAACAACGCAATGGGGATCAGCAAGGGGACCCACTGTCCCCTTATCTATTTGCAGCAGCAATAGAATGGTTTACATTACAAATGGAGTTAGCTATAGAACATAATCTCATAAAGCATATATACAATCATCAACCAAAAGTTACCCATTTGATATATGTAGATAATTTACTAGTAGAGTTCAAAGCCAATGCTGCAGCTACAATGCATTTAAAATCCATCTTTGCTAATTTGGGTAAATGGGTTGGGCTCAAGGTCAATGAACTCAAAACAAAATGCTATTTTAACAATTTTTGCAGCCGCAAAAGGAATTTCTAGAGGCAATTGAAGTTCAAGAGGGTTCACTTCCAGTCAAATACTTGGGTGTTCCCCTATCTAATAATACGATTACTGATGCTGAGTGTGGAAAACTAGTTGATGGCATTCGGGAGAAATTACAAGGTTGGAGATCTAAACCTTTGTTGTTTGCTGGAAGAGTAGAATTAGTCCACACTATTATCACTTTGAAGGTTAGATTTTGGTTGCAAACTTTCCAAATTCCTAACTGTTCAATAACCAAAATTAACATGGTATTTGCTAATTTTATATGGAAAGGTGGGCTACATAAAATAAGCTACAAACTTTTATGTAGGCCCAAAAAAGAGGGAGGTGTTGGTCTTAAAAATCTATTTGAGCTTAAAAAGGCCTATGGGCTTAAAATGGCTTGGAATTTAATTCATCTGATAGTTTATGGGTCGTATGGATGCGAGCCAGATATATGAAAAACAATTTGTGGACTTCAACTATTGACAACAACACATCAGTAATATGGAAAAAATGTATGAAGTTTAGACATGAACTTAAAGGAAGAATTTAGAGGGAAATAGTGAATGGTAACATGATAGACCTATGGCGAGACCCATGGCTCAACGGCAAGAGCCTGATTGAAAGAGATGGATGGGATAAATTCCAAGCATATAGTGCATAGATTGTGACAGTTAACTCTATCATTTCAAACAATTCATGGGATTGCCACAACAGTCTGGTAGCACATAATTTGGCTGATGAATTAGTCGACAAACCCATATTTCCATACAAAATCGAAGACTCATGGAAATGGGCAGAGGGGAATTTTGAACTCAAAAATGTGTGGGATAGCATCAGACAAGATCACCCTATAGTCACATGGAGCTCAGTGGTATGGGCAAAAACATGTCCCCCCAGAATGTCATAAGTGTTATACAAGGCCATATTAGATAGGCTAGCTACTAAAGAAAGGCTATATAGTTAGGGGATAATTGTAACACCCTACCTCCGCCAGGGTGACTCTTGCAAGCACTCTGACTTTGGAGGGGCGTTTGAACCAGGTAAACATGCATAATGATATATCAAGGCAGAACAAGAACATATGTATATATGTAAACAGAGTAAATAACATAGATAAAACAGCGGAAGATTTTCAAACCATTTCAAAACAAGTATGGTACAACATAATGTTAACTTTCCAAATACACAAGTCTAGATAAAAACATCATTACTGAAAAACTGAAATACATAAGTACTATCCCCAAAATAAGTGATAACCATAGCTAGCTTCATGTCAAGACCGTACATGAGCTAAAATCCCACAAGCAAGCGATCGGAAATCCAGCTAAGCTCCAATATTCCCTCCCTGAGAACCTGGGGGGGGGAAACGGAAGAAAAGAGGCGAAAGAAAACAGGTCAGTCAAAAAGACTGAGTAAGCCCTACTACAATCAATGTAAACTGATAAAGTTAACTGGCATGAGAAGCAGGTATGATCATAAGGATAACAACATACTAGCATGGTGATTAACTAACAAGGTAGATAAAGGTGTCATCGCATAATCAGGTTTAAGGTTTTGCACCACAGGTGTACTAGCAAACTAACATGACTGGAATAAACAAGTATTGATCCCTTGGCCCAAGCTTTGGCCCAATAACATGAAATGACCCTAATACAAGGTCTAACCAAACGGTCTAGTCGATCGGCTCCCTATAAGCCTAACTCGTCACGTGTTGGTGTCCATACGGCCCAAACATAATTGTAGTCGAACTGTGCCGGGTCCACCCTTCGGGTGTATCAAGCCCTAGGGTGCCAACCCCTGGACACCATAAACATGAGTGCACAGTCTCGATCTACTGGTACCCATGGGTGACTTCTCCAAATACGGACTACGTGCACGACCATAGCCCGTCCGGAACTACATCGGCGTACCACCCGGCCGTCGTTTATTGGTCGCTTACCTCCAGCCCAGTAATCGTGCCCCGTACCCTAGCCTAGTCCCTAGGACCATAATGATACAAACTTGGGATTACTGCCGGAGTGGACCCCCATTGCTAGGATTTTTCTAGTGGGTTAAGTACGGTTTAACCCTC
Organism: Allium sativum; assembly: GCA_030737875.1. NCBI lineage: Eukaryota > Viridiplantae > Streptophyta > Magnoliopsida > Asparagales > Amaryllidaceae > Allium > Allium sativum. The sequence continues at coordinate 206,630,550 of CM060911.1, forward strand.
TTGCTAATCATGGATTAACTTGGTTAAGTGTAACGATGAGTTCACGACCTAACCCTGATTAATCTACCAAGCCCAAATTGGTTAAGTATTAAGTGGACCATGACTTAACCGTAATCACGAGGCATTAATTAATTTAATGCGCCTTAACCTCTCACATTAGACCTTGTTGTGGTTACTAGTTAAGCCGGGCGGGTCCGGGTAGCTTTACACCACAACTTGGTTTAACCTCGGGTTCAAGGTACAACATGGCCAACTTCTCACATTGGGTCCTATTGTTTGTAGCAACTAGTTAAGCCGGTCGGTTCCGGGTAGGTTTACGCTACAAACTCAACCCAACCTCGAGTTGGTCACACTTCTCTTTTCTAAGTGTCATGTCCATCATGTTTCCAAAACATGTTACAAGTTTTCAAGCAATTGGGTAGACCTAACTTAATAGGTAAATTCCCAATGGGTAGACCTAACTTAATATGTAAATTCCCAAGCTTATGTTTTTATGTCTTTTAAGTTTACCCAACCCCAAACGCAATCCCATCGCTTACATATCGCAATAGCGCATAAAGGATAGAAAGAGGGAACTTGGCATAATCATGACATAAAGGTGTTGAAGCCACAAGTTTAACATGGTGGCATATGAAATGTACATATGTTCATATACTTGCATATTACATTTTTAGGCCTCAAAAGCATGCATAAAACCAAACTTAGCATATTGGTGATACATGGTGATAAATGACATGTAAAAATGGCCATAAGTTCGCATCTAGCCTCACATGCAAGTTATCATAAGAGATATGATAACTTACATGTTGCCAAAATGCAACCTTTAGCATAAAGCTTGAAGCTTTATGTTCATAAACCCAAGATAAGCTTGCATAACATGATAGCATGAACAAAATGTTCAACCCAAACTTGCATAACATAACTTGCATATCATATGACAAACTTGCATATCAAACTTGCATAACATAACACGATAAACTTGCATATCATGACATGGCATACTTGCATAACATAACATGATGAACTTGCATATCATAACATGGCATACTTGCATATAAACTTGCATATCACAACATGATAAACTTGCATATCATAGCATAGCAAACTTGCATATAAACTTGCATATCATAGCATAGCAAACTTGCATATAAACTTGCATATCACAACATGATAAACTTGCATATCATAGCATAGTAAACTTGCATATCACAACATGATAAACTTGCATATCATACATTTGACTTTAGAGTTTAAGTATGAAAGTAGAATAGGGCTTACAATGCTTAGGAAATATGACAAAGCCCTTATGCAACCAATTAAACCCAAAATGCAAGCTTTAATAGAAAACCCTTAAGCCAAAATGATCAAAACTCTTGCTTTATGATATAAATATGGAAACTTGACTTGAATGCAAGCTAATAATGCTCATACAAGTTTGAAAACACTTGTATGCATGGAAAATCTCTCATAGAAATCGATTTAGGAATTTTATGAAGAGAGTGGAGGCCATGAGAGGAATGATTTTGCCATAGTTTAGTTACTTGAATGAATAATGATGATTTAGGGTTAGGTTAGGGCCTTATTTATAGAGATTAGGACTAGTTTCAACCATAGGATTAAACCCTAGTTCCAATCTCAGCCCTCAAAACCGAATCTGGCCCCCAAACTCAACACAATCTCAAAATGGTGCACCAGGCTAAACAGCCCGGCTGGACCAAGTCGACAGCCAAGTCGACAGGGCTGTCGACTTGGGTCCAACCAAGTCGACTCCCAAGTCGACAGGGCTGTCGACTTGGGTACTCTGGCGGGAATTTTCCCGCCTGGCCCAATCTTACCCAATTTTCCAAATTCAAACTTGAATTTGAAATCTGTTTTTTTACTTTGAAATTTTCGGAAAACTTCGTTGGGCCTTAATCGGGTCATACGGACTCTGATTTTCGAAAACTCGGACTCTATTTCGTGTATTTTTCTGAGACGAACGCAATGGCATAGCCCGTTTCCCTTGATTCAGATTTATAAATTAAATTCTGCCTCGATTTACGTTATAACAGGTTATTGAAAATACGGGTTGTTACATTCTCCCCTCCTTAAAGGATTTCGTCCCCGAAATCTTCAAGTTAGGAAGAACGTATCCTACCATCCAACACCCATCTACTCAAATCATCATCCACGAGCAATCATTGTCCTTACAAGAGTCTAAATGTTGTATGAACATATGCAAAGGTGTGTGTATATGTACTTATCTAATGCAAATATCATCAATGCAAATTATGTTAGTGAAATGAATCCATATGTATGCAATTCCTAACATAATGTATAACATCTATATGTGTGCACATAACATACATCCATATGCAACACCCATGTGATAACACCAAAAATTTCCATCCATGAATAAGCATAAACACTCATGCATATGCAATATGAGGAGTGTGTGAGCCGATCTAGTGCCTAACGTGTATAATGCATCCACGAGTAACCACTTGCAAACACTTGCAACCACTTGCAACCATCAAACATAACATGTTTCAAACACATGTTTCATCCAAAGGGTTTCTACCTAAGGTTCTCATGACAAGATTAACACGATAAACTAGATAATCAAGACAAACATGGATAGCAAAAGATATGCTACAAAGAGATCGGGAAGATAAGCAAGATATACTCTTTTCGGATTACAAGAAATCCCTTCCTAACCCAACCCATATTCTATAAAAGCCCAAAAGGTTTAGTCAACCTAACAGACTCCTTCAAACCCTAACATGTATTACTAGCCAATAAGTCATACCTCCCGACAGAAATAGGACCGAGAATGGGACCGAGAGGATATACGTAAAAAGATAACATGCGAGTAAGTTCCACAGGAAAACAAGGATCAAGGATATGCTCTTAAAAAGAGATATGATGCGCGTATCTAGCCTTCAGTCTTCTAAGTCACACTTCCTTGAGCTTAACTCCACTGTGCTTTGACCATCTTTTACCTCATGATTTCTTAGCTTCTTAACTCTTGTTTTCAAATATGAGTTGGAACCCATTTCATTCTCGCCTCTCGTCTTCCTCTTTTACTTACTCTTCTATCATTCTTGGCTTAAACATAACTATGACCTCATGGTTTCATGCAAGCTCTCCAAAATTCACTAGTGAATCCTGGATCTCGTTTACTTACCATAAAGTATTCCACGCAGCAGAACTTTTCTCGAAAATACCAATCCACGTTGCCAATGAACCATCCGCCTGCGAATGATAGGCCGTACTTAGATTCAGTCGATTGCCCATGACTTCCCGTAGACTATCCCAAAACTGGCTAGTGAAGACTAAGTCATGGTTACTAACTATACTTTAGGGAACCTCGTGCAACTGCTTTATTTCTTGAAAGTAAACTGTCGCTAGCTATGATGCAGTCCTTTCGCTCTTTACCGGGGTGAAATGAGCGCTCTTCGTGAGTCTACCTACTATGACCCACATGCTCGTATTCTCTTTCCTTGACCTAGTGTAACAACCCGGAAAATCTGGGCCAGTTTGAAAATTTTATTTTGGCAATTTTAGCGAATTTTGATTATTTAAAATAGATTATTTTAAATAATATCGACGTGAAATCTATTTTGAATATAATTCGAACGTTTATATTATACACGTCGTCGTTAGAATATAAATAATTATATATAATTATAAATAGAATTGAAAATGGCGCGGTAGTTCGATAATTCGATTTCAAACTTCAATTGAATGTACCGGGTGCAAAATAATCCGGATTTTAGTGAAACCAAAAATAATGGAATCTAATAGTGAATATCTTTCCAACGAATCCGAAAAATTAAGATTTCATATCGGGAATCAAAAGATATGTCCAGTTGAAAATTCTGAATAGTCGCTATGGAATTCAGGCCCTTAAAAATGGACATTTTGCAAACGACCTCGGATTTCGACGAAACCAGTTTTGTTGGGTCCGGGATGTGAAGTTATTGCTAGGTTTCAAATTTCATAATTTTTCGAATCAATATGTGAGCGTGGCAAAAGAAAACGCGTTTGACCAGTTTCAGTTGATTTTAATCGACTTGAAATTGGCCATTTTTCTAACGGTCTCTGAATTCGACGAAACTAGTTTTGTTAGGACCGTATCGTCAATACGAAGCTAGAAAATATTTTTTTTGGAATTTTTTAGTTAGTATGTGACCCCGGTAATTAGAAATGTGCGTTTAAAATAATATAGTGATTTAAATGTAAATTCAAAGGAAACATATCGAGACGATCGAATTGGCCTGCGATACATATCCCATTGTGTTCGGAATGGGGGTAAAACGCTATGGGCGGCAGGCGGTGGACCTCGTTTAGTGGTCATATGTGAAAGTCAACTCTTTAATAAATAAATAATAAATAAAAAAAAAAAAAAAAATATAATATCCCTTCCCTTAAAACCTAGGCCCCCCCCCCGTTCGTTTATCTCAGAAGGAAAAAAAAAACAAAAAAGAAAAAGAAAACAAAAATCGCGATAACCCCCCCCCGTCGCTCCAGCCACCACCGCGCCCAGCGCCCACCGCCGCCACCACTTGCGAGGCTCCGCCCTTCCCCCCTCTGCCTCCCTCTCTCTCCTCCGCCTCGCAGGAACCACGAATCCCCTCGACGAAGCCGATGGCCCCCCTCCGATCAGATGCCCTCTCGCCTCCGACCAGCATGGGTCCGCCGCCACCACCTGAGGACGCAGCCCACCCCCTCCTCTAATTACAGTAAGATCTTGATTTTGTTTATATATATAAAAAAAAAAAAAAAAAAAAAAAGAACTGATTTCTGTTTTTATTAAGATTTAAAAACTGTTTTTATTAAGATTTAAAAACTGTTTTTATTAAGTTTTGAAAACTGATTTTATTAAAATTTAAAAACTGATTTTATAAAAAGGAATAAAAACTGATTTTATAAAAAAAACTGAATTTGAAAAATGATTTTTAAAGTATTTAAAAACTGAATGTTATTTTGATTTAAAACTTATTTTTAAAAAAGTATAAACTGATTTATTTTTTTAAAGTATAAACTGATTTATTTTTTTAAAGTATAAACTGATTTATTTTTTTTAAAGTATAAACTGATTTATTTTTTTAAAGTATAAACTGATTTATTTTTGAAAGAGAAAAACTGATTTTATTTTGAACTTTAAAATAGGAAAAAGATTAATCTTTTAGTAGAAAAAGATTTGAAAGCAAAAGTAGAAATCATATTTTTTTATATGTTGAAAGCGAACGTGAAAACATGATTTTTGTCATATTAAAGAAGTGATTTTTATTATATAAACATCATGACAAAAATGAGATTTTTATTCATTTGAATAGCGATATAAAAATTCGATTTTTATATATTGAACTTTGAAATAAAAATATGATTTTTATATATTGAACTTTGAAATAAAAATTCGATTTTTATATATTGAACTTCGATATAAAAATTCGATTTTTATATATTGAACTTTGAACTAAAAATTCGATTTTTATATATTGAATAGCGAACTAAAAATTTGATTTTTATATATTGAATAACGAAGTAAAAATTCGATTTTTATATATGTAGTAGCTACGGACGACGAAGCTGGCGAAGATGCGAAAACAATGAAGACTTCTGCAAAAGAAGAGTCGAGATGGTTGGATAGCTAAATGTGAGAATTTCTCACCTTTCAATTTATATTTCTAGTTATATATATATACTAGGATGCAGACGGTGCTTAGTAGCACCCGACACAATCGTCCACAGACCATGGACTTGTTTGTTTGACTGTTTGGTGATTGATTGCGATATTGGTTTGAATGTGGTTTGTGGTGTGAAAAATCGAATCGATAAATTGGTTAGGATTAGACGTGCGCCGTTATAAGGCGAAGGGGTAAGGCTAGGTTAGATCCTTACTCCAAAGTTTGTGGTTTGCATAACGAATGGATTTGATTGATGTGTGAATGGCGTGGGCCTTCACTAGACCGGGGATAAGGCTAGGCCTTGTCCCGTTTCTAGTATCGTGCCGTTATGCCGCCGAAATTTTCTAAAATAAGTTAGAAAAATAAAAATAGCATTTTATTTAACGAATGAACTGAATAGAAATTCATATGTTAAAATAAAATGTGTTATCGTTAAAAATATAATTTTTAACGTGAATGTGAATAAATAAATATTCATTTACAAACCAGACGGTTTGTTTATGTACACCTATTTGAATGACGTTGATTGGGTCGATAAATTTTACACATCGCCTAACTGCACAAATAAAATATGTGTTTGATTGTTTGAAACCCCACACGGGTGTTAGGATGAAATTTGAAGTTCACTCATCCTGATTGATTAAATCTGTCGATCGATTGATTGACAAGCTGCTATAAGCGTTAAATGTCTATATTTGATGCTTATACAGTGTAGTGCACTTTGGTTGATGGTTGATTATTCATCGTTGTTGATATATCCATGTGTTGTAGAAAATCCATATAATTAACATTATATGGTAATTGATTGGGCCTCATTCCAGTTTCGAAGAAAAAAAAGAAATATTTGAAATAGAAATATTTGAAATAGAAATATTTGAAATAGAAATATTTGAAATAGAATATTTGAAAATAGAAATATGTGAAGCCGTGAGGATTAGATTGACGCCATTTTGACGTGAACGATATTTATATCGATTTTATTCATTTTAAAATGAATATTGAAAAGTGATTTCGAAATCAAATATTTTGAAATAAATTGAATTGAAAACGAATTCAAATTGAATTGAAAACGACTTCGAAATGAATTGAATTGAAAACGAATTCGAAATGAATTGAATTGAAAACGAATTCGAAATGAATTGAATTGAAAACGAATTCGAAATGAATTGAATTGAAAACAAATTCGAAATGAATTGAATTGAAAACGAATTCGAAAGGAATTGAATTGAAAGCGATTTCGAAATGAATTGAATTGAGAACGATTTCGAAATGAATTGAACTGAAAACGAATTCGAATTGAATTGAAAGCGAAGTGAAATAAATTCAAATTGAATTGAAATTTGAATTGAATAGAAATGGATTTTAAAACGAATTTATAAAGAAGAATTCAATTTTGATTTGAATTGAAATGGAAGTTGAAAATGTTTTTGAAACGAATTCAAAACTATTTATATAATTCGTTTTAAATAGAAATCGACGATATATATATTATATATATATTATATATAATATAATGGCCTGAATAGAACGCGCCACGCCGCGGCAGTTCGCGAATTTCGACCATTTATTTCAAACGGGCATTACGGGAGATCCGACCGTCGGATTCTCCTAAAACCGGAACCGTTGGGTTCGTATCGAAAAGAGCTTTCTAATGAATGTTAGAAATTTGAAATCTAACGGTTGGATTTGGAGATATGTCCAAATCAAATTCAAAAAAGGTCGCTGTAAGTGCAGTTCGATGGCCATTGATGGAAATCGACTGTACGGGCCTTGATAAAATTATTAAAAATAGCAATAATTTGTGTAAAATCATAATAAATGATTTAGAAAGAATTGGGATGAAAAACTCCATACTTGAAAAGATAAAAATAAATTTTTATCGAAATGAACTAGTTTTGAACTAGAATTATAATCCTATTTATTTTTAAATAAATAAATTGAATTCGAAAAGGGTTTTAAAAATAACCAAAATTTCCAATGATTGCATTGGAGTGGATTTGAATCGAAATTGTCTTCGGAATATTTCGATGTTGGAATTCGTGATTATACAGGTGTTGTTATGGAAATTTGAAAGATATATATTGATATCGTTATTTCCAATACGACATTTGTTAGTCGTAGAATTCGATATTGAATATAAGCCGATATATTTTCTATTCAGAGCCTTGTATTGAATATCGAATGTGATTTGGGTTTGTCGTGAATGGTGTCTTCACTAACACTATTCTTGAACCCAGTTGAGAAAAGATTAAATCTTTTTATTTAGATTTAATGAAGTGTACCAATTAAATAATATTTAATTGGAATTGAATAGATATTGATTTTTGGGCTTATCGTGAACAGTGTTTTAAATAACACTTGTTCTTTAACCCGATAATTAATGAATGTGATTTTGGGTTTATCGTGAACCGTGTTTTAAATGACACTGATTCTTTAACCCAGTTAACGATTAAAACTGAGTGGAGTTTTAATGAATCTTTAATTAGATTGAAAAGATCGAAAATGGAGTATCACCAGTTTTGCTCCAGGCGATAGTTAAATCTTTAATTAGATTTGAACGTGAAATTTAGAAACTAACTGTCGGTTAGCCAAGCAGAATGGTTTTCTGGATATTGATCTGATGTTGGTTTCGGCCTTCGGGGTTAATATTTGGGGAATTATTCTCTTGATTAATTTATGGTTAGTGACTAATGAATTGGAATGAGGCGTATGTTGTGTTTGTGTAACACTTATTTAAAATATACGCGAGTTATTCGGAAAGACCGGGTTTATCCCATTCTGAATAACTGATACGACGATAAGTCGAAGATGAAGACGATGGTAGAAGACCGGAGGTCTTCACGTCGTTTGGGTGATAACTGATGATCTTGATTGGGCTGTACACCCAAGAAGATGGAAACAGTTAGTGATCGTCCAGACGTACTTGGAGATCGATGGATATGCGGGGTACTAGGTGCCTCCGGTTTCGTTCAGACCCAGAACGGACTTGTAAATGGACTGTGTGTCTGACATCGGATTTCATTCTGTGTGACTGATATCGGTTGCATAGGATGGTTTGCCTGTGTGGCATGCTAAGATGCAAATGATCAAGGCTTCTGTTGAAAAGCAAAGTCTTGTGGTGATGATCAAAGCACGGCCTTTGTGGCGTAGCTTTGTGTAACGTTTACCTCGCGTGTTTCACACCAGGTATGAACCAAAAACGGGAGACGGACCTCAGGGAGGACTTGCGTTTCTTTCTAGCTAGAAGTGGCGTCAGTGGTTTTACACGCCCTGACGAGTTTGACTTATGTGGTTGTTGCTGTTGCGAGGCGCCTCGGTTATATCGGTTTCGGCCGAATGCATTCTGGTCGGCTGACGGACCAGACTTACACCCCATAGGGTGGGGAGACGTATTGTTCAGGCATAATAATCCACTCCGTGTGGACCGGCCCTGACGATCCAAGGGGCAGTTGCGGCTGTTCCTGAGGGGCGGGCTAGAGCGTCTCGAATCGGTTGAGGACTATCTTTTGCCTCGGTTCATAGATGGAAATCCAATTTCCAAATACGTGACATTTGCGGTTTTATTTGTAAACCTATATATGGCGACATAGTGGCATGGGACGCTCATGCCGCCTATGATTGATACTTATGATTTGAAGTTGTTTTATGCACTATGCACTTATAATAGTATCAAACGACTTGTTTTAACCGTATCAAGCATTCTTTGGCTGTTATAAGGGAAAACCCTATCCCCCGGCTTGCGTTTGCATTGTGTGATAGGACCTGGGTCTTATAACAGCTTCATTTTTCTTTATTTAGCATTGCGCTGTTTGTTTCATGCACTGGTATTCTTGGGAGGAAACCCGTTCCGTGTTATACGGCGTGGTCCCTTGATTTACCTAACTTTAAGAATAAAGAATAATAACTGTTTTAGTTCTCACACCAGTCACATGACTGACCTGGAGTTTATTGTTTTAACCTAAACTCTGGGTGCCCTTATTTTCGACACGGGCAGCTAGTAGTTTTGGTTTTGCAGATTTATATTCACAGGATCCTGGTTTACAGCTGGAATGATATCCGGAAAGCTTTGTATCCGTATATCTCTTCTAGTTGTGTATTGTATTATTTTCCGCTGCTATGTATTTAAATGTAATTTAAATCTCTGATATTTCTGTGTAATATTTATTCGTACTCTGTATATTCTTGTAATCTGATGCATTGTTGTAATATACAATGAAATGTTCTTTTATATGCGTTCTGTTGTGGTTTGTTCTCGAACTATCCGACGCTTTCCTTTACGGGGAAGTT